>OZ038380.1:75643071-76345765 GCA_964036045.1 Eutreptiella sp. 'Long Island Sound 2002' | reverse complement strand
AGGGCGGTGGTTTACTCCGCTCCCCAAACTGTTGCGGAGCAGGAAGGCTGGTATACCACCACAGACCCCTGCTCCACTGCGCCGCCATCACGCAACGACGTGACGGCGACGTGCGGATCGTGCGGCACGTTGGACATCCGGACCACTTCCGGGACCGAGTACTCATCCGGATCCGGGATTGGGCCTGCTGGCAGCAGAAGAACAATTGCCCACTCGCTGCACTTGTGCACCGCCGCGCACGCCCTGGAAAACGCTGGCCGCCCGTGCACAACCCACAGTGGTGGCGGGCTTATGCCGCCCCCGGCGTGAGGAGTGAGCAAGGGGACGGACGCCGGATCGTCTTGCTGTTGGTAGCCCTCAAAGACGTCCCCCAACAGAAACAGGAGGGCGGCTAGCGGGACGAACGGCATGGACAGCCCCGGGTTGGCCGGGTCCCATTCTTCCTCCCTGTATCCGCCCACCACATACACGTCCCCCGCAGCGGACTGTCTATTGCGTTTGCTGGCCTTCTTTCGGCGCACCGGGTGTATTAGCCGGTGAGTCAACGGACCGGGCAGCTGCGGCCGGAAGACGTCGCGGAGCCCCGTGAGCCACACATGGTCCAGCTGGCGGGGCCCTACTCCCGCGTGCGGAAGGTGCAGGTGGTCCTCATGGCACTCCTGAAGCTGGACAGCCCAGTGCCCAGGCGCAGGGCAGGGGAGCCGCGCATGCAGGAGGTCATTTGCGGGATCAGTCAGGGACTGTACTGTCGCATCTGTGCGGGGCCCCGAGAGAATGCAGATGTCCCTACCCTTGAAGGTATAGGATTGGGACACCCACTTCCGCCCCGCCCACTGCACCTGCGGCAGATGGGCGTGTACACACGAGTACACCGACGATGGCATGAGAAGTCCTACGCGCAACGTCCCCATCGCCCTGAGTACCCTGTCCACCCACGTATTGCCAGCGTGTGTGGCGAATGACGCAGAGGGCACCATGAACTGCCCGCATATATATATATATATATAATATATATATATATATATATATATATATATATATATATATATATATATATATATATATATATATATATATATATATATATATATATATATATATATATATATATATATATATATATATATATATATATATATATATATATATATATATATGTATATATATATATATATATATATATATATATATATATATATATATATATATATATATATATATATATATATATATATATATATATATATATATATATATATATATATATATATATATATATATAATATATATATATATATATATATATATATATATATATATATATATATATATATATATATATATATATATATATATATATATATATATATATATATATATATATATATATATATATATATATATATATATATATATATATATATATATATAAATGTACCCTGTTATCTACACCCCTCTCCCCAACTCTAGGTGGCTCCACCATACGGCTCTAAGGTACGTGGAAAGGGCGCAACGCGGTGCATACACGTGGTGAAAGGGGCTAGACTCAGTCAAAACGGGCTCAAAATGCGCTAAAACCACTTGTTTGAGTATCCCAAATGGTCCGGGATCACTTGTGAAAAAACGCTTCTTTGACCCATTTTTGACCCAGCTTTGGTCCCAAAACGACCCATTTTCAAGGCATTTTGGCATTTTCCATGGGCCAAAACGCGCCACCACGGGCTGAAAACGGCCTAAAACCACTTGTTTGAACATCCCCAGTGGTCTAGGAACAATTTTGGAAAAAATGCTTTTGTTCTCCACGGGGACCCCGGTAGACCCACCGTTGGCCCCAACTGTGCACGGGTTGGGCTGCCCTCCGGCCGCACGAAGTGACCTCTGGTACGGGGATCCGTGCGTCTCGTTGGGCGATTCTCAGGCTTGGAAACCACCAAAAGTGGGGGGTTGCGGGTGGACTAGAAATGGGCTAAAAACGCTTGTTTGAGCATCCCAAATGGTCTGGGATCACTTTTGGAAAAACGTGTTTTTGACCCATTTTTGACCCTTTTTTGGTCCCAAAACGGCCCATTTTCAAGGCATTTTGGGATTTTCGACGGCCGAAAACGCACCGCGGGCTCAAAACAGTGCTTGTTGTTGCTTGTTGTTGTTAGCTAAATTTAAGGGGAGAGGGGTGTAGTAATATATATATGTAGTAATATGTGTGTGTGTGTGTGTGTGTGTGTGGTAATATATAGAAATATATGTTGCCGGTGGACTAGATGCCCTCAAAATCGGATTTTTAGCCACATAGCCCAAGATACGGCCCGTGCTTGGTTTCGGGGTGTTGGTGCACATTGCGCAAAATTTGGGGCTTTTTGGCGCCATTTTGGGCCGTTTCTCGGACATATCGTGGATTTGAAGGGCACCCGAGGGCTCTTTGACACGGGGAGGTGACATTGCACCTGGAGTGTAGCCACCGTTTCCCTTCGTTTGGGTGTTTTGCCCGGGTTTTGGGGCTCTTTTGGGCGAAAAATGGCTGTTTTTGGCTCAACACCGTGCAGATTTGGGAGGACACCTCCTGACTTGGCGTCATTGCCCTGGGCCGCCACCAGTGAGTTTCTGACTCAAAGCTTGGATTTGGCAAGGCCACCACCTAGGCTCTAAGATGGCTACATGGGCAAAAGATCCGAAGCCTTGGGATGGAGCAATGGCCAAAACGGCATGCAGACGTGTTGTTTTTGTTGTTGTTGTTAGCTGGATTTAAGGGGAGAGGGGTGTAGTAATATATATTACTATTACTACAGCACTCTCCCCTTAAATCTGGCTAACAAGCAACAAGCAACAAGCAACAACAACAACAACAACAACAACAACAAGCAAGCAAGCACGTCACCATTCCGTTTTGGCCATTGCCCCTTCCCATCGCCTCGGGCTTGACTCTACTTTAGCCATCCTAGAGCCTAGGTGGTGCCCTTGCCAAATCCAAGTTTTGAGCCGAAAACTCACCGGTGGCGGCCCAGGGCGTGGGGGCCAAGCTGGGAGGTGCCCTCCCAAATCTGCGCACTTTTGGGCCAAAAACAGCCATTTTTTCGTCCAAAATAGCCCCCAAACCCTGGGCGAAACGCCCAAACGAAGGGAATTGGTGGCTACACTACACTTGAGGCTTGACTTCACCGCGTCCACGAGCCCTCTGGTGCCCTTCAAATCCACGATATGTCCGAGAAACGGCCCAAAAAGGCGCCAAAAAGCCCGGAAACCTGCGCAATGTGCACCAACACCCGCAAACCAAGCACGGGCCGTATCTTGGGCTACGTGGCTCAAAATCTGATTCTGAGGGCACCTTGTCCAACCCGCAACCCCCCAATTTTTGTGGTTTCCAAGCATCAGAATCGCCCAACGAGACGCCTAGACCCCCGTACCAGTGGTCACTTGGTGTGGCCGGAGGGCAGCGTGGCCCGAACACGGTTGGGGCAAACCGTGGGTCCACCGTGGCCCAGGGCGAAAACAATGATTTTTTTTTAAAGTTGTTCCTAGAGCACTTGGGATGCTCAAACAAGTTTTTTTAGGCCGTTTTCAGCCCGTGGTGGCGCGTTTCGGGCCATGGAAAATCCCAAAATGCCTTGAAAATGGGCTGTTTCAAGACCAAAAATGGGTCCAAAACGGGTCAAAAACCCATTTTTCCAAAAGTGATTCCGGGCCATTTGGGATGCTCAAACAAGTTTTTTTAGCCGATTTTGAGCCCGAGGTTACGCGTTTTGGCCCATGGAAAATGCCAAAATGCCTTGAAAATGGGCCGTTGTGGGACCAAAAATGGGTCAAAAATGGGTCAAAACTGCATTTTCTCAAAAGTGATCCTGGACCAATTGGGATGCTTAAACAAATGTTTTTGGCCCATTTTGAGCCCGTGGTTACGCGTGGTGGCCCATGAAAAATCCCAAAATGCCTTGAAAATGGGCCGTGTTGCAACCAAAAATGGGTGAAAAATGGGTCAAAAGTCATTTTTCCAAAAGTGATCCTGGACCATTTGGGATGCTCAAACAAGTGTTTTTAGCCCATTTTGAGCCCGAGGTTACGCGTTTTGGTCCATGGAAAATGCCAAAATGCCTTGCAAATGGGCCGTTTTGGGACCAAAAATGGGTCAAGAATGCGTCGAGAACGCGTTGTTCCAAAAGTGATCCTGGACCATTTGGGATGCTTAAACAAATGTTTTTGGCCCATTTTGAGCATGTCGTTGCGTGTTTTGGCGCATGGAAAATCCCAAAATGCCTTGAAAATGGGCCGTTTTGCACCAAGAATGGGTGAAAATGGGTCAAAACACATTTTTCCAAAAGTGATCGTGGACCATTTGGGATTCTCAAACAATTCTTTTTAGTCAATTTTGAGCCCGAGGTTACGCGTTTTGGCCCATGCCTTGAAAATGGGCCGTTGTGGGACCAAAAATGGATCAAGAATGCGTCGAAAACGCGTTTTTCCAAAAGTTATCTTGGACCATTTGGGATGCTTAAACAAACGTTTTAGGCCCATTTTGAGCCCGATTTCATCCAGTTTAGCCCCTTCCGCCACATGTATGCACCAAGTTGTACCCTACGCGCGTACCTTAGAGCCGTATGGTGGAGCTACCTAGAGTTGGGGAGAGGGGTGTAGATAAGAAGATATATATATATATATATATATATATATGTATATATATATATATAAGTATATATATATATATATGTATATATATATATATATATATATATATATATATATATATATATATATATATATATATATATATATATATATATATATATATATATATATATATATATATATATATATATATATATATATATATATATATATATATATATATATATATATATATATATATATATATATATATATATATATATATATATATATATATATCTATATATATATAGCCTAGTTGGTGTCATTGTATGTGAGACGTCTGACACGTGCTGTTTGACACAAATGTGAGACACCTAAAATCATTTTGATGTAGTCATCTTTTTTTCACAAATCAATTAGTGTTTGTGAAGGCTGGTTTCGAGTAGACAGGTCACTGTGGCGCTTAGCCTTCCTGCCAGCCCCATCATTGTGTGCTTCCTCGCTCCTTCTTCTCGTGGTTGGTGCCACCTCTTTTTCTTTCTTGGTCTTCCACTTCTAGTGAACCTTGCCTTGAATGTGCTCCGGCCAGTTGCGTCGGATGTCGGAGACTTCACGGCCACACAGTTGGCACATATTGATGTTGGGCATGCACTCGAAATATTGTGTGTCTTGTGTATCACTGTTCGTGGACATTTTCTTTTAGCCCCGTCAACAAAAACACACACAATATTGTTATGTCAGAAGATGGTGTGTAATCTAACCTAGAACTATTCTCTTGCGCTCTATGTACCCTGCTTCACATTTGGGAGTTCCTCAAGTACGTTAAGTACCACAAGGGCCCCCAAAAGGCCAAGGACCATGACGGGACAAGGCCCGAAGTGTCATGCCGAACATTTGAAATGAATCCATGTTGTCTGACATATGACAAGAACACAAAGTGCAAAACATGCTTCAAATTCTTTCAGCAAAAGGTGTTTGTGGCGAGAACCTGGAGGTTGAGGTCTAAAAATTCACGGCCTACTTACACGTGTGGTGATCCCCAAAAATGAATGCACACGTGCATCACGCACATGCAAAGGATGCCTGTCAACAGCACGTGCTTTCCTTTTACCATGTCAAGTGTGTGACATACCACATAGACATCACAACGAGAAAAAAACTTGAAGAAAAGATGTGTCCGTCTCAAAGGATTGTTCAAAGAATGCTCATAAACAGTCCTCAGCGGCAGTCAAACACAACAAGCATGTTAGACCCCCGACACACCAAGACATGAAAGAGCACATTTCATCATTGCCCATGGATTGAGGGTTGGTGATCCATGGCGCATACATGGTACGAATACCAAGAGCAACTCCGCCCAAGTTTTGAACCTAAATGGCCCATGGGTAGTTTGACAAGAACAAAATGTGTTCATTTTTCACAAAACAAGGTTTTATGAACAAAATTAATTGTCATCTGGGCATCGAGGGCTGTGTCACATAATGTCAACCACAATACACACAATGAAGTGCACAAAATAAGTTGAAAATTGAGCAATTTTTGTGTGCCTGTGCATCTGTTCATAAAACAGGTTCATAGAACGATCGGCCTGGTCACAAAATGAGTTCTAAATTATGAATCCAATTATCAATAGGATGATGAACAGGAGAACATGTTTTCATATTTTGCATAAACTAGCGGAAAGGGCAAGGTTTACAAAAGACCCCCGCCCCACAAGAAAAAACTCACCTCGAGGGTCTTATTGAAGGTGGTGACAAACAAAATGCGCGACCAAGCCCTTGCCGCACAATCGCTGCCTACCATAGAGACCTACGGTAAAACCAATATGGTTCATTTTAATTTTTAAGAGATGAAAGGGGGTAAAATTTAAGCTGCCAAATATTAACACGTTAACCCAATTTGGGGTCATTTGCACCGCTTTGCTTGTGTGCGTAGCGTGCCCACTTCAAGTGTTTGGGTGGTCAAAGGGTGCCTAACGGGATGTTGCAGGGGTTGCATAGTCCTATAGGTGGTTATGTAGCCCCACACATCCCTCTTCGGTTCCCCCACTCACCCCACTCCCCACCTCTCTTTTCCCTTGTGTAGCTCTTGTTATGCCTTTCTCTTGGGACATCCTTCTCGAGCTTAGTATGACGCTCACGCGTTTGAGTGGGGCCAAGTGTTTGCGGGACCCTTCTCCCAACTCCTTGGTGAGTGGGTGGCCTCATCCCTTTTGGCCAAGGCCCCGTGGTACGAGGCCACCGAGGTTGCCCAACTCCCGCTCATCCGCAACAAGCAAATAGACGCCGTGAAGCAATATGCCCCTATCTTCTTCCCGGTGCGCGAATTGCTCGGGTTACTTATGGATTTGAATGTCCCCAAGGACGGCTGGCGGCATGTGTCGGAGTTCATGACCGGCCGGGGGGCCGCTTACACCGCCGCGACGGGCCTCCCATTTTCCCGCCCCTTTGCTTCACAAGCAGATGGAAGGAGTTGGTGAAGCCGCTTGCGCTCAATTGACCGGTGTCTGTTGCGGATCCCCCCACAAGCGGCCGCTCATGGCCGTTGCAATCGTGGGCCCGCTACATCCAATTGCGTCCACCCCTTGTGGACACCATGGATTGGAAGTGGCCGCTCACTTTCCTCCTCCGTGGGGATGCCTTCCCGTGCGCCGGTGGCAGTTGGACCCAAATTTCCAATAGCTCCTTAGCCACGGCGCACGGGGCCGACCACTGGCCTACCTATGGGTGATTGGCATGGCCGTATGCGGGGACAAGGACATGGCCGCACTAGTGACAATGTGGTCCCAAAACTCCCAGGTATATGGCCGTTTCGCTTGGCTTTGCTTTTTGTGTAGGTTTCTCGAGGTTAATATTTAATATTCGGCTCCTATAAATCAGAACTGAGAAATGAATCCAATATTAACCTCAAAGAACTAGCGCGAAAACCTTAATTTTTTTCCCACGTATTATAGCCCATTCATGGCTGCAAGAAGTTGTACTAGGTAACCATGTGTGCGCGATGAGTTAGTCATCGGGGGTGTGCCGCCTCATTGGTGGCGCCCATAGTGTGCTCAATATATGAAATATACGGCATCTATGCACCTTTTCTTGGTGCGCGCTTCCAAGAAACACACACACACATGATCATAATCATCATCATACCGCCACACCCACACACCCATCGCCTCGCACACACATCCCTCTTTCCCCCTTCCTCTATGCTCCCCTTGCCCCACAGGTTAAGGTTCGGGAGGGTATGCCCTTTTACTTTTCCAGATTCTTTGCAAGTTTTTATAGGATGGTGGGCATGAAGATTCATGATGGAAAACAGCGAAAAAAATTGTAGGTATGTATGTGTCTATGTGTTTGTGTGTTCGCGGCATGCAAATTGCCCAAAGCAGATAAAGGGGCTAGTCCTCGCCTCATTGTTGACGGCCCCTCCCCTTGGTATAGTGGTGTGTGAGGGCGTGACGCTTGGGGGCTGTGGGTTGTGGGGTTGGGGTGTGGGGAGCTTTGGTATGGGGTGTGTGGTTTCTGGGGCTGGTGTGTGTGGGGGTGTGGTTTTCAGGGATGTGGGTCAAAAAGCCTCCATAACCCCCCCTCCCCCCCGGCGGCAACCCCTGCCCAACGCAAAGAAAAACCTCCATCAATCTTGGCCAGCGGGTTGGTGTATATGGTGTCCATAGCCCGTGCAACCCCCCCCCCCCCCGAGCCCCAAGAGCCCCCAGAATTCCCCCTCCTCCCAGACCCCCAAATGGTGAGGCACCAAAGGTATGCATGCCCACTTGGGGCGTGTCACTGTGTAATATGCCTTCTCTTTAAATTGAAAATTTGAATCGGTGATACTAATATGTGTAGGTCAATATTAATGCCAGCGACGTTTAATGTTTAATATATTAATTCATATTTGGTCTGATAATATTAGCCTGCAAATATTAATTGTAGGGTCGCAAATTTTAATTTTTCGTTTGTTGTGTTTTTTTTTTTTGCATGTGACACGTGCAGGGGTGGCCACACCACTGCACACCAAGGGCCAAAACCCCATAGGCACAAACCTCACTGACCCACACACCACAACCCCACACGCCAAAATCCGACAGGCGCACACAGCATAGCCCCACACCCGCAGCGCAACATCCCACAGTCACTATGGTATGGGCGGCTGTGGCGTCTGCTGTGGCGTCTGCGGGGTGTGTGGTGTGTGGTGTGTGGCGTGTGTGGGGTGTAGTCCTGTGGGTGTTCGAACATGGTGTGTTGGGTTGCAGGACGTGGGGCTGTAGGGCGTGGGGTTGTGGCGTGCCAGGTTGTGGTGCTTGTGGCTGTGGGAGGTGGTGCTGTGGGGGGTGGGGCCGTGGGGGCTGTGTGGTCTGACCCGTTATACCACAACACCACAACCCACAGGCCCACCGCCAACAGCCCGAACCATCACAGGCAGCCTGGGCGAGCAGTTCCTATGGCTCTGTGAAATGCCATCGGCACGGGGGGGCCGTCTCCTCGGTCCCGGTACGCGACTCCCCCCCCCCCCCCTCCGGTCCCACTTAGTTACCAAGGGTCAATGGCTACTGACCATACATATGGTGGCGCCAAAGGCGCCCGAAAGTTTTTTTTTCATTCCCCTTGCCCACGTAGCATCCCTCCCCGCCCAGGCGGTGGAGCACCCCAACGCTATACTTGAACCCAACCTTGACTCTAACGCCCACCCCAACCCGCAGCCTGCTCCTAACCCTACACCTAACCCTACCCAGGACCCTAACCCTAACCCTAACCCTAACCCTAACCCTAACCCTAACCCTAACCCTAACCCCAGCCCTAACCCTAGCCCGAACCCTAACCCTAACCGCCCTAACCCTAGCCCTAGCTCTCACCCCAGAGGGAGGGCAAGGGGAGGTAACGGGAGCCTGTGCCCCCCCCCCCCCCCCACCACCACCCCAAATCGCCCCATCTGGACTCCCCCCCAACTGACCCTCCCGACCGCCCCCCCCCCCATCGCCCCTCCCTGAACCCCCCCCCTTCCAATGCCCCCCCCCCCACCCCCCCTCAGGGGCCTTCGGCCCACTTCTACTGGGGGGGGGTTGCGTCTAAAAGCGAGGGGACGGCCCCCCAGGGGCCATCGGCGATGTCGTCTGCGGTCGCAGGTTCCAATTCACAGCAGGAGGGACATTCAATCTCTGGTGAACCTTGCAGCGAACACTTAAATTCGTGCCCTCAGAGGAACTATTGTCTTAAACCCTTGCTGGAGTAACCAAAAAGCGTGTCTGTACCCGCAAGATCGTTGCAAAAAAAAACAAAAGGTAAAGGCCCGCAATGTGCCCTAGAAACGGATTGAACACGCAATGTTGGGTGCCGAGTTGCCGCTGGTGCCCCGCCCCACCATTGAGAAATATGTGAAAGGCCTGCTACAACCGAGCTTTGACACAAAGGGAGCAGTACAATTGGCATCCGTCCAGGATGTCATTCACGCAAGGATGGCCAGAGGCCATGCCTTGCATTGTGAGGACGTGTGGCGTTCCACAAGGAGCAGCAATAGTAGTTGCAGTAGCGACAGTGGTTGCGAGCACAGTAGTTCTAGACAATTGAGCAAAAGCGCTAAAGGATTGTTGTTGAGTGGTGCCTTGCCGTTCTTGCATTCTAGCATGTGATGACATTTGTGTGGAACGGGTGGGAGAAACGTGGATGGGCCAATGCCTAAAATTCTTCTGTGAGAGTCTATCGTCAGGTTGACGCAATAGGCACGTGGAGGGGGTGGGAGAAACCCTTTACTTTGCGTGGCCTGCGTGCTATCATCACCTACTGCCAGCCACGCTTATCCGTGTAGTACCAAGAATCCGCTGCTGGCAGAGGATCCCAAACCTTGAGGTCGGGACCATGCATAACGACATTCATAATATCGTCCATCAACCCTGCAGAGGCCTTGGGCCTATGCATTCCTTTACGACAATTCGCAACACTCCGGCCCCTCTCAACTTGTGAAATTGCATCTACAACACACCCAGCGACCTCAACTCTAAGCGGAATTTCCCCAAACTGACTGGCATCCCATTCAAGCATTGCAGCCCATGTGTGCCGAAAATGGCCGAGGAGTTTGTGCAAAGGTGCATGCATGGGGAAGGGGGCAACAGTGCCATCCCAGAAAGCTTCAGGCATTTTCATTTTCAAAGCCACAGATTGCGAGACTATCAGCTACAAAACCAGTTTGGGTTGCAAATGGGTGGCCAACGGCTGGATGTCGAAATAGCCGGGGACCATGAACTCTGCATCATTGCCCCAAGGCCATGATGTGAAGTCAAGGGTAGTGGTCTCTTTTGCAATTGGACGTGTGCGCAAATTGTTCACAAAACTCTATTTTTCACCTAGTGACAAACTCTCTGCTTTGGGCTTTGAAAACACTTTGCTTGTTGCACTCGTGGAGAGGTGTGAAGTGACGACATTCGTGTGGAATTGGTGGGAGAAAAGTGGGTGGGCCAATGCCAAAAAGTGTTCCTTCAGAGTCCATGGGAACATTGACGCAAAGGGCATGCCATGAAGTAACAACATTTGTGTGGAATTGGTGGGAGAAAAGTGGGTGGCCAATGCCAAAAATTGTGCCTTGGCAGATTTACGCAATGGGCATGCCATGAAATGACAACATTTGTGTGGACTGGGTCGGACAAAAGTGGGTGGGCCAATGCCAAAAAGTGGTCGTTGAGATGCCATGGGCAAATTGACGCAATGGGCATGCTGTGGAATGACGACGGTTGTGTGGAATGGGTGGGACAAAAGTGGGTGGGCGGATACCGAAAAGTGGTCGTTGAGATTCCATGGGCAAATTGACGCCATGGGCATGTTGTGGAACGACGATTTTTGTGTGCAATGGGTGGCACAAAAGTGGGTGGGCGGATGCCAAAAATTGTTCTTTGAGAGTCCATGGGCACGTTGACGCAATGGGCATGTGGAATGGACGGGAGAATAGTATTCGGGCCAACGCCAAAAAATTTTCCTTGAGAGTCCATGGGGAGATTGACGCAATGGGCATGGTGTGGGGGGACGAAATTTGTGTGGAATTGGTGGGAGAAAAGTGGGTGGGCCAATGCCAAAAAGTGTTTCTTGAGAGTCCATGGCAAGATCAACGCAATGGACATGCCATGAAGTGACGACATTTGTGTGGAATGGATGGGAGAAAAGTGGGTGGGCCAATGCCAAAGATTCTTCTTTGAGCGTGCATCGGCAGGTTGATGCATTAGGCATGTGGAACGGGTGGGAGAAAAGTGGGTGGGCCAACGCCCAAAAGTGGTCGCTGAGAGTCCATGGGAAGATTGACGCAATGGGCAGGCTACGGACTGACAACATTTTTGTGGAATGGGTGGAAGAAAAGTGGGTGGGCCAATGCCAAAAATTGTATTGTGAGACTCTATGGGCACGTTGCCACAACAGGCATGTGGAATGGGTGGGAGACAAGTAGGTGGGCCAGTGCCAAAAGTGTTCCTTGACAATCCATGGGAAGATTACCCCAATGGGAATCTTCCCATGGACCGTCAAGGAGCACTTTTTGGCACTGGCCCAACTACGTGTCTACCACCCATTTCACACAAATGTCGTCACTTCACACCATGCCCATTGCGTCAATCTTCCCATGGACTCTCAAGGAACACTTTTTGGCATTGGCCCACCTACTTTTCTCCCACGCATTCCACGTGCCCATTGCGTAAATCTGTCCATGGACTCTCAAGGAACAATTTTTGGCATCGGCTCACCCACTTTTGTCCCACCCATTCCACACAAAAATCGTCATTCCACAGCATGCCCATGGCGTCAATTTGCCCATGGCATCTCAACGACCACTTTTTGGCATTGGCCCACCCATTTTTGTCGGACCCCGTCCACACAAATGTTGTCATTTCATAGCATGCCCATTGCGTAAATGTGCCCACGGACTCTCCAGGAACAATTATTGGCATTGGCTCATCCAATTTTCTCCTACCCATTCCACACAAATGTCGTCACTTAATGGCATGCCCCTTGTGTCAATCTTCCCATGGACTCTCAAGGAAGACCTTTTGGCATTGGCACTCTTTGGCATTGGCCCACCCACTTTTCTCCCACCAATTCCACACGAATGTCGTCACTTCAGGAAGATTGACGCAATGGGTATGATGTGACGTCAGGACATTTGTGTGCAATGGGTCAGAGAAAAGTAGTTGGGCCAACGCCAATATTTTTCCTTGAGGATGCAACATTTCCGTGTAACTATCAATTGTCCCAACAAGACAGAACGTCCAAACCGCAAATGCTCTACTTGTTCATGGTGGACCAACTGCCTTTCATCCGCCATTTGTGGTGTGCAATCGCAAGCTCACGACATTGACGCTCTCGCGCTCACCGTGGCCAACCTGTGACGCCACAAATTGTTGAATTTGCGCAGTCCGGTTTCTATGGTGCAGCTTGTGTGCCTCACCAACGCTTGCAGAACACATAGGACAGTTGCAAGACGTTTTGAATGGGGCACATATTGTTTGAATGAACTCCACCATAGGGGACAGGTCTCTAGTGGCAGTCCCTACGTCTTTTGGCCGAAGGAATTTCGAAGAGTTGTGCCCCCCAAAAATGTGCCGTGTACTGCGTTCTGTGGCGCACTGTGACGCAGAGCTGCCACAAGTTGCCATGCCGTGTGTGGTGTATGGTGCGGTCGAGCAGCCGTTGCATGTGGATGCTCACTTCGGAGTGTGTGGTGAAACCGAGAAGGCGTTAGCAGCAACCCCCCCCCCCCTTTCTCATATTGGGTTGACCCCGACTCCAGACCAAACACATGTAGGTGGTCCAATTGGACAGGGGGTGTTTTCATAGCCTCTTGGGTGCCTACATGTGGAAAATTTTCGGTCACGGTCCAAACGGCCCTAATGGGCCGTTTTTGTATTTGCCTTCTCGGAACTCCCCGGGGGGTTCTTAGAGGCACTTTGTGATTGGGAACCCCTACTCAAAATGATTTCTCGGACCCCCTTCCTAAAAATGAACATGCACAAGTGGCACAATAAAAGACACTTCCCCAAGGCGATGGTATTCACTCCTGTTCCTCTTTTGCCCTCTCCTTGTCCCGGTGGATGGGCTACCAACACGTTTTAGCCCAACATCCAATCCATACATGTTGAGCAAATGCCGCATGCCCCTCACGGAGACACGTGGATTCTTCACCGACCCCCCACCAGAAACTATTTTGAATGTGCACTTTATAGGCCGAGTTCCTCCTCTCGGTCGGCACTGAACTAAAGAAGTACATTGTGCGCTACTTCCGCACAAACCATCCACTATGGCACAATGTCCACTGCACCCATACCGTTGCCTTCCACCCCATCAACTTCCAAAATTGCCCCAATATTTTGGCCCATGTTTTGGCTTCCTCAACCTCAACATCCGAAAGGTAGACCTTTTTCCACCACTACGTGTGAAGGTGGGTTAGGGCAAGCAACATGGTGTGCACTACGGTGTACACCTTTATTGCCCCATACGGGGCCTTACGATTGGGGTAGTATTCTTTGAGTGGGTCAACTACTCTTTGTTGGTATTGTGTGTCATCTAAAAAGACACGTGCGGAGGTTAGGTCAAAGGCGTCCTTCTTTCTTGGACGCAAGGCCACACGGTCCGCTTGAGGGATGTTTTGTGAGGCTTGCATCAAGTCGCCCCACACATCCTTTAGGCGGCCAATCACTCCCCGACCGTCTCCTTCTTGAACCCAGGAGACATCTTGTTGCAACCTCTTTTGGGTTTCATTGCAAAGTCGGGCGGTTGCATGGGCATAGTCCCCAACACACCAAGGGGGCGGGATGGCCCGGAGGAAGGCCCCCACCTCACTTGTTCGCTTACACCCTCTACCGGTTCCAAGCTGTCATGGTCGTCACACCACCAACACTTTCCGTCCGGGGAGTAGTTGGCGACCTGCATGCCCTTGCCGTCACCCATCATGCCCACCTCATACCCCAAAACCGTGCCGTGGCTTGCTCGAGAGTGGCGGTGTCATCGTTCTCCTCCTCCTCATCCCCACCACCAAAATCACAAATAAGTAGTTAAGTATTAAGTTCATGAAAAGGGTCATCACCCTCATCATCATCACTGTCATTAGGCATGGCGTGGGGCATATCTAAACCAATATGTATGAGGGGAGAACAAGTAGTAGAAACTGAAAACGCACAACAAACCAAAGATGGCGCGAAGCGCCAAAAGCAAATTTGGACAAAGCCTTGACCTATACCCCCCCACCTATATCACCCCCCCCCCCCCCTCAACTCTGGCAATCATCTAGAATTCTCTTGCCCCCATGGGGGCGATTGGTTGGTTGGGGGTGTTAGCACGCAGGAATGTTGCACGTGTGGATATTGACATCTTGCACACACACACACACACACACACACACACACCCACACACACACACACACACACACACACACACACACACACACTGCCCACCGGTGAAGGCCACCATGGAAGGTGTACTGTTTTCATTATCGGCATTTATCACACATTGCCAGCGCCCATATACACCCACCAAATTTGCAGTATGCTCCGCAAAGGACAATATTTTCTCCGGTTCTAGCAAACACTAGTTCATTTGATGACTTGATATCACAACATCATGCAATGAATTTAGCCGGATCGGATACAACTAACTCTAATACTTTATCATAGTGTGTTGCTCGTATCTGTCCTCTCCTCCGCGCTTACTTCATTTACAGTGATTCGTTTACCTGGATGTGATGAAAACAACTCTTGTCCTTGTGTCACCGTTTGTGAGTATCATCAAGGTCTTGGACCATCAAACACCGACACATATATTTTGACACCTTGACATTCTAACACGAAATCGTTATGTGATCGGCCGGATCCGGTGAAAACAAGTGTGAGTGCGCGGCAAGCTGCACTTAGGAATGCGCCCGGTAATTCCGTCAATTTTGCTGGAGGTTTTACCCCAATCCGCATTGGATCAAAGTGCATCCGAGAATCATGATGAGGCCAAATCTTGAGTTGAAATCTAAGACTCTCTCTTCCTCTTTGTCTTCAACATTCTTTACGTGCAAGTACCACGATTTTCAAAGAGGAATGAAATAGTACCTTGATAATTGTAAACGTTTCACCAAATCACCGCGTGCACGTTTGTGTTGCGAACCGTAGTTGCTTCTTTGGTGTGTTGTTGAGACACTAATTTGTTTGTCGTTTGTCTATTTGTCCGGCTGTCTCTTTGTTGTCTATTGCCCCACAGAGCCTGTTCGCCGCTTTCCGGTGACTGTTCTTGATGCTCGGTTATTGATGGTCATGCGTTCCTTGGTTGGTGCGTTCGCCGCTTCACTTTACTTGCTCGCACGTTCGTCATGCTATGTCTGTTGTGCGCAGTGTTGTTGTCGTTGCTTTTGAGGAGCCCGCTGCATGGAGCAGGTACATAAGGTGCCTCGTTTGGCGGCCTTCTGCTCACAATGAGTCATCACCATAACTTGTTCTTGTGCCAGTAAATGTGAATGCCGCTCGCTTTGACACGGGGGGGGGGGGGGGGGTTAGGAAAAGCATCTCCCATGGGGGGGCGAAATTTCACCCGGCAAGGGGGGGGGGGGGGGCAAGTGTTGCGGTTGAAAAAAAACACGGGTAACGTTGAAAAAAACACAAATGGGGGACACGACTCTTGGTTAAAAAAGGTGAAAAGATGTGTGGAATGTGTGCTTGCACCTAGCCCCACTACGGGTGGCCCGGCTGCCGTGCCCTTGTTAGGGCTGGGCATGGGGGTCATGGTTACGCGATGGGTTACCGGCAACCCACCCCCAAATAGCTCCGGGAAGTGGTGGGGCAGCTCTAGGTAGGCGTGTTGTTCAGGGTTGACTGGTTTGAAGGTGTTTGTGTGTCCCGTCAAAATGGCCTGAAATGGCTGGTGAGCTACAACCCCCTGCCCATCTTTCTGGGTGCGTGTTTGGTGGCCGTTGGTGGTTTGTCGCTGGTTTGGTGTGGGTTGTTTCTTTGGTTTGGAGTTCATTGGTTTAATGGAAGTGAGTTTTGTGCTCGCTGTTGACGAAAGTTGCCTGTTGGTGTTTTGGGCACCATGAAACAATTGTATAATCTTGTGTTTTTCTTAGTTTTCAGATCACCTCACTGTGGCTTCTATATCCTCCACGGCCCCTATGGCTGATGCCCCCTCTCATGCCCCCTACAGTATCAAAGCAGGGTGGCAAGGCTGGAACATAGTCGCTAAGAAGTGGCAGTGCCCTTGTGGGAAGGTTCTACCCATTACCATGGGCCCTAGTACCAAGGCCTTCTCGGAGGTGCACTGCAAGGGGGTCCCGTAGGGTGGCACAAAGACTAGCTGCAATACGGGAAGGTGGTCGTGGAGTATTTCCTTGCGCCGGGCTCCCAACCCCCCCCCCCCCCCCTTGCTCCACCACCCTCGCAGAGTTTTAGTGAGCCATCGCTCCTGCGCCCTCTACTTAGTGTCGTTCGCCTCATTGAGGCGGGCAACAAGCACAGCCGTAGCAATCCGGTAGTGCAGCTTGGTGGGCATGGGCTGCATGGCAGTGTCCATCTAGCCCTTCACTTTGCCGGCCCACTTGCCCGTTCTCGGCTATAGGCAGGACAGGCACGGGGTGTGGGCGTGGGTGATCTCATCCTAGCGTGCTTGGCCTGCATAGCCATAGCTGTCCTCACAGAGTTATTGGTCAAACTATCTTTCAGTGGGTGGCCTTCGTCCGAGAAATTTATATCCTGTGTCAAGGATGTGGCTGTACATATGCGGGAAAACGTCACGGAGTTTTGGTACGTTGTTCAAGAGTTGGGTTTGGAACGGCTTCTCATGTACCAATTGGATATTCACCAGGGGAACCGGAGGACTTCATCGTCGCAGCCCTATGGATTGTGTAGGAAGTCAACGTCACCAAGAGTGGTGGATTTAATGATGTCTTTGTCTGGTTATTGCGGGATAATCACAACACAAGGATAGCATTGCATAATAGTCTCAGTTTTGAAGCAACCATCTCTGCTTGGGAGTGCAAACTTGACATCTCAAGCCATTGGAGGCACGGCTAGCTAGTAGGCAAAATCTTTCACTGTTCACCCCTCAACAGTGAAAAAAGAAGTAAACTTCATTTTCCTAGGAAGCAATTTTGACACCCACATACTCAGTTTGCGCATGTCGGTAGTGAAGACATTGTGTTGCCCACTTTGCATGTTTGTGTTGTCTCAAGCGAAGGCTACTGCATTGTGACGAGGACCACGACTGTTCACCACATCCAGCACCTAGTAGGATGCATACTGCATTGGCCCGCTGCAGTACACCAATTTCAAACCAAATTTTGTTTCACTGTTGACAGCAAAACAACTGTGGAATGCCCAACATTCGTACTTTAAAAACGATGAAATGTGTGCCGGACAATTCTACACCATGTCAATGGGGTGTGGTTTCGCTGTCAATAGTGAAACATGTGGTTGGGAGTAAGAAGAGGCTCCAACAAGGGAACACTTTGATGCTTACAAGGAGGTCACAGTGACTCACATGTGATCATGTTTCCATGTGGCAAGTGGAAGACATAGACTAATGTGACACTGTGTTGGTAGTCACTTTGGATGTGGAACAGGTAACTAAGTTGATGAACTGCAGACAATAGACAATAGGGTCCTGATAGCCCACCTAATCCCTTGAACACAGCATGATTGGAGCTTTTTTCCTTGTTGAATGGTTCCAGTGCCTTGATGAATTTGTCCTTCACTTCAAAATCAACCCACAGAATTTGCTCTGTGTGCCACGCTCTGCCAGAACCTCTTGAGCCTTGGTTGTTGAACTCGCCAAGATTGCCCATAACTCAAAACTCCATCCTGTGTCAGTCTGCTCACATGGACATACTTCTTGGCAATCATGTATTTCCTGACACACTCGGCGTTTGCCTCCCCACTGTCCAATACTGGCAATTTCCTCCTGAAAATTGAAACTGATGTGTACACCCAGAGGTACCAACCAGCACACTTACTTAGCCTTTATGGCAACCCCCTCCATCATGTGTGGAAATGAACTCCTGCCCTCATGTCTCCATGGAGGAAGGCTTTGGCGATATAGAGGTAAACTCAGACACGCCCTCCACAATAGCCTGCAGCGTGGCATCCTCCACCTGCCTACCCCGTTTTGTCTGTATGTCCATCTGTATGTTGTACGTCATCCCCAAACTAAAAGCCTGTACCCAGGGGGGTCCTTTAGGAACTAGTTTTTTTTTTTTTAAGGACCGCCCTTGAGGACCGCCCCAAGGGACCGCCAACCACCGACTGCCACCAACCGCCAACCTCCACCAACCGCCAACCTCCACCAACCGCCAACCGCCACCAACCACCAATCACCAATATACACCTAAAGCAGCTTCTTGTGTTCTTCCCATTCATTCTCACAGGCTGTCAATATCTTGCACCATCGCCGCATCCCCCCTCACCTCTACATTTCCCATCCCAATCCCAGTTGCCCGGATCTCACTACCACACGATTACAGCTCCCACCAGCTACCCACTGCTTGATGCCCTCCTCCCCCACCGCCCTCGCTTGTGCTGCCATCAGCTCCTTTGGATTCTCAGGCACTAACGCCCACCTCCTAGTCCAGGCCATTCCCCAGGATCCTCCTACTGTGCGACCAACATCCGGCAGGGAGGATTTTCAGTGGCATATCCTCTGCCTCTCTGCTCAAAGTACAGTGGGCTTGCAGGCGCTTGCAGGTGCATACCAAGGTGTCCTTGCGCAGGCGACCAGCGTTGCGGACGTGTGCGCGGCAACCCTGCGGGACCGCCCAGCGCTGCCACAGCGTGCAGCAATCATTGGACGGACGGATGTAGATTTATCTCGGGCCCTGTCGGCTCTGCATTGCAGCTCCTCGGGGTGCATGGCACCGGGGCATGGCACACGCTCTCCTGGTGCCACTGCCCCAACAGTGTTGTTCCTGTTCCCAGCAGAGAACGCAGCATGGGCGGCAGAAGTGAGGAGCACATTGTGTGGCCGCCATCCCGTTTTCTGGACCGCTTTGGCAGCTGCACACGGAGCTGCTCGACCGGAGGTATTTGATGCTGCGAGCGAGTGCTGTGCAGCGTTGGATATATTTGCAGTGCAGTACGCGCTCGCGACTCTGTGGCGGTCCTGGGGCGTCCACCCCACACATGTTGCGGGCGCCGGCACGGGGGAGGTGGTCGCTGCTGCAATAACGGGGGCTTTGTCCCTGGCTGATGCTGTGGCAGTTGTGCGTACATCGAGTGGCGGAGGGGGGGCTGCGGCCAGCAGTGTGGAGGCGAGCATGGGCTACACTGCCACGCCAAAGGTACCGTTGTGGGACCCCTGGGCGCAGGCCTGGGTATTCGATGACGTCATCCGCCAGCCGCATCATTCACATTTAGACGACTTCGGGACAACGGAGGAGGCTCTGAAGGCTGCGGCGCCGGCATGTGACGTCGTCCTGCGGCTGGGCTGCGGAAGCATGCCCTTCCTGTCACAACGCATCATAGTGAACAGCGACCTCCAGAACATACCCTCCGCTCAGGCCTTTCCCACCACCTCTGGTCCATCCACTAAGGTACCCCACTATATCATCTGCGGTGGGGATCTGCAAACGGGTGTGAGTGCTGATGAGGCCCTCATGAGGGCCCTTGCTGCTGCCTTCTGTATGGGGGTACCTGTGCAGCCTGGAGCAGGGTATGACCCTGCAGCAGTTTGCCGTGTTGCACTGCCACAGTACACTTTCACACGGACACGCCACTGGCTGCCGCCGCTCACGATTGCGGCTGCAGCCGCCTCTCCTCCCCAGTCCGGTCAGCTGTACGAAGTCTCGTGGGTGCCCGAGAGTGTCCCCTTGCCCGTGCCCTCCCTTGATGGCCACTGCCTCCTGCTGGTTACCAACATTTCCGCCGGGGGGGCCATTGCTGCAGCTTTGCGGCAGTGCGGTGCTGCGTGCCACGTGGCTGCTACCGCAGACGCACTACTGGAGGACGCGTTCTCTGGCATAGCACCCTCCGCCATCATCCTGTGCCAGCGCGCCAGCGCCAGCGCTGGGGGATCTGTGAATGCATGCGCTGCACTGCTGACAGTGCAGGCGCGTGCGACCACAGAGTTGCACCCCTGCCGCATCTGCATCGTCACACTGCATGCACAGAGTGTATGTGCCGATGCGGACGCCGCTGTGCTCGATATCTGGCAGGCCCCACTTGCAGGCCTCGCACGTACCATTGCCCAGGAGCATCTGGAAACCAGGCCACTCCTGCTGGATTTTGCCGACCCCACTGATGTCGCCCTGGCCCTTGCCACCGAGCTTGCAGCCCCTGGCTCTGGGGCTGGTACGGAGACTGCATGGCGTCACGGTCAGCGGTTTGTGCCACGGCTGTGCCCCACCCTGGCGCCACATATTCCTGCTGGTGCTCTGCCCCTGCACAGGGGAGAGGAAGCGCTGGTGACGGGTGGCTATGGGGCTTTGGGGCTCACTGTTGCAGAGCATGTACTGGAGGGAGGGGCACGCCGCGTGGTGCTGTTGGGCCGCCGCCCCCCTGGCCCTTCTGCTCGGGCACGGCTCGCAGCCTGGGAAGGCCGCGTGAGCTGCCAGATTGGGGATGTTTCAGACCCCGTACGGCTCACACAGCTGCTGTGCACATGGTCCCTCACGACTGTGTATCACGCTGCCGGCGTTTTGACTGACGCGCTCCTGATGGCCCAGACCCCAGACACCCTCCGGTGCGCTTTCACACCAAAGGTCGCAGGCGCATGGGCGCTGCATGCCACAACACTGCACATGCCGGTGGTGTGCATGGTATTGTTCTCATCGGTGGTGGCCACACTGGGGTGCGCCGGGCAGGGCAGTTATGCTGCTGGGAACGCCTTCCTGGATGCCCTTGCTGTGTGGCGCCGTGCCCACGGCCTTCCTGCTCTAGCCATCCAGTGGGGTCCATGGGGCGGAGGCAGGGGGATGGCCAGCACAACGCGCGCCACACAGGCGATGGCTGCCCAGGGCCTCACTCCCTTCACCCCTGTTGCTGGGTTACGGGCAATGGATCTCTTGATTACCTGCACAGGGCCCGTGCAGGCGGTCTTTGCAGGGCTATCCCTGGCAGTGGTGGGGCAGCGGGGGCCATTTCTGGCACAGCTGCTCTTGGAAGTGGCTGACACAGTGGTGCCAGCCACACCACCGCCCACAGCGGCAGTGATTCTAGGGATTGACGCAGTGCGTGCGGCCGCGGCAGCAGTCCTTTGCTGTGATGCTGCCACGCTGGGTGAAGACCAGCCGCTTGCAGAGTATGGGCTTGACTCCCTCATGGCCCTGGAACTGCGCAATTCCCTCAGCACTGACACGGGGTTACATCTCCCGCGGACCCTGTGCTATGATCACCCCACAATCCGTGCACTTGCAGCTGCTATTGCTCAGGCTGCTACCTGTGCTGACATGGCGCTACCTCCACTGCCGGACTGCACCGGACCAGCACCCGTTGCTGACATCATGGTACTCGGGATGGCATGCCGCCTCCCACAAGCGGACGACGTTGTCGGCTACACTGCGCTGCTCGCCAGCACAACTGCACCCAATGGCATCTTGACACCGCCAAAAGGCCGGACCCGAATTGGGGAGTTTGCCGCTGGCAGCAGTGCGGATTTGCCGGCAGTGGCGCTTGTCGATGGATTAGACCTCTTTGACCCACTGTTTTTCCACATTGCCCCAAGTGAGGCAATGGCCCTGGATCCGCAGCAGCGGCTGCTGCTGGAGTTAGCATGGCTTGTGCTCGAGGATGCGGCAGTCCCTGCTGATGTCCTGCAAGCCTTGGATGCAGGGGTCTTTGTCGGGGTCTGCAACCAAGATTTCCGGCTGCTGGCAACGCATGCCACCGCCGCACCCATCCTGCCGCAGGCATCCATCCCTAGTGTCGCTTCTGGCCGTGTGGCATATTTCTTAGGGACCTCAGGCCCGGCCCTCACCATCGACACCGCATGCTCGTCCTCACTTGTTGCAGTGGCGCTTGCGCTTGAGAACCTCAGGGCCAGGGGCTGTCGCGTCGCTCTGTGTCAGGGTGCCAATGCCATCCTCGCCGCCGCGCCCACGCGTAGCCTCGTGCACGCAGGGGCACTGTCGCCGTCCGGTCGTTGCGCAACTTTTGACGCGCACGCTGATGGGTATCTGCGCGCTGAGGGCTTTGCTGCTGTCCTCCTCGGAAGCATGGATGTTGCACACACTGCTGTGCTGCCGCATGCAGTTTTGCAAGGCGCTGCTGTCAACTCAGATGGCCGCAGCAATGGCCTGACAGCCCCACGGGGGCCAGCACAAGAGGCGCTGATCGCTGCGACACTGCGGAACGCGGGGGTGGAGCCACCAGATATCAGTTTTGTTGAAACTCATGGCACTGGGACGCTGCTTGGTGATCCGGTTGAGGTACGTGCATTGGGCGCGGCATATGGATTGGGAAGGGGGACGGAGCGGGTGCTGGTGCTTGGAGCAGCCAAGGCGCACATCGGTCACACGGAGGGGTCCGCAGGATTGGCAGGACTGATCAAGCTGGTGATTGCTGTCCGTGATGCACAGCTGTCACCGGTGCCACATTTCTTCAGCCTCAACCCAAATATCCCAGCCCTTGAGAGCATCCCCGCAATGATTCCGCCTCGGGCCATGCCTTGGGTCACGGAGAACACTCGTGGGCCCCGCATGGGTGCGGTGAGCGCGTTTGGGTTCAGTGGGACAAATGCGCATGCTGTGATTATGGAGGCAGCACAACCTAGCAGCAGTGGGCAGCCAGAACCGCCAGTCTTGGGGTGGCATGTACTGCGCATCACAGCCAAAAGCGAAGCTGCACTGTTGGGGCTTGCACACTGGTATGCGGTCTTCCTTGAGGGCACGGACACCTGTGCTGCCGACATTTGCTTTAGCGCAGCCGCTTCTAGGGTGGTGTTCCGTCACCGTATCGCAGTGGTGGGCAGGACCTGCAAAGAACTGGCAAGGCGTCTGCGCGAATGGCAGCACAGCCAAATACCCCCAAGCCTGGGTTTTGAAGTTGGTGATGCAGGGACTCGTGGAAAGCGGCAGGTGGCATTCATTTTCACGGGGCAAGGGTCACAATACTTGGGAATGGGGTGCGGCTTGTATAAGCAGCATATGGCCTTTGCACAACACATGGATGAATGCGACCGTATTTTGCGACCACATTTGGGAGGGGAATCGATTTTACAGCTGATGCATGCCCAACCTGACTCGGAGGCAGCCCAGCGAAAGCTTGATCAAACACAGTATGCACAACCGGCTCTGTTTGCCATTGAGTATTCCCTGGCAAAAGTATGGATGTCAGTGGGTGTAGAGCCACAGTATCTCATGGGGCACAGTGTCGGAGAGTACGTGGCAGCTGTAGTGGGGGGGCTGCTGGGGTTGGAGGAAGGACTGCAGCTGATTGCATGGCGTGCTCGACTGATGCAGAATGTTGAAGGGAGTGGGAGCATGGTTGCTGTGACATTGAGTGAGGATGATGCCGCTGCTGCCATCAAGGGGGCTGGGGCAGAGAGTGCGGTGAGCATTGCAGCTGTGAATGGGCCTGAGTCTGTGGTGATATCCGGGTTCAGCACGAGTGTGGCACAGGTGATTGCAAAGGTGCAGGAGAGGCACGCTGGGGTGAAGTGCAAGGCATTATCTGTATCACATGGATTCCACTCACCTCAGATGGAGGGGATGCTGGACGAGTTGGCTGAAGTTGCAGGATCGGCTGCATTTGCAGCCACACCCCACATTCCAATCATCAGCAATGTCAGTGGAGAGGTTGTGAGGGATGGCAGCATGAGCAGTGGTCAGTACTGGCGTGCACACACGCGATCTGCAGTGCGGTTTGCGTCTGGTGTGCAGAAGCTGATGGATGAAGAGGTTGATGTGATCATTGAGGTGGGACCACACCCAGTGCTGCTGGGCCTGGTGAAGCAAATGGTGGATGAGCGGGTGGTGTGCCTGGGATCATTACACCAGCAGCGAGAGGATTGTTTGCAGCTGGCATCATCGCTTGGAGGGGCTTTTGTCCACGGGTCGGCTGTGGACTGTACTACTCTTCATCGGTCCAGCTGTGCCATTGTCCGCCTTCCTGCATATCATTTTGACCTTCAGCAGTGCAGCTTTTCATTTCAATATCCATTGCCTCCAGTTGATGCGGCAGCATCCAAGGCCCCAAAGCCACAGCCTACGGACTACGTACTGAGGTGGGACCCAATCTCTAATGCCTCTCCTTTGACATCACCACCTGCGCATCGTACCGCAATTCTTTGCCCCGACCCCAGTCAGGCTGCAGCCCTCCACCTGCTCCTCACGTCTTACGGTGTGTGCTGTGCTTTTGCCACCGTTGCTGTCCCTTCTCATGACTCCGCCGCTGCCGCACTGGCGGCTACTGCTGAGGCACTGGGCGGCATCGATGCTGTTGTGTTCACTGGTCAGTTTCCAGGCGATTCGTTTGGTATCCAGTTCTGCACAGCGCTGCTTGTGTTGGTGCAGGCCCTCGCTGTTGACGAACAGCACTGCGTGCGCCGGCTCTGGGTGTGGGTGCCTTTTGCATTCAGTGCCTCCCGCCGGCTGGATGTTGCACCAGACTTGCGTTACGCTGCGGCCGTTGGGCTAGCGCGCACTGTGGCTCGTGAGCACCCGGAACTGCGCTGCACACTCTTGGACACGGACAACCCCAATGCCCTCGCTGCGGAGGTGGCCGCCGACGCCACTGGCCTAGAGCCGCAGATTGTGGTTCGCAAGGGTGTCCGGTTTGTGTGCCGCCTGGCGCCAATGCCATCAGCTGTGCTTGTGCCACCAGGCTCTTCAGGCTGGGTGATGTCCCATGGTGCTGTGGGTTCAGAAGGGGCAGCTATGTGTACTACGATTACTCTCCCTGAAACTATTCAAGCCTCGGATGTGGTGGTTCTCATGGAGGCCGTTGCCCTGCAGCCACTGGGCATTGATGCGGCTCCAGACCCCAGCGTGCTGGTGCAGGGCAGTGCTTGTGCAGGTGTTGTGTTGCGGGCCGGTGCTGCTGTGACCCACGTTGTTCCTGGTGACCCTGTTGTTGGTACAGGGCTCTGTGTCGTCGGCAGCCATGCAGTGCTGGATGCCTCGCAGGTGTCCCGCAAGCCCGAGGCGATGTACTACCCGCACGCTGCTGTTGCTGCCAGTACCGAGGGTGCATCCACTGCTACAGCCCTGCCACCTTTCGCGCTTTACGACGTCACGCAGCTGTCGCACGCGCTGCAGGCGTCTGCTGAAGATCGCGCCAGTGGCTGCATGGCCACAGTGCTCTCTGTCGGAGCTGTGTCACGCTGCCCCTTCTCCCCCACCTTCACTTCCTCCGTGGAGTCAGTCCTGATCTCTGGGGGATTAGGGGGCCTTGGGCTGCAAGTTGCGAACTTCGTCGTGCAGCATGGTGCAAAGCATTTACTGCTGCTAGGCCGGCATTTTCCCGATTCCCCCACCGCCCATGCTGCCATAGCCTCTCTTGAGATGCAGGGGGTGACCGTCACGTGTCATTTCTTGGATGTCGCTGACACCGCTGCGCTACAGGGTGTTGTTACATGCGCACAGCCCCCCGTTGGCACTGTGTACCACGCGGCTGGTGTTCTTGCAGACGCCCCGCTGCTCTCCCAGACCGCTGCCACGGTGGAGTCTGTGTGCAGGGCCAAGGTGCATGGCACATGGGCTCTGCACGAGGCTGCAGGCCCCACCCTCCGCAGTTTCGTCTTCTTCTCTTCTGTGAGTGCTGCCCTGGGGCAGCCAGGGCAGGGCAATTATGCTGCTGCCAATGCTTTCCTGGATGCCTTTGCGCACTGGCGCCGGGCACACGGCCTCCCGGCTGTGAGCGTTGGCTGGGGCGCATGGGACGGCCCTGGAATGCTGGCCACTCATCCATGCGCACATGCGGCGGTCCGAGCTGTAGGGTTAGGTTTCATTGACGTCCCAGCAGGGCTTGGAGCTTTGGAACGCCTCATGGCTTGTGGGTCTCCCCATGTGATCTACACCCCGATTGATGACCCTGCCCGCCTCCCGCAACCGCTGGCGGCCGCCCTTGTCACTGCTGCTACTGTTCCATCAGCCGGCCCTTCTTCCCCAGAAGCAGAACCGTGGACACGTGAGGCGGTGGCGCGGAAGGTGCAGACGATCACTGCGACAGCGGTCGGCATTGCTGTCAACCAGCTAGAGCCTGACATTCCGCTATCCGTCTACGGAGTAGACTCACTCCTGGCGCTGGAACTCCGCAACACCCTTGCCACAGCCTTTGCTGTGCCTTTGCCCGTAGGAATCGTGTATGACAAGCCTTCAGTTGAGGCCCTTGCGGAGTGCCTCTGGAATGCCACCAGGCCCACAGCCCCGCCCTCTGCCCCTGACGCCCTAGCCTCACCCTCTACTGCCAGCTACGACCTCATAATCACTGGGTGCGCATGTGTCTTCCCTGAATCTGCCGATCTCCCAGCCTTCTGGGCCCTGCTGCAGTCTGGGCGTGCCATCTCCAACGAGGTGCCGCCAGGGCGCGCTGACTTGCAGCAGATGTGCTATGCTGCTTGGTGTGGCATGGGCGCCGAAGGCCTTCCGCCAGTTGGCCTTGTTGACGGGATTGAGCGCTTTGATGCACTCCTCTTTGGCATCGCACCCTCTGAGGCTACTACGATGGACCCACAGCAGCGGCTGCTGCTGGAGCTTGCGTGGACAGCACTGGAGGATGCTGCACAATCCCCACTCGCACTTCGGCATTCGCGCACGGCAGTTATTGTGGGGCTGTGCAGCGCGGACTACCGCACACTGCTTGGTCCGAAGCTCGCCACAAGCTCAGCCACGGGTATTGTCCCAAGCATCACCAGCGGGCGGCTGGCGTATGTCTATGGGACCGTGGGGCCGTGCCTGACCATTGACACCGCCTGCAGCTCATCCCTCGTAGCCCTCCATGCAGCTGTGCAGTCGCTCCGCTGTGCTGACGCTGACCAGGCAATGGTTGGCAGCGCTAACGCGATCCTCAGTGCTGACGTCACAGCGTCCCTCGCCCGTGCCGGGGCCCTGTCGCCCAAGGGACGCTGCGCAACATTCGATGCGGCAGCAGATGGATATTTCCGGTCAGAGGGGGCTGCAGTCGTAGTGCTGGCTCCGGAGGCACGGGCAGGGGCAGGATTGCCACCACATGCATTTCTGTGTGGCTCCGCAGTGAATGCTGATGGACGCAGCAACGGCCTCACAGCGCCGGTTGGCACGGCACAGTCCGCACTTTTGCGCGCTGCGCACAGCGACGCCAGGGTTCTGGCCTCTGCAGTGGGGTATGTGGAGGCACATGGCACTGGGACACCGCTCGGAGACCCCATTGAGGTTGGGGCCCTGGCAGAAGTGTTCCAGGGGCGAGACAGCGCGGTGCTGCTGGGAGCTGGGAAGGCATGTGTAGGGCACACAGAGGCCACTGCTGGTCTTGCAGGGGTGCTCAAGGCACTACTGTGCTTGCAGACTGGCTGGATCCCCCCACAACCACATTTGGTGTGCCTTAACCCCAATCTTGGAGACCTCAGCACCATTCCGGCGGTGATCCCCTGTCGAAAGGGGGAAACCTGGGAGCAGTCTCTCACGGGCCCGCGGATGGCAGGGGTCAGCGCTTTTGGATTCAGTGGTGCCAACGGACATATTGTGCTGGCAGAGGGGCACAGGAGGCAAGACACTGGGGATGCAGAGCTTGCGGCAGACGAAAGTATAGGCCTACATCACATCCTCTGCATCACAGCTTATACGCAAGGTGCCTTGATCGGGCTTGCTGGACAATATGCAAAATTTGTGGAGCATGCGCAGGTCCGTGTGACGGATTTGTGCTTCAGTGCAATCAAATCCCGGACATGGCTTCGTCATCGCATTGCAGTGGTGGGCAGGACCTGCAAAGAACTGGCAAGGCGTCTGCGCGAATGGCAGCACAGCCAAATACCCCCAAGCCTGGGTTTTGAAGTTGGTGATGCAGGGACTCGTGGAAAGCGGCAGGTGGCATTCATTTTCACGGGGCAAGGGTCACAATACTTGGGAATGGGGTGCGGCTTGTATAAGCAGCATATGGCCTTTGCACAACACATGGATGAATGCGACCGTATTTTGCGACCACATTTGGGCGGGGAATCAATTTTAGAGCTGATGCATGCCCAACCTGACTCGGAGGCAGCCCAGCGAAAGCTTGATCAAACACAGTATGCACAACCTGCTCTGTTTGCCATTGAGTATTCCCTGGCAAAAGTATGGATGTCAGTGGGTGTAGAGCCACAGTATCTCATGGGGCACAGTGTCGGAGAGTACGTGGCAGCTGTAGTGGGGGGGCTGCTGGGGTTGGAGGAAGGACTGCAGCTGATTGCATGGCGTGCTCGACTGATGCAGAATGTTGAAGGGAGTGGGAGCATGGTTGCTGTGACATTGAGTGAGGGTGATGCAGCTGCTGCCATCAAGGGGGCTGGGGCAGAGAGTGCGGTGAGCATTGCAGCTGTGAATGGGCCTGAGTCTGTGGTGATATCCGGGTTCAGCACGAGTGTGGCACAGGTGATTGCAAAGGTGCAGGAGAGGCACGCTGGGGTGAAATGCAAGGCATTATCTGTATCACATGGATTCCACTCACCTCAGATGGAGGGGATGCTGGACGAGTTGGCTGAAGTTGCAGGATCGGCTGCATTTGCAGCCACACCCCACATTCCAATCATCAGCAATGTCAGTGGAGAGGTTGTGAGGGATGGCAGCATGAGCAGTGGTCAGTACTGGCGTGCACACACGCGATCTGCAGTGCGGTTTGCGTCTGGTGTGCAGAAGCTGATGGATGAAGAGGTTGATGTGATCATTGAGGTGGGACCACACCCAGTGCTGCTGGGCCTGGTGAAGCAAATGGTGGATGAGCGGGTGGTGTGCCTGGGATCATTACACCAGCAGCGAGAGGATTGTTTGCAGCTGGCATCATCACTTGGAGGGGCTTTTGTCCACGGGGTGGCTGTGAATTTTGAAGCGTGGAGTGGTCTGGGCTGTAACACCGTGCAACTGCCAACGTATCATTTTGATCATCAAAGATATTGGCTAAAACTGGAGAATGCATCACAGCAAAACATGGTGCACCGGGGAAGCAGTTTGCATCCTCTTTTGGGTTGTCGACTGTCAACAGCTGGTGGGGCTTGCATATTTGAATGCCAGTTGTCAATTGATAAGATCCCTTTTCTTCGGGGGCACAGAGTATTCGACAAAGTTGTCTTTCCCAATACTGGGTATCTTGAAATCACCTCTGCAGCATGTAGAAATACGGCAGCATTGCAAGATGGTCAGTGCTCGCTGCAAGATGTTGTGATTCATGCACCTGTGGTGTTGGATGATGATGGCAGCAGTACCACCATGCAGACTGTTGTGGAGCGTGATGGAGACAAGCATGTGTTTGGTATTCATAGCCTTTTGAAGTCGGCCACTGCAGGAAATGAGTGGAAGCTGCACATGAGTGGTGGCCTTGTTGTTGATACAGAGAAAGGAGAAAGACTGGACATTACTGCCGCACAGCGCCGAATGAAGGCAGTATCAGATGTAGAAGAAGTGTATGAAAAGCTGCGAGAATCCGGATTGGAGTACAGTGATGCCTTCTGTGGCCTTCGCGAAGCCTGGCATGGGCACAATGAGGCTATTGGCCGCATCTGCATACCTGTGTCTGAAGAGGGGGACTGTTATCACATGCATCCTGCATTGCTAGATGCTTGCACACACGTGTGTGCACTGGCCATCCCTCAATTGGAAGGCAAGGTATTTCTGCCTTTTGCCATGCAAAGGGTGTGGCTTGGGGGCACAGCCAGTGAAAGTGAAGTGTGGTCTCATGTCACCCTCCGCAGACAGGAAGCTGATGCAGTTTATTGTGATGTGGTTGTGGCTACGAGCTGTGGAGAGCCAGTGGCACAGGTTTCTGATTTTGTGTTGAAGCGTGCCACAAAGGAAGCCTTTGTGCGTCAGCTGGAGGCCAGCGTTGCAGTAGCAACACAGCACCCAGAAATGATGTATGAAACTGGGTGGCAGCTTGAAAGTCTTGGTTTTGGCGAGATGAACGGAGTAGCACAGCACGTCTTGTTGTTGTGTGATGCTGAAGACATGGAAATCCGGTCCTTTGCCAGTGACCTATGTCAAGCAGGATGGCTCTGCAAGATTGAATTGGTGAAGTGCAGGGCATGGGATGCATTTTCTGCCAGCCTAGTGGGGTGCATGCAGGAAATGGGTGGACTGGACCACATTGTATTGTATCACCCATCACGGGACAGTTTATATGGGGATGAGGCATGCGACATGCTGCTTTACACAGTGCAGCAAGCTGCGTCCAGACATTTGCAATGCCGATTGTGGGTGGTGACCCAGACAGGGCAAGCAGTGCATGACTGGTATGCAGACGTGAATATCCGCTCCGGGGCATTGATCGGTCTTTGCCGTGTTGCTGCACAGGAACACCCCGAGCTGCGCTGTACTGTGCTAGATACAGATGCAACTGGGGGTTTGGGGAACCTGCTGCAGGAGATGTTGTTCGGTTGCACAGGAGAGGATACAGAAGTGTCTTGGAGGAATGGGACGCGATATGTGCCACGGCTGGTGTACAGCAGCAGGATATGCTGCAAGATACCTGCATCCTTTGATTGCTGGCAACTGCAGGCACAGCATTGTGGGGAAGTTGGGAGCATTGAGTGCAGTGCAGTAGTGCAAACACATCTGCAAGCAGACTCGGTGCAGATCAGCACTGAAGCAGTGGGATTAAATGTTTGTGACTTACTGGTGGTGCTGGGGATGGCCCAAGATTCCCCACATCAACTGGGCCACGAATGTGCCGGTGTTGTTGAAGCTATCGGGGGTGCTGTGGGCAGGGTTGCTGTCGGTGACCATGTGATGGCGCTGTCCAGAGGCTGCTTGCAGAATCAGGTGATGGTCTGCGAGAGGTATGTCATGAAGAAGCCTCAATGGATTCCATTCCAGCAGGCAGCGGGATTACCTGTTGCTTGTTTGACAGCCAGCCACTGCTGGTTTGGTGTTTGTAAGATACATGAAAGCAGGAGCAATGGTGTGCACCCGTGTGTGGTAATTCACCGCGCTGATACTGTGGTTGGAAGGATAGCGATTCAGCTGGCACAGCTGGCAAGGGCTGAAGTCATCGTGACTGTTGACAATGCTTGCAAACAGGGTGACATGGATGACATGGGAGTGACGCACGTGTTGCAGGCTCAGTCAATGCAACTTGCTGTGCAGCTTCAGACAGCAACAAAGGGGCAAGGGGTTGTTGGAGTGCTGAGCTGCTCGGAAGGGGAGTTGATTGAGGAGTTGTGCAGTGTGGTATCGCATGGAGGTACGCTAGTGGTGCCAGGAGGGAGTGCTTTGCGGTCGATGACACTGCTCAGAAATGACTTCCCTAACATTAATTGCCAATTCTTCTGCCTGGGTGATTTGTCTGGGGATGTTGTTGCTGAAGAATTTGACCGCCTGTCCGATTGGCTGGAGTCTGGAGACTTGCAGCCGCCACCAGCAATGGTTTTCGAAACATCGAGAGTTGCACAGGCGTTCCAATACCTGCACACAGGACGGCCTCCTGGATGCAGCAAAGTGGTGCTCTCCATTGGATCGATGTCTCGTCAGTGTGTCACTGCCCGGACGGAAACAATGCTGATTACTGGAGGATGTGGGGCATTGGGTCTCAGACTGGCAAGGCACCTTGCAATGTTGGGTGCACAGCACATTTTGCTTGTGGGGCGCCGTGGACCGACTGAGAGCAGCAAGGCAACAATCAACGAGCTGGAGGAGATGGGTGTCCAGGTGGTATGTGAGCAATGTGACATTGGTGATCGCGCCTCAGTGATGGAGCTGGTTGGCCGAATAGATGGTAGGATGCCAGCGCTTGGGGCAGTGTATCATGCAGCGGGTGAGCTGGATGATAAGCTGCTGGTGAACCAGAGCCCGGAAAGCCTGCGGAGGTCGTTCCAGGCCAAGGTGTATGGAAGCTGGCATCTGCATGAAGCAACCCTAAAGTTGGGTATCCGGTTGTTTGTGATGTTCTCATCAATCTCGTCGGTGTTTGGTTCACGGGGCCAGGGGAACTATGCAGCCGGAAATGCGTTCATGGACTCGTTGGCACACTATCGGAGACACCGGCACCTGCACGCAGTCAGTATCAACTGGGGAGCATGGGGAGGGGTTGGGATGGCAACGGATGCACGTGCTGTGGCTGCAATCAAGAGCCAAGGGGTGGGCTTCATTGATGTGGATATGGGAATGCGAGGCTTGGAGCATATCATTGGACAGAGGGTTGTGCAAACAATCTATGCAGTGTTGGATATTGGAGTCCTGCGGTCGCTGATGCCTCGCCAGTTTATGCAAGTAGCCCTGGGCAACAGAAGATCAAAGGGCCCAGCACATGGTGGGAAAAGTGCATCGAACCCCTCTGCTTCGTTTGCAAGTGAGCAGAGCCTTCAGTTGATGATTATGGAGAGGTCGGCAGTCGTGCTAGGTATGGAAGCATCTGCACTTGATGTTGACCTGCCTCTGCAGACGTTTGGGATGGACTCGTTGCAATCACTCGAGCTTACCAGCAGTTTGGAATCAGTATTAAAGATGAAGCTCTCTCGGACAGTGCTGTTTGATCATCCCTCTGTATCTGCACTGGCCAGCTTTCTATGGGAGAATTCCGGGATGCAAAGTCGGGCCCATGTAAAGGTGGGGAAGAAGGCCCCATTTGTTGGCAGTGCTGTGCGAGATTCCATTGCAATCATAGGCATGGCCTGCCAATATCCACGTTGTCCCAGCGTATCAGCATATTGGACATTCATTGAAGCTGGAAGCACGGCAGATTCCGTGGTTCCAAGTGGCCGCCAGGGCAATTTCACGTTTTATGATGATCAGCCTGAAGTTCTGCCTGCAGCTCTGCTGGATGAGGTGGATCAGTTTGACCCGCTGTTCTTCAACATCTCTCCTGTGGAAGCACAAAGCATGGATCCCCAACAACGACTGTTGCTGGAAGTGAGCTGGATGGCCTTGGAAGACAGCCAACTGCTTCCTAAGGCGTTGATGCACAGCCGAACAGGAGTGTACATGGGAACAGGCAACATCGATTATATGGTTTTAGCTGCTCAACAGCAATGCTCAATACTTCCCACAGGAATTAACAACAGTGTTGCCAGTGGCCGACTGTCTTACTTCTACGGTGCTTGTGGTCCCTGCCTCTCCATTGACACTGCATGCTCATCATCCCTTGTAGCCACACACCTTGCCATTCAAGGGCTGCGAAAGGGAGACAGTGATTTGGCCTTGGTTGGTGGTGCCAATGGGATTATCACCCCATTTGCGACCATCAGCTTGCAACGGATCAACGCCCTGTCACCCACCTGCCGATGTGCCACATTTGATGCATCAGCAGATGGATACCAACGTGCTGAGGGTGTTGCTGCACTAGTGGTCAAGCGACATGCTGACTGTCAGCAAGCAGGCAATGGTGTGATTGCGGTCATACGAGGATCTGCAGTGAATCAAGATGGTCGGAGCAATGGCTTGACAGCACCCATGGGACCAGCACAAGAGGCATTGATTCGGGATACACTCAATGATGCACGCTGTTCAGCTTTGGACATCAGCTACCTGGAGTGTCATGGGACAGGAACGCGACTGGGGGATCCGATTGAGGTGCAGGCAGCTGGGCACGTGTATGGTGCAGGGCGTGATGCATCGAATGCGCTGATGCTGGGAGCAGTGAAAGCCAATATTGGACATTCCGAGGGTGCTGCTGGTATTGCAGGCCTGATCAAGGTGGTGTTGTGCATGCAGCACAACATTATACCACCAGTTGGTCGATTCCAAGAGCTGAATCCGAATATCACGCCGCTGGAGGCGGTATCTGCTGTGATCCCTATCAAGAGTGGGAGCTGGGAGCCTGCATCTGGTTGGCGCATTTCTGGAGTCAGTGCATTTGCATTCAGCGGGACAAATGCGCATGCGGTGTTGGAGCAAGCTGGTGCTCCTAGTCAGGACACAATGCTATCTGAGACACACAACCACCATGGCATGCACACACTGTGCCTAACAGCAAGCACGTGCGTATCACTGGCAGGGCTTGCTGGCAAGTATGCCGATTTCCTTGCACAAACAACTGCATCGATTGCTGATGTGTGCTTTAGTGCCAGGACCTGTCGGACGACATTTCGGCATCGCCTGGCTGTGGTGGGCAACAATGTACAAGAGCTAAGCAGCCGTCTACATGAATGGCAGCAGGGGGGTGCGGAGTGTAGCCCTGGAGTGAATATTGGTGATGCGGGGACTCGTGGAAAACGGCAGGTGGCATTCATTTTCACGGGGCAAGGGTCACAATACTTGGGAATGGGGTGTGGCTTGTATGAGCAGCATATGGCCTTTGCACAACACATGGATGAATGCGACCGTATTTTGCGACCACATTTGGGCGGGGAATCAATTTTAGAGCTGATGCATGCCCAACCTGACTCGGAGGCAGCCCAGCGAAAGCTTGATCAAACACAGTATGCACAACCGGCTCTGTTTGCCATTGAGTATTCCCTGGCAAAAGTATGGATGTCAGTGGGTGTAGAGCCACAGTATCTCATGGGGCACAGTGTTGGAGAGTACGTGGCAGCTGTAGTGGGGGGGCTGCTGGGGTTGGAGGAAGGACTGCAGCTGATTGCATGGCGTGCTCGACTGATGCAGAATGTTGAAGGGAGTGGGAGCATGGTTGCTGTGACATTGAGTGAGGGTGATGCAGCTGCTGCCATCAAGGGGGCTGGGGCAGAGAGTGCGGTGAGCATTGCAGCTGTGAATGGGCCTGAGTCTGTGGTGATATCCGGGTTCAGCACGAGTGTGGCACAGGTGATTGCAAAGGTGCAGGAGAGGCACGCTGGGGTGAAGTGCAAGGCATTATCTGTATCACATGGATTCCACTCACCTCAGATGGAGGGGATGCTGGACGAGTTGGCTGAAGTTGCAGGATCGGCTGCATTTGCAGCCACACCCCACATTCCAATCATCAGCAATGTCAGTGGAGAGGTTGTGAGGGATGGCAGCATGAGCAGTGGTCAGTACTGGCGTGCACACACGCGATCTGCAGTGCGGTTTGCGTCTGGTGTGCAGAAGCTGATGGATGAAGAGGTTGATGTGATCATTGAGGTGGGACCACACCCAGTGCTGCTGGGCCTGGTGAAGCAAATGGTGGATGAGCGGGTGGTGTGCCTGGGATCATTACACCAGCAGCGAGAGGATTGTTTGCAGCTGGCATCATCGCTTGGAGGGGCTTTTGTCCACGGGGTGGCTGTGAATTTTGAAGCGTGGAGTGGTCTGGGCTGTAACACCGTGCAACTGCCAACGTATCATTTTGATCATCAAAGATATTGGCTAAAACTGGAGAATGCATCACAGCAAAACATGGTGCACCGGGGAAGCAGTTTGCATCCTCTTTTGGGTTGTCGACTGTCAACAGCTGGTGGGGCTTGCATATTTGAATGCCAGTTGTCAATTGATAAGATCCCTTTTCTTCGGGGGCACAGAGTATTCGACAAAGTTGTCTTTCCCAATACTGGGTATCTTGAAATCACCTCTGCAGCATGTAGAAATACGGCAGCATTGCAAGATGGTCAGTGCTCGCTGCAAGATGTTGTGATTCATGCACCTGTGGTGTTGGATGATGATGGCAGCAGTACCACCATGCAGACTGTTGTGGAGCGTGATGGAGACAAGCATGTGTTTGGTATTCATAGCCTTTTGAAGTCGGCCACTGCAGGAAATGAGTGGAAGCTGCACATGAGTGGTGGCCTTGTTGTTGATACAGAGAAAGGAGAAAGACTGGACATTACTGCCGCACAGCGCCGAATGAAGGCAGTATCAGATGTAGAAGAAGTGTATGAAAAGCTGCGAGAATCCGGATTGGAGTACAGTGATGCCTTCTGTGGCCTTCGCGAAGCCTGGCATGGGCACAATGAGGCTATTGGCCGCATCTGCATACCTGTGTCTGAAGAGGGGGACTGTTATCACATGCATCCTGCATTGCTAGATGCTTGCACACACGTGTGTGCACTGGCCATCCCTCAATTGGAAGGCAAGGTATTTCTGCCTTTTGCCATGCAAAGGGTGTGGCTTGGGGGCACAGCCAGTGAAAGTGAAGTGTGGTCTCATGTCACCCTCCGCAGACAGGAAGCTGATGCAGTTTATTGTGATGTGGTTGTGGCTACGAGCTGTGGAGAGCCAGTGGCACAGGTTTCTGATTTTGTGTTGAAGCGTGCCACAAAGGAAGCCTTTGTGCGTCAGCTGGAGGCCAGCGTTGCAGTAGCAACACAGCACCCAGAAATGATGTATGAAACTGGGTGGCAGCTTGAAAGTCTTGGTTTTGGCGAGATGAACGGAGTAGCACAGCACGTCTTGTTGTTGTGTGATGCTGAAGACATGGAAATCCGGTCCTTTGCCAGTGACCTATGTCAAGCAGGATGGCTCTGCAAGATTGAATTGGTGAAGTGCAGGGCATGGGATGCATTTTCTGCCAGCCTAGTGGGGTGCATGCAGGAAATGGGTGGACTGGACCACATTGTATTGTATCACCCATCACGGGACAGTTTATATGGGGATGAGGCATGCGACATGCTGCTTTACACAGTGCAGCAAGCTGCGTCCAGACATTTGCAATGCCGATTGTGGGTGGTGACCCAGACAGGGCAAGCAGTGCATGACTGGTATGCAGACGTGAATATCCGCTCCGGGGCATTGATCGGTCTTTGCCGTGTTGCTGCACAGGAACACCCCGAGCTGCGCTGTACTGTGCTAGATACAGATGCAACTGGGGGTTTGGGGAACCTGCTGCAGGAGATGTTGTTCGGTTGCACAGGAGAGGATACAGAAGTGTCTTGGAGGAATGGGACGCGATATGTGCCACGGCTGGTGTACAGCAGCAGGATATGCTGCAAGATACCTGCATCCTTTGATTGCTGGCAACTGCAGGCACAGCATTGTGGGGAAGTTGGGAGCATTGAGTGCAGTGCAGTAGTGCAAACACATCTGCAAGCAGACTCGGTGCAGATCAGCACTGAAGCAGTGGGATTAAATGTTTGTGACTTACTGGTGGTGCTGGGGATGGCCCAAGATTCCCCACATCAACTGGGCCACGAATGTGCCGGTGTTGTTGAAGCTATCGGGGGTGCTGTGGGCAGGGTTGCTGTCGGTGACCATGTGATGGCGCTGTCCAGAGGCTGCTTGCAGAATCAGGTGATGGTCTGCGAGAGGTATGTCATGAAGAAGCCTCAATGGATTCCATTCCAGCAGGCAGCGGGATTACCTGTTGCTTGTTTGACAGCCAGCCACTGCTGGTTTGGTGTTTGTAAGATACATGAAAGCAGGAGCAATGGTGTGCACCCGTGTGTGGTAATTCACCGCGCTGATACTGTGGTTGGAAGGATAGCGATTCAGCTGGCACAGCTGGCAAGGGCTGAAGTCATCGTGACTGTTGACAATGCTTGCAAACAGGGTGACATGGATGACATGGGAGTGACGCACGTGTTGCAGGCTCAGTCAATGCAACTTGCTGTGCAGCTTCAGACAGCAACAAAGGGGCAAGGGGTTGTTGGAGTGCTGAGCTGCTCGGAAGGGGAGTTGATTGAGGAGTTGTGCAGTGTGGTATCGCATGGAGGTACGCTAGTGGTGCCAGGAGGGAGTGCTTTGCGGTCGATGACACTGCTCAGAAATGACTTCCCTAACATTAATTGCCAATTCTTCTGCCTGGGTGATTTGTCTGGGGATGTTGTTGCTGAAGAATTTGACCGCCTGTCCGATTGGCTGGAGTCTGGAGACTTGCAGCCGCCACCAGCAATGGTTTTCGAAACATCGAGAGTTGCACAGGCGTTCCAATACCTGCGCACAGGACGGCCTCCTGGATGCAGCAAAGTGGTGCTCTCCATTGGATCGATGTCTCGTCAGTGTGTCACTGCCCGGACGGAAACAATGCTGATTACTGGAGGATGTGGGGCATTGGGTCTCAGACTGGCAAGGCACCTTGCAATGTTGGGTGCACAGCACATTTTGCTTGTGGGGCGCCGTGGACCGACTGAGAGCAGCAAGGCAACAATCAACGAGCTGGAGGAGATGGGTGTCCAGGTGGTATGTGAGCAATGTGACATTGGTGATCGCGCCTCAGTGATGGAGCTGGTTGGCCGAATAGATGGTAGGATGCCAGCGCTTGGGGCAGTGTATCATGCAGCAGGTGAGCTGGATGATAAGCTGCTGGTGAACCAGAGCCCGGAAAGCCTGCGGAGGTCGTTCCAGGCCAAGGTGTATGGAAGCTGGCATCTGCATGAAGCAACCCTAAAGTTGGGTATCCGGTTGTTTGTGATGTTCTCATCAATCTCGTCGGTGTTTGGTTCACGGGGTCAGGGGAACTATGCAGCCGGAAATGCGTTCATGGACTCGTTGGCACACTATCGGAGACACCGGCACCTGCACGCAGTCAGTATCAACTGGGGAGCATGGGGAGGGGTTGGGATGGCAACGGATGCACGTGCTGTGGCTGCAATCAAGAGCCAAGGGGTGGGCTTCATTGATGTGGATATGGGAATGCGAGGCTTGGAGCATATCATTGGACAGAGGGTTGTGCAAACAATCTATGCAGTGTTGGATATTGGAGTCCTGCGGTCGCTGATGCCTCGCCAGTTTATGCAAGTAGCCCTGGGCAACAGAAGATCAAAGGGCCCAGCACATGGTGGGAAAGGTGCATCGAACCCCTCTGCTTCGTTTGCAAGTGAGCAGAGCCTTCAGTTGATGATTATGGAGAGGTCGGCAGTCGTGCTAGGTATGGAAGCATCTGCACTTGATGTTGACCTGCCTCTGCAGACGTTTGGGATGGACTCGTTGCAATCACTCGAGCTTACCAGCAGTTTGGAATCAGTATTAAAGATGAAGCTCTCTCGGACAGTGCTGTTTGATCATCCCTCTGTATCTGCACTGGCCAGCTTTCTATGGGAGAATTCCGGGATGCAAAGTCGGGCCCATGTAAAGGTGGGGAAGAAGGCCCCATTTGTTGGCAGTGCTGTGCGAGATTCCATTGCAATCATAGGCATGGCCTGCCAATATCCACGTTGTCCCAGCGTATCAGCATATTGGACATTCATTGAAGCTGGAAGCACGGCAGATTCCGTGGTTCCAAGTGGCCGCCAGGGCAATTTCACGTTTTATGATGATCAGCCTGAAGTTCTGCCTGCAGCTCTGCTGGATGAGGTGGATCAGTTTGACCCGCTGTTCTTCAACATCTCTCCTGTGGAAGCACAAAGCATGGATCCCCAACAACGACTGTTGCTGGAAGTGAGCTGGATGGCCTTGGAAGACAGCCAACTGCTTCCTAAGGCGTTGATGCACAGCCGAACAGGAGTGTATGTTGGCATTTGTAGTTCCGATTTTGCATATCTCTCCCTGTCAAGCGAGGATAGCGGTCTTCCGACTGGCGTTGCTGGCAGTGTTGCCAGTGGCCGACTGTCTTACTTCTACGGTGCTTGTGGTCCCTGCCTCTCCATTGACACTGCATGCTCATCATCCCTTGTAGCCACACACCTTGCCATTCAAGGGCTGCGAAAGGGAGACAGTGATTTGGCCTTGGTTGGTGGTGCCAATGGGATTATCACCCCATTTGCGACCATCAGCTTGCAACGGATCAACGCCCTGTCACCCACCTGCCGATGTGCCACATTTGATGCATCAGCAGATGGATACCAACGTGCTGAGGGTGTTGCTGCACTAGTGGTCAAGCGACATGCTGACTGTCAGCAAGCAGGCAATGGTGTGATTGCGGTCATACGAGGATCTGCAGTGAATCAAGATGGTCGGAGCAATGGCTTGACAGCACCCACGGGACCAGCACAAGAGGCATTGATTCGGGATACGCTCAATGATGCACGCTGTTCAGCTTTGGACATCAGCTACCTGGAGTGTCATGGGACAGGAACGCGACTGGGGGATCCGATTGAGGTGCAGGCAGCTGGGCACGTGTATGGTGCAGGGCGTGATGCATCGAATGCGCTGATGCTGGGAGCAGTGAAAGCCAATATTGGACATTCCGAGGGTGCTGCTGGTATTGCAGGCCTGATCAAGGTGGTGTTGTGCATGCAGCACAACATTATACCACCAGTTGGTCGATTCCAAGAGCTGAATCCGAATATCACGCCGCTGGAGGCGGTATCTGCTGTGATCCCTATCAAGAGTGGGAGCTGGGAGCCTGCATCTGGTTGGCGCATTTCTGGAGTCAGTGCATTTGCATTCAGCGGGACAAATGCGCATGCGGTGTTGGAGCAAGCTGGTGCTCCTAGTCAGGACACAATGCTATCTGAGACACACAACCACCCTGTCATGCACACACTGTGCCTAACTGCAAGCACGTGCGTATCACTGGCAGGGCTTGCTGGCAAGTATGCCGATTTCCTTGCACAAACAACTGCATCGATTGCTGATGTGTGCTTTAGTGCCAGGACCTGTCGGACGACATTTCGGCATCGCCTGGCTGTGGTGGGCAACAATGTACAAGAGCTAAGCAGCCGTCTACATGAATGGCAGCAGGGGGGTGCGGAGTGTAGCCCTGGAGTGAATATTGGTGATGCGGGGACTCGTGGAAAGCGGCAGGTGGCATTCATTTTCACGGGGCAAGGGTCACAATACTTGGGAATGGGGTGTGGCTTGTATAAGCAGCATATGGCCTTTGCACAACACATGGATGAATGCGACCGTATTTTGCGACCACATTTGGGCGGGGAATCAATTTTAGAGCTGATGCATGCCCAACCTGACTCGGAGGCAGCCCAGCGAAAGCTTGATCAAACACAGTATGCACAACCGGCTCTGTTTGCCATTGAGTATTCCCTGGCAAAAGTATGGATGTCAGTGGGTGTAGAGCCACAGTATCTCATGGGGCACAGTGTTGGAGAGTACGTGGCAGCTGTAGTGGGGGGGCTGCTGGGGTTGGAGGAAGGACTGCAGCTGATTGCATGGCGTGCTCGACTGATGCAGAATGTTGAAGGGAGTGGGAGCATGGTTGCTGTGACATTGAGTGAGGGTGATGCAGCTGCTGCCATCAAGGGGGCTGGGGCAGAGAGTGCGGTGAGCATTGCAGCTGTGAATGGGCCTGAGTCTGTGGTGATATCCGGGTTCAGCACGAGTGTGGCACAGGTGATTGCAAAGGTGCAGGAGAGGCACGCTGGGGTGAAGTGCAAGGCATTATCTGTATCACATGGATTCCACTCACCTCAGATGGAGGGGATGCTGGACGAGTTGGCTGAAGTTGCAGGATCGGCTGCATTTGCAGCCACACCCCACATTCCAATCATCAGCAATGTCAGTGGAGAGGTTGTGAGGGATGGCAGCATGAGCAGTAGTCAGTACTGGCGTGCACACACGCGATCTGCAGTGCGGTTTGCGTCTGGTGTGCAGAAGCTGATGGATGAAGAGGTTGATGTGATCATTGAGGTGGGACCACACCCAGTGCTGCTGGGCCTGGTGAAGCAAATGGTGGATGAGCGGGTGGTGTGCCTGGGATCATTACACCAGCAGCGAGAGGATTGTTTGCAGCTGGCATCATCACTTGGAGGGGCTTTTGTCCACGGGGTGGCTGTGAATTTTGAAGCGTGGAGTGGTCTGGGCTGTAACACCGTGCAACTGCCAACGTATCATTTTGATCATCAAAGATATTGGCTAAAACTGGAGAATGCATCACAGCAAAACATGGTGCACCGGGGAAGCAGTTTGCATCCTCTTTTGGGTTGTCGACTGTCAACAGCTGGTGGGGCTTGCATATTTGAATGCCAGTTGTCAATTGATAAGATCCCTTTTCTTCGGGGGCACAGAGTATTCGACAAAGTTGTCTTTCCCAATACTGGGTATCTTGAAATCACCTCTGCAGCATGTAGAAATACGGCAGCATTGCAAGATGGTCAGTGCTCGCTGCAAGATGTTGTGATTCATGCACCTGTGGTGTTGGATGATGATGGCAGCAGTACCACCATGCAGACTGTTGTGGAGCGTGATGGAGACAAGCATGTGTTTGGTATTCATAGCCTTTTGAAGTCGGCCACTGCAGGAAATGAGTGGAAGCTGCACATGAGTGGTGGCCTTGTTGTTGATACAGAGAAAGGAGAAAGACTGGACATTACTGCCGCACAGCGCCGAATGAAGGCAGTATCAGATGTAGAAGAAGTGTATGAAAAGCTGCGAGAATCCGGATTGGAGTACAGTGATGCCTTCTGTGGCCTTCGCGAAGCCTGGCATGGGCACAATGAGGCTATTGGCCGCATCTGCATACCTGTGTCTGAAGAGGGGGACTGTTATCACATGCATCCTGCATTGCTAGATGCTTGCACACACGTGTGTGCACTGGCCATCCCTCAATTGGAAGGCAAGGTATTTCTGCCTTTTGCCATGCAAAGGGTGTGGCTTGGGGGCACAGCCAGTGAAAGTGAAGTGTGGTCTCATGTCACCCTCCGCAGACAGGAAGCTGATGCAGTTTATTGTGATGTGGTTGTGGCTACGAGCTGTGGAGAGCCAGTGGCACAGGTTTCTGATTTTGTGTTGAAGCGTGCCACAAAGGAAGCCTTTGTGCGTCAGCTGGAGGCCAGCGTTGCAGTAGCAACACAGCACCCAGAAATGATGTATGAAACTGGGTGGCAGCTTGAAAGTCTTGGTTTTGGCGAGATGAACGGAGTAGCACAGCACGTCTTGTTGTTGTGTGATGCTGAGGGCATGGAAATCCGGTCCTTTGCCAGTGACCTATGTCAAGCAGGATGGCTCTGCAAGATTGAATTGGTGAAGTGCAGGGCATGGGATGCATTTTCTGCCAGCCTAGTGGGGTGCATGCAGGAAATGGGTGGACTGGACCACATTGTATTGTATCACCCATCACGGGACAGTTTATATGGGGATGAGGCATGCGACATGCTGCTTTACACAGTGCAGCAAGCTGCGTCCAGACATTTGCAATGCCGATTGTGGGTGGTGACCCAGACAGGGCAAGCAGTGCATGACTGGTATGCAGACGTGAATATCCGCTCCGGGGCATTGATCGGTCTTTGCCGTGTTGCTGCACAGGAACACCCCGAGCTGCGCTGTACTGTGCTAGATACAGATGCAACTGGGGGTTTGGGGAACCTGCTGCAGGAGATGTTGTTCGGTTGCACAGGAGAGGATACAGAAGTGTCTTGGAGGAATGGGACGCGATATGTGCCACGGCTGGTGTACAGCAGCAGGATATGCTGCAAGATACCTGCATCCTTTGATTGCTGGCAACTGCAGGCACAGCATTGTGGGGAAGTTGGGAGCATTGAGTGCAGTGCAGTAGTGCAAACACATCTGCAAGCAGACTCGGTGCAGATCAGCACTGAAGCAGTGGGATTAAATGTTTGTGACTTACTGGTGGTGCTGGGGATGGCCCAAGATTCCCCACATCAACTGGGCCACGAATGTGCCGGTGTTGTTGAAGCTATCGGGGGTGCTGTGGGCAGGGTTGCTGTCGGTGACCATGTGATGGCGCTGTCCAGAGGCTGCTTGCAGAATCAGGTGATGGTCTGCGAGAGGTATGTCATGAAGAAGCCTCAATGGATTCCATTCCAGCAGGCAGCGGGATTACCTGTTGCTTGTTTGACAGCCAGCCACTGCTGGTTTGGTGTTTGTAAGATACATGAAAGCAGGAGCAATGGTGTGCACCCGTGTGTGGTAATTCACCGCGCTGATACTGTGGTTGGAAGGATAGCGATTCAGCTGGCACAGCTGGCAAGGGCTGAAGTCATCGTGACTGTTGACAATGCTTGCAAACAGGGTGACATGGATGACATGGGAGTGACGCACGTGTTGCAGGCTCAGTCAATGCAACTTGCTGTGCAGCTTCAGACAGCAACAAAGGGGCAAGGGGTTGTTGGAGTGCTGAGCTGCTCGGAAGGGGAGTTGATTGAGGAGTTGTGCAGTGTGGTATCGCATGGAGGTACGCTAGTGGTGCCAGGAGGGAGTGCTTTGCGGTCGATGACACTGCTCAGAAATGACTTCCCTAACATTAATTGCCAATTCTTCTGCCTGGGTGATTTGTCTGGGGATGTTGTTGCTGAAGAATTTGACCGCCTGTCCGATTGGCTGGAGTCTGGAGACTTGCAGCCGCCACCAGCAATGGTTTTCGAAACATCGAGAGTTGCACAGGCGTTCCAATACCTGCGCACAGGACGGCCTCCTGGATGCAGCAAAGTGGTGCTCTCCATTGGATCGATGTCTCGTCAGTGTGTCACTGCCCGGACGGAAACAATGCTGATTACTGGAGGATGTGGGGCATTGGGTCTCAGACTGGCAAGGCACCTTGCAATGTTGGGTGCACAGCACATTTTGCTTGTGGGGCGCCGTGGACCGACTGAGAGCAGCAAGGCAACAATCAACGAGCTGGAGGAGATGGGTGTCCAGGTGGTATGTGAGCAATGTGACATTGGTGATCGCGCCTCAGTGATGGAGCTGGTTGGCCGAATAGATGGTAGGATGCCAGCGCTTGGGGCAGTGTATCATGCAGCGGGTGAGCTGGATGATAAGCTGCTGGTGAACCAGAGCCCGGAAAGCCTGCGGAGGTCGTTCCAGGCCAAGGTGTATGGAAGCTGGCATCTGCATGAAGCAACCCTAAAGTTGGGTATCCGGTTGTTTGTGATGTTCTCATCAATCTCGTCGGTGTTTGGTTCACGGGGTCAGGGGAACTATGCAGCCGGAAATGCGTTCATGGACTCGTTGGCACACTATCGGAGACACCGGCACCTGCACGCAGTCAGTATCAACTGGGGAGCATGGGGAGGGGTTGGGATGGCAACGGATGCACGTGCTGTGGCTGCAATCAAGAGCCAAGGGGTGGGCTTCATTGATGTGGATATGGGAATGCGAGGCTTGGAGCATATCATTGGACAGAGGGTTGTGCAAACAATCTATGCAGTGTTGGATATTGGAGTCCTGCGGTCGCTGATGCCTCGCCAGTTTATGCAAGTAGCCCTGGGCAACAGAAGATCAAAGGGCCCAGCACATGGTGGGAAAGGTGCATCGAACCCCTCTGCTTCGTTTGCAAGTGAGCAGAGCCTTCAGTTGATGATTATGGAGAGGTCGGCAGTCGTGCTAGGTATGGAAGCATCTGCACTTGATGTTGACCTGCCTCTGCAGACGTTTGGGATGGACTCGTTGCAATCACTCGAGCTTACCAGCAGTTTGGAATCAGTATTAAAGATGAAGCTCTCTCGGACAGTGCTGTTTGATCATCCCTCTGTATCTGCACTGGCCAGCTTTCTATGGGAGAATTCCGGGATGCAAAGTCGGGCCCATGTAAAGGTGGGGAAGAAGGCCCCATTTGTTGGCAGTGCTGTGCGAGATTCCATTGCAATCATAGGCATGGCCTGCCAATATCCACGTTGTCCCAGCGTATCAGCATATTGGACATTCATTGAAGCTGGAAGCACGGCAGATTCCGTGGTTCCAAGTGGCCGCCAGGGCAATTTCACGTTTTATGATGATCAGCCTGAAGTTCTGCCTGCAGCTCTGCTGGATGAGGTGGATCAGTTTGACCCGCTGTTCTTCAACATCTCTCCTGTGGAAGCACAAAGCATGGATCCCCAACAACGACTGTTGCTGGAAGTGAGCTGGATGGCCTTGGAAGACAGCCAACTGCTTCCTAAGGCGTTGATGCACAGCCGAACAGGAGTGTATGTTGGCATTTGTAGTTCCGATTTTGCATATCTCTCCCTGTCAAGCGAGGATAGCGGTCTTCCGACTGGCGTTGCTGGCAGTGTTGCCAGTGGCCGACTGTCTTACTTCTACGGTGCTTGTGGTCCCTGCCTCTCCATTGACACTGCATGCTCGTCATCCCTTGTAGCCACACACCTTGCCATTCAAGGGCTGCGAAAGGGAGACAGTGATTTGGCCTTGGTTGGTGGTGCCAATGGGATTATCACCCCATTTGCGACCATCAGCTTGCAACGGATCAACGCCCTGTCACCCACCTGCCGATGTGCCACATTTGATGCATCAGCAGATGGATACCAACGTGCTGAGGGTGTTGCTGCACTAGTGGTCAAGCGACATGCTGACTGTCAGCAAGCAGGCAATGGTGTGATTGCGGTCATACGAGGATCTGCAGTGAATCAAGATGGTCGGAGCAATGGCTTGACAGCACCCACGGGACCAGCACAAGAGGCATTGATTCGGGATACGCTCAATGATGCACGCTGTTCAGCTTTGGACATCAGCTACCTGGAGTGTCATGGGACAGGAACGCGACTGGGGGATCCGATTGAGGTGCAGGCAGCTGGGCACGTGTATGGTGCAGGGCGTGATGCATCGAATGCGCTGATGCTGGGAGCAGTGAAAGCCAATATTGGACATTCCGAGGGTGCTGCTGGTATTGCAGGCCTGATCAAGGTGGTGTTGTGCATGCAGCACAACATTATACCACCAGTTGGTCGATTCCAAGAGCTGAATCCGAATATCACGCCGCTGGAGGCGGTATCTGCTGTGATCCCTATCAAGAGTGGGAGCTGGGAGCCTGCATCTGGTTGGCGCATTTCTGGAGTCAGTGCATTTGCATTCAGCGGGACAAATGCGCATGCGGTGTTGGAGCAAGCTGGTGCTCCTAGTCAGGACACAATGCTATCTGAGACACACAACCACCCTGTCATGCACACACTGTGCCTAACTGCAAGCACGTGCGTATCACTGGCAGGGCTTGCTGGCAAGTATGCCGATTTCCTTGCACAAACAACTGCATCGATTGCTGATGTGTGCTTTAGTGCCAGGACCTGTCGGACGACATTTCGGCATCGCCTGGCTGTGGTGGGCAACAATGTACAAGAGCTAAGCAGCCGTCTACATGAATGGCAGCAGGGGGGTGCGGAGTGTAGCCCTGGAGTGAATATTGGTGATGCGGGGACTCGTGGAAAGCGGCAGGTGGCATTCATTTTCACGGGGCAAGGGTCACAATACTTGGGAATGGGGTGTGGCTTGTATGAGCAGCATATGGCCTTTGCACAACACATGGATGAATGCGACCGTATTTTGCGACCACATTTGGGCGGGGAATCAATTTTAGAGCTGATGCATGCCCAACCTGACTCGGAGGCAGCCCAGCGAAAGCTTGATCAAACACAGTATGTACAACCGGCTCTGTTTGCCATTGAGTATTCCCTGGCAAAAGTATGGATGTCAGTGGGTGTAGAGCCACAGTATCTCATGGGGCACAGTGTTGGAGAGTACGTGGCAGCTGTAGTGGGGGGGCTGCTGGGGTTGGAGGAAGGACTGCAGCTGATTGCATGGCGTGCTCGACTGATGCAGAATGTTGAAGGGAGTGGGAGCATGGTTGCTGTGACATTGAGTGAGGGTGATGCAGCTGCTGCCATCAAGGGGGCTGGGGCAGAGAGTGCGGTGAGCATTGCAGCTGTGAATGGGCCTGAGTCTGTGGTGATATCCGGGTTCAGCACGAGTGTGGCACAGGTGATTGCAAAGGTGCAGGAGAGGCACGCTGGGGTGAAGTGCAAGGCATTATCTGTATCACATGGATTCCACTCACCTCAGATGGAGGGGATGCTGGACGAGTTGGCTGAAGTTGCAGGATCGGCTGCATTTGCAGCCACACCCCACATTCCAATCATCAGCAATGTCAGTGGAGAGGTTGTGAGGGATGGCAGCATGAGCAGTGGTCAGTACTGGCGTGCACACACGCGATCTGCAGTGCGGTTTGCGTCTGGTGTGCAGAAGCTGATGGATGAAGAGGTTGATGTGATCATTGAGGTGGGACCACACCCAGTGCTGCTGGGCCTGGTGAAGCAAATGGTGGATGAGCGGGTGGTGTGCCTGGGATCATTACACCAGCAGCGAGAGGATTGTTTGCAGCTGGCATCATCGCTTGGAGGGGCTTTTGTCCACGGGGTGGCTGTGAATTTTGAAGCGTGGAGTGGTCTGGGCTGTAACACCGTGCAACTGCCAACGTATCATTTTGATCATCAAAGATATTGGCTAAAGATGAATATCACGGAGGGCACCAAGCCACCCAGTCTTGATTCTACTCCAGCTGAATGCTTTGAAATTGATTGGGTAGAGCAACCGCGACAGTCTGATATATGCAGGCGATCAGGCCGCCGAGCTTTCTTCATTGGTAACAAAATGGAGGTGTTAGAAGCACTGGGCAACAATCTAGCCAAGAGTGGATGGCAGTGTGAGATTGCGGATGTGCGGACAGAGACTGATGGCACATTCCTTGAAAATATTGCACTTTCAGTGCAGCGAATGGGAGGTTTGGATGACGTTGTGCTATACTGCCAACCTGAGGATGGTGATGATGATGTGTTTGGATATTCAGCATGTGAAGCTCTGCTCTACATCATTCAAGAAATTGTGAAACACCAAATACACTGCCGTATCTGGGTTGTCACACAATCAGGACAGGCTGTCCACAGCTGGTATGATGGTATTGCTGTGCAGCATGCAGGTGTGATTGGATTGAGTCGGGTGGCTGTGCGGGAGCACCCTGAGCTTGCTTGCACAGTGTTGGATGTAGACTCACCAAAGGCCATGGAAGCTCTGCTGCAGGAGATTGCTGATGCCAACCTTGAGGAAACACAGGTTTCATGGCGCAATGGAACACGGTATGTGCCGCGATTGCAGTATGCCAAGCATGTATCAACGCTCATACCTGATGCTGTCAAGCACTGGTGCCTTAAATTGCGCAAGCCTGTTGAAATGGGAGGGACGGCATTTGTATCGGTGGTGGAGCAGACGCCGGAACCACACCAAGTGTGCATCAGCATCGAGGCTACAGGTCTCAGCTTGCACAATATCCAGTGTGCCCTTGCTGGGACAGGGGGTGAAGCTGTGGTAGAGTGTCATGGGTTTGCAGGCACTGTTGACCGCATGGGCAGCGAGGTGAGTAGATTCTCTGTAGGTGACCATGTGATGGCATGTGCGTCGCATGCAGTGGGCAATTTTGCTGTCACAAGCCACAAACGGGTGATCCACAAACCACAGAGCTTTGCCTTTGACCAAGCAGCCAGTTGGCCAGTTGTGTATGTATCAGTGAGCCATTGCGTGTTTGGGCTGCTGCAAGTAGAGAAATGCGGCAGCCTTGACAGCAATGGGAATGCATGTCTGCGGATAGTGATCCAGACTTCTGGCGAAACAGTTGGGTTAGCTGCCATTCGACTGCTGCAGCTTGCAGGGACTGAAGTGTTTGTGACAGCGGATGATGACAGTGTGGTCCAGCATTTGCATGGAATTGGAGTGGATCATGTGATCAGTACTCAGTCTCTTGAATTTGCCAAGCAGTTTTGGGCTGCGACACAAGGGCACAGGTTGGATGGAGCTTTCAATTGCTCAGCCTGCTGCTTTGCAGAGGGATCGCTCCATATGATGTGCCATGGAGCTATTGCTGTGGATTTTGATGTAAACATGACATACAACAACAAGCGGCTTCCTGGAATCAAGTACCAGTCATTCAGTATCGAGAATCTGTCGGACGATGTTGTTGCTGCAGAATTTGCCCGCCTATGCGGTTGGCTGGAGGCTGGAGACCTGCAGCCCTTGTTGACAATTGTCTTTGAGGCACAGAAGATTGTACAGGCATTCCAGTACCTGCAAACACGAGTTGCTCCTGTGAATGACCTTGTGGTGCTCTCCATTGGATCGATGTCTCGTCAGTGTGTCACTGCCCGGACGGAAACAATGCTGATTACTGGAGGATGTGGGGCATTGGGTCTCAGACTGGCAAGGCACCTTGCAATGTTGGGTGCACAGCACATTTTGCTTGTGGGGCGCCGTGGACCGACTGAGAGCAGCAAGGCAACAATCAACGAGCTGGAGGAGATGGGTGTCCAGGTGGTATGTGAGCAATGTGACATTGGTGAATGCGCCTCAGTGATGGAGCTGGTTGGCCGAATAGATGGTAGGATGCCAGCGCTTGGGGCAGTGTATCATGCAGCGGGTGAGCTGGATGATAAGCTGCTGGTGAACCAGAGCCCGGAAAGCCTGCGGAGGTCGTTCCAGGCCAAGGTGTATGGAAGCTGGCATCTGCATGAAGCAACCCTAAAGTTGGGTATCCGGTTGTTTGTGATGTTCTCATCAATCTCGTCGGTGTTTGGTTCACGGGGCCAGGGGAATTATGCAGCTGGAAATGCGTTCATGGACTCGTTGGCACACTATCGGAGACACCGGCACCTGCACGCAGTCAGTATCAACTGGGGAGCATGGGGAGGGGTTGGGATGGCAACGGATGCACGTGCTGTGGCTGCAATCAAGAGCCAAGGGGTGGGCTTCATTGATGTGGATATGGGAATGCGAGGCTTGGAGCATATCATTGGACAGAGGGTTGTGCAAACAATCTATGCAGTGTTGGATTTGGCAGTGCTGGTTGGTGATGTGTCGATTGTGCAATCTGGCTTGCTGGCGCTGATTGCGCCAGAGTGCAAACCAGACAGTGCAGTATCTGTGATGGTGGGCAAATTGGGTAGCTATAGGCAAGTGCAGACTGTTGTTGTAGAGAAAGCTGCAGAGGTGCTTGGCATGAAAGAAGATGTGATTGACATTGACCTGCCATTGCAAACATTTGGGATGGATTCTCTGACATCTGTGGAGCTTTGCAACATGCTTGGGTTGGTTTTCAAAATGAAGCTTTCCAGCACACTGCTTTTCGATTATCCTTCTGTATCTGCACTGGCCAGCTTTCTGTGGGACAACTCTGGGGTGCAAAGCAGAACGAAAGAGAAGGTGGCACGTCCACTGTGGCAAACTGGTGGCAATGCACATGAACCACTTGCAATCATAGGCATGGCCTGCCAATATCCACGTTGTCCCAGTGTATCAGCATATTGGACATTCATTGAAGCTGGAAGCACGGCAGATTCCGTGGTTCCAAGTGGCCGCCAGGGCAATTTCACGTTTTATGATGATCAGCCTGAAGTTCTGCCTGCAGCTCTGCTGGATGAGGTGGATCAGTTTGACCCGCTGTTCTTCAACATCTCTCCTGTGGAAGCACAAAGCATGGATCCCCAACAACGACTGTTGCTGGAAGTGAGCTGGATGGCCTTGGAAGACAGCCAACTGCTTCCTAAGGCGTTGATGCACAGCCGAACAGGAGTGTATGTTGGCATTTGTAGTTCCGATTTTGCATATCTCTCCCTGTCAAGCGAGGATAGCGGTCTTCCGACTGGCGTTGCTGGCAGTGTTGCCAGTGGCCGACTGTCTTACTTCTACGGTGCTTGTGGTCCCTGCCTCTCCATTGACACTGCATGCTCGTCATCCCTTGTAGCCACACACCTTGCCATTCAAGGGCTGCGAAAGGGAGACAGTGATTTGGCCTTGGTTGGTGGTGCCAATGGGATTATCACCCCATTTGCGACCATCAGCTTGCAACGGATCAACGCCCTGTCACCCACCTGCCGATGTGCCACATTTGATGCATCAGCAGATGGATACCAACGTGCTGAGGGTGTTGCTGCACTAGTGGTCAAGCGACATGCTGACTGTCAGCAAGCAGGCAATGGTGTGATTGCGGTCATACGAGGATCTGCAGTGAATCAAGATGGTCGGAGCAATGGCTTGACAGCACCCACGGGACCAGCACAAGAGGCATTGATTCGGGATACGCTCAATGATGCACGCTGTTCAGCTTTGGACATCAGCTACCTGGAGTGTCATGGGACAGGAACGCGACTGGGGGATCCGATTGAGGTGCAGGCAGCTGGGCACGTGTATGGTGCAGGGCGTGATGCATCGAATGCGCTGATGCTGGGAGCAGTGAAAGCCAATATTGGACATTCCGAGGGTGCTGCTGGTATTGCAGGCCTGATCAAGGTGGTGTTGTGCATGCAGCACAACATTATACCACCAGTTGGTCGATTCCAAGAGCTGAATCCGAATATCACGCCGCTGGAGGCGGTATCTGCTGTGATCCCTATCAAGAGTGGGAGCTGGGAGCCTGCATCTGGTTGGCGCATTTCTGGAGTCAGTTCATTTGCATTCAGCGGGACAAATGCGCATGCGGTGTTGGAGCAAGCTGGTGCTCCTAGTCAGGACACAATGCTATCTGAGACACACAACCACCATGGCATGCACACGCTGTGCCTAACAGCAAGCACGTGCGTATCACTGGCAGGGCTTGCTGGCAAGTATGCTGATTTCCTTGCACAAACAACTGCATCGATTGCTGATGTGTGCTTTAGTGCCAGGACCTGTCGGACGACATTTCGGCATCGCCTGGCTGTGGTGGGCAACAATGTACAAGAGCTAAGCAGCCGTCTACATGAATGGCAGCAGGGGGGTGCGGAGTGTAGCCCTGGAGTGAATATTGGTGATGCGGGGACTCGTGGAAAGCGGCAGGTGGCATTCATTTTCACGGGGCAAGGGTCACAATACTTGGGAATGGGGTGTGGCTTGTATGAGCAGCATATGGCCTTTGCACAACACATGGATGAATGCGACCGTATTTTGCGACCACATTTGGGCGGGGAATCAATTTTAGAGCTGATGCATGCCCAACCTGACTCGGAGGCAGCCCAGCAAAAGCTTGATCAAACACAGTATGCACAACCGGCTCTGTTTGCCATTGAGTATTCCCTGGCAAAAGTATGGATGTCAGTGGGTGTAGAGCCACAGTATCTCATGGGGCACAGTGTTGGAGAGTACGTGGCAGCTGTAGTGGGGGGGCTGCTGGGGTTGGAGGAAGGACTGCAGCTGATTGCATGGCGTGCTCGACTGATGCAGAATGTTGAAGGGAGTGGGAGCATGGTTGCTGTGACATTGAGTGAGGGTGATGCAGCTGCTGCCATCAAGGGGGCTGGGGCAGAGAGTGCGGTGAGCATTGCAGCTGTGAATGGGCCTGAGTCTGTGGTGATATCCGGGTTCAGCACGAGTGTGGCACAGGTGATTGCAAAGGTGCAGGAGAGGCACGCTGGGGTGAAATGCAAGGCATTATCTGTATCACATGGATTCCACTCACCTCAGATGGAGGGGATGCTGGACGAGTTGGCTGAAGTTGCAGGATCGGCTGCATTTGCAGCCACACCCCACATTCCAATCATCAGCAATGTCAGTGGACAGGTTGTGAGGGATGGCAGCATGAGCAGTGGTCAGTACTGGCGTGCACACACGCGATCTGCAGTGCGGTTTGCGTCTGGTGTGCAGAAGCTGATGGATGAAGAGGTTGATGTGATCATTGAGGTGGGACCACACCCAGTGCTGCTGGGCCTGGTGAAGCAAATGGTGGATGAGCGGGTGGTGTGCCTGGGATCATTACACCAGCAGCGAGAGGATTGTTTGCAGCTGGCATCATCGCTTGGAGGGGCTTTTGTCCACGGGGTGGCTGTGAATTTTGAAGCGTGGAGTGGTCTGGGCTGTAACACCGTGCAACTGCCAACGTATCATTTTGATCATCAAAGATATTGGCTAAAGATGAATATCACGGAGGGCACCAAGCCACCCAGTCTTGATTCTACTCCAGCTGAATGCTTTGAAATTGATTGGGTAGAGCAACCGCGACAGTCTGATATATGCAGGCGATCAGGCCGCCGAGCTTTCTTCATTGGTAACAAAATGGAGGTGTTAGAAGCACTGGGCAACAATCTAGCCAAGAGTGGATGGCAGTGTGAGATTGCGGATGTGCGGACAGAGACTGATGGCACATTCCTTGAAAATATTGCACTTTCAGTGCAGCGAATGGGAGGTTTGGATGACGTTGTGCTATACTGCCAACCTGAGGATGGTGATGATGATGTGTTTGGATATTCAGCATGTGAAGCTCTGCTCTACATCATTCAAGAAATTGTGAAACACCAAATACACTGCCGTATCTGGGTTGTCACACAATCAGGACAGGCTGTCCACAGCTGGTATGATGGTATTGCTGTGCAGCATGCAGGTGTGATTGGATTGAGTCGGGTGGCTGTGCGGGAGCACCCTGAGCTTGCTTGCACAGTGTTGGATGTAGACTCACCAAAGGCCATGGAAGCTCTGCTGCAGGAGATTGCTGATGCCAACCTTGAGGAAACACAGGTTTCATGGCGCAATGGAACACGGTATGTGCCGCGATTGCAGTATGCCAAGCATGTATCAACGCTCATACCTGATGCTGTCAAGCACTGGTGCCTTAAATTGCGCAAGCCTGTTGAAATGGGAGGGACGGCATTTGTATCGGTGGTGGAGCAGACGCCGGAACCACACCAAGTGTGCATCAGCATCGAGGCTACAGGTCTCAGCTTGCACAATATCCAGTGTGCCCTTGCTGGGACAGGGGGTGAAGCTGTGGTAGAGTGTCATGGGTTTGCAGGCACTGTTGACCGCATGGGCAGCGAGGTGAGTAGATTCTCTGTAGGTGACCATGTGATGGCATGTGCGTCGCATGCAGTGGGCAATTTTGCTGTCACAAGCCACAAACGGGTGATCCACAAACCACAGAGCTTTGCCTTTGACCAAGCAGCCAGTTGGCCAGTTGTGTATGTATCAGTGAGCCATTGCGTGTTTGGGCTGCTGCAAGTAGAGAAATGCGGCAGCCTTGACAGCAATGGGAATGCATGTCTGCGGATAGTGATCCAGACTTCTGGCGAAACAGTTGGGTTAGCTGCCATTCGACTGCTGCAGCTTGCAGGGACTGAAGTGTTTGTGACAGCGGATGATGACAGTGTGGTCCAGCATTTGCATGGAATTGGAGTGGATCATGTGATCAGTACTCAGTCTCTTGAATTTGCCAAGCAGTTTTGGGCTGCGACACAAGGGCACAGGTTGGATGGAGCTTTCAATTGCTCAGCCTGCTGCTTTGCAGAGGGATCGCTCCATATGATGTGCCATGGAGCTATTGCTGTGGATTTTGATGTAAACATGACGTACAACAACAAGCGGCTTCCTGGAATCAAGTACCAGTCATTCAGTATCGAGAATCTGTCGGACGATGTTGTTGCTGCAGAATTTGCCCGCCTATGCGGTTGGCTGGAGGCTGGAGACCTGCAGCCCTTGTTGACAATTGTCTTTGAGGCACAGAAGATTGTACAGGCATTCCAGTACCTGCAAACACGAGTTGCTCCTGTGAATGACCTTGTGGTGCTCTCCATTGGATCGATGTCTCGTCAGTGTGTGACTGCCCGGACGGAAACAATGCTGATTACTGGAGGATGTGGGGCATTGGGTCTCAGACTGGCAAGGCACCTTGCAATGTTGGGTGCACAGCACATTTTGCTTGTGGGGCGCCGTGGACCGACTGAGAGCAGCAAGGCAACAATCAACGAGCTGGAGGAGATGGGTGTCCAGGTGGTATGTGAGCAATGTGACATTGGTGAATGCGCCTCAGTGATGGAGCTGGTTGGCCGAATAGATGGTAGGATGCCAGCGCTTGGGGCAGTGTATCATGCAGCGGGTGAGCTGGATGATAAGCTGCTGGTGAACCAGAGCCCGGAAAGCCTGCGGAGGTCGTTCCAGGCCAAGGTGTATGGAAGCTGGCATCTGCATGAAGCAACCCTAAAGTTGGGTATCCGGTTGTTTGTGATGTTCTCATCAATCTCGTCGGTGTTTGGTTCACGGGGCCAGGGGAACTATGCAGCTGGAAATGCGTTCATGGACTCGTTGGCACACTATCGGAGACACCGGCACCTGCACGCAGTCAGTATCAACTGGGGAGCATGGGGAGGGGTTGGGATGGCAACGGATGCACGTGCTGTGGCTGCAATCAAGAGCCAAGGGGTGGGCTTCATTGATGTGGATATGGGAATGCGAGGCTTGGAGCATATCATTGGACAGAGGGTTGTGCAAACAATCTATGCAGTGTTGGATTTGGCAGTGCTGGTTGGTGATGTGTCGATTGTGCAATCTGGCTTGCTGGCGCTGATTGCGCCAGAGTGCAAACCAGACAGTGCAGTATCTGTGATGGTGGGCAAATTGGGTAGCTATAGGCAAGTGCAGACTGTTGTTGTAGAGAAAGCTGCAGAGGTGCTTGGCATGAAAGAAGATGTGATTGACATTGACCTGCCATTGCAAACATTTGGGATGGATTCTCTGACATCTGTGGAGCTTTGCAACATGCTTGGGTTGGTTTTCAAAATGAAGCTTTCCAGCACACTGCTTTTCGATTATCCTTCTGTATCTGCACTGGCCAGCTTTCTGTGGGACAACTCTGGGGTGCAAAGCAGAACGAAAGAGAAGGTGGCACGTCCACTGTGGCAAACTGGTGGCAATGCACATGAACCACTTGCAATCATAGGCATGGCCTGCCAATATCCACGTTGTCCCAGTGTATCAGCATATTGGACATTCATTGAAGCTGGAAGCACGGCAGATTCCGTGGTTCCAAGTGGCCGCCAGGGCAATTTCACGTTTTATGATGATCAGCCTGAAGTTCTGCCTGCAGCTCTGCTGGATGAGGTGGATCAGTTTGACCCGCTGTTCTTCAACATCTCTCCTGTGGAAGCACAAAGCATGGATCCCCAACAACGACTGTTGCTGGAAGTGAGCTGGATGGCCTTGGAAGACAGCCAACTGCTTCCTAAGGCGTTGATGCACAGCCGAACAGGAGTGTATGTTGGCATTTGTAGTTCCGATTTTGCATATCTCTCCCTGTCAAGCGAGGATAGCGGTCTTCCGACTGGCGTTGCTGGCAGTGTTGCCAGTGGCCGACTGTCTTACTTCTACGGTGCTTGTGGTCCCTGCCTCTCCATTGACACTGCATGCTCGTCATCCCTTGTAGCCACACACCTTGCCATTCAAGGGCTGCGAAAGGGAGACAGTGATTTGGCCTTGGTTGGTGGTGCCAATGGGATTATCACCCCATTTGCGACCATCAGCTTGCAACGGATCAACGCCCTGTCACCCACCTGCCGATGTGCCACATTTGATGCATCAGCAGATGGATACCAACGTGCTGAGGGTGTTGCTGCACTAGTGGTCAAGCGACATGCTGACTGTCAGCAAGCAGGCAATGGTGTGATTGCGGTCATACGAGGATCTGCAGTGAATCAAGATGGTCGGAGCAATGGCTTGACAGCACCCACGGGACCAGCACAAGAGGCATTGATTCGGGATACGCTCAATGATGCACGCTGTTCAGCTTTGGACATCAGCTACCTGGAGTGTCATGGGACAGGAACGCGACTGGGGGATCCGATTGAGGTGCAGGCAGCTGGGCACGTGTATGGTGCAGGGCGTGATGCATCGAATGCGCTGATGCTGGGAGCAGTGAAAGCCAATATTGGACATTCCGAGGGTGCTGCTGGTATTGCAGGCCTGATCAAGGTGGTGTTGTGCATGCAGCACAACATTATACCACCAGTTGGTCGATTCCAAGAGCTGAATCCGAATATCACGCCGCTGGAGGCGGTATCTGCTGTGATCCCTATCAAGAGTGGGAGCTGGGAGCCTGCATCTGGTTGGCGCATTTCTGGAGTCAGTTCATTTGCATTCAGCGGGACAAATGCGCATGCGGTGTTGGAGCAAGCTGGTGCTCCTAGTCAGGACACAATGCTATCTGAGACACACAACCACCATGGCATGCACACGCTGTGCCTAACAGCAAGCACGTGCGTATCACTGGCAGGGCTTGCTGGCAAGTATGCCGATTTCCTTGCACAAACAACTGCATCGATTGCTGATGTGTGCTTTAGTGCCAGGACCTGTCGGACGACATTTCGGCATCGCCTGGCTGTGGTGGGCAACAATGTACAAGAGCTAAGCAGCCGTCTACATGAATGGCAGCAGGGGGGTGCGGAGTGTAGCCCTGGAGTGAATATTGGTGATGCGGGGACTCGTGGAAAGCGGCAGGTGGCATTCATTTTCACGGGGCAAGGGTCACAATACTTGGGAATGGGGTGTGGCTTGTATGAGCAGCATATGGCCTTTGCACAACACATGGATGAATGCGACCGTATTTTGCGACCACATTTGGGCGGGGAATCAATTTTAGAGCTGATGCATGCCCAACCTGACTCGGAGGCAGCCCAGCGAAAGCTTGATCAAACACAGTATGCACAACCGGCTCTGTTTGCCATTGAGTATTCCCTGGCAAAAGTATGGATGTCAGTGGGTGTAGAGCCACAGTATCTCATGGGGCACAGTGTTGGAGAGTACGTGGCAGCTGTAGTGGGGGGGCTGCTGGGGTTGGAGGAAGGACTGCAGCTGATTGCATGGCGTGCTCGACTGATGCAGAATGTTGAAGGGAGTGGGAGCATGGTTGCTGTGACATTGAGTGAGGGTGATGCAGCTGCTGCCATCAAGGGGGCTGGGGCAGAGAGTGCGGTGAGCATTGCAGCTGTGAATGGGCCTGAGTCTGTGGTGATATCCGGGTTCAGCACGAGTGTGGCACAGGTGATTGCAAAGGTGCAGGAGAGGCACGCTGGGGTGAAATGCAAGGCATTATCTGTATCACATGGATTCCACTCACCTCAGATGGAGGGGATGCTGGACGAGTTGGCTGAAGTTGCAGGATCGGCTGCATTTGCAGCCACACCCCACATTCCAATCATCAGCAATGTCAGTGGAGAGGTTGTGAGGGATGGCAGCATGAGCAGTGGTCAGTACTGGCGTGCACACACGCGATCTGCAGTGCGGTTTGCGTCTGGTGTGCAGAAGCTGATGGATGAAGAGGTTGATGTGATCATTGAGGTGGGACCACACCCAGTGCTGCTGGGCCTGGTGAAGCAAATGGTGGATGAGCGGGTGGTGTGCCTGGGATCATTACACCAGCAGCGAGAGGATTGTTTGCAGCTGGCATCATCACTTGGAGGGGCTTTTGTCCACGGGGTGGCTGTGAATTTTGAAGCGTGGAGTGGTCTGGGCTGTAACACCGTGCAACTGCCAACGTATCATTTTGATCATCAAAGATATTGGCTAAAGATGAATATCACGGAGGGCACCAAGCCACCCAGTCTTGATTCTACTCCAGCTGAATGCTTTGAAATTGATTGGGTAGAGCAACCGCGACAGTCTGATATATGCAGGCGATCAGGCCGCCGAGCTTTCTTCATTGGTAACAAAATGGAGGTGTTAGAAGCACTTGGCAATAATCTAGCCAAGAGTGGATGGCAGTGTGAGATTGCGGATGTGCGGACAGAGACTGATGGCACATTCCTTGAAAATATTGCACTTTCAGTGCAGCGAATGGGAGGTTTGGATGACGTTGTGTTATACTGCCAACCTGAGGATGGTGATGATGATGTGTTTGGATATTCAGCATGTGAAGCTCTGCTCTACATCATTCAAGAAATTGTGAAACACCAAATACACTGCCGTATCTGGGTTGTCACACAATCAGGACAGGCTGTCCACAGCTGGTATGATGGTATTGCTGTGCAGCATGCAGGTGTGATTGGATTGAGTCGGGTGGCTGTGCGGGAGCACCCTGAGCTTGCTTGCACAGTGTTGGATGTAGACTCACCAAAGGCCATGGAAGCTCTGCTGCAGGAGATTGCTGATGCCAACCTTGAGGAAACACAGGTTTCATGGCGCAATGGAACACGGTATGTGCCGCGATTGCAGTATGCCAAGCATGTATCAACGCTCATACCTGATGCTGTCAAGCACTGGTGCCTTAAATTGCGCAAGCCTGTTGAAATGGGAGGGACGGCATTTGTATCGGTGGTGGAGCAGACGCCGGAACCACACCAAGTGTGCATCAGCATCGAGGCTACAGGTCTCAGCTTGCACAATATCCAGTGTGCCCTTGCTGGGACAGGGGGTGAAGCTGTGGTAGAGTGTCATGGGTTTGCAGGCACTGTTGACCGCATGGGCAGCGAGGTGAGTAGATTCTCTGTAGGTGACCATGTGATGGCATGTGCGTCGCATGCAGTGGGCAATTTTGCTGTCACAAGCCACAAACGGGTGATCCACAAACCACAGAGCTTTGCCTTTGACCAAGCAGCCAGTTGGCCAGTTGTGTATGTATCAGTGAGCCATTGCGTGTTTGGGCTGCTGCAAGTAGAGAAATGCGGCAGCCTTGACAGCAATGGGAATGCATGTCTGCGGATAGTGATCCAGACTTCTGGCGAAACAGTTGGGTTAGCTGCCATTCGACTGCTGCAGCTTGCAGGGACTGAAGTGTTTGTGACAGCGGATGATGACAGTGTGGTCCAGCATTTGCATGGAATTGGAGTGGATCATGTGATCAGTACTCAGTCTCTTGAATTTGCCAAGCAGTTTTGGGCTGCGACACAAGGGCACAGGTTGGATGGAGCTTTCAATTGCTCAGCCTGCTGCTTTGCAGAGGGATCGCTCCATATGATGTGCCATGGAGCTATTGCTGTGGATTTTGATGTAAACATGACATACAACAACAAGCGGCTTCCTGGAATCAAGTACCAGTCATTCAGTATCGAGAATCTGTCGGACGATGTTGTTGCTGCAGAATTTGCCCGCCTATGCGGTTGGCTGGAGGCTGGAGACCTGCAGCCCTTGTTGACAATTGTCTTTGAGGCACAGAAGATTGTACAGGCATTCCAGTACCTGCAAACACGAGTTGCTCCTGTGAATGACCTTGTGGTGCTCTCCATTGGATCGATGTCTCGTCAGTGTGTCACTGCCCGGACGGAAACAATGCTGATTACTGGAGGATGTGGGGCATTGGGTCTCAGACTGGCAAGGCACCTTGCAATGTTGGGTGCACAGCACATTTTGCTTGTGGGGCGCCGTGGACCGACTGAGAGCAGCAAGGCAACAATCAACGAGCTGGAGGAGATGGGTGTCCAGGTGGTATGTGAGCAATGTGACATTGGTGATCGCGCCTCAGTGATGGAGCTGGTTGGCCGAATAGATGGTAGGATGCCAGCGCTTGGGGCAGTGTATCATGCAGCGGGTGAGCTGGATGATAAGCTGCTGGTGAACCAGAGCCCGGAAAGCCTGCGGAGGTCGTTCCAGGCCAAGGTGTATGGAAGCTGGCATCTGCATGAAGCAACCCTAAAGTTGGGTATCCGGTTGTTTGTGATGTTCTCATCAATCTCGTCGGTGTTTGGTTCACGGGGCCAGGGGAACTATGCAGCTGGAAATGCGTTCATGGACTCGTTGGCACACTATCGGAGACACCAGCACCTGCACGCAGTCAGTATCAACTGGGGAGCATGGGGAGGGGTTGGGATGGCAACGGATGCACGTGCTGTGGCTGCAATCAAGAGCCAAGGGGTGGGCTTCATTGATGTGGATATGGGAATGCGAGGCTTGGAGCATATCATTGGACAGAGGGTTGTGCAAACAATCTATGCAGTGTTGGATTTGGCAGTGCTGGTTGGTGATGTGTCGATTGTGCAATCTGGCTTGCTGGCGCTGATTGCGCCAGAGTGCAAACCAGACAGTGCAGTATCTGTGATGGTGGGCAAATTGGGTAGCTATAGGCAAGTGCAGACTGTTGTTGTAGAGAAAGCTGCAGAGGTGCTTGGCATGAAAGAAGATGTGATTGACATTGACCTGCCATTGCAAACATTTGGGATGGATTCTCTGACATCTGTAGAGCTTTGCAACATGCTTGGGTTGGTTTTCAAAATGAAGCTTTCCAGCACACTGCTTTTCGATTATCCTTCTGTATCTGCACTGGCCAGCTTTCTGTGGGACAACTCTGGGGTGCAAAGCAGAACGAAAGAGAAGGTGGCACGTCCACTGTGGCAAACTGGTGGCAATGCACATGAACCACTTGCAATCATAGGCATGGCCTGCCAATATCCACGTTGTCCCAGTGTATCAGCATATTGGACATTCATTGAAGCTGGAAGCACGGCAGATTCCGTGGTTCCAAGTGGCCGCCAGGGCAATTTCACGTTTTATGATGATCAGCCTGAAGTTCTGCCTGCAGCTCTGCTGGATGAGGTGGATCAGTTTGACCCGCTGTTCTTCAACATCTCTCCTGTGGAAGCACAAAGCATGGATCCCCAACAACGACTGTTGCTGGAAGTGAGCTGGATGGCCTTGGAAGACAGCCAACTGCTTCCTAAGGCGTTGATGCACAGCCGAACAGGAGTGTATGTTGGCATTTGTAGTTCCGATTTTGCATATCTCTCCCTGTCAAGCGAGGATAGCGGTCTTCCGACTGGCGTTGCTGGCAGTGTTGCCAGTGGCCGACTGTCTTACTTCTACGGTGCTTGTGGTCCCTGCCTCTCCATTGACACTGCATGCTCGTCATCCCTTGTAGCCACACACCTTGCCATTCAAGGGCTGCGAAAGGGAGACAGTGATTTGGCCTTGGTTGGTGGTGCCAATGGGATTATCACCCCATTTGCGACCATCAGCTTGCAACGGATCAACGCCCTGTCACCCACCTGCCGATGTGCCACATTTGATGCATCAGCAGATGGATACCAACGTGCTGAGGGTGTTGCTGCACTAGTGGTCAAGCGACATGCTGACTGTCAGCAAGCAGGCAATGGTGTGATTGCGGTCATACGAGGATCTGCAGTGAATCAAGATGGTCGGAGCAATGGCTTGACAGCACCCACGGGACCAGCACAAGAGGCATTGATTCGGGATACGCTCAATGATGCACGCTGTTCAGCTTTGGACATCAGCTACCTGGAGTGTCATGGGACAGGAACGCGACTGGGGGATCCGATTGAGGTGCAGGCAGCTGGGCACGTGTATGGTGCAGGGCGTGATGCATCGAATGCGCTGATGCTGGGAGCAGTGAAAGCCAATATTGGACATTCCGAGGGTGCTGCTGGTATTGCAGGCCTGATCAAGGTGGTGTTGTGCATGCAGCACAACATTATACCACCAGTTGGTCGATTCCAAGAGCTGAATCCGAATATCACGCCGCTGGAGGCGGTATCTGCTGTGATCCCTATCAAGAGTGGGAGCTGGGAGCCTGCATCTGGTTGGCGCATTTCTGGAGTCAGTGCATTTGCATTCAGCGGGACAAATGCGCATGCGGTGTTGGAGCAAGCTGGTGCTCCTAGTCAGGACACAATGCTATCTGAGACACACAACCACCATGGCATGCACACGCTGTGCCTAACAGCAAGCACGTGCGTATCACTGGCAGGGCTTGCTGGCAAGTATGCTGATTTCCTTGCACAAACAACTGCATCGATTGCTGATGTGTGCTTTAGTGCCAGGACCTGTCGGACGACATTTCGGCATCGCCTGGCTGTGGTGGGCAACAATGTACAAGAGCTAAGCAGCCGTCTACATGAATGGCAGCAGGGGGGTGCGGAGTGTAGCCCTGGAGTGAATATTGGTGATGCGGGGACTCGTGGAAAGCGGCAGGTGGCATTCATTTTCACGGGGCAAGGGTCACAATACTTGGGAATGGGGTGTGGCTTGTATGAGCAGCATATGGCCTTTGCACAACACATGGATGAATGCGACCGTATTTTGCGACCACATTTGGGCGGGGAATCAATTTTAGAGCTGATGCATGCCCAACCTGACTCGGAGGCAGCCCAGCGAAAGCTTGATCAAACACAGTATGCACAACCGGCTCTGTTTGCCATTGAGTATTCCCTGGCAAAAGTATGGATGTCAGTGGGTGTAGAGCCACAGTATCTCATGGGGCACAGTGTTGGAGAGTACGTGGCAGCTGTAGTGGGGGGGCTGCTGGGGTTGGAGGAAGGACTGCAGCTGATTGCATGGCGTGCTCGACTGATGCAGAATGTTGAAGGGAGTGGGAGCATGGTTGCTGTGACATTGAGTGAGGGTGATGCAGCTGCTGCCATCAAGGGGGCTGGGGCAGAGAGTGCGGTGAGCATTGCAGCTGTGAATGGGCCTGAGTCTGTGGTGATATCCGGGTTCAGCACGAGTGTGGCACAGGTGATTGCAAAGGTGCAGGAGAGGCACGCTGGGGTGAAATGCAAGGCATTATCTGTATCACATGGATTCCACTCACCTCAGATGGAGGGGATGCTGGACGAGTTGGCTGAAGTTGCAGGATCGGCTGCATTTGCAGCCACACCCCACATTCCAATCATCAGCAATGTCAGTGGAGAGGTTGTGAGGGATGGCAGCATGAGCAGTGGTCAGTACTGGCGTGCACACACGCGATCTGCAGTGCGGTTTGCGTCTGGTGTGCAGAAGCTGATGGATGAAGAGGTTGATGTGATCATTGAGGTGGGACCACACCCAGTGCTGCTGGGCCTGGTGAAGCAAATGGTGGATGAGCGGGTGGTGTGCCTGGGATCATTACACCAGCAGCGAGAGGATTGTTTGCAGCTGGCATCATCGCTTGGAGGGGCTTTTGTCCACGGGGTGGCTGTGAATTTTGAAGCGTGGAGTGGTCTGGGCTGTAACACCGTGCAACTGCCAACGTATCATTTTGATCATCAAAGATATTGGCTAAGGATGAATATCACGGAGGGCACCAAGCCACCCAGTCTTGATTCTACTCCAGCTGAATGCTTTGAAATTGATTGGGTAGAGCAACCGCGACAGTCTGATATATGCAGGCGATCAGGCCGCCGAGCTTTCTTCATTGGTAACAAAATGGAGGTGTTAGAAGCACTTGGCAACAATCTAGCCAAGAGTGGATGGCAGTGTGAGATTGCGGATGTGCGGACAGAGACTGATGGCACATTCCTTGAAAATATTGCATTTTCAGTGCAGCGAATGGGAGGTTTGGATGACGTTGTGCTATACTGCCAACCTGAGGATGGTGATGATGATGTGTTTGGATATTCAGCATGTGAAGCTCTGCTCTACATCATTCAAGAAATTGTGAAACACCAAATACACTGCCGTATCTGGGTTGTCACACAATCAGGACAGGCTGTCCACAGCTGGTATGATGGTATTGCTGTGCAGCATGCAGGTGTGATTGGATTGAGTCGGGTGGCTGTGCGGGAGCACCCTGAGCTTGCTTGCACAGTGTTGGATGTAGACTCACCAAAGGCCATGGAAGCTCTGCTGCAGGAGATTGCTGATGCCAACCTTGAGGAAACACAGGTTTCATGGCGCAATGGAACACGGTATGTGCCGCGATTGCAGTATGCCAAGCATGTATCAACGCTCATACCTGATGCTGTCAAGCACTGGTGCCTTAAATTGCGCAAGCCTGTTGAAATGGGAGGGACGGCATTTGTATCGGTGGTGGAGCAGACGCCGGAACCACACCAAGTGTGCATCAGCATCGAGGCTACAGGTCTCAGCTTGCACAATATCCAGTGTGCCCTTGCTGGGACAGGGGGTGAAGCTGTGGTAGAGTGTCATGGGTTTGCAGGCACTGTTGACCGCATGGGCAGCGAGGTGAGTAGATTCTCTGTAGGTGACCATGTGATGGCATGTGCGTCGCATGCAGTGGGCAATTTTGCTGTCACAAGCCACAAACGGGTGATCCACAAACCACAGAGCTTTGCCTTTGACCAAGCAGCCAGTTGGCCAGTTGTGTATGTATCAGTGAGCCATTGCGTGTTTGGGCTGCTGCAAGTAGAGAAATGCGGCAGCCTTGACAGCAATGGGAATGCATGTCTGCGGATAGTGATCCAGACTTCTGGCGAAACAGTTGGGTTAGCTGCCATTCGACTGCTGCAGCTTGCAGGGACTGAAGTGTTTGTGACAGCGGATGATGACAGTGTGGTCCAGCATTTGCATGGAATTGGAGTGGATCATGTGATCAGTACTCAGTCTCTTGAATTTGCCAAGCAGTTTTGGGCTGCGACACAAGGGCACAGGTTGGATGGAGCTTTCAATTGCTCAGCCTGCTGCTTTGCAGAGGGATCGCTCCATATGATGTGCCATGGAGCTATTGCTGTGGATTTTGATGTAAACATGACATACAACAACAAGCGGCTTCCTGGAATCAAGTACCAGTCATTCAGTATCGAGAATCTGTCGGACGATGTTGTTGCTGCAGAATTTGCCCGCCTATGCGGTTGGCTGGAGGCTGGAGACCTGCAGCCCTTGTTGACAATTGTCTTTGAGGCACAGAAGATTGTACAGGCATTCCAGTACCTGCAAACACGAGTTGCTCCTGTGAATGACCTTGTGGTGCTCTCCATTGGATCGATGTCTCGTCAGTGTGTGACTGCCCGGACGGAAACAATGCTGATTACTGGAGGATGTGGGGCATTGGGTCTCAGACTGGCAAGGCACCTTGCAATGTTGGGTGCACAGCACATTTTGCTTGTGGGGCGCCGTGGACCGACTGAGAGCAGCAAGGCAACAATCAACGAGCTGGAGGAGATGGGTGTCCAGGTGGTATGTGAGCAATGTGACATTGGTGATCGCGCCTCAGTGATGGAGCTGGTTGGCCGAATAGATGGTAGGATGCCAGCGCTTGGGGCAGTGTATCATGCAGCGGGTGAGCTGGATGATAAGCTGCTGGTGAACCAGAGCCCGGAAAGCCTGCGGAGGTCGTTCCAGGCCAAGGTGTATGGAAGCTGGCATCTGCATGAAGCAACCCTAAAGTTGGGTATCCGGTTGTTTGTGATGTTCTCATCAATCTCGTCGGTGTTTGGTTCACGGGGTCAGGGGAACTATGCAGCCGGAAATGCGTTCATGGACTCGTTGGCACACTATCGGAGACACCGGCACCTGCACGCAGTCAGTATCAACTGGGGAGCATGGGGAGGGGTTGGGATGGCAACGGATGCACGTGCTGTGGCTGCAATCAAGAGCCAAGGGGTGGGCTTCATTGATGTGGATCTCGGGATGAGAGGACTGGAACAGGTTCTTGGCCAGGGCTACACCCAGTGCCTTTTTGCCAGTCTGAGTCCTTCCATGATGGTTGCTGCCAACGCCTCATTCCCTGGACGCTCTTTTCTATCGTTTCTCTGCTCTGATGCTGCTTTCCACCACTCTCAGGTATTTTCAGACGTAATTTCCATATCTGATGCCATTTTGGATGTTCTTGCCAAGTTGCTTGGCATTGCTCGCATTCACCTGGAGCCAGATGCTCCTTTTCTCACATACGGTCTTGACTCCCTTTTGCTTCTAGATTTCCGCAACCTCTTGGCAAATCTGTTCCTCACGGCATTACCAATTACTGTCCTCTATGAGTACCCCTCTGCAGCAGCCCTTGCCGGTCACATTCACTCCCTGGTAAGTCCGGATGAGCGCTCTCTTCCCTCTTTGTCCTCAACTTCCCGCCCTTCCTCCCCACTACAAGCTGCCATCATGACCCCATCGCCAAGCATCGAGCACGCTCCCACACGCCGTGCTTCGCCCCCCATCTACACATCCTCCTCCACTTTTGCTTCCATGGCGACATCCTGGTCAAGTACGTCCCTAGAGTCAACTGGGGGCACACTCCCCATACCCATGACCCGCCCCAATCTCGCTTGTGTTCCAGCTCCGATGCCACAGGTCCGCTTCTACGAGCTCATGCAGCAGTACCCATGCAATTTGGTGACTGCTATCGGTGCCTCCGGTCCCCTGGACCCTGCCATCCTCGAATATGCAGTGCAGGCTGTTGCTCTGCGGCACGGTGTGCTACGCACCGTCCTCTTTGAGGATGAGGACACAGAGGTCCGGCAGCGTGTGCACCCATTCATGCCTGTGTCCCTGGACCGTCTCGCCCCCGCGGACTTGCACTGCCCTTGCGTTGCTACTGCAGCAGCAGCAATTGTGGAGGCAGAGGCCAACGTGCCATTCTCTCCCCAAACCTTGCCGCTCCACCGTGTCACACTTGTGGGGGATGACACGGGGACAACCTGGGCCATCATACTGGCTGTGCCACATTGCATATTGGATGGCATGGCCTGTGGGATCTACCTACAAGAGCTGACACAAGTCTATGCATTAGCAACTGGTGACACCACTGAGGTGTGTGCATTGAGACCCAGTGTTAGACGCATGTGAATGAAGTTTGGAGTCTGGATGTGTCTTTGGAAGCATGATGATGATATAGGGGCTTTCGCCCCTGCGTTGCTGAAAAGCAGCACTGTGAGCCAATCCATGTGTGCGCCTATTTTCAAGGAGGGAGGTCTGTGGTTGTGCAGAAGCTGGTGAGGCATGTGTCAAGAACTTCCCGAGAAGGGCAAAGAATAGGGGCAGCAAATGCAAGCCTCGGAAATACCCATTTCCGGTACGTTACCAGCACACTATCCGCAAAACGGGGCAAATCGGGAAGAATGGGGGGAATTGGGGAAGTTGGGGCAATTTTTGGATGCTCTCTGGAAAAATGGGGAATTATGGGCTGAAACATCCAAAAAACAAGGTTTCATTTGGTCATACGGCACTTGGGTGGGTGTACTACAGAAACTTCCTGAGGAAAAATGGGGGGAAATGGGGGAAAACTGGGGGCAATGGGGGTTGGCGGGGTGGGAATGGGCAGAGACATGGGGTACATAGGGTACTGCACAAATCACCTCGAAGAGAGGTTGTTAGGTCAAGCGCAGGCGCAGGTGTCATATACCCCCCTCTTTTGGGGTGGTTCGCGCAGTACACCCCAACATATGGTTTCTGACGACTACTCCTTTATAAAATCATCAATTTAGGTCCAAAAATGATCCCCCAATGATTTTTTTGGAATTTGACCCCGTCCCCCCCCCTGAACTTGGGTATCCCTTTTTGGGGGGCGGCGTGGGGTCAAAACTTCTTTGCGTATTGTGGCCACTGTGTGTGTATTTGGACCTGGGTCCGGGAAAACTTTTTTCTTGTATGGGGACCCCCTAACCCATGGCGGGGTCCCGGGTCCCAACTCCGGGTACCCCCAATGCCTCCGCCCCCCCCAAATTGCCCCTTGCCAGTGAGGACTTGGCCGTTTTCACGCTGGTTAGGCTATTTAGTGGCACCTGAAAACTTTTCAAAATTCAATTTTTCATGAAACCTTTCCGTTGTGCCTAGGATGGGTTTGGGTGATCATTTGGTGACAATACGGTTACTTAAGCACCCATGGGGACCAACGTAGTGGCCGCTAGGCCCATATAGCCCATGCCATGGCCCCCCGAAAAGCCCCAAAAACACGTCGCAGAGGTTGTTAGATCAAAGCCAGGCAGGCCCATGTATATGGGAAAACGACACATTACCCCTTCATTTTGGGCCTTTTTGGCCGTATTTGCGTACCCTACCCCAAGGCCTTGTAAAATCATTATGTTGTCAAAAAAAATGCAACCCCCAATGAGTTTGTGGTCTAGACCCCCCGAGAGCCCCCCCCCCCCCCCCAGAGCGGGGTGGCGCGTCTGGGTCTTGCAGGTGGTGGAACGGCTACAACTGGGCCCCCCGACGCGCTGGCCGGCATGCTTGCGATACACGGACCGCCAGTGGGTGGACGAGTTCCTGTACAGGCTATAGAGGATGTACCTTGCGGTGCTGACCGCCAGGTATGCCCATACCCGCTCACGGGAGCTCGGGTAGGGGCTAGGCCCTCTTCCCGCAGCGCCCGGTGCCGGGCAGTAGGGGGTGGGTTACTTGTGGCAGGACATGTGTGGTCCCTTGCCGCAACTGCTGGTGGTGCCGGCAATGCGACTCCACCCTGGCGTGCCGCCGGGATGGCTGTGGGAGCTGGCGTTTGCCCAGGACTTGGTCCGCTGGGCAGGAGCCCTCCGTTGGTAGGACGGCCCAGGGGACGTCACTTGGGTAGAACTGGCTTTGGAGTGCGAGACGTTCCTGGGCCAGGCCCTGCCGGCGTCCCCCCACCATCAATTACGGGGGATGCGCCTCCCGTTCGGCGAGCGAGCGCAAGTCCTGCGGCAGGCGTCGCGGCTATTGCAGCGCCATCGCTACCGTGCGCCTCCTGCAAGGGGACTCCCAATGACCGCTGCCGGGCGCTCGTTCCGCTCGTCAGTCGCCTGTGTGCAGTGCTGCGGCCGCGGCCGTTTTTTTGCGGCCACGGTGGAAATGGCGCTGCAGCTGCAAGGCCTAGCCCTGCATCTGCGGGAAGCGTGGCTGCACCGGCAGCCCATGCTAGCCTCATTCTGGCCGGGTGGAGCAACGCGCTTCCTCATGACCTATTTATCCCGCTCCCCTAGAGCACTGCTCCCATACGCTCGCCGCGGCGGGAACACGCCATGGGATTGCCCGGCCTAGAGAGCAGTGCCCGCGGCGGCAGGGAATTGGTGGGCGCCCGGTGTGAGCAACACGGCTTGCCCTCGTGCCGCCGCTGTGTGCAGCTCCACTGGGGAACTAGCTGATGCTGCCGTGCGGGGCGAGGGACATAGGACGCCGGGATAGGTGTCCCCACCGCAGCGACGAGGCCTGGGCGGGCGGGTGCTGGCACCAGAGGCTCGCCCGACGAGAGCAAGCGCGCTCTCGCCATGGCTGGGGCGAGCCAAGCCGGTGTTTGCAGCATGCTGGCTCCGGAGAGGCCCATAGGCCGGAGCCGTGACGGTTGGCCCGGCTGGCGCCCTCGCCCGACCGCAAGGGTGTTCCCCGCGTCCTGACATTCGCGCAAAGCAAGCCCACTACGCTAGCGGCAACATCAACCCCCCCCCCCCTTCCCCATAGGCTGCAACCGACCCAAGGCTGCGGGATGTCTTTGGCAGCATCCGAGCTGCGCTGCTGGTATAGGGGGGCAAGCAACCGCACCCCCATTGCAACCTTCCCCCTCCCTCTCCCCGGAGGGCAAGCAGGGCGAGCTGGTGTGGACGCGGAGGCGGCACAAGGAATAGCACACAGGGCGCAGCACTAGGGTGCACCACTAGCATGGTGTGCATCGCACGGCGCCCAACACCACGACTAAGCACGTGCACTTCAAGCACAAATACGGCACATAGAGTGCTGCACACAGCGCGCAACACTAGTGAACGTCCCTCTGTTTCGCCTTTCACTGCAAGCAGGGGGCAACTGCCCGGGGGGAGGGGCGCACAACTCCGAGATCGGCCTCCCCCCCCAGCCCCTGGACCTTTGTACATAGGTGCCCCCATAGGCCTACACATAGTAAAAGTGTGATACCCTCTTTATGTGTTTTTCAGGCCTCTTGTTGTGAACCGGCACGTGGTGAGGCTGCCTAGCTGAGGTACAAATTTCTTGTCTTTTATTTTGGCGCTTATGTGTCTCCCTTCTCCTTTGCCCGTGCGCCTTGAGCACGATGGGTGACCAAGAGGGGGTGGCCACCCAGCTGGCTGCCCTCCTACAGCGCCGTGCGGTCCTTACGGAGATAGGCGCGGCACTGGCTCCTTTCCGTGCGGCACTCAGCTTGCAGCCATTGACGAGGGGGCGCAGCTCCTCCCGCTCCAAGGGGAAGAAGGGGGGAGGTGGGCCCGCCTAGCCCCCCCCCCCCCCCGCCGAGCAAGCAATGATCGCATCCCTACGACGCCAAATTGCATCACTTGAGGGTGTGATCAACACACTCCGCCGTGAGCTGGCGGAGTCGCAGGGCGAACGGCTCGGGCCTAGAGCCTGGCGGCCCCAGCGGCGCTGGCCGCGACGAAGACGACGAAAACTACGGCAGCTGCCGAGAAAGCGGCCCCCGCGACACGGGCGGCGCCCGGCTGGCATTTGGCGGGAGGGGGACCCGACCGGCGCCCCCGGAATGCCCAGGCACAACAAGTTGCGCCTTCACCCCAACATTTCCCCCCGGTCCCCGTGTGTGTGGTCGGAGAAGGGCAGCGGTTAGCGGAGCCTTGAGCACTGCGATGGGTGCATCTGCCGGTTGGGGCACCTCCCCGCCCACCCCTTCACCTCCTCGCAGCCTAGCTCGGCGCACGAGGACATCAAAGTGGCCTGGGGGAATATAGTCCTCTGGGAGGTGGGGGACGTTGAGGAGGGCTTTGCTCTCCCAACCCTCCCAGACGGGCCCGGGTGGCGTGAGCTACGCCTTAGGGACGCGGTCCGCGGCCCGGGGATCCTGACCTGGTGCGGTGCGGCTGGTCGCGAGCGCTGGCCCTGCTAAAGCAGCATCCCCGCCGGTGCAGCCCACATCGGCTTCTCTCCGGGCCATGCTGCCTTCGAGACGGCGGTGCAGCCGCACCGCCTTTACTAGGGTGAGTCCCGGGACACGGTCCAGGAATGGGGCATCACCCAGTGCACACCGGGGCGCCACCCGGCGGATTGGAGGGGGCCCTGCGGTGCGTGGCCCTGGTGGGCTGACGGTCCACCAGGTCCAATTTGGCTGCCGCCACCATCGCGGCGCACGAGGGCGTCCAGCAGGTCACAGCGCTGGTGCGCGTCCAGGTGGGCTGCAAAGCTGCCCCCCACGGTGGCGACCCTACAGCGAGCCCTCCGCCGCTCATAGACCGGCCTCGCGGTGCCGGGCATGTCTCTCCACGGTGTGGTTTGAACCAAGTGCCAGCCCTAGGAGACGGCAAACCCAGACGTGGTGGACCCTGCCCCCCCGGACACGTACTGCAGCTCGTCTGGGAGCGTCTCCCGGAGGATGACGAGCGGGAAGCGACCGAGCTCCCAGATGTGGACCCTGCGCCGCTAGACCCCCTGCCGTCCACGGTCCGAGTCATTTGCGTCTTGGACCAGGCGATTTTGGCGGACGCCGACGTACGCCGGCTCCAGCACCTCAAGCCACTTCTGTGGGCGGCCTTGCCGCACCCCCTACCTATGCAGGCGGCGGTGAGAGGGTCGAAGGTCGAGCTCTGTGCGGACCTCCTGACCGAGGAGGCACTGCAAGTTTTGCGTACCAGTGGCAAAGCCCGGGGTGTCCACTTCTGCCCATGGATAGTCATAGGCTCTGCCTGCCAGCACCTGTGTATGTGCTGTGGTACAAGCAGCCACCGGAGCGTCGCGGGCCCTCCCCATATTTCTGGAAGACCCTCGCCGAGCATCGGGAGCTGCCGACGCTGTTCGCGGGGCCGGTGGACGGAGGTGCCCCTGGCCACGTGGGGGTACGCCTTTGGGGAACCAAGCCGGCAAGTCCTGCGGTGGTGGCGCACATTGCCAACCCGCTGGGTGCGCCAGCCCCGTCTCCGACGACCTCTGTGAGAGTCCGGGGCTACCTGATGCAACTGGGTCTGGCGGTGGACGAGTATGCGCAACTTTGGCGCTACACCAAGGAGGCTTTTGGGTCGGAGGTAAACATCCGCTTCCACCGCAGCACCGAGCTGGCCCACAGCACCCTCGACCGGCCGGTCTTTGACCTTGAGCTAGAGCTGGTGCATGAGGACTGGCAGGGAGTCCGGCTGTGCGCCCCGGTGTGTCAAGTGGGCGTTTTCAATGAGAAGCGTTATTCTTCCATACCGATTCGGCTGTAAAAGGGATGCAAACGGGTGTTCCAAAAGGCGTGTTCCACACCGTGGTGCCTCGCGATGGTCGATTTTGAGGTAAAAATGAGCCGTTTTTGAAACGTGTTTCGGGATGATTGTCCTAACTGTGCAGGCACGCTTCAACGCCAGCGGTTTGTCTGCAAACGGGCTGCAGTGTGACGAGTACACCATCGCCCTCTCCGCCCTGTACGCCGTGTACCAGCTGCTCGTCCTCAACCCGCAACGGGGGTGCTCTATCCTGTCCGCGTTGCGCGAGTGGGAAGGGTCCCGGTGCCTAGCGGACACTTGGGCGGCGAATACGCCATGCTGGCCTAGCCCGGGTGAGTTGGGGTGGGAGGGGTGTACTGATGAGGAGATCGTGCTGTCCAGTTGTGGGTTGACCCTTTCAAGCCCGCGCACCCCATCCCCTGCAAACCCCCCCCCCCCGGCCGAGAAACCGAAACCCCCCGCCCCCCCCCCCCCCCCCCGAACCCACCAAACCCAAAAAGGGCCCCGGTGGCAGGCGCAAGTCCTTCAAATTGGGCAGCAGCTCATCGTCGTCGGACCACACACTCCCCCGTGGAAAGGGGGAGGAGATGAAGGGGAAGCAGTAGCAGCAGTAGCAAAAGCGGCGTGAGGAACCCCCCGCTTTGGAGGGGGATGAGCCACCTGATCCCCTGCTTGGTGCACAAGTTTTTGTGCCCTACACCGATGGTGGGAAGAGTGTGGGAGGAACACCCAGGGGAAAGGGAGATGTTTCGGGTTGAGAGGCATCTATTGTATGCCTCTCATGCTTTAACACTGACCCTTTGGCTGCAACAAAAGGCTGCTGCTGCAGCGAAGAAGGCCGCCAAGATGACCAAAAAGAAGCCTACCCCGAAACCGGACGCTGACCCGCCGGCTGAGGCGGCCTCCAAGCCGGCAAAGCCTAACCCCAAGATTGAGGCTAAGTAGGCCCCCCAGCCCCAGCCCAAAGCCGCCCTTGAGGCGGCCCCCATGGAGGTGGATGCCCCAGTGCAACCCTCAGCCCCACCCCCAGCCCAACCCCCTTGCCAAATCCCATGCCTAGGCCCCGGAAGGGGGCAAAACCAAGGCCATGGCCCCCCTTTGGGAGGACCCGACACACCCCAGCCCTGAGGTGTAGGACAGCAAGAACAAGCAAGGACAAGGGACAGTGAAGTGGACAGAATGAATTGAAAACCGAGGACTTTTTGTGTGCTTGTGCATCTGTTCATAAACACGTTCATAAATGCGTTCATAAAACGATCGGCGCATTCATAAAACGAGTTGTGAATTATGAATCGAAGTATGAATCGAATTATGACCAGGAGAGGATGTTTTCATAATTTGCATAAACTGGCAAAACTGGCAATTTTTACAAAAAACCCCCGGTCCACAAGAAGAAACTCACCTCGAGGGTGCTGACCCAGCCCCCCACATTTTGAACAAAAATGGCCCATGGGTACCCTGGCAAGAGCAAAATGTGTTCATTTTTCATACAACAAGTTATGATGAACAAAACTACCTTTCATACAGGTACCAAGGGCTAGGGTGATGAGGCCGGTGCTGTCCGGGCGCTCGGAAGCGGGCCAGAGCGCCCTCCGCCGCCTCCCCCATCTCTCCACCTATGACCGCTGGGAACGGGCCATCAGCACGCTGGTCTCCCCGCTCGCACTCCATGGCGTAGCCGTCGCCTCGGTGACCGACCCCAACTTGCGGGGGCTAGAGACCGCGGTCGTGCGGGCCCTGTGGGGAGCTATGCGCCTGTCCCAGGCTTGTCCTAGGCTAGGGAGATTTTCTTCTCGGTCCTATCCAAGGGTCACCGCGTCTCCCCGATGATGCACATGCGTTAGGAGCAGCTGCTCTGGCTGGCCCGGGTGGCCTGACGGCCGGGGGTCACCCAGGTCTTCACCCAGGCCATCTGGGAATCTTGCGGCCGCCCACCCGGGACGTGCCCGGTGCGGCGCGCGCTCCAAACGGCAGCCATCCTAGGGTGGAGCCCAGGCGAGGAATGGTGGTGCTGGCACGTCCCGGGGCAAGAGCACCCGCTGCACTTCGTGCAGGAGCCCCCCCGCCACATCCAACACCGGGTGCGGGACAGCCTCCGCTGCCACTCCTCGCGCCAGCTTGAGGCGCGAGCCCAATCACCTTCTTGGCGACTGGGCAGACGGCCCAACCTACCGCGCGGCACTGCGCGTCGCCTCCACGGAGCTAGAGGAGTTACTGTTGCACGGCCTCGTTGTGGGAGCTCTGTGGACGGCAGCGAGGGTATCCAGCCACGGCATGTGGACCAACTCCGCGCGCCCCCATTGCGGGGCGGCGCAAGAGGAGGACGTCTACATCCCATGGGACTGCCCGGAGTAGGAGCAGGCCAGGGAGACATGGAGTCACTAGTTGCGGGACGCGGCGGCACTCCTCCCCCAGCTGTGCCCGACCAGTTGCCGGCCTGCTTGCGGAGTGCGGGCCTCTTCCCCCTCCGCCTGGCGCAGGGGGTGGAGCTGGGACTCCTGGACGAGTTCGTGCACCGCTTGTACGGCATGTACGTGGCGGTCCTTGCCGCCCGCATGGCCACAGGCCGCGGGGACCAAGTGGGCCACGGGGACTCCCTGTTCCCGGACTAGCCGCGACCGCGGCCCCGCAACCCCTTCCCATGGGACAACTTTACTGGCCCCCTCACTGGGCATGCGGTCCGCAACTAACTGCGCCTCCGGCCAGGGGGCCCCGCTGCGCCGGCGGTGGCCCCAGGACTTGGTCCAATGGGCACGGGCGCTGTCGTGGATGCCGGGGCCGGCAGAAGTGTCCTGGGGTGAGCTGGCCTTGGACTACAAGGCCTTTGTTGGACGGGGGCTCCCAGCCTCCTCAGAGCACCTTGTGCGGGGCACGCGCCGACAGCTGGGAGAGCGGGCCCATATCGTGCGCAAGGCAGTAGGGCCGGTTGAGCGCCACCTAGTGGTAGGCACATTGCTGTGCTCCCCCCCCCCCCCTAGGGCGGTGTCGCTCCCTCCTCCCCCTGGGGGGCCACGTGTACGCTAGCCTACCAGCCCGCCCGTTCTTTGCGGCACGCCACGAGGTGATGCTGCAGCTTATGCGCCTCGTGACTCACTGCCGGGGCACGTGGGTACAGCGCCTTTGGGCCATTGGGCAACCGTTTTCTCATGGACTACTACCCCCGCCCCCTTGAGGGGGGACCGCCGCTTCCTCCATACGCTAGGAGGCCCCCCCGGGCGCTGCCCAAGAGCGTTCCGCTAGCGGCTCCGCAGCGCTGCCGCCCGCCAGGAGCAGGCGGCGGCACTCAAGGCGCGCTTTGCTTGGAGCATGGGGCACCATCGTGCCCCAGGTGTAGAAGCCAGGGCTGGGGCATGAGCCGCTGCTGCCGTGCCGGAAACGAGGGGCATGCCGGCTCCGCAATAGGCCCGCGGTGCCCGGCGCCCCCGCCTCAAGTCGCACCGGGCTGCCAAGTGCTATTGCCCCAAGACCGGCGCTGGGGCGGCGGCGCTATCCTCCTGGCTGTGCCAGTCGCCCCCGCCTCCCAGCCCCCTGAGCCTCGGGCCCCCCGGCTTCTGGCCGGTGCACGCCCCCCCCCCCCCAAGACGCTAGGGGCTTGTCCCCCCGCGGCCGTGGGGCCCGGAGACTCCAGGTTGCCGAAGCGCCCCAAACCTGACCTCCCGGCTGACAAGGGGAGGGCAGTGAGTGTGGGGCCACCGCAACCGTTAGGGGGGGATGCTGCTTTTCCCGCGCGCCAACCGATGGGGACAACTCCAGGCCGGCGCCCATCGTGATGCTGACATGCCAAGGGCCCTTCCTGCGCCGCAGAGCTCCTCCACCCCCTTCTTCCCCCCCTCTGCACAGAAACCCCCCCCACGCCGGCGGCCAAGCCTCCGGCGTTGCTCCCCGATGTTTTTAGCCGCATCCCAGAGGCCCTGAGTAGTTGTGCCGTGCTGCGGCGTTGATCCACACCCTGGGGATGCGGGCGGCCGCAGCCAAAGGCCACCAGGTCCATAGCCCTCAAGCTCCGCCTCCCCCCCCCCCCCCGGCTCCGCAGCCGGCGGCGCGGGGGGGGGTGGGGGTGCTCCTCGAACCCCGTGGCAAACGCGCCCTCAGCGCCTTCGCCACCTCAGCCCACACTGCCGCAGCGGCGGTAGCATGGCAGGGCAAGCACCGAAGAGACCTAGTCCCCTCTAGCTCGTCCCTCGTGGCCGCCGTGCGGACTCAGGCGGGGGGCTTGTAGGGGAGGCCATGGGCGCCTGAACTCGACTCGGCCCACCTTCCCGCCCCTCTGCCTCGGTACATAGGCCAGCGGACGCTAATAGACGAACGCCCTCTTTGTATGTTTTTCAGGCCTCTTGTTGTGAACCTGCACGTGGTGAGGTTGCCTAGTTGAGCTGCAAACTTTCTTGCATTTTCCTTTCACGCTTCCGCGTCTTCCCTTGCTTCGCCCTCGCGCCCTGAGCACGATGGGTGACCAAGCGGGGGTGGCCACCTAGCTGGCTGCCCTCCTACAGCGCCCTGCGGTCCTTACGGCCAAAGGCGCGGCGCTGGCTGCTTTTCTCGCGGGTGCACCGCCCGCAACCGTCGACAAGGGGGCGGCTCGCACCTGCGACCCTTCCAAGGGGTGCAAGGGACCCCCCCCCCCCCCTCCACTGCTGAGCAGGCGATGATCGCCTTGCTCCAGCGCCACATTGCGTCCCTCGACGGCATGATCAACACCCTCCGCCGTGAGCTAGCGGAGTCACAGGGCGAGTCAGCCCCGACGCGGCCCAGGGCAGCCGCAGCGACCCCCACCGCATCGACGACAGCGGCGGCAAAGGCCAAGGCCACAACGACTGCCACGACTGCAGCAGCCGACAAGGCGGCTGCCTCCACATAAAGGGCGGCCACTACGGCAGCTGGCAGGGCAAAACCACCGCCGGCGCTCCAAGAACGCCCAAGCAAAGCAAGTGACAGGAATACCCGGGGGTACCCCCCCCTGCAACGCAGCCCCCGTGCGTGTGGACTGGCACGGGCACATGCCAGCGGAGCCTGGAGCACTGCGACGACTGTTTCTGTCGATCTGGGCATCTACCCGCCCAACCCTGCGCCTCCTCGCAGCCTTACTCTTACGCGTCACAACTTGCCCGCCCCCTAGGACCCCGTATATGCACGATGTGAGAATATTGTACATGTCTATTTGGAGTATGCTATTTGATATACTTGACCTATGTTGTTACCGGCGCCGTGTGACACCCATTGAAATCGGTGTTGATGTGTTAGCCTTATGCAACCACTTCTTCTGGTGTGTTGTATTTGGCGTTTTCCTGCAGCTGGCCGAAATGGAGGGCATCTTTTGGGGAACACTGCAAACAACTATGTGTATATGCAGTTTTTGACCCTTCTGGCCGAAATTTCGGCCAGCTTTTTGGTTTCTCAGTGATTTGGTATAGTTCTTTTTATTTCTCCTCGGGCTGGCCGAAATTTCGGCCAAGTTTCTGGTCGATTCACTATTCAAGCTCTCATATTCCAGTTTTTTGTCTGTCTGGCCGAAAATTCGGCCAACTTTTCCTATTGTTGCACATATAAACAATTGCCTCCCCTTCGAACACACGTGGCCGAAATGTCCGCCAGCTTGCAATGGTCATTGTTCATGAGTATTACACCTTACACTCCTACATAGCTGCCTTCTTTTCATAGCATTAATGTCTTCTGCTATTACTATAAATGTCACACATGCTGCATTTACTGGTGTTGTTGCTACTACAGGCATAGGGCTGTTGCGAAATGCATTACGCGGTGGGAATCCGCAAAAACTTTTGCAATTATGGCTCATGTTGCGGAAGAAACACAGGAGCCGGCATTCTATGGCACAGTTGAAGGTTGCCGCCACCTGGAAGAAGCCTCCACGATGACTGCTGTGCCTTATGATTTTGTTTAGTCCATCACAGCGGCTATCACGAACGCCGACACCTGCCCCCCCCAAGTCATGGGAGGATGTGTACCATGACTTGGGGACAGTTTTCGTGTGGAATGTTGTGGGGTTAGGTATGTAGATGAGGATCTTGAGGAGCGAGACGGGGAGGCAGAGTCGCAACCAGAGACAGACACCCCAAAAAAGAAGCCCAAAACCGCCCCTGCCCGCTCACCTAGTGGCACGCAATGCGCTCAAGCCACCCCCCGATTCCTCCTCAGGCACTATGGCCCCTACTGGCAAAGGTATGAATACTTTTGTGAATCATTTTTCACCATCCCAGGGTGGAAACGCACAGTCACAAAAGTCTGCCACTGCCAAGCCTGCTGCTGCACCCACTGCCAAGCCTCCTGCTAACACAGGTGCTAAAAAGACCCGTGCAGCTGGTCTCCGCAAGCGCTCATGTCAGTCCTAATGCTTATATTGCCTGTCATTATGAAGTCTAGCCGAAATTTCGGTAGCATGCAGTCTTCAGTGTTTCTCATCTCTTATTATTTTGTTTCTGCATAGGCACTGCAAAAGCCTATATTGATTGGTCAGGTGGCAAGTATTTGCTTGTAATTGAGTGTAGTACATCGCACACCATGCTGAAATGTCACTGCTCCTGTACTCCTTGCTCCTCTCTACTGTCATAGGTACCCATTTCAGTGATCGTATTTGGAATTTCGATGGACCTGGCCGAAATTTCGGCCAGCTTAGGCCTGTCTGCTGAATACAACGATGTGTTTTAGCATTTTTCGAAGAGTTGGCCTAAATTTCGGCCAGGTTGGTTAAAATACGAAATACAGGTACATGCTTTGGGGATAGTTTTCTGTGTGCTTCCATGAAACTTATGTTTGGGGTTCCCTCACCTGTGGTCTATAGGGGGGTTCTGTGATCACCTTGGAACAAAGGGGTCAGAGGAACAATAGGCAGTACCCCCCCTCCCACCGGGCACTGGAATGCAGTGGTCTAAATGTAAAACAACACTATGTTTTGGTGATTGAATATCTTATTTTGAAAATTACTGTGTTGCCAAAAATGCAAATAATGGTATATATTTCAAATACACAATGTGTTTTTGCATGTTGCCACCAGGGGGGTATGGATACCCAAAAACAAACACCCCTTTTCACATACTTTTCTCCTCACTACAGCATGGACTTCCATGGGCCATAGCGCCACGTGGGGGCAGGCAATTTGTGACGTCTAAGTTACTGGGCTCGGGAGGACATCAAGATAGCCCCGTGCAACATCAACCTGTGGGGAGTGGGAGGCGACGCGGAGGGATCCGCTCCCCCGCCCCTCCAGCAGCTTGGCCACAGTGGCGCGACCTACGCCTCAGCGACGCTGTCTGCTGCGCGGGGGTCCCGGCCGGGCGCGGTGCGGGTGGTGGCGGCCACGGGCCGCACCAAGGCGGCGCTCCCGCCAATACAACCCTTGGCAGCGGCCCTGTGGGCCCTGCTCCCTTCGACGACGACTGTGCAGCCGCTCCGCCTCTGCCGAGGTGAGTCCCGGGACACCATCCAGGAAGGGGCATCACCCGAATCACCCCGGGACAACACCCGGCTGAATAAAAGCATCCCTCTCAGCAAGGGGCCCTACGATGCGTGGCCTTGGTGGGCTGCACGGTCCACGAGGCCCACCTCGCGGCTGTGGCCGCCCCCACAACGCCTGACAACATCCAGCGGGTCACGGCGCCGGTGCACGTATAGGGGGGCAACAAAGCAGCCCCCACGGTGGCAACCCTGCTGCAGGCTCTCCGCCGCTTGAAGACCATTCTTGCGGTACCGAAACGTCCCTGCAGGGCGTGGTTCGGACCGAGCGCCAACCTTGGGAGACGGCCGACGCGAAGGTGGTGGACCCTGCTCCGCCGGGGCATGTTCTGCAACTCGCCTGGGAGCGTCTCCCAAGGATGACGAGCGGGAGGCGGCCGAGCTCCCGGACATAGATCTAGCGCCGCTGGACCCCTTGACGTCCACCCTCCGGTTGGTCTGCCTTCGGGACCCGGCGGTCCTGGCGGGTGCCGACATAAGGCGGCTCCACGTGGGTGCCTTCGGCAAGGACCACATCCGGCGGCCTCTCAAACCGCTCATGGGGGCGGCCCTGCCCCACCCCTCGCCCATACAGGCAGCAGTCCGGGGGCCGAAGGTCGAGGTCTCAGCGGATCTCCCGTCGGCGGTGGTAATGCCGGTGATGCGTGCCAGCGGCAAGGCCCGTGGTGTCCATTTCAGGCCGTGGATACTCACGGACGCCATCTGCCAACATCCTCCGTTCGTGCTATGGTACAAGCAGCCACCGGAGCGCAGCGGGTCCTCCCCGGAGATATGGAAGACCCTCGCCGACGACCAGGAGCTCAAGTCGATGTTTACGGGGCTAGTGGGCGGGGGTACCCCCGGCAACGTGGGAGTCAGCGGGTTTGGGGGACCAAGCCAGCGGACCCCAAGGTGGTAGCGCACATTGCCTGCCTGCTGGGCACGCCGGGCCCGGCGTAGACCACCTCTGTGCGGGTCCGGGGCTACCCGGCGCAACTGGGTTTGGCAGTGGACGAGTATGCATAGCTGTGGTGCTACGCCCACGAGGCTTTTGGGCTGGAGGTGCCCATCTTCGTCCACTGCTGCACCCAGCTGGCCCACAGCACCCTCGACCGGCCGGTCTTTGACCTCGAGCTGGAGGGGAGGCCGGAGGACTGGCAGGGTGTCCCGCTCCGCGCGCCCAACACCTGCCTACCTGACCGCCTCTAGGAGCGGACCACCCGCAACATCCGCTAGGGGCGCTACCAGCCCGTGGGCCCCAGGGCCCGAACGATGCACCCGGATGGATCCGGGGAGGACCACAACAGCCTGAGGCGGCCTGGGAGACCACGGACCACACGGGGGATGTGGCCATGGCCAACGCGGAGTCGGAAGTGGTCGACGTGGACGACGAGGACAAAGACATTCTTTAATGTTCTTAGCCCTGCTCCTCTTGACCCCCTGCCTACATGCGATGACCTGCCCACGGTGGGTGACCAGGGCCTAGGTGTTAAACTATGGGGGGGGCGGCGACACGACCACACCCCGTGGCATCCTACCGGTCACGCCCGTTGCCGGTGAAGGCGTTTATGGCAGCGGCTCCGACCCCGGCACCCCCCCCCCCTCGGGGCAGCCCCAGGGACCGGACCCCCCCCCCCCTGGCACGAGGGTGTCTATACGCCCACAGCCCATGCGGGCGCCCCGGGACGAGGTGGTGGCCCTAGGTCCCCTCCGGGGGAGGGAACCAGCCCTGCCGGTGGCAGGGGGCCCCACACCTGAGTGGGGTGGTGGCGGTATGGCAAGGGGCACAACCGCCGCGGCGCTGCGGCTGTCCCGCGCGCCGGGAATGGACAGGACGGTTGCCATGGACCCCCCCCCCCCCTCACCCCCAACGGGGAGCAGCAGCGTCCATGGGGCGGACAGGCAGCGCGTACCGCCGGACCGGGGAGCAAGGGGGGTGGGATGCGCGGCGGCTGGAGGTGAAGGCGAGCCCACACCCGCGCCGGCCGACCCCAGGGCCTAGCCCCTGAGGGGCGCCGTCCATGGGACGGGCACACAGCGAGTTCCGCCTAACCGGGGAGCATTGGGGGTTGGATGTGCAATAGCCGAGGGCGGCAGCGGGCCCATGCCCGCGCCGACCGCTCCCGGCGCCTAGACTAGCAGGAGCGCCAGCCCCGACGCCCTAGACCAACCCCTTGACACCCTGTCGACCGCGCCCAGAGCTAACGCTGGTGGTAATGGCGGCGGGCTCGGCACCAGTGTGTTTCCCCTCGGGATGGGCCTGGGGCCCGGACCCTCCATGGGGCAGGAGGTTGTCTAAACGCCCACAGCCCAAGAGGGCGCCCTGCGGTGAGGTGATGGCTCCGGGCCCCTCTCGGTGGGGGGGCTCTACCCGGGCGGTGGAAGGGGGCCTTACACCGGCGTGGCGCGGTTGCCGGATGCAATGGGACCAAGCCCCCGCGGCGCTGCAGCCGTCCCTCGCGCTGGGCGCAACCAGGGGCATGTCACGGAACCCCCCCCCCCCCTCCCCCCCACCACCACAACGGACGGCGGCCGCGGGCTGAGCCGACAGGGCGCACCGGCTGACCGGGGACTGGCTGGGATGGGATGGGCCCCACAACGGCACGACGCCGCCCCTCTGACCACTGCTGCGGCCCCCTTGCGACGTGCCGTGGCTCCCTTATGGCCTGCCACCAGCCTTTTTCGCCCATGGCACGTGGACCACAAGGACGAGGCCGGGGGCGAGGGTGCAGGCACGCGGCCCCGGCCCCCCCACTCCCTTGGAACCGGCGAAGGCACCATAGCCTCGCCCCGCTGCGATGGTGGCACGCCCAAGCCACCCTGGTGTTCCCCGCCCCCCACCAGTGCCGGGGATGGGCCAGCACCGTCTGTGCCCTCGCCCCCCTCGTGCGGCTCCCCGGAGTCCTGCGTCTCCAGGACCTCCTGGCCGGGGACTGGAATGGGTGGTGGCACACTGACCACCAGCGCGGTGACGGCCCTGTCTGGCTGTCCGCCGTCCAGTGCCCTGGCGGCCCCGAGTTCAGGACCAAGGGGGCCACTGTGGGCCCGGCCCTTCAGTGGAGGTACCCCCACGTCCTCTTCGCGCGCCCTTCCCGGCCGGACGCCCACAGCGCCCGCCGCCCGTACACATGGCGCTGGTACCTGGCGCCCATGTGGCAGAAGGAGACTGGTGTGGCGCTGTGGCGGCCAACCCGGCACGGGCGGGTGGGGATATTGGACGACCCGCCCCCGCTTGCTGGCACCTCTGCCCGCTCCGCCGCCTCACCCTCTTCGAGGGAGAGACGACCGCCTGCAAGCCCCACACCGTGCGGGTGGACCGGTGCGGCCGGGTGTGGGACAACGCCCCACCCGCCAGCCCCCCCACCCAACCCCGGGCCCGCGGCGACATGGCTAGAGGTGGCCAACCTGGTGCATGCACTCCTCCCCCTGGTCACCAATGTCTGGGGGACCACTCTGCCGGAGCAGGGGAAGATCCATGCCACGGCCCGGTGGCCCGACGTCCTCCGCCGCGTCGACCCAGGGCTTCACCGGGATCTCCTGCACGACGTCGCCAAGGAAGCTCGCCGCCTTGCCGGGGGATGGGAGCAAGGTCACCCCCCGCGCACCCCCCCCCCCCCCCCCATGCTGCTGGCCGCCGGCGGGCCGCCTCCTCCCCCTACACCGCCCCCTCCACCACCCGCCGCGCCCGCCCTAGGCCGGCGACCGCCGCCGACCGCCTGACCACAGTGCAGCAGGGCCGGGAGCAAAGATTAACCTGCAGGCATGCTTTGCTGCCCCTCTGGCCCCTTCCTTCGCACTCTGTGGCCACTGGTGGTTGAGTACGTAGGTGGGGTGGGTACTCCCCCGCCCCCCCCCCCCCCCCCGCCCCGCTCGGGCCACCGGCGCTCTGCTCTCCCCCCCGTCCCGGCGGGATGCCGCCGGGTCTTCCCCCCCCTACGGCTGCTGCGCTGCCGGGACGTGGAACCCCACCCAGGGCCGATGCCCGTGGTGGAGCCCATGTCACGTCCCTGCACGTGCACTAGCACACGGTCGCCGAGTGGCGCGCGGACGTGGTGCTGATCTCCGAGACGAGTCTGACGGCGGTAGCGCAACAAGTAATGCGGCCCAAGCCGGGGCCTCGGGGTGGCAAGCTTTATGGGGGGCGCCCGTGGAGCCCCAATGGGTGGGGCATTTAGGATGCACCAGCCAGGGGGACGGGTATCTTGGTTCGCTAGGGCATCCCCGCCAGGCAAATCTTCCCCCCAAAGGGGCGCCCCGGAACGAGGCGGACACCCTCGCCCAAACCACGTGGCACTTCACCTGCTGGTGTCATGTCTTGGTGGGCGTGGGGCGGGGGGCGGATCCGTGCATGGCCCAAGTAGCGTACAGCTCCGCCCAGCCGGCCCTCAACCGGGTCTTCTGGGACTACGCCACGTGATACGTGGCACGCCACGGGACGCCACCCCAGCTGGTGGGAGGGGACCTCAACTTCAACCTCGACTACCCGCTGCGGGCACCGCCGTGCGTCCTGGCGACCCTCTTGACCCGCCGCCTAGTGGACGCGGACCTTCAGCTGGTGTCCGCCCTCGGGCGGCACCCTCTCTTCTCCTACCAGGGCCCGGAGGGCACACGCCCCTGGCGCATAGATGGGCTCCTTGTCGACACGCGGCTGGCAACAATGCTCCACGCGGCGGAACGGCTGCCGCGCGTGGCAGCCCCGGGCCGTGCCCCAGTACGCTTCGACCTTCACGTGAAGGGCTCGTCACAAAGGCTGGTGAGGTTCGTTTGCCCCAAACCTGTCGCGCTGGCTCCGCGGGAGGAGCATGAGCGGCTTCTCCTCATTTAGCGCCTCCTGGACCCCCTAGAGGCCGGCTGACAAGCGGCCATGTCCACCGGGGATGTGGACCACGCCTGGGCTCTGTGGACCACGGCCGCGGAAAAAACCCTCCTCGCGCTGGCCTGCCCGGACATCACCCCGGACTCCCTCCCGGCCGGGGCCACGCTCCTGCTGGCCCCCCCTCACCTGCCCCGGGGCAGGGGTACCGACCAGCTACTCCTAGAGGTGCGCCTCTGCCCCAAGCAACGCCGGGACACCGGGGGGCCGCTCACCTACCCCGTGGCGCGCATGCAGGCGGCCCGGGCCCCCTCCGGGACGTCCTCCGTTGGCTGGAACGACGGGCGCAAGGCGCGGGCGCGATGCGGAGCAGGGTACAGCAGGCGTGTATGGCGCTCCGCACGGTATGCTATCTTGGAGCTGGACGGCGCGCACAATCGGCTGGCCCTGTTGGCATCACTCCACCGCCTCCGCACAACGCTAGCAGGTACCGTCCGGGCCACGCTCTAGGCGGATGACCAAGACCACCTCCGCGAGTGGCGCTCCTGGCTGAAGGAGGCCTGGACCTTCGACCACGGGGCAGTGTACTGGTGGCTGAAGGATGAGTCCTACGCCTCGCCGGTCACCTTCCTCTCGAGGCCGGATGGCACTGCCACGGCGCTAGGGCTGGACGGGTGGAGTGTGGACGACCTCCGCCCCGCCAGGCGCGCCCTGGATGGGGCGGCGGTGACGCAGGTCCTCTTGGAGTTGTGTCGCTGTTGTGGATGGGCCTTCGGGGGGATGAGCATCTACTACGTCAAGTGTTTCGATCTCATCCCCCAGGTGGTCGTGTTGGCCCTGGCGGTGGAGCTCGGCATGGAGCCGGGCACGTGCTGTGCGCTCGGGGCCATGTACAAGCAGCTCCGCTGGGCCTTCAAGATCGCCGGGGCCCTCGGCCTGTGGTGGCAGACCACCAACGGCATCCTCCAATGGTGCCCCCTGTTGGTGATCTTGGTCAATGTGCTCACCACGATCTGGAAATGGGAGGTGGACTCCCTAAGCCGGCAGGTGTGCGCGCGGACAGCCGCCCTCCCCCCCTTTCTGGACGAGGACGCGGCAGAGGACCTGGAGCCGGGGGCCCCACTCCCCCTCAAGGATGCAGGCCCCGGCTACGCAGCGCTCGGTCGTCGGGCTATGCGGATGACACCGGGGCGGTGGCCTTGGGCGCGGCCACCCTCCAGGGGACGTTCCCCGCGACGGAGGAGTGGCTGCAGGTCACAGGCCAAGATCTCCGCGTGGACAAATCCTGCTCCTCGGTCCATGGGGAACAGGGCACCCCGGCTGTCCTGCTCCGGGGTGTCCCGATCTCGATGGCGGCGACTTTCCGCCAGCTGGGCGTCGACGTCACCATTGGGGGCTCCAGGGTCACGGGGCCGGTGCTGTCCCGGTGCGCCTGGAAGCGGGGCGGAGCGCCGTATGCCGCCCCCCCCACCTCTCCATCTATGACCGCCAGGAGCGGGCTATCAGCACGCTGGTCACCCCGCTGGCGCTCCATGGGGTGGCTTTCGTGTTAGTGACGGAACCGGACCTGCGGGGGCTAGAGACCGCGGTCGCGCGGGCCCCGTGGGGAGCCACGCGCCTGTCCAGGGCCAAGGAGATTGTCTTCACGGTCCTTTCTAAGGGGCACCGCGTCTCCCCGGTCATGCATATGCGGTACAAGCGGCTCCTCTGGCTGGCCCGTGTGGCCCGGTGGCCGGGAGTCACCTAGGTCTTCACCCAGGCTATCTAGAAGTCGGGTGGCCGCCCTCCCGGGACAGGCCCGGTGGGGCTGTGGGGCGCGCACTCCAAACGGCAGCCGCCTAGGCTGGAGCACGCACGCCGGCTACTGGTGCTAGGACATCCCGGGGCAAGAGCAACCGCTATACCTTGTGCAGGAGCCCCTCCGCCAGCTCCAACACCGGGTCCAAGACAGCTTTCGCTGCCATTCCTCGCGCAAGCTTGAGGCGCAACGGGGCGGACGGGCTGCCTCCACCGAGTTGGAGAACTCGCTGCTGCGTGGCCTCATGGCCGGGGCCATGTGGACAGCGGCTAGGTTGTGGAGCCACGGCGTGCGGACCGATTCCGCTTGCCCCCACTGCGGCGCGGCACACGACGACGAAGTCCAAGGCCTCTGGGGCTGCTCGGAGTGGGAAAGTGCCAGAGAGACATGGCGTCCCTAGCTCAGCGACGTAGCGACAGCAATCCCCCACCTGGGGCCGCCGGACCAGTGGCCATCCTGCATGCGGGAGGCGGTTCTATTCCCCCTCCGACTGGCGCAGGGGCCGGACCGGGGACTCCTAGACGAGTTCCTGTACCGCCTTTTCGGCATGGACCTGGCATGGCAGCCAGCCAGGGGGGCTAGCCGGGCCACGGGGACTCCCTCTTCCCAGACCAGCCGCGTCCGCGGCCCCGCAACCCGTACCCTTGGGACGACTTCGTCGGCCCCCTGCTGGGGAACACAATTCGCCAGCAGCCCCGGCTCCGGCCTGGGACCCCGCCGGGCTCGCAGTGGCCCCAGGACTTCATCCAGGACTTGGTGCGCTGGGCCCGGGTACTGGCCTGGACGCGGGGGCCGGCGCAAGTCTCCAGGGCACAACCGGCCGTGGATTATGAGGCGTTTGTGGGGCGGGCGCTCCTGGCCTCCCCGGACCACCGGCTGCGGGGTACGCGCCTGCCGCTGGGGGAGCGAGCCCGAATCCTGCGCAAGGCAGTAGGCCCGACGGAGCGCCACGATGCAGCGGGCACGCTGCTGGGCGGGGCTGTGCCGGGGCGCTGCCGCTCACTCCTCCCCCTGAAGGGCCGCGTGTGCGCGGGACTCTCGGTCCGCCCGTTCTTCGAGGCGCGCCACGAGGTGATGCTGCAGCTTATGCGCCTGCCGATGCACTGCCGGGACTCGCGGGTCCGGTGCCTGCGCACGCCTGCCCGCATGCGGCTACCGCTGGGCAACCTTTTTGTGATGGACTACTTCGCACGCTCCCTCGAGCCCCCCCCCCCCCTATTGTTGATTGCTGGGAGGCCCCCATGGGCGCCGCCCAAAAGCGTCCCGCTCGCAGCCCCGGAGCGCAGCCGCCCGCCAGGGGCGGGCAGTGGCACCCAGGGCGCGCTCTGCTTGGAGCATGGGGCGCCGTCATGCGTCAGGTGCAAAAGCCTGGGCTGGGGCATCAGCCGCTGCTGCCGGACGGGCCACGTGGGACATACCGACCTCTCGGCGGGCCGTTGTTTGAGAGCCCCGCCCCGGGTCGCGCCAGGACGCCACGTGCTCGTCCCTGGGGACCGGCGCGCAGGGGCGGCCGCATTGTCCTCCTAGCTAGGGCGGGCCTGCCCGGCCTCCCAGGCCCTCCCGTACTTAGGCCCCCCGGCGACACGCCGGTGCGCGGCCCCTCCTAGAACGCTGGGCACCCGCCTCTCCTCGGCATTGGGGCCAGACGGCCCAAGGCCTCCGAAGCGCCAGGCGCCTGACCTCCTGGCTTACCAGGGAGGCTCAGTAGATGAGAGGCCACCACGATCGGGCGTGGGGGACGCTGACCCATTCTCCCCCCCACCAGCGGCCGGAGCGGACGGTTGCCCTGGGCCGATGCCCGCGGACACCTCCGTCCAGTCCACGGGGGCGCCCCCCGCACCGTGGGACCCCCCCTCTGCCCCTCCAAGGAAGAAGAGCAACCCCTCCCCACCACCGGCGGCCGAGCCGCCGGCGTCGCTCCCTGAAATTTTCGGCCCCATCATCTCTAGCGGCGCCTTACCGCGGCGACGATCCCCGCCCATGGGTCGGAGGCGGCCCCAGCCCAAGGCCACCGGGTCAATAGCGCACGTGCTCTGCGTACGCCCCCCCCCCCCCTCACGCTGCGGCTGGCGCCGTGGGGGGGGGCTCCTCTGACCTAGTGGCGGACGCGCCCTCAACGCCTTCGCCATCCCAGTCCAGACTGCCGCCACGGCGGTAGCACGGCGGCGCCACCACGGAAGAGACCTAGTCCCCTCCAACGCGTCCCTCCTTGCCGCCGTGCGGGCACATGCGGGGGGCTTGTAGGGGAGGCCACGGGCGCCTGAACTCGACTCGGCCCACCTCCCCGCCCCTCTGCCTTTGTACATAGGCCAACGGACGCTAATAGACGAATGCCCTGTTTATATTTTTTTCAGGCCTCTTGTTGTGAACCTGCACGTGGTGAGGCTGCCGAGCTGAGCTACATTTTTCTTGCATTTTCTTTGGAGGTTTGTGCGTCTTCCCTTGCCTTTGGCCTCGCGCCCTGCGCACGATGGGTGACCAAGCGGGGGTGGCCACCCAGCAGGCCGCCCTCCTACAGCGCCCCGCGGTCCCTACGGCCATGGGCGCGGCACTGGCTCTTTTTCTCACGGGTACACCACCAGTGACCGTCCATGAGGGGCTGGCGCGCAGCCGCCAGTGCCATGGGCGCAAGGGGGGCGGTGTACCCGCTCAACGCCCCCCCCCCCAGTCTCCACTGCTGAGCAGGCGATGATCGCCTTGCTCCAGCGCCAGATTGCGTCCCTCGAGGGCGTGATCAACACCCTCCGCGGCGAGCTGGCGGAGTTGCGGGGCGAGCCGGCCCCGGCGCGGCCCAAACTAGCCGCAGCGGCCCCGGCCGCATCGACGACAACGGCGGCAAAAGCCAAGGCCGCGACTGTAGTAGCCGACAAGGCGGCTGCCTCCACATCAAGGGCGGCCACTACCTGGTAGCCGGCGGGGCAAAACCACAACCGGCACTCCAAGGGTGCCTAGGCAAAGCGGGCGGCTACGCCGCCTCGGTATTTCCCACCCGCACCCCAGTTCCCGTGTGTGTGGACTCGCACCTGCTCAGGCCAGCGGAGCCTGGAGCACCGCGACGGGTGCCTCTACCGATCGGGGCATCTTCCCGTCCACCCCTTCGCATCCTCGCAGCCTTACTGCGCTCGGGAGGACATCAAAGTGGCCACGGGTAACATCAACCTGTACGGGGTTGGAGGCGTCGAAGACCCCCCCCCCCCCGCCGCCTCCCCAACAGGACGGCCTTGGTCGCACGACGTACGCCGCAGCGACACAATCCGCTGCGCGGGGATCCTGGCCGGGCGCGGTGCGGGTGGTAGCGGCCGCCACGGGCCGCACCAAGGCGGCGCTCCCGCCAATTGTGCCCACGGCAGCGGCCCTCTGGGCCCTTCTCCCTTGGACGACGGCTGTACAGCCGCTCCGCCTCTAGCAAGACGAGTCCCTGGTCACAATCCGTGAATGGGGCATCACCCAAATCACGCCGGGACAACACCCAGCACAATGGAAGCAGCCCTGTTAGAAGGGGGCCCTACGATTTGTGGCCTTGGTGGGCTGCACGGTCCACGAGGCCCACCTTGCGGCTGCGGCCGCCCTCACGGGGCATGACAACGATCAGCGGGTCACAGCGCTGGTGCACGTCTAGGGGGGCCGCAAAGCGGCCCCCATGGTGGCGACCCTGCTGCAAGGTCTCCGCTGCTCAAAGACCAACCTAGCGGTACCAGGCACGGCCGTGGGCAAGGCGTGGTACGAACCGAGCGCCAGCCGTGGGAGACGGCGGACCCGGCGGTGGTGGACCCCGCGCCGCCGGGGCATTTTGTGCAACTCGTTTGGGAGCGTCTCCCAGGGATGACGAGCGGGAGGCGGCCGAGCTTCCGGACATCGATCCCGCGCCACTGGACCCCCTGCCGTCCACAGCCCGGGTCGTTTGCGTTCTAGACCCGGCGGTCCTGGCGGATGCCGACATACGCCGGCTCCACGTGTGGTCCTTCAGCAAGGACCACGCCTGGCGGCATCTCAAGCCACTCATGGGGGCGGCCCTGCCCCACCCCTCGCCCATGCAGGCGGCAGCCCGCGGGTGGAAGGTCCAGGTCTCAGCGGATCTTCTGGCGTCGGTGGCGCCACTGGTGATGGGTGCCAGCGGCAAAGCCTGGGTGTCCACTTCCGACCATGGATAGTCACGGGCGCCTCCTGCCAGCATCCCGCGTTCATGCTGTGGTGCAAGTAGCCGCCGCAGCGCCGCGGGCCCTCCTCGGAGGTCTGGAAGACCCTCGCCGAGGACCAGGAGCTCCATTCGATGTTCCCGGGACTAGTGGACAGGGGTGCCCCCGGCAACGTGGGAGTTCGCATCTGGGGAGCCAAGCCAGCGGACCCCAAGGTGGTAGCGCACATTGCCGGCCTGCTGGGCGCACGGGCCCCGGCGCAGACCACCTCTGTGCGGGTCGGGGGCTACCCGGCGCAAGGGGATTTGGCAGTGGACGAGTATGCGCAGCTCCGGCGCTACGCCTGGGAGGCTTTTGGGCCAGAAGTGCCCATCTGCGTCCACCGCTGCACCCAGTTGGCCCACAGCACCCTCGACCGGCCGGTCTTTGACCTCGAGCTAGAGGGGGTTCCAAAGGACTGGTAGGGTGTCCGGCTGGCGCGCCCGACACCTGCCTTCCTGACCGCCTCGGGGAGCGGACCACCCACAGCATCCACCAGAGGCGCTACCAGCCCGTGAGCCCCAGGGCCCGGATGACGCGCCCGGAGGGATCCGGGGAGGACCACCAGCAGCCGGAGGCGGCCCGGGAGACCCCTGACCACACGGGGGATGTGGCCATGGCCAATGCGGAGCCGGCAGTGGTCGATCTGGACGAGGAGGACGAAATCATTCTTCAATGTTCTTAGCCCTCCACCTCCTGACTCTCTGCCTACATGCGATGACCTGCCCACGGTGGGTGACCACGGCCTGGGTGGTAAACGATGGGGGGGGGCAGCGGCACGACCACACTCCCTGGCATCCTACCGGTCACGCCCGCTGCCGGTGATGGCGGTTATGGCAACGGCTCCAGCCCCGGCAACCCCCCCCCCCCCCATGAGGTGGCCCGAGGGACCGGACCCCCTGCCCGGCATGAGGGTGTCTATACGCCCACGGCCCATGAGGGCGCCCCGAGACGAGGTGATGGCCCTAGGGGGAGGGAACCAGCCCGGGCGGTGGCAGGGGGCCCCACGCCGGAGTGGGGAGGTGGCGGTATGGCAAAGGTCACACCCGCCGCGGCACTGCAGCTGCCCCTCGCGGTGGGAATGGCCGGGACGGTTGCCAAGGACCCCCCCCCCCCCCTCCCCCCCCGGGGAGCAGTGGTGTTTGAGGGATGGACGGGCAGCGTGAACTGCCTAACCGTGGAGCAAGGGGGGCGGGGAGCGCGGCGGCTGGAGGTGACGGCGAGCCCGCGTCCGAGCCGGCCGACCCCGGTGCCCAGCCTGAGAGAGGCGCCCACCATGGGACGGGCAGGCAGTGAGTTCCGCCTAACCGGGGAGCATTGGGGGTGGGGAAAATCAGAGTTTAGAAAATAATCTTTCGGGTAATTTAAAAAGAAGTTTTTTAAAAGTTCCTTTTGGAGTAGAGGGTAGAATGCGACAGCTGAGGGCGACAGTGGGCCCATGCCCATGCCCATGCCCATGCCCACCCCTGCCGGCACCCATACTAGCAAAGGCGCCAGCCCCGGCGCCCCGGACCGACCCCCCCCGCCCCCTTACTCCATCCCGTCTGCGGCCAGGGCTGACACAGGTGGTAATGGCGGCGGGCTCAGCACCAGTGGGTTCCCCCACGGGGTGGGCCCAGGGCTCGGACCCTCAATGCGGTAGCAGGGTGTCTATACGCCCGCAGCCCAAGAGGGCGCCCCGCGGCGAGGTGATGGCTCTGGGCCCCTCTCGGTGGGTGGGCTCCGCCCGGGCGGTGGCATGGGGCCCCACCCAAGCGTGGGTCGGTCGCTCGATGGGAAGGGGCCAAGCCGCTGCGGCGCTGCGGCTATCCCTCGCGCTGTGCGCAGCCAGGGGTGTGTAAGGGGACCCCCCCCCCCCTTCCCCCCCCCGCCGCCAGAGCGGGCGGTGACCACGGGCCGGGCCGACAGGGCGCGCCGGCTAACCGGGAACTCGTTGGGGTGGGCCCTAAGACGGCACGAAGCCCCCCCCCCCCCCCTCCGACCACGGCCTTGACCCTTATGCGACCTGCCTTGGCTCCCCTGTGGCCTGCGACCAGCCTTTTTTGCCTATGGCACGTTGACCGCGAGGACGAGGACGAGGCCGGGGGCGAGGGCGTGGGTACACGGCCCCGCCTCCCCCCCTCCCCTGGCACCGGCGGCGGCACCATAGCCTCGCCTCGCTGCGCTGCTGGTACCGCCAGGCCACCCTGGTGTTCCCCGCCCCCCACCAGCGCCGGGGATGGGCCCTTGTGGGGTTGCTCCCCGGGGTCCTGCGCCTCTAGGACCTCCTGGCTGGGGCCTGGAACGGGTGGTGGCACACCCACCAGTAGCGCGGGGACGGCCCAGTCTGGCCGTCCGCCGTCTAGCACCCCGGCGGCCCCGAATTCAGGACCAAGGGGGCCACTGTGGGCCAGGCCCTGCAGTGGAGGTACCCCCACGTCCTCTTCGCGCACGCCCCCCGGCCGGACGCCCACAGCGCCCGCCGCCCGTACACATGGCGCTGGTACCTGGCACCCATGTGGCAGGAGGAGACGGGCGTGGCGCTGTGGCGGACGACCCGGCACGGGCGGGTGGGGATATGGGACGACCCCTCCGCTTGCTGGCACCTCTGCCCGCTCCGCCGCCTCACCCTCCTCGAGGGGCAGACGGCCGCCGGCAGGCCCCACACCGTGGGGTGGACTGGTGGGGTCGGGTGTGGGACAACGACCCCGCCCAACAGCCCCCCCCCCCTACCCTAGGCCTTCGGCGACATGGTTGGACGTGGCCAACACGGTGCATGGTCTCCTCCCCTTGGTCACTGACGTGTGGTGGGCAACCTTGCCGGAGCAGGGGAAGATCCATGCCACGGCCCGGTGGCCCGACGTCCTCTGCCGTACTGACCCGCGTCTTGACCACGATCCTCGCGCGAGGTCTTCCAGGAAGCTCACCGCCTCGCTGGGAATGGGAGCAAGGGCGTTCCTCGCGCGCGCGCGTGCACGCCCCCCCCCCTGCCGCTTGCCGGAGGCGGGCCTGCACCTCCCCCTACGCCGCCCCCTCCACCCACCGGCACCGACCGCTTGACCACGGTGCAGCAGGCCCGGGATCGGAGATTAACCTGCACCCATGCTTTGCTGCCCCTGTGGCCCCGCCCCTCGCACCCTCTAACCACTGGCGGCTGAGTACGTGGGTGGGGTGGGTACTCCCCCCCTCTTCCCCCCCCCCGTTGGGACAACCGGAGCTCCACTCTCCCCCCCATCCCGGCGGGACACCGCCGGGTTCCCCCCCCCCCCCCTACTACTGTTGCTCTGCGGGGACGTGGAACCCCACCCAGGGCCGATGCGCGTGGCGGAGGCCGATGTCACGTCGCTGCGCCTGCACTGGCACACGGTCCCCGAGTGGCGCGCGGACGTGGTGCTGATCCAATCAAGCCAGGGAAACGGAATCCGTATTCTCATGGAAGCGGTGTTGGGGGATGGGTGGACAACAACATTCAAAACCCACCCCGGATCCAGAGCCACACCACATTCCCAAAGGATGAGCCTTGGAGTTCTGTACAAAAAAACCACACCTGCTCCGAGACCCGCCTCATGGCGGTAGCGCAGCAAATAATGCGTGCCCAGGCCAGGGCCTCACGATGGCAGACTTTCTGGGGTGCGCCCTTGGAGCTTTCGGGGGGGGGGGGGGGGGCATTTGGGATGCACCAGCCGGGGGGATGGGTATCGTGGTTCGCCAGGGCATTCCCGCCAGGCAAATCTTCCCCCCCAAGGGGGCGCCCCGGAACAAGGCGGACGCCTTCGCCCAAACCCTATGGCACTCCATCCGGGGGGCACCAAGGGGCACCGCGTCTCTCTGGTCATGCACACGCGGTACGAGCGACTCCTCTGCCTGGCCCGTGTGGCCTAGCGGCCGGGAGTCACCCAGGTCTTCACCCAGGCTATCTGGGAATCGGGGGGCCTCCCTCCCGGGATGGGCCCGGTGGGGCGTGCGCTCCGCACGGCGGCCACCATGGGCTGGAGCCCGCACGAGGGCTGCTGGTGCTGGGACGTCCCGGGGCAAGAGAACCCGGCACACCCTGTGCAGGAGCCCCTCCGCCAGCTCCAACACCGGGTCCGGGGCAGCCTTCGCTGCCCTTCCTCGCGCCAGCTTCAGGCAAGACGCCCGGTCACTTCCGGGGGACTGGGCGACGGGGCGGATGGCCCAGCCTGCCGCGCGGCACTGCGGGCTGCCTCCACCGAGTTGGAGAAGTCGCTGCTGCGTGGCCTCATGGCCGAGGCCATGTGGACGGCGGCCAGGGTGTCGGGCCACGGCATGCGGACCGATTCCGCTTGCCCCCACTGCGGCGCGGCACACGAGGACAAAGTCCAGATCCTGTGGGACTGCCCGGAGTGGGAAAGTGCCAGAGAGACATGGCGTCCCTGGCTCAGCGACGCGGCGACAGCAATCCCCCACCTGGGGCCGCCGGACTAGTGGCCATGCTGCCTCCGAAAAGCGGGCCTATTCCCCCTCCTACTGGTGAAGGGCGTGGACCGGGGACTCCTACCGCCTTTACGGCATGTACCTGGCGGTCCTGGCTGCCCGCATGGCAGCCAGCTACGGGAACTAGCCGGGCCACGGGGACTCCCTCTTCCCGGACCAGCCGCGTCCGCGGCCCCGCAACCCGTACCCTTGGGACGACTTCGTCGGCCCCATGCTGGGGGACATAGTCCGCCACCAACCAGAGCTCCGGCCTGGGACCCCGCCGGGCTCGCGGTGGCCCCAGGACTTCATCCAGGACTTGGTGCGGTGGGACCGGGCGCTGGCCTTGATGCCGGAGCCGGCAGTGGTCTCCAGGGCCGAGCTGGCCCTCGATTATGAGGCGTTTGTGGGGTGGGCGCTCCCGGCCTCCCCGGACCACCGGCTGCGGGGTTCGCGCCTGCCGCTAGGGGAACGAGCCCAAATCCTGCGCAAGGCAGTACGCATGGCGGAACGCCACATTGTGGCGGGCACGCTGCTGAGCGGGCCCCCGCTGGGCGCTGCCGCTCACTCCTCCCCCCGGGGGGCCGCGTGTGTGCGGGACTTTCGGCCCGCCCGTTCTTCTCGGCGCGCCACGAGGTGATGCTGCAGCTTATGCGCCTGGCGATGCACTGCCGGGACTCGTGGGTCCGGTGCCTGCGCACGCCTGCCCACATGCGGCCACCGCTGGGCGACCGCTTCCCTATGGACTATTTCCCACGTCCCCTCGAGCCCCCCCCCCCCCCCCTAGTGGCCCAAATTAAAGTCAATATGTTTAATATTTGGCCAAAAATTAACACGTTAATCTCAAGTTTCAATTTTTTTAGGGGGGGTTAGGGGGTTTGCCATGAAAATTATGACCCCCACGGGTTGCCTTACGGGCTTGGGTGTCATTTTCCCCCGGGGGTTGGTGGGGGGGTCCTACCCATGTGGTTGTTTCAAAATGTTAAAATGGCTCTCGGCTTTAATTTTTGTTTTTAATTTTTCCATTAATATTTGAAAAGTTAAAAGTTAAAGGGTCGCCGGCATTAATGTTAATCTCACAAATATTAACTCATTCCCCCAAATATTAACCCTCCTAACAATGGCACAACGCAACATGGAATGCATCATGTGTGTGTTTATGTTTCTTGTCCATGGCCATTGTGGCCCCTTGGGTCCCTATCCGGGCCCTCATACCTCGTGGGACCCCGTAGTGGGGTCCCAAATCTTTGCGGGTCCGGATGGGGGGTTATTGGGGTTAGTGGGGTTAGTTGGGTTATTGGGTTCGGTGGTAGGGTTTGCGTTCGGGGGGTTAGGCGTTTCGTTCGTGGGGGTGGGGGATTTGGTCTTCTTTGGGCCCTCCGCCCGGGCCTCTTCCCGGTGCTGCTGGGCCTCCTCGGGGGTGGGAAAGAGGAGGGAGCGGTTCACCTCGTAGAGGTTGGTGCCGCCCGCGTATTCCACCCAAACGGCACCGTACTTCCGCCCGTGGATACCACGGACGGTGCCCCTCTCTACCCCTTAGGGGTAGGGTACGTGGACGACCGTCCCGATGATCGGATCCTCGGGACGGTCGTCCTTTTTCTCGGCACCCTTGGGGGTGTCGGTCTTGGTGGTGGGGGGGGTTTGTGGTGGCGGTCTTGGGGGGGTTGGTGGGTTTGGGGGCGGGGACGGCCTTCGTAGGACGTGTGGTGGTGGTGGTGGGGGGGGGTTTCGGCCTTTTGGGCCGGGGGATCGCCCCATCGTCGCTTTCGTCGGATGACTCGAAAGAAAACTTTCGTTTCCTGGGGGCTGGTTGGGGGGGGGTTGGGCTTCGCTTGGGGGGGGGGTTTGGGGCGGTGGTGGTGGACGCCTCCCCCCCCCCCCTCCTCCCCCTCGCTCACCCCGCCCCCACCCATGCTCCCCCACATCTCCTCATCCTCCCCCCCCGCGTACCCCACCTCCTGCATCCGAGCCCACTCCGCGGGCCGGAAGTGGCGCGGCGCCACCCCTACGCCGCTCACCACGCGCGAAGTCTCCCAATCGTGGAGACCTCGCAAGAGAGCAAGGCCCAAGGGTGGGTCTCGGGCCACGATGCGGTGGAGGGACCCCAGGGGTACTTCCTGGGATCCTTCAGCGTCTCGCCAGGCCACCCGGATGGGCCTGGCATTCTTCGCATTGACCACGACGTCAATAACCTGGAAAAAAAAAGGGAAAAAAAATAAATAAATTAATTTTTTCGGCGACATTTGTAATTTTTCGACTTTAATATTAACTCTTAACTTTTAATATTTCGACCGGCGGCGCAAAAAATAAATATTAATCTCGAGAAATTAAACGTGGCGTCCTAAAAATTAATGCACGCACGCAAAACACATACCTCAAAACTCCCGTTCACTCCGTCTGCCTGAACTGCCCCCATGGCCTCCCGGAAGAGCGCGGCGGCACTGGGGGCCTCCACAGGGGCCACAGGGGCTCCCGCGCTGGCCATCGGGGCCGCCTGGGCCCCCGGTTTGGCCGCGGTCGCGGCTGCGGTCGCCGACTTGACGGCGCGGGACTCGGGGACCAAGCCCTCGTACGAGGGCTGGCACCCCAGGTCGTAGATGGGGCGGGGCAGGGCCAGCACAGTGGCCCAGTCCACCCCGAAGGCCACAGCCTTGCCCTGGCGCCACTGCCTGACCCAGCCCAGCTGGGCCCAGTGCTACAGCAGCACCAGGTAATGCGGCGTCCCAAAACGGACGCCGCGGGGGTCGAAAAGCAATTTCAGTGCGGGCAAGGCGCCCACACTGATTGCCTCTGGCATGGGGGCAAGGGGGGCACCAGGGAGGGGTTTCCAGACCCAGACACCCCCCCATGGAGGCATCCTTACCCCAGGTGCCTCCGTGTTTCCCCTCGTTCCGGCGGATCAAACACCGGATCAACCGCCGAAAAATCCACATGACTGTCATGTGACTATGGGGGGGGGGGAGGAAAAAACGGGTTGATCCCCCGCGCACCCCTCCTGCAGCACCTGGGCTGACCAGGGGATCGGCCCCGCCTTTCGGGCGGGGCAGATTGGGGGCCCAGGGCTTTGAGAAGCCACCGGGGGAGGGGGGGGGTCTTTGGGGGGGTCAACAAACTGAACTTCCCCGTCCCCGTCCCCCTCGTCCACCACCACTTCCCCCTCCCCCTCATCCTTGACCCTCCCCCCCCCAGGCTGGCCTCTACCCCCCCCCCCTGCCCCTGGCTCCTCTCCCTCTCTCTCCTCTCCCTTTTCTCCTTCTTTTTCTTCCTCTTCTCCTTCTTCTCCTTCCGCCGCCTATCCGAGGAGTCTTCGCTTGACTCCTCGGTTGGCGGTTGAGCGGCGGGAGGAGGAGGTGCCTGTGCTGGTGCTGGTGCTGGTGCTCGAGCTGCTGCTGCCGCTGGATGAGCTGCAGCCAGTCGTTGCTCCACTTGTGCCATCTAAGAGAGCGAGAGGATGAAAAAAAAATTAAAAAAATTAATTTTTGTGCCCCCGACTTAATTTCTTGAAATTAATATTATCTATCGAAAAAATAATTAATATATTAAATATTAATGACCGCGCCTATTAATATTAATCTCGAAATATTAAACGGATCGACGGAAATATTAATTCGTATACGCAAGCAAGCATGCACAAGCAAAACACACCAGGGCTTCGTTGTTCGCTTTGAACATGTCGGCCAACATCTTTTGCATGGCCGAGGCGTCCATGGCAAGGAGAAAACAAAGCTAGTGGTGGGGAAGCAAGGGTGGAGGGCGGGGGGCTATGGGTGGCCATGAGTTTGGCCATGGTGCATGGGGCGGTATGGGGGTCCCCGTAATTGCGTAGCGGAAGGTCAAATTTTAAAAACCACCACTCCCACACTTGGGAAACTACCTCCCCCTCCCGCTCTACTTGGGTTGCCCCCGGCATCCCCCCGCCCCGGCACGAGTAGTCATTGTATGCGCGCTTAAGGATGGCGTTGAGGCTCTCAACGACATATGCGCACACGGCACCCAACCCAACCCCCAAGCGGCGTGCATTGGCCACGGCCTCGGTGACATCCTCCTCCAAATAGAGGAGGTAGTTTGATTGACACGCCTCCTTGCAACAATGTGCACGGTAGGCGCGTGCCACCTTGGCCGCACGTAGGTCCCCGCGGGGCGGCTTGTCCGTGTACAATTCCCGGAGGAGGTCACGCATGGCCACGACGGCTTGCCATTCACCATCCTCCGGGACGTAGTCCAACAACGGACCAAGTTCCTCCCACGCGAGGAACAACGCACGGGCCTCCTCCCCGTCGGGTGCCCCCGTCGCACCCAACTTCACACCCGTGCGGGCCCGGTAGAGGACCCGTTGCACGGCGTCGGTGTTCTCCTTGGGGAGGTCCACAAGGCGTGTCTCGATGAACGCCACTTGGAGCCGGCCAATGGCCATGCAACAATGGAGGATGCATAGGAAAACCATGCACCGGTCAACCACAATGTGTGGATCCCCTATGCATCCCCCATTCTCCAAGCTACGGCCGGTCTCCTTGTAGCGGCGGCGGGCCGCCTCCTCACGGTCCATGGTGCGCCGGGTCTCCACGTCGACCCATGCCGCCGCAACCTTGTCCCACACCCCCATATTGTAAATTGAGCCCACCAAGGGTGAGGTGGACACACCGATAAGGCGCCGCACGAACGGTTGGTCTCCCCCGATGACCAACCTGCTGGGCACCCAGCGCGACACCCAATGAAACTTCTCGCAGTCTTGTATGGACTGCAATACCTACAAAAAGGACATGGATTAATATTTACATTAATTTCTCGAGATTAATATTAAGTTAATTTTTCAGTCGGCGTTAATATTAACCGAAAACAAGATATTAATCTCGAGAAATTAACGCAAAAAACGCAAAAACTAACAAACAACGAATGGGCCACAAACCTTCAAGTTGTCGGCCCATATCGTTGCAAGTGCCGCCATGTCCTTGTCCCCGCATACGGCCATCCCTATCACCCACAAGTACGCGGGTGTGCGGCCCCGTGCGCCGTGGTTGAGGAGCCCAATGGAGAGTTGGGTCCAACTACCACCGGCGCACGGGTACGCATCCCCACGCACAATGAAGGTGAGGGGCCTTGTCCAACCGATGGTCTCCACTAGCGATGGGCGTGATTGGACGTACCGGGCCCATGAGGGTAGCGGCCAAGAGCGCCCACTCGCGGGGGGATCGGGGACGGACACGGGTGGTTGTAGGTCAAGGGGGGTGACCAACTCCTTCCACGCGTCCGTGAACGCTTCCCGAGTGGGGATGGGTCGGGGGAACGGGAGGCCCGTTGCGGCCGTGTAGACCAACCCCCGGCGGCTCATGTACTCCATCATGTGGCGGAAGCCAACCTTGGGGACGTTCAAGTCCATGAGGAGGCCGATGAGGTCCGGGGCCGGGAAGAGGTGGGAGGCATATTGCTTCACCGCCTCCACTTGCTTAGTACGAATAAGGGAGGGGTAGCCAACCTCCATGGCCTCGGACCATCGGGCCCGGGCCAAAGGGGATGAGGCCACCCACTCACCAAGGAGTTGGGAGACCAAAGGGTCCCGCAAACTCTTGGCCCCGCTCAAACGCACGAGCGTCATGTTAAGCTCGGTAAGGGTGTCCCGAGAGAAAGGCATAACAAGGGCTGTACAAGGGAACATGGTGGTGTGGAGGGGGGGGGGAATGCGGGCAACCGGAGGGGGGGTGTCCAAGACGCCCGCCAACACAACATTGGAACCTCTCTACTATACCGTTGTGCAACAATATACCACGTAACACCCCTTATAGGTCCGCATGTGTGCATGGAAAAATGGATACAAATGGCCCAATCGCAAAAATTTGACTTTAACCTCTTAATATTTGCGAGATTAATATATTAACCCCTTCATATATTAAAAATTAAAAATTAACATATTGACTTTAATTTGGGCCACTAGGGCCTGCTCCCGTATGCGAGGAGGCCCCCGCGGGCGCTGCCGAGAAGCGTCCCGCTCGCAGCCCCGCAGCGCAGCCGCCCGCCGGGGGCGGGCAGTGGCACTTAGGGTGCGCTCTGCTTGGAGGATGGGGCGCCGTCATGTGCCAGGTGCCGAAGCCTGGGCTGGGGCATCAGCCGCTGTTGCCGGGCAGGCCACGACGGCCACATGGCCCCTCGGCGGGCCCACGCTGTCCGAGAGCCCCGCCCCGGGTCGCGCCGGGACGCCAGGTGCTCGTCCCTGGGGACCGGCGCGTAGGGGCGGCCGCATTGTCCTCCTGGCAGGGGCTGGCCCGCCCGGCCTCCCAGGCCCTCCCGAACTCAGGCCCCCTGGCGGCACGCCGGTGCACGGCACCACCCAGGACGCTGGGTACCCGCCTCTCCTCGGCATTGGGGCCAGACGGCCCCAGGCCCACGAAGCGCCAGGCGCCTGACCTCCCGGCTGACCGGGGGGGCTTAGTGGATGAGGGGCCACCGCGATCGGGCGGGGGGGGGGGAGTTGACCCTTTCTCCCCCCCACCAACGGGGGGGGGGGGGGGGGCGGCAACCCCGGGACGGCGCTCGTGGGTGCCTCCACCTCCACTAGATCCACGGGGGCGCTGCCTGCACCGCGAGACCCACCCCCCCAACCCCCCCAGAAGAGCAGCACCCCCCACCGGCCGCCGGCGTTGCTCCCTGACGTTTTCGGCCGCATCTCGGCGGCCTTGAGTAGCTGTGCATTGCCGCGGTGACGATCCCCCCCTCCCGGGGTCGGCGGCGGCCTCAGCCGAAGGCCACCAGGTCAGTGGCGGACATGCTCCGCGCACCCCCCCCCCTCCCCCCACGCCGCGGCCGGCGCCGCCGGGGGGAGCTCCTCTGACCCAGTGGCGGACGCGCCTTCAGCGCCTTCGCCATCCCAGTCCTCACTGCTGCCACGGCGGCAGCACGGCAGGGCAAGCACGGAAGAGACCTCGTCCCCTCCAGCTCGTCCCTCCTGGCCGCCGTGCGGGCACAGGCGGGGGGCCTGTAGGGGAGGCCACGGGCGCCTGAACTCGACTTAGCCCACCTCCCCGCCCCTCTGCCTCTGTACATAGGCCAGCGGACGCTAATAGACGAATGCCCTCTTTATATGTTTTTCACCCTATTTGGGTATTGTTTTTTTTTTGTGTGGGGGAGGGGGGTCCCAAGGGGGCTGGGCACAACCTGCTTATGCAGTTTGCCAGCCTCTAGCCTCTGCAGCTCAAAAATGTAAATTTGGGAAACTGATTTTTTTTACATTCTAACCATCCACAATGATCAAATATCCTATGCACAGCATGTTTTAGAGCCCATTCATGTGCTTTTCACCCTATTTGCGTGTTTGGAAGGGGGCAAGGGGCTGGGGCACAACCCGCTTGTGCTATTTTCCACTCTTGGAAGTTCAAAAATGGAAATTTTCAAAATGGATTTTTTTTGGGTGTTCTAACCATTCATAATGATCAAATATCCTACGCATACCATGTTTTAGACCCTCTATATGTCTTTTTCACCCGATTTTGGTGTTGGAGCGGGGAGTGGGGCGCTTATGAATGACTTGGTGACTAGCTAATTGGTTGACCGACTGCGCTCCCTCCCTCTTCGAGGTGTCTTGCCGATAGGCAATCGAATTTAAGTTCATCCTGTGCTTTGTATGCCCTTCCTCGTAGAATTTGTTTTTTTTCTTGCTCCTAGCGTAATATGGAGCACATTCATACTTGGAACACCGTCAAGTATGTTCCCATGAAGGTGGTGGTCTAGTGGTTCATGCTGTTGACTCGAGCGCTAAAGGACCTTGGTTCAACTTTCAGTGTGATGGCTCAAGGTCAGCGTTCAATTTCTAGTGTGATGGCTGCAGAGTGTTCCCCTGATTAGCATCCTGGTTTTAATGGTTGTTCTCCTCTTGATTCACCGTTTGCAGGTGGCTCCACTAGCAATAAGAATACCGGATGAACAAGATGAACCATGTGCCTCGCCATTTTGTGAATTAGGTTCGCCTTACAAATGGAACTCAGCAATGTATTGAGGTGTATGGGTTTCATTGGCCAACGACAATGAGTCTTCGGTAGGGGATGATCCCTACCCTACCCAGGATCCCTACCCACGCTATGCCCGGACGCCGGGACCGGTTGCACGGAGGTCTCCTCATCCCTCCCCTCAATTCCCCTATTTTTCCACTTCCCCCCCATTTCGCCCCATTTTCCCCCCATTTCCCCCCATTTCCCCCCATTGCCCCCCATTTTTCCTCGGGCCGCGTACATTATTGGTACGTTGGTGGGTGCATTACCTGCCACCTGGTCTGGGTATTTCTGAGGCCTGCAAATGTTAGAAATGGCTTTTGCTCGAGCACAGGTTGTGGTTGTTGCTGTGGTCAAGCTGATTGGGGCAGGGGGGTTTGGTAACGTACTTGGGAATGGATATGAAAAGGAAACCAATGTGTGCCTCTGCCCTTCTTCACAGGAGCCACTCCCAACATTGCAGTACACTGATTTTGCAGCTTTCCACGCTGAGCGCCAGCCTCAGTCAGCAAGGCTGGTTGCTTTCTGGCGTCAGCAACTGCACAATGCTCCTCCACTTCCCCTTTCAGTCCCATCTGGGTCCATAGGGGGTCGAGTGCAATGTCACATGGACGAGGCCGACACAGCAGCAATGGAACAACAATGGGAAGGGTTAGCTACACCATACACGATGGTGCTTAGCGCTTTCTTCACCTTGCTTCACAGGTGCTTGCATTCTTCCTGTTGTAAGGCCCAAAAGGCAGGGCTGGATTACTGAGGTGGTGGCAAATGTATGCTGGACACCGTCCAGGTGGTAAACTGGCCATAGCTCACAGCAGAAATGCCTGGTTCTGCTCATTGGATGCACACTTGTCAAATCTGCCCTTGGGGCAAGCAAACTGCAAATTTTGATTTTCAACCCAAACAGTGAACGATTGTATCAATGACGAATTTCCCAGCCAGTCTCACAGAGTCAGGTCATGAAGCAGCTTTGTTCGCTCAAAATTCAACAGTTTGCAAAACAAAAGACACTGATTTTGGGTCCAGAAAAAGATTCCCCGGTTGTAGGGTCACTGGGTTGGCTTCGGATGGTGTGAAGAGCTCCCCTCCTATGTTGAGGGTCGGTAACTCAAAACAAATATGTTTTGAAAGGTATTTCAATGGGTAGGGTTGGGTATTGTTGCATACCAAGGGTCAGGGAGGGCCAAAAATTGGGTATGGCCACTGGTACCAGGATCCCAATAGAACCACCAAAGATAGCTACATTTTGGGTCAAATACAACCATGAGAGCCCGTTCCTTACTCAACACTGCATTTCTCGCCATAGTGAAGAACAACACTAAAACGTCACATTTTCTTTTGTCAGGATGCTACAAATGGCTGTTTTTAAGGGGAACTGGCCATTTTTGGTGGTTCTGCTCAGATCCTGTTTGCTATGATGTCATACCCTATTTTTGGCCCTCCCTACCCCTTGGTGGGCGCCGATACCCAACCCTACCCAGCTGTATACCTTTCAAAACATGTTTTTATCTGTCAACAACCCTTAAAATAGGAAGGGATGTCCCTACACCCCACCCCAAGTGACCCAGCACCCTAGTGGATGCATTCATTAAAATATGCCACTGAGTCCCCGCATGAAGGGGTTAGGGACGGCTCCGTGGAGGGTTATGGGAGTTTGGGAGCCGTTTCCTCCCAGAGCTGGCTACAACCAAGTCGCCATGAGTGGAGGATAGGGACGGCCCATGGAGGAGTATAGGGATTGGGGTTTCGTCTCTCCCGCTGTTGGCTACATTGGAGTGCCCAAATGAGGGGAATAGGGGGGTCCCGTGGAGGGGTCTAGGGTTGGGAGTCAGTCCCTCCCAACGCTTGCTACATCCAAATATGAGGGGGATTGGGACAGCCCAATAGAGGGGTATGCGGGTTGAGAGTCGATCCCTCCTAGTGCCGGCTACATCCAAGTTCCCACAAGTGGGGAACGGGGACGGCCCGTGGAGGGGTATGGGGGTTGGGAGTAAGTCCCTCCCAGTGCAGGATACACCTGGGTTTCCACATGTGGGGGATAGGGACGGCTCGTCGAGGTGTATGGGGGTTGGGAGTGCCCCCCCCCCCCCAACACCAGCTACATCCAAGCCTCCACGTTGGGGGGATAGGGATCTCCCATAAAGGGGTATGGGTGTCCCTCTCAACGCCAGCTACACGTGGTTCCCCACGAGTGGGAAAAGGGACGACCCGTGTAGGCATATGAGGCTCGCAAATCGGGCCCTCTTGGCGCCGGTTACACCCGAGTCCCCAAATGTGGGGGATAGGTCTGGCCCGTAGATAGGTAAATGGGTTGGGAGTCCGTCCCTCTCATTGGCGGCTGAACCCTCTTCCCTACGTGAAGCGGATAGGGATGGCTCATGGAGGGGGATGGGGTTGGAAGTCGACCCACCCCAGCACCGCCTACATTTGAGTTTCCACTTGGGGGACAGGGATTGCCCATGGAGGATATGGAGGTTGGAAGTCGGTCCCTCCTTGCAACGGCTACACCAATAGTCAGTCCCTCCAGGCGCTAGCTACGCTGGAGTCTCCACGTGAAGGGCATAGGGACGGCGCATGGAGGGATGTGGGGGTTGAGAAGTCAGTCCCTCTAGCCGCCGGCTATACCCAAGTCTCCAAGTTGGGGAGAGGGACGGCACGTGGAGGGGTATGGGGGGCGGGCATTGGTCCCTCCTAGCGCGGGCTACACCCAAGTTTCCACACGAGGGGGATAGGGACGGCCTATGGAGCGGAATGGGGATTTGCAGTCGGTCCCTCGCCACGCCGGCTGCACTAGAGTCCCCACGTGAGGGGGATAGGGGTTGGTGCCAACACTGAACCTTTTCAAGGGTTGGTGCCTTTGTGGTCTCATTTGTACCTGCTGAGTGTCCTGTAGGGGGGGGGGGGGGGTATGTGGGGCATATTCGGAAAGCCCTTGAAAAGGGCTTTACAACGATGTATGGGTAAAGGGGGGGGGGTTTCGAAAATTGGCCGTTACCATTGACAGGTTGGGTTTTTTTATGCATGTTCTAGTCCGGCTTCAGACAGTCGGCACCGCACCCCTACCCCCATTACTCCAACATATGGGCATATGAGGGTCAAGTCAGCTGGGTGGATTTGTTGCATTTGATGTGTAGAAGACATGTGTAACATGGGTCCCCTCAGGACCCCAATATGTTGAAGACTTTGACCAATAACTATCTTGGACACCCGGGTGATGCCTGGTGCAACTTGCAGCATCAAGCTCAGTGCAAGAAATCAAAGATGGCAGAATTTCTCAAAACAGGCTGTCAAGTTGGGACATGAGACGATAATATTTGGATTCAACACGTCAAAATGCATCCATTTACCTCATTTCACTTTGCTCCAACTCCACAATATGTCGGAGCACCCACGGGAAAACCTGTGAGTTGGTGTCGCACAGGCGTAAGCGGAGCAGGCTGAGGCCCAAAAACCTGAAACGCCGAAATAATAGGCCTCGGTAATCAAAAATATGGTCACCTATCCCCCCCAACCCATACATTGCTGAAATGGCCTTTTGTCACAGATTTCGGAAAGCATACATATACCCCCCCCAAGGGAACGACACTTTGGTGCATTAGACGAAAAGATGATAAAACCTGAAAAAATGTGATTTTGCTCCGTGTTGGCACCTTGTGAATGTTTGTCCCCGCGCAAAACGCAACAACGTTGTAAACGCGATCTTCCTCTATTTTCGCTTCCAAGATAGAGCGGCTGGGAAGAAAAGGCAATAGGCATACAATGTGGCACAGAAAGCATGTTCCACACTTTTTTTGAACGATCCATGATATGTCCGCCCCAAGCAGTGACTCGTCATCCAACTGAGATTCTTCTAGTTCGTCTTCCAGGTCAAAAGAGGATGACATTGGTAAGCCTAGCTCAGGTGAGTCCAAATCTGAATGATCGGCGAACAATTTGATAACAATGAGCTTTCCACCGTGTTCCTGTTTATGTTGCCTGGTAGTGTTTAGGTGAAGGCACAATATATGGACCCAAAAAGACAATTTGAGTACCTGTGTTCAGACATTATGACAAATGTATATCTCTTGGGCGCGGTTGGACCGGGGTTCTGAAGAACACACCGATGGGATGTTGGGACATGGTGTCTGCAACGGAGGAAGGAAAGGACACTGTGGAGTGACGAAAGGTCCCTACTATAGGTGCCCTAAAGGCGGGGAGGAAAAAGTTGGCCCAAACGAAAAAACGTTCCCACAACCCTGATGCTCAAGTGAATTAGGCGGATGGGGGAGGTGGGTAGGGGGTCCAAGGGAGGGAGGGAGGGGGTCCGGGGGGGGGGATCCCCCCCCCTACCGGAATGAAAACTTAAGCAACGCCTTGGGGGGGGGGGGGGTCACGGTGCAGGCCCCTCCAGGGCGGGTTGAGATTCGGGGGGATCAGGGGGCCCCCAACCCATTTCCCTCAAAATGATCATTGCTGGTCATTTTGAGGTATATGTGTTGGGGCTAAAAATTCTTGTCAAAAACTTTGCTGTGGGCCACTTTGTAGCTAAAACAAATTCTGCACCGCCTAATGACACGGAGGGGGGGGGGTGAAGTTGGCATCCAGCACCTCCGCATGGGGGGGGGGGGTTCACAGCAAGCACGTCTTACAACGGCCAAAGCAAACAAAGTATGATGCACGTAAAATCTTGTGGCCGTTTTTGATCCAGTCACTGTGCATGATTTGTGCTTGCGAGATGGCTTGCGATATTGGCATCAGAGACCTCAGTAAGGGTGAGACCACAGGGGGATGCATACGTGGCATGGCACACAACTGGTGGACCCTTTTTCTTTCCTTGTGGCATTTCACAACAATTCTTTGCACTTACGTGTTTGTGCACATGTGCTTGACCCGTGCTCAAACTTGCCCAGGGTGGTGCAAGCACCCCAATTGTAAGTATGGCAGTGGCAACAGGCATCGGGACAATTCCTGTCCCACTGTACAAGCAAGGTATCCCTTGAGCAGAATGTTTGTGGGTTGTTGTCTTATTCGCCCCATTTGTACCCCTCTACGGGCCACCCCTAAACGTGGGCACCGCAGTGTAGCTAGCGCTGGGAGGGACCAACTCCTAGCCCCCATCCCCCGCCATAGGCGATCCCTATTCCCCTCATTTTGGGGGCTCGAGTATAGCTGGCACTGAGAGGGACCAACACCCAACCCCCATAGCCCTGCGTGGGCCGTCCCTGTCCCCCACACCTGGGGAAGCAAGTGTAGCTGGCACAAGGGGGGACGGACTGCCAACACCCATCCTTCACCGAGCAGTCCCTATCTCCCACTTATGGGGACTGGGGTGTAGCCGTAGGAGGGATCCAGCCAAGCCCTATACGGGATGACCCTGTCACCCACTCATGGAGAAACGGGTGTAGCGGATGCTCGGACGCACTAACTCCTAACACCCATACCCCACCAAAGGCCGTCCCTATCCATGTTATGATTTGTGATGTATCCCTAGCACATGTCGTGATTTGCGTGTCAAGGTGATAGGGGTTTCCCCATGACTCTTGGTGTACGTTACACCCGAGTCCCCACGCGAGGGGGAGAGGGACATCCCATGGACAAATATGGGGGTTGGGAGTTAGTCCCTTCCAACGCCGCCTACACCCGAGTCCCCATGTGATGGGGATACAGACGTCCTACGGATAGGGACAAGCAGTTGATGGGTATTGGTGTTGGGAGTCGGCCCCCCCTAGTCCCAACTACACCCAAATCACCACGTGTGCGGGAAGGGGATGGCCCGTGGAGGGGTGTGGGGGCTGAGATTCAGTCCGTCCCAACGCCACCGACACTTGAGTCCCCACGTGAGGGGGATCAGGAGACCCTTGGAGGGGCAGTGGGGTTGGAGTTGGTCCCTCTCGGCGCCACCCACACTCGAGTGCCCGAATGAATAGGGAGGCCCGGCGGAGGGATATGGAGGTTTGGAGTTGGTCCCTCCCAACGCTAGCTACACCCCAGTGTAGCCACGTGAGGGGGATAGAGACGGCTTGTAGGAGGATATGGGGTTGAGAGTCGGTCCCTCCTCGCGCATATACGGCACGAAGTTGCCACACACCCCCCACCATACCCCACATGTACAGGGGGGGGGGACCGGGGGGGTATGGGGGGAAGGGTAGGGGTGAGGGGGTACGGAAGGGAAGGTTTGGCGGTGCACACACCAGGCGGCCTGTGGCCACCGCACGAGTCTTGTTATTTAAGGGGGATGCGGGGGCCGGCCCCCGCATCAAGCGGAGCAAGCCGTTTTGTTGAGCGCGGCGGGCTGAAGGGAAGGGTTGGCGGTGCACACACAAGGCTGTGCATACACAAGGCGGTGCACACACAAGGCGGTGCACACACAAGGTGGTCTATGGCCACTGCAGGAGTCTTGTTATTTAACGGGGGTGCGGGGGCTAGCCCCCGCATCAAGCAAAGCAAGCTGAAGGGAAGGTTTGGCGGTGCACACACAAGGCGGTGCACACACAAGGCAGTCTTTAGCCAATGCAGAAGGCTTGCTAATTAAGGGGGGTGCGGGGGCTGCCCCCACGTTGAGCAAAGCAAGCCGTCTGTGGAGCGCAGCAAGCTGAAGGGTACGGCGGGGGGGTACGGGGGGTAGGGGGGGGGGACTTTGTGCCGACTATCAAAAGTGTTGGACGGATAACCCACCCAAAGATACCCCTCCACAAGCCACCGCTATTGCCCACTCGTGGGTACTCATGTGCCACTAAGGCAGCGAGGAACCAATTGCCCAACCCTCATATCCATCTACGGGGCAACCCGACATCCGAGAGAGATATGCCAAATGACTCAATGTGGTGCATTTTCCAATTCCAGGCTGATATGGTTCGTTCCGGCAAGGGGGGGGGGTCCACCTCCCTGGACCCCCTCCCCCCCTCCCCCTCCCCCCCTCCCCGCCTCCTCTCCCTCCGCCCTGCAGTGCAGCAAGGCAAAGCATTGAACTGAGTGTGGTGGTGACCATGCGCTGTGACACGGGGGCGTATGCGAGCCCAGTATCCATTGCCTCATGGTCTTCCGCCCATCGCGGTGGTGCACATGGGAGGGGAACCTGTCCCTCCGTCTTGAGCTGCGGTGCACAGGGGAGGGGAACGTGTTCCTCCACCCTGTGATGTGGTGCATAGGTGAGGGGAACCTGTCCCTCCATCTTGTGTTGTGGTGTACAGGGGAGGGGAACCTATGCCTCCGCCTTGCGTTGCGATGCACAGGGAAGAGTAACCTGTCTCTCCATCACGTGCCATGGTGCACAAGGGAGGAGAACCTGGCCCTCCGCCCTGTGCTGTGGTGAACAGGGGTGGAGAACCTGTCTCTCCGCCCTGTGATATGGTGCACAGGGGAGGGAAACCTGTCCCTCCGCCCTGTGCTGTGGTGCACAAGGGAGGGAAAACGGTCCCTCCGCCCTCTGCTGTGGTGCACAAGGGAGGAGAACCTGTCCATCTGCCGTGTGCTGTGGTGCTGAGGGGAAGAGAACCTGTCCCTTCGGCTTGTGATGCGGTGCACAGGGGAGGGGATTCAGTCCCTCCGTCTATTCTTCGGTGCACGGGGGTGGAGAACCTGTCCCTCTGTCTTGTGCTGTGTTGCACAGGGGAGGGTACCTGTCCCTCCGCCTTGAGCTGTGGTGCACAGGGGAGGCGAACCTGTGTCTCCGCCCTGAGCTTTGGTGCACAGGGGAGGGGACCCTGTCCCTCCGCCCTCTGCCATGGTGCACAGGGGAGGAGATTTTGTCCCTCCGCTCTGTGCTGTGGTGCACAGGGGAGAGTAACATGTCCCTCCGCCCTCTACAATGGTGCACAGGGCAGGGGACCTCGTTACTCCGCCTTGTGCTGTGGTGCATAGGAGAGGGGAACCTCTCCCTTCGCCCTGTGCTACGGTGTACAGGGCACGGCTACCTGTCCCTCCGTCCTGTTCTAAGGTGCACAGGGGAGGGAACCTCTCCCTCCGCCCGGTGCTTTGATGCATGGGGATTGAGAACCTGTCCCTCCGCCCTCTGCTATGGTGCATAGGGGAGGGGAACTTGTTCCTCCGCCTTGTGCCATGGTGCACAGGGGTGGCGAACCTGTCCCTTTGTCCTGTGCAGTCGTGCACAGGGGAGGGAAACGTGTCCCTGTGCCCAATGCTTTGGTGCACAACACCTTTCCCTCCGTCGTGTGCCGTGGTGCACACGGGACGGGAACCTGTCCCGTCGCCCAATGCAGTGGTGCACATGGGAGGGGAACTTGTCCCTCCGTTGTGAGATGCGGTGCACAGGGGACGGGAACGTGTCCCCCCGCACTGTGATGTGGTGCATAGGTGAGGGGAACCTGTCCCTCCATCTTGTGTTGTGGTGTACAGGGGAGGGGAATCTATCCTTGCGCCCTGTGCTGGGATGCACAAGGGAGAGTAACCTGTCTCTCCATCACGTGCTATGGTGCACAATGGAGAAGAACCTGTCCCTCCGCCGTGTGTTGTGGTGAACAGGGGTGGAGAACCTGTCTCTCCGCCCTGTGCTATGGTGCACAGGGGAGGGGAACCTGTCCCTCCGCCCTCTGCTGTGGTGCACAAGGGAGGGAAAACGGTCCCTCCGCCCTCTGCTGTGGTGCACAAGGGAGGAGAACCTGTCCATCTGCCCTGTGCTGTGGTGCTGAGGGGAAGAGAACCTGTCCCTTCGGCTTGTGATGCGGTGCACAGGGGAGGGGATTGAGTCCCTCCGTCCATTCTTCGGTGCAAGGGGGTGGAGAACCTGTCCCTCCGTCTTGTGCTCTGCTGCACAGGGGAGGGAACGTGTCCCTCCGCCTTGAGCTGTGGTGCATAGGGGAGGCGAACCTGTGTCTCCGCCCTGAGCTTTGGTGCACAGGGGAGGGGACCCTGTCTTTCCGCCCTCTGCCATGGTGCACAGGGGAGGAGATTTTGTCCCTCCGCTCTGTGCTGTGGTGCACACGGGAGAGTAACCTGTCCCTTTGCCCTCTACTAGGGTGCACAGGTCAGGGGACCTCGTTACTCCGCCTTGTGCTGTGGTGCATAGGAGAGGGGAACCTCTCCCTCCGCCCTGTGCTACGGTGCAAAGGGCACGGGTACCTGACCCTCCGTCCTGTTCTAAGGTGCACAGGGGAGGAAATCTCTCCCTCCGCCCGGTGCTTTGATGGATGGGGATTGAGAACATGTCCCCGCGCCCTCTGCTATGGTGCACAGGGGAGGGGAACCTGTTCCTCCGCCCTGTGCTATGGTGCACAGGGGTGGGGAACCTGTCCCTTTGTTCTGTGCTGTCGTGCACAGGGGAGGGAAACTCGTCCCTGTGCCCAATGCTTTGGTGCACAACATCTTTCCCTCCGTCGTGTGCTGTGGTGCACACGGGAGGGGAACCTGTCCGGTCGCCCAATGTAGTGGTGCACAGGGGAGGGGAACCTGTCCCTCCACTTCGTGTTGTGGTGCACAGGCGAGGAGTACCTGACTCTCTGTCGTGTGATATGGTGCACACGGGTTGGGGACCTGTCCCCCTGCCCTGTGCTGCGCTGCACAAGGGAGGGGAACCTGATCCTCCGCCCTGAGCTACAGTGCACATGGGAGGAGAACTTGTCCCTCCGCCCTGTGCTTTGGTGCATAGGGGTAGGAAACCAGTCCTTCCGCCATGTGCGCCGTTGCACAGGGAAGGAGAAGTTGTCCCTCCGTCCTGTGCTATGGTGCATAGGGAAGCAATACGTGTCCCTCCGTCGTGTGCTATGGTGCATAGGGGAGGGGTACCTATCCCTATGTCCGGTGCCGTGGTGCAAAGGGGAGGAGAACCTGTCCCCCTGCCCTGTGCTGTGGTGCACTGGCGAAGAGAACCTATCCCTCCGCCCTGTGCTATGGTGCACAAGGGAGCGGAACCTGTCCCTCCGCCTTGTACCGTGGTGTACAGGTGAGGGGAACTCGTCCCTCCGCCCTGTGCTATGGTGCACAGGGGGGAGGAACCTGTCCCTTCGCCCTGTGCCATGCCCCTCTGCACCAAAGCCAGGGCAGAGGAACAGGCTCCCCTCCCCTGTGCACCATAGCACAGGGCGGAGGGACAGCTTCCTCTCCCCTCTGCATGTTTCATAGGGCGGAGGAACAGGTTCTCCTCCCATGTGCACCATGGCACAGAGCGGAGAGACACTTTCCCCACCCCTGTACACGCCATGTGCTATGGTGCACATGGGAGGAGAACATGTCGCTCCGCCTTGTGCTGTGGTGCACAGGGGTGGGGAATGTGTCACTCCACCCTGTGCTAAGGTGCAGAGGGGTGGGGAACCCGTCCCTCCGCCTTGTGCTGTGGTGCACAGCTGAGGTGAACCCATCCCTCCGCCTGTGCGATGGTGCACAAGGGAGGCGAACCTGTCCCTCCGCCCTGTGCCATGGTGCACAGGGGAGGGGAACCTGTCCCTCCGCCCTGTGCTGTGATGCCCAAGGGTCGGGAAGCTGTCCCTCCGCCTTGTGCTGCAGAACGCACGGCTGGGGAAGCCGTCTCTCCGACGTGTGCCATGGTGCATAGGGGTGGGAAACCTGTCCGTGCGCCCTGTGCTATGTGCACACAGGTCGGGTTCCTGTCCATCTGTCCTGTACTAAGGTGCACACGGGAGAAGAGCCCGTCCCTCCGCCGTGAGCAGAGGTGCACAGGGGAGGAGAACCTGTCCCTTCGCCCTGTGTTGTCGTGCACAGGGGACGGAAACCTGTGCCTCCGTCCGATGCCGTTGTGCACAGGGGAGGGGAACCTGTTACTCCGCCCCGTGCTAAGGTGCACAGGGGAGGGGAACTTGTCCCTCCGCCCTGTGTAATAGTGCACATGGGAGCGGGCCCTGACCCTCCGCCCTATGCTGTGGTTCAGAGGGTAGGGAAACGTGTCCCTCCGCATTGTGCTAAGGTGCACAGGGGAGGGGTACCTGCCCCTCCGTTCTGTGTTATAGTGCATAGGGGAGCGGACCCTGTCCCTCCGCCCTATGCTGTGGTGCAGAGGGTAGGGAAACGTGTCCCTCCGCCTTGTGCTGAGGTGCACAGGGGAGGGGTACCTGTCCCTTCGTCCTGTGTTATAGTGCATAGGGGAGCGGACCCTGTCCCTCCGCCCTATGCTGTGGTGCAGAGGGTAGGGAAACGTGTCCCTCCGCCTTGTGCTAAGGTGCACAGGGGAGGGGTACCTGTCCCTCCGTTCTGTGTTATAGTGCATAGGGGAGCGGGCCATGTCCCTCCGCCCTATGCTGTGGTGCAGAGGGTGTCCCTCCGCCTTGTGCTAAGGTGCACAGGGGAGGGGTACCTGTCCCTCCGTCCTGTGTTATAGTGCATAGGGGAGCGGACCCTGTCCCTCCGCCCTATGCTGTGGTGCAGAGGGTAGGGAAACGTGTCCCTCCGCCTTCTGCTAAGGTGCACAGGGGAGGGGTACCTGTCCTTGCGTCCTGTGCTGTGGTGCACAAGGGAGGGGGACCTGTTACTCCGCCCTGTGCTTTGGTGCACGGCGATTGAGAACCTATCCCTCCGCTCTGTGCTGTGGTGCACAGGGGTGGGGAACGTGTCCCTCCGTCCTATATTGTGGTGCGCAAGGGAGGGGAGCCCGTCCCTCCGCTCTGTGCTGTGGTGCACAGGGGAGGAGAACCAGTCTTTCCGCCCTTTGCTATGGCGCACAAGGGAGCAGAACCGTCCCTCAGCCTTGTGCTGTGGTGCATAGGGGAGGGGAACCTGTGCCGTGCTGCACGGGGACGGGAACTAGTCCCTCCGTCCTGTGCTATCGTGCACAGGGGTGGGGAACCTGTCCGTGCGCCCTGTGCTATGTCGGCTTCCTGTCCATCCGCCCTGTGCTGTGGTGCACAAGGGAGGCAAACCTTTCCCTCCGCCCTATGCTGTGTTTCAAAGGGCCGGAGAAACTGTCCCTCCGTCCTGTGCCAAGGTGTGCAGGGGAGGGGAACCTGTCCCTCCGCCCTTTGCTGTGGCGCACAGGGGAGGGAAACGTCTCACTGTGCCATGTGCTAAGGTACACAGGGGAGGGGTACCTGTCCCTCCATCCTGTGCTTTGCTGCACAGGGGAGGGGAACCTGTTACTCCGCCCTGTGCTGTGTTCCCACGGCGATTGAGACCATATCCCTCCGCCCCGTGCTACGATGCTCAGGGGAGGGGAACCCGTCCCTCCGCCGTGCGCTGTGGTGCACAAGGGACGGGAACCTGTCCCTCCGCCCTGTGCTGTGGTGCAAAGGGGAGCAGAATCTGTCCCTCCGCCTTGTGCTATGGTGCACAGGGGTGGGGAACCCATCCCTCCGCGCTGTGCTGTGGTGCATAGGGGTGGGGAACATGTCCCTCCGCCCTGTGCTATGGTGCAAAGTGCAAAGGGGAGCAAAATCTGTCCCTCCGCCTTGTGCTATGGTGCACAGGGGTGGGGAACCTGACTCTCCGCCCTATGTTGTGGTGCACAAGGGAGGGGAACCTGTCCCTGCGTCATGTGCTATGGTGCTGAGGCTTGGGGAACGTGTCTCTCCGCGCTGTGCCATGGTGCACAGGGGAGGGGAACCTATCCCTCCGCCCTGTGCTGTGGTGCCCAGGGGTCGGGAAGTTGTCCCTCCGCCTTGTGCCGCAGAACGCAGGGGTGCGGAAGTTGTCTCTCCGCCCTGTGCCATGGTCTGCAGGGGTGGGGAACCTCTGCGTGCGCCCTATGCTATGTGCACAGGGGTCGGGTTCCCGTCCATCCGCCCTGTGCTAAGGTGCACACGGGAGGAGAGGTTGTCCCTCCGCCCTGAGCAGAGGTGCACAGGGGAGGAGAACCTGTTTCTCCGTCATGTGTTAAGGTGTGCAGGGAAGGGGAACTTGTCCCTTCCACCTGTGCTGTGGTGCACAGGGGAGGGGGACTTGACCCTCCGCCTTGTGCTGTGGTGGAGAGGGGAGGAGCACCGGTCCCTCCCTCCTTAGCTACGGTGCACAGGGGCGGAGAACCAGTCCCTCCGTCCTGTGCTGTGGTGCACAGTGGAGGACAACTCTTCCCTGTGCTATGCTGCATGGGGGAGGGGAACCTGTCCCTTGCTTTGTGCTATGGTGCACAGGAGAGAAAACGTGTCACTCCGCCCTGTGCTGTGGTTCACAGGGGAGGGGGATCTGTCCCTGTGCCTTGTGCTGTTGTGCACAGGGGAGGGGGCCCTATCCCTCCTCCTGGTGCACAGGGTAGGGAATCGTGCCCCTCCGCCCTGTGCTGTGGTGCACAAGGGAGGGTAACGTGTTACTACGGCCTGTGCTGTGGTGCACGGCGATTGAGAACCTATCCCTCCGCCCTGTGCTGCGGTGCACAGGGGTGGTGAACGTGTCCCTCCGTCCCCTGCTCTGCTGCACAGGGGAGGGAAACCCGTCCCTCCACCATGTGTAGGGAGGAGAACCTGTCCCTCCGCCCTGTGCTTTGGTGCACAGGGGAAGAGAACCACTCTCTCCGCCCTTTGCTATGGCGCACAAGGAAGCAGAACCTGTCCCTCCGCCCTGTGCTTTGGTGCATAGGGGTGGGGAACCTGACCCTCCGCCCTGTTCTAAAGTGCAAAGGGGAATGAAAATTGACCCTCCGCCCTGTGCTAAGTTGCACAGGGGAGGGGAATTTGTCCCTCCGTCCTGTGTTGTGGTGCTTAGCGGAGGGGAACATCACCCTCCGCCCTGTGCTATGGTGCACAAGGGAGGGGAACCTGTCCCTCCGCCCTGTACTATGGTGCACGGGTATTGAGAACCTATCCCTCCGCACTGTACTATGGTGCACAGGGAAGGAGAACCTGCCCCTCCGTCCCATGCTATGGTGCGCAGGGGATTGGAGGGGAACCCGTCGTTCCGTCTTGTGTTGTGGTGTACAGGGGAGGTGAACCTGTCCCTCCGCCTTGTGCCGTGGTGCGCAGGGGAAGGGAACCTGTCCCACCGCCCGGTGCTGTGGTGCATAGGGGAGGGGAACATGTCTCTCCGCCCTATGCAATGGTGCACAGGGGAAGGGAACCAGTCCCTCCGATCTGTGCGATGGTGCGCTGGGGAAGGGAACCTGTCCCTCCGCCCTATGCTATGGTGCACAAGGGAGGGAACCCTGTCCCTCCGCCCTTTGCTCTGGTGCACACGAGAGGAAAACGTGTCCCTCCGCCCTGTGCTAAGGTGCATAGGGGTGGGAAACCTGTCCTTCCGCCCTGTACTCTGGTGCACGCGAGAGGGAAACGTGTCCCTCCGCTCTGTACTGTGGTGCACAGGGGAGGGAACCCTGTCCCTCCGCCCTGTGCCATGGTGCACACGAGAGGGAAACGTGTCCCTCCGTCCTGTGCTGTGGTGCACAAGGGAGGGGAACTTATCCTTCCGCCCTGTGCTGTGGTGCACAGAGGTGGGGAATTTGTTCCTCCATCCTGTGCTTTGGTGCACAGGGAAGGAGAACCTCTTCCTCCGCCCTCTGCTATGGTGCACAGGGGAAGGGAACCTGTCCCTCCGCCCTGTGCTGTGGTGCACAGGGTCGGGGAATTTGTCCCTCCGCCCCGAGCAGAGGTGCACAGGCGAGGAGAACCTGTTCCTCCGCCCTGTGCTGTGGTGCACAGGGGAGGGGAACCCGTCCCTCCGCTCTGTGCTGTGGTGGAGAGGGGAGGAGCACTAGTCCCTCCGTCCTTAGCTATTGTGCACAGGGGAGGGGATCCTTTCTCTCTGCTTTATGCAGTGGTGTACACGGGAAGGGTGGGGAAGGGTGGGGCACACGGGAAGGGAACCAGTCCCTCCGATCTGTGCGATGGTGCACAGGGGAGAGTAACCTGTCCCTCCGCCCTGTGTTGTGGTGCCCAGGGGTGGGGAACCTGTCTCTCCGCCGTGTGCCATGGTGCACACGGGAGGGGAACCTCTCCGTGTCCCGTGTGCTATGTGCACAAGGGTCGGGTTCCTGTCCATCCGCCCTATGCTAAAGTGCACACGGGAGGAGAGCTTGTCCCTCGTGCACAGGGGTGGAGAACCTGTCTCTCCGCCCTGTGCTGTGGTTGAGAGGGGAGGAGCACTAGTCCCTCCGTCCTCAGCTATGGTGCACGTGGGAGGAGAACCAGTCCCTGCGCCCTGTGCTGTGGTGCACACGGGAGGGGATCATGTCCCTCCGCCCTGTGCTATGGTGCACAAGGGAGGGAACCTGTCCCTCCGCCTTGTGCTATGGTGCATAGGGGAGGGGAACCTGTCTTTTTGCCCTGTGCCGTGGCGCACAGGGGAGGGGAACCTGTCCCTCTGCCCTGTGCTGTGGTGCACCGGGGAGGGGACCCTGTTCCTCCGCCCTGTGCTGTGGTGCAGAGGGGAGGGGTACCTGTCCCTCCACCCTGTGCCGTGGTGCACCGGGGAGGGGAACCTGTCCCTCCGCTTTCTGCTGTGGTGCACAGGGGAGGTGAACCTCCCCCTCCGTCCTTAGCTTGGTGCACAGGGGAGGGGAACTTGTCCCTCCGCCCTTTAATGTGGTGGACATGGGAGGGGACCCTGTCCCGCCGCCTTTTGTGAGGTGCACACGGGAGGAGAACTTGTCCCTTCGCCCTGTGCTATGGTGCACACGGGAGGGGAACATGTCCTTCTGCCCTGTGCTGTGGTGTACAGCGGAGGGGACCCTGTCCCTCCGCCCTGTACTGTGGTGCACAGGGGAGGTGAACCTGTTTCTCCGCCCTGTGCAATGGCGCACCGGGGAGGACAACCTGTCCCTCCGTCCTGTGCTGTGGTGCACAGGGGAGGTGAACCTATCCCTCCGCCATGTGCTATGGTGCATAGGGGAGGAGAACTTCTCCCTCTGCCTTGTGTTATGGCGCACGGGGGAGGGGAACCTGTTCCTCCAGCCTGTGCTATGGAGCATAGGAGAGGGGAACCTGTCGCTTCGCCTCCTGCTGTGGTACACAGGAGAGGGGAACCTGTCCTTCCGCCCGGTGGTGATGTGCTCAGGGATGGGGGACCTGTCCCTCCGCCCTGTGCTGTGAAGCATAGGGGAGGAGACCCTGTCTGTCCGCTCTGTACTGATGTGCATAGGGGTGCGGAACCTGTTCCACCGCCCTGTGCTAATGTGCACATGGGGAGGGGGCTATCCCTCCACCCTGTGCTGTTGTGCACAGGGGTGGGGAATCTTCCCTTCGCCCTTTGTTGTGGTGCACAGGGGTGGGGAATCTTCCCTCCGCCCTGTGTTGTTGTGCACAGGGGCGGGGAGCCCTGTCCCTCCTCCCAGCGCAGTAGTGCCCAGGGTGGGGACCCAGTCCCGCCGCCTTGTGCAGAATAGCGCCGGGGAACTGCAGCGAGACACGGGCTGCTGCTGCTGCCGTGCGTGCGCTGCAGCTTGAGTGCGGCTGTAGCAGCACCCCCATAGCCCCTCGGTGGTAACGGGGCGGGGGTTGGCTGCAATGTAGCAGCAGAGGCAGAGCTACAACCATACACTAGGTGCACCAGCAGCGGTACGTGCGCTGCGGCCCGGGTGCGGCTATTGCAGCACTCCCACAGCCCCTCGCCTGGTAACAGGGCGGGGGTTGGCTGCAGTGGCGCAACACCCATCGTACCCTCCACCCTGTGTTGACGTGCACAGGGGTGGAGGCCCAATCCTTCCACCTTGTGCTGGCATGCACATGGATGGAGAACGTCCCTCCGCCCTGTGCTGAATGCACAAGGGTGGAGGCCATACCCTTCACCCTCTGCTGACGTGCATGCCCCCCCCCCCCGCAGGTAGCCGCGAGGAGTCCCCCACGACGGGGCAGGTGGGGGCTGCCCCCCCCCCCCCCTCCCCTACAGGCGCGCCCAGCCCCCCCCCCCCCCCTCCCAGCCCAGGGCACGGCGGTTGGCCTGCCCCCCCCCCCCCTTGGCCTGCGTGGGCGGACGGGGTGTGCATCACACGCATGGCCGGCCGATATGCAGAGTCGTCGGGAAGCCATCATGCGCCCCCTAGGCGGCCTGTGAGCCTCAAGATCGGCCCTCAAATCAAATCAAATCAAATCCCCCCCTCGCCCCTCCACTCAAGCAACGCCCTGCCCCCCCCCCCCCCCCGCCTTGGACCCATATGGCTACCACAACCCCGTTGGCATCAGGCATTTTAAGTAGGAGCCCCCCCCCCCCCCCCATGGGCTATGTACTTGGTCAGAATGTATGTTGGTTGTTATCTCATGCAGCCTCGTCTGTGCACCTTCCAACAAGCACTGTGGAGCATGCTTCCTTCTTGCATAGCCTCCTGCATTCCACCTTGATCCCATTGTTCTCTGCTCTGGTTATGTTCTGCAACTGGCTGCTGTTGCTGCTCTGTCCGCTACTGGCTGCTGCTATCTGTTGTTGGAACAATTTTAGACACCTCCAACAACCAGTGAGAAATCCCCCACCCCATCCCGATCAGGGTGTCCTTTTTCAAGGACCACCTTTTGAGGGGCGCCAAAGGGAGGGCCTTCATCCCCCACCCTCTTTTTTCAATTCCGGCCCTCCTATCCTCCATGAATAACAAGAGGGCTGGTGACAGGGGGCAGCTGTGAGACCAGTGTGGTATTTGTTCACTGGTGTTGATATGACCCTGGTACAGGTAGGGCTCCCACCAGTCATACAGGGGTTGGTGGTTGGGCAGGGATAATTTCGGTGGGGAAATTTGTCTTTAAGGAAGGTTGCAAAATTTATTCATGGCGAAATTTAGGGGTGTCGGCAGAGCAGTGAAGACGTCGATGGCACTGCATTCTGTGGGGTCATTCTTTTTTGCGCAATTGCTTGAAATAGCAGATTCTTTCAGATGTTTTATACTATTGCTGCTCTCAGTGACAAGTTGATTTGCAAACCTTTCTTGACTGAGGGGGCTTGAATGGTAGGGTGTGCGTGAGGCAATTGGAGCTTTGGGATTTCCAAGGGTGGCAAAATTTTCACCTCACCAAAGTTTCCCTGGTGGAATACTCCCTGTACAACCCCCACCCCTGTAAGGCAGTGACCACCCAAAAGGACCTATGGCAAGGAGGGGGCACCAATAGTCCAAATGAAGCAAGCAATAGCCAAGTGTGGTCTTGGAAAAGGCCTGTTAGATTGGCAGCCCCCCATGCACTGTCTGTTGCTGTTGCCCATGTGTGCCAACATCCATTTTGGTTGTATGGAGCTTTACATCAGCCTTTCACCGTGCTGTGCAGTGCACTCCCTGGGGTGGACAGCTGAACAAAAGACTACTTGTGTCTCCCAGGGTCTCCCAGTGTCTAAATATGTTTCTGGTTGTCTGCTTCTTCATCGTGGCATTCACCTGTGCTCCTGGTAGCTGATGTGGTCTGCAAGTGTTGTCCTGATCCAAGCCTCAATTGATGCTGCATACCAGCAGTGTTCCTGCCTCTTGCCTGTCTGTTGCCTGTAGGTTTTGGGGCTGTGTAGACCTCACTGTTGGAACACCAGTAACGTGGCGAGCAGTGCCCACAACAGTGACTATGCTTGGCCCCAATGTTAATAAAGTTGTGGTGCGGCTTGACCTGCAACAGAGCTGGTCTTTTGAGACCCTGGTGTGTTAATGCAATTTACTCCATCTTGGGCCAGTATTACTTGGTGTGGGGCTTGTGTGGTAGGGGCTGGTTGCTGCATTGCACTGTGTCTTGTCTTGACTGAGCGGCTTCATGCATGTTGTATTTTTATGTGGTGACAGTACACTGAGTGGCTTCATGTGTGGTCTGTTGTAATTGGATGTTGCATGGTTTGATTGCGTGGGTGTGTCAAATCCTTTGGTTGGTGTGTGTGCCTGGTTGCTTCTCAAACAGGAAGTCCGGTATTGACGTTGTTGTTGAAACATCTTGATTTCACTATGCCACTCAGAATGAAAGCAATGGTTAGCTGGCCAGGGCGCATTCGGTTCATAGAGGGCCGAGGGTTGCAGGCACTGGTTTCCAGAAATCTTTGTATTTTGAAGCAGGTTTAATGAGTGTGCAATACATGCATACACGGGCATGGTACTTTGTTCCACATAATGCAGGTTATTTTCCCTCAACAATCTTGGTCTAGGTGGACCGTTTGGACCCTTCACAGCATGTCAGTAGGTTGGACTTAGGGGGGCTGGAAATGCGTCACTCTTCATTCAAACCGCAACCAAGGCTTCACACAGTGTTGGCATGGCAGGTGAACCGTGTCCGTGCTGTCGTGCGTGAGGCCAAAGCCAACGTAGACCTTTCGTATGAGTACCTTGTGGATGCCTTGAACTCTTATGCCAAGGATGGGTCAGTGATTCCTTTGCATCAGGTCTGTGTCATAGGGATCGTCAAGGCTTGCGTGTGTGTTTCGAGGGGAAGGTGATTGTCTGATTGCCGTTCAGTGACTCGTTGGTTCGCTTTAGATTTTTGAATTATGTGGACATTCATGGAGATGGAGTCTGGAGCTTTGGACCTCCAATTGCTCCAGCTGCCACTTTGTGTTTCCGAGTGGCACATGGCACACCAACACCTGCATGGATCATGGCATAGGAGCTGCGGGTGGTAGGTGAGGCAGGGGAGGTCTGTGTGTATGCAGCACTGGGCCTCTGATTAGTAGATTGTCCTACTGCTGATATGGGGCAAGTGGCATACAAGCATTTGGACATCCCCTAGAGCAGCCAGCAGCAAGCAATGTTGGAATGGAAAGAAAAAGGGAGTGCCAGGAGACTCCTCAATACTTAGTGGCTACTGGGCTGCAGTGGCGCAAAGTGGCCATATATGGATGCTCAAAACAGCCAGTGCATAGCCGCAAAGTAAGCACAGGTGGGTCTTCGCCAGCAGATCCATGCTTGTCTGCTCTGGGCCACCTTGCTGTTATAGTTTTCAGTGCTACTGCACTGCGCACCCTGTGTCTGTGTTTCCTTGTGTGTCTCTGCCATACCATGCCCTGTCCGCCTGTCAACGTCATGGTACCCCCAGCCCAGCAGGGTTGGTGAAACATCCAGCCCCATGCCCAGTTGTTCCAGCAGGAAATTCAAGGTTCATGCAAACATCAGGACTGCCAGGTAACACCTGCAATCTCCCGCCCCTGCATCATGAAGCATCTGCCAAAAGTATGTCCAATGTGCAGTCGAAGTGACACTATTGCCCACTAATGGCACCATTGAAATTAGGCTTCCCCAGTTTTGGACTGAAAAGCCCCCCCCCCCCCCTGGAATTCCTCCCCCGTTTTTTGACTTTCAGAAAACGACTGTTGGATCGAATCCAGTTGCGCCCGTGTCTCTCGTAAATGCCAAGTGGCCCCCTTTTTGTGTACCATAGGCCAAAGGGTGTCGGTTTAATCCCTTAGCCCCCCTGGGCAACGACCAGCCCCTTTTCTGACACAACTTGTTAAGCCACTGTCTTGTCCAACAAACAACCCCCTCGTCAAACGGTGCCTTTTTTACGTGCTTAGCAAGCATTGTGCAAGCACTGCCATTCGCCACCCAATGGTGAATATGGGTGAGGCCGCCTCTCCAGGAGATACAAGACATATATTGCCTCTGCAGGAACCATGTCCACCGCACCAGTCAATAAAACTCAACAACCAACAGTGCATGAGGCACAATGTAAAGGAAATCAAAAATAGTGGCTGGAAAAAATAGCTTCTCCAAGTACACACTTGGGGCAGCTAGAACATCAATGCTGAAATAGGCCCTCATCCCAGGTTTGGGGCGCAGTGTAGGTGCCTCTCCTACACCTCACAGCTACATCTGGTTGTGTGACCCATGTGTGAAGCATTAAGAGAACCAAGAGCCCCCCCCAAAAAACCCGGTACAACTGTTGTGGGCACACATATGAACCACCTAGAGAGGGCCTGGGAAGATGTAATGCCCTGGTGGCAAAGCAGGAAGTCAATGGCATCCCTCAGCATGCCCATGTGCTTAGCGGCAGACTAACAAAATTGCCCAAACGCTGGAATTCTTCAGTCAACCCTTGCCAGCCTGAAAATAGCAGTTCCCACTGGTGGGGCATTAAGGGGGCTGATGAGGGGTATGTGGAGATAGGACCTGGGACCCATGCCATTGGTTAAGGGGGTCTACGTAGAAGAAAGAAGTTGAAGGGAACCTGGCTGTGGATCGACTTTTGATCGCAATAGGCCAACCAAGTCCCCTCCCCCCCTCCCCCCACCCCCCAACCCAATGGGTGGGCAACCAATCCACCTGTCCACAAGTGGAGGATCCCTCCTCAAAAGGCACACACCTAGGTTCACTCAGAGGTACCAACTGACATCGTTCTGCAGCCTTTATGGCACAGCCCCCAAAGCCAGCCCAAAACAGCCCTCTTTGGGGCCAATGGGCACCACTTGGGGGCCAAATTGGACACCTGATTGGTATTACCATGGGTTCATATGTACTTCCACTGTCCCCAAACCCACGCCTGGCCTAAAACCCTTCGGAGTCTCTCAATGAGGTTTTGGTCACCCCCCCCCCCCCATCCCCCACAAACCCATGAACAGAAAACCCATTTTCAGGGGTGTGTGCCATCAAGGCTGAGTGATTATCCAGGGGGGTGGTTTGTACCATGTTAGGAACAGTGTTGCAATGCCATTACCCCCCCCCCCCCCATCTCAAGACCTCACCCCCATTAGATCTCCCCTCGCCTCTCAGCAAATCTTCAGCCACGGGGGGGCCGCCGGGACCGGACCCTTTACGCCGACACACCCCCCCCCCCCCCCTCCCTGCCGGGTTTTGGCCCGGAAGTGCCGGACCATGGGCGCCAAAGGCGCCCGAAGGAAATTTTGCTTGACTTAGTAGAGGGTGAAAAATTGGGTTTTTGCCCCATGTGTCTATACTCAAAATACTCAGTTTTTTTAGGAGAACCCAATAGTGGATGAAAACCAAATTGGACCAAATATGAATACCACTCCTGTTCAGAGGTATGTTAGAGATGGGCCCTACCCTAGTGGTAAAGCAGTGCCCTGCAACTTGAAACACCTGGGTTCAAACCCCAGTGGCGTCAATCTGCAGGACCATAGGCAGGACCAGGGACACCATGGGAAAGTTTTTTTTTTGCTTTTTTTTGTTTTGACTTTATCCTCTTTGTTTGGGACCCCCGAGAATGCAGGATTTCTGCCCACTTGTAGGCCTCCCAGAAGGCAGGGTTTAGGCATCCAATTCTGATTTTGTCCCCCTTGGTGATGTAGCATTATCGCCCACTTGTGGGCCCCACCTATTCTGATTTTGTCCCCCTCTCTTTGGGGATCCCCGAGAATGCAGGGGTGATGTAGCATTTCCGCCCACTTGTGGGCCCCACCTATTTTGATTTTGTCCCCCTCTCTTTGGGGATCCCCGAGAATGCAGGGGTGATGTAGCATTTCCGCCCACTTGTGGGCCCCACCTATTCTGATTTTGTCCCCCTCTCTTTGGGGATCCCCGAGAATGCAGGGGTGATGTAGCATTTCCGCCCACTTGTGGGCCCCACCAATTCTGATTTTGTCCCCCTTGCTTTGGGGATCCCCGAGAATGCAGGGGTGATGTAGCATTTCCGCCCACTTGTGGGCCTCCCAGAAGGCAGGGATTAGGCATCCAATTCTGATTTTGTCCCCCTTGGTGATGTAGCATTATCGCCCACTTGTGGGCCCCACCTATTCTGATTTTGTCCCCCTCTCTTTGGGGATCCCCGAGAATGCAGGGGTGATGTAGCATTTCCGCCCACTTGTGGGCCCCACCTATTTTGATTTTGTCCCCCTCTCTTTGGGGATCCCCGAGAATGCAGGGGTGATGTAGCATTTCCGCCCACTTGTGGGCCCCACCTATTCTGATTTTGTCCCCCTCTCTTTGGGGATCCCCGAGAATGCAGGATCGAAGGACATCGAAGGACAAGCGGAACGGTCGTGCGCCAACATTTGTGGTTTTTATGGATCACGGGATGAGTGCACAATCCGCTTGCCGTTGCAAACGCGCTCTACGCGTAAGCGGATGGTGGTGGCGGTCAGCTCTTGCCCATCGCAACCATCGGCAATCTGTTGGAGCCGAATGTCGATGGCAACCAAGGCCAACCCTTGCACCAACCGGCCGGTGAATTGCCCCCTGTGCACAACCACAGTTTGGTTGTACAACATGGCCGCCCATTTTGCTGCCGTCCATCCCAATGATCCCATTCCACATGGCCTTCGGGTCACCGAGGAGGAGGAAGCGTCCGTCCGCGGATGGAACATTGATGCCCTGAAGAGCGGCAAGAAGAAGCAAAAAGTGGCCGGTGATATGCCGACTCCTTCGATCACCCCCTTTACCAACACCTCTGCCAACTCCTCCTCCTCCTCCTCCTCCTCCTCCTCCTCCTCCTCTTCCTCCTCATCCACAACTCCCCCAATGCCACCAACAACATCTCATACTTCATCCATGCCACCCTCTGAATCGGAGGCCACTACGGAGGGGGATTGTCGGACGTGGCCGTTGAAGTCCACCGGGAAGCGAGCAAGGGACAAAAAGCGGCTAGACGCTCTTCTCGAGGGCGGAAGGAAAAGAGCGCGTCCGACAAGCGATGAGTCCAGCGATGATGAGGACTACTTTGATCGTCCCTTGGACAAGCGCCATTAGGCCGGCATTCTTCACCTCCGTTATCTCCACCACTTCCATCACCCATGTTTTGGGACCCTGAGGAGGAGCACCCCACGAAGGGCACGCGACGCGTTCCTGCACACGATGTGCCACTTGTGTACGTGCGCTCGTTGTGGGCACGTAGTGCACGGAGAGAGCGTTTTTTTTTTGGGAAAGACGTAGTGCACGCGGTGCAAATAACCCCGTCCCCCCTTTGTTCCTCCAACGGGTTTCGGAACATACATCAACTCTGCCCTGAAAACAAGCATGGTTCGGCCTGGGTGGGGCGCCACTAGCAATAGTGGCCGGGAATGGACTCGGGGGTGCTATGCCCTTAAACAAAAGTACCACCTACCATGCCCCCCCCCCCCCTTGTTTCAAAAAATTTTCTCCAACATACATGCTTCGAAGTGATTACCGCGTTGAGGCGGTCATCTTATGCCATGTTTGTCAGGCTATGAAGCCTCCCCCCCCCCCTCTTCTTGGCAGCCCCCCTCCCCCCCAGACCCAGCCCCCCCCCGCCCTGAAAATGGTCCGAGAGTGGGAGGGAGTCGGCGTATGGCCCGTCGCTACGGCCCCCCCCTGTCTTCAGCCTCTTCCTCAACATCACCTGGATCGGATCTGCAGCCTCTCCATCTGATATTTTTTCACCATCTGACATCTTGAGGACATCATCTACATCACATTCAATGCTAGGCAACAGGGTATCTGCCATAACAGCTGATGCACATAACACCTGAAGCACATCACAGAACATGTGGTATTCTAGCAGTGCAACCCTCATCCCCCCCCCCCCCCCCTCCACACACACACATACTACATCCCCCTGGAGAACCCTAGAAATTCTGTACCGCTAAACTTCCACTGGGGATTTTATTAGGAGGACAGGCATGTGTGCTTTGATCCAGACCCAGGCCTATTCAAATTGTTTTCTACATAGGCCCCCTCCCCAAAGGCAGGGACCCTGGGTCCTATCTGCGACCTCACCCTCCCTTTTTTCCTGCCCTATTTGGCCATTGAGTGCTGGGGAGGCATGAATGATGAGGGCTGGTGCACAAACTGTTTGGGCAGTCTTCAGCCTAAAAAAAAATGGATCAAAACTCAGACATTCCAAAACCAAGTTGTTTTGGTATTCTGAGTGTTGGATTGCACAGAGATTAACTCCAAGAGCAATGCACACACCATACCCTACACCCTGAACCTGCCTTTTACCTGCCTCCAACGTTGTTCATCAGGCATGGTATACACATCTCACAGCCCCTGCCCTTAAGAGTGCTGGCTGTGTGCAATTCTCACCGTTGTTGGGTAGCAGCAGCTTTTCAGAGCTGAATGGAGTGTTGCAGCTGACGAGTTACCGTCACCAAGATGGTTTGACGGTATCATTGGGGTACCCTACAGCTGCGTACCCTGAGGCTCAGATGAAGGAGTTTGTTGTGAATTTGGTGAAGCTGTTAAAGAGGGCGCATCCCGCTGACCCTGAGACTTTGGCATCCATTTGCAGATGATGGCAGGGAGTTGGCAATGATTGTCCATCAATTCTCAAGCCAAGTTGTGCATTTGTCTTCTTCTTTAGAAATGGTGCAGTTTGTTCTTCTGCCTGATGACACATGTTTGGTTGCTTGTTTTTCTTCTGCCATTTCTTTTACCCGCACTTTTGCAGGTGCAACCTCTTCCACGGGCCCTGTTTGGGTTGCTGTCTCTGCTTGAATGCACCGTCCTTCCTTTCATTACTAGTGTACTGCACCAGATACAGAGAATGCCTTGCCCGCAGTGCGCCCGCAGTGCAAAGTTTTGTATGTCGGCAAATACTCAAATCCTAGTTTTGGCCCTTTTCCACAAGTTTGTTGTTCCATAACTGGGTTTTCAAAGCTTCTTGTGCATTTGGGATGTACTATATTTTACTTGTCACCCATTTTCAACCATTTTCCGCCATTTTGAGCCCCTTGAGTTGGGGATATGGACTTTCAACCCACGCTCTGTTGTGTGGCCCCTTGAGTGCGTGCCTTGCTTCATAAAAGAGACACATCATGTGAATCCCTGCTAACGAGTTCGTTGCCACCCCATCGCCATCGGTCACCCTCAACGAGCATCTCCCGATCACCATCCCCGAAAAGACCCCGGTCTACATGTTCTCCGCGCCCTTCTTCAAGAAGTGGATCCCCATCTTCCTCCATCTCCTCTGAGTGGTCTTTGATACATGTGCCCGCAGTGCGCCCGAAGTGCGCCTGTAGTGCAAAGTTTGTCCCACAATTGCAGACAATCCATGATGATTCAATGCTTCAAGCACGGGAGCCCATTAGTTTGGGAAATATCAGTAGAGTCTGGTATGCCCTTGTATTTTGCAAGCATTTGATTTTTCTTGCTGTGCAGGCGCTTCCATTTAGCCTCCTTAACGGCTACTTGTGGACCTCAGTCTGTATTTTGCCTGAATCTTACTTGGCATTCCTCGTTGTCATGTTGCAAAAGGTAGTTAGGCATAACGGCCCCCCTCATGGCAGAATGTCAATTTCTTAATTTGTGGGCTATGGAGCTGCCATGGATTTCTGTGTCTCTCTCCTCTCCCCCCCCCCCCCCCCCCTTGCGCGCGCGCGCGTGTGTGTGTGAAGTCGTGTTGTGGAAGTCAACATGTGGGCCATCAACCACACAGGCAACAGGGCATTGTGTGCCCCAAGGCGACAAATGGATGCTTGATTCTGAACATGAGAGGAAGGAGCTCCCATACACACCACCTTTAGGAACAAGCAAAATTGCATTGAAGCACTGAGGTTGTTTCCAATTTTGTGCAGTCAGGGTTTTGTTTTGGTTGCATTTGAAATTTATCTTTTTGGTTTTCTTTGCAATGTTCTGTGCCGGGAGGAAAAACAGAGCAGACTGACCTCAGTGGACAAGGGAGCACATGCTTCAGGCGCTTGATGCACTCTTGAATTCATTCAGCACAGCTGTGCAGGGCATGTGGACTGGCAAAGCGAAAGTCCACATGTCTTTGTTGAGAGATCAGTTGCAATCAAAGGTGTCCAATTGCAAGTTGCAACTTTGCTTCATTGAGATCTTTTAGTTTTTTTTTTGTTGTCTTCTGTCATCTGCTTTTGATTGACTGCATTGACCGTTGCAGCCGTGGCAAATGACCAACCCCGAAGCAATCAGAATACTTCTTTCCAGCCCTCCAGCAGAAAATTCAGCAGATGACCTGCCTCCAGGCTCTTTGAGAGCTATGCAGCTCAAGAACTGTGCACTGCCACTAAAACTACAGAGACACCAAAACTCCTTGACAAAGTTGAACAGTTTTCTGAAATGCGCAGTGTCAATTGGACTTTCCATATCCGCAAAATTGGATATTGGGGGGGGGGGGGGGTTTCGTAGCTGAAGAAACCCGTCTGGAAAAATTTAGTACGCCCAATTCTGGTGCAATTTTTCCCATCACTTTTAACTTTTGTGGCGGCTTTTTTCCCATACTTTGTTTTAGACATCAAGTTCAAAATTTGTACCCTGTGCTTGGGGGGGGGGGTACCCCCCCCCCCCCGTGTCCAAGAACCACCTTGCGCAAGAACCAACCCCTGGTTCCGCGGTCGAATTCTCGCATCACTTTTTTTACCAGGGTAGTGGGTTTTTCATGTTTCTGGTGGATGTAGGACAGCGATTCAGGTGTGCAGGACATCATTTCATGTGTGTTACATGTTTCATGTGTGTGATGGGGGGACCCTATCAGTCACTCACAGGCGCACATACCCCTTAAACCCCTCCCCCCTGCTCTCGACCCCTTCCCCGAAGCAACCAGCCCCTGACAAGAAACAAACAAAAGTCAGTTAAACACAGGGGGCCACTGACAGCACCACTTTGCAAATTTTACTTTTTCATTTTTGGCGAACCATCCTTTCTTAGTTAAACAGGTGCTGTTTGATGGTTGGGTGCCTGGGCAGGCAGGTTTCACCGAAGCACCGAAGCCTGGCCCCAAGGGGCAGCACAGACAGGAATTCAGGATGGTGTATCACAGGAAGAAGGGTTTCACGTCTCAGCCAGTTGAACAGTAGATCATCCCATGCACGTTGGAAGGCACACTACAGCCCAGTCAGCTGAGATTCACTCCTTTGGTGTTCATTTGTCAACGTGGTTAACTGTGGGAAAGGAGAGGGCACGCATGTCCCGGCGCAACGCGCCGGAAAATTTTTTTTCCGCGGTACGGGGTTGCCCACGGCCGTGCGCAAGAACCAACCCCTGGTTCCGCGGTCGAATTTAGGGGGAAAAGTGTGCACAAGAACCGACCCTTGGTTCCGCGGTCAAACATTGCCGGTTCTTGGACACGGGGGGATGATCGGGGGAGGGGGGTGCAGAATTAAATATGTCATGTGGATGGATGGTCTGCTTCGACTCTGTGTTGTCTGCTTGGCAGCTGTGAATACCGCCACGATGAACACAAGGTTGTATCCTTCAGGGCACTTCAGGCTGCCTACCACATGTAGTTGCCAGTTAATAGTGAGCGCGGTGTCAACTGATACTGTGTTCTCTGTAGGTCGCTGTTCAGCAAGGGCAGCTACAGCCCAGTACTTGGATGAAGACGTCCACATTGTGTTGTGCATCTTTTTCCAGACCTAAACGTGCACCTGCACCCCTGCCTTGACAGCTTGCAATGCCACCCAACTTTTTTCAGACCGAAACCTGCACCTGCACCTTGACAGCCTGCAATGCAACGTTTTTTGGTGGACTTCTCTTTGGTGCGGTCAGCTAATATTCAGCGGGACCTAGAGAGGGCTGCACAAGCTGTCAAGGCCAAGCAAGTGCAGCGCAAATCCAAGGGTGTCGACAAGAAGGACAAATATTGGTTGAAATGGGGCGATGCTGAGAGGCATGAGTGTGTTGACATTTATGTCAAATGTGACATCAAAGGCATACAATTACACTACGGCACTCCGCCAGCGTGCAACGACGCCCTCTTTGTCCCTTGCTCTGCAGTCATTCATTGAAAGGAACACATATGAACAGTATGCCATTGTACCATTGCAAAATGGGTTTTCCCGATTCCGGGATCTTCCGCTGTCCAAGAAACGGCGGCCTTTGAGTGTTTTTTTTTTTGTGCGGTGCCCATGATTATCTGTGTCGGTAGGTACAGGATGGGGCAATAATGTATTTGATACATGTTGTCACTATTTTGTTGGCAATTTGTTTTCTGCAAATTGCCCGACAACAATGTTTCAAGGAAATGGTGCGGGGCAACAGCAAAAAATACCCAAAAGGAATGGCAAAAAGATGAAAAGCAAGGCCCGAGCACTCCAAATTGGGAAGTTACGACCAGGGTTAGCGGCTGGGCGCAATCAGTAATTTGGGTGCCATTTGTAGTGCGGGGAACTGTGTGGACCTGAGCAATCTAGACCCTCAACAAGCAGTGTCAAGTGGTGTCGTTTTCAGTAAGGAGAGCCGACCTTAGGTTTTGCCTTTCACCGTGGAAAAGTGTGGCATCACTATTAACGATTGTGGCGGAATTGTTCCGTACTATAATCCCGCCCCCCCTGTATCGGGTTTAGGTGCCATCGTATGGGGGCGAACATCACACACACATACACACACAGAGCTGCAGAGTGGTGATGTATCACAGCGCATGCTATTGCGTTGGTTGCAAGAATGGGGCATCATGCGCACACATACTAACACACACACGCACAAAGAGAAAAAGTGTGCGGTGGTTTTGCAGGGAATGGATAGGCGCGACATGTCAGGGCCAATAGCAGAATATCAATTATGCCGAAAACTGAAGTATTTGGGAAACTTTTTGGGAAACACCACAACGCTGCAACAATTTCATAGTCCGCTGCCCAAAGTACAGCTGAAGGCACAACATTCTCTAGGTTTGCTGTTTGCAAAAGGTGAAAAAGTACAGGGTTTAGACCTATGCGCATACCCGGTTTTTAGACATGCAGGCACGAAGTCTTTTCCGATACCGGCAGCGAAGCACCAAGTATGAAGAATACCGAATTGGTGCCCAAATATGAGCAAACCAAGAAGGATACGCGTCATGGTGTAGTGGAGCAAATCCGTTTTGTTTGCAGTCATGCGAGGTTTTTGTTTTGATACTCGTTTTTTTCTGCAGTCCCAAGCAAGAAATGCATAATAAACACTCATGGTTTGTCGTACAATTCATTTTTTTCGAAGAAACTCATATTTTGGGATTCGTGATTGATGTTTGTTGGAAATATAAGCCAATTTCAAGAAGGTGTGTGCATTTGGACTATGTGGCGCAACGAAATGATTTGGCCAGGGAATATATTTTTATGTTTAGTGGGACGGCTGCCTCCGTGTAACAATCGTAACAATGTTCAAATGCCATTAAAAAAATTGATTTACATCTACTGGAATAGCTATTATGTCTACTGGAACGTTCGAGAGGAACAATGTAAATGGTATAATGTCCCCTGCACACATCAGAACAAACCTCCGCAGCAAAGCATGCACGGCATCCCCACTAGACGCAATACCACTGACCCTCCGGGGTACAATTTTGGCGTGTTCGACATGGTTGACGTTTTTTAACCATTTTTGCTTGTTCAATACCCTTTCTTGTAAAGGGCTTTTTTAGGGGGGGGTGGGGGGATCGATACCCGCTCTGTTCCGAAATATTTTTTTGGCACCATTGTGTATGGACGACGCGATGAAGGAAAGCGCATCTGAAAAACCATTTAGGCAACCCCTCAAAATGACCGCTTCGATGTGCTGAATAACATACTATGTTTTGTTCCCAACTTTGCACTTTCAAAAAAGTTTGTACTTTCACAAATTGGACTATTTCAAATTTAGCATCCACCAAGTTAGATGAGCTAGGGACGAGAACCAAAGGTGCATCAGCAAAGTTTAGGTACCAATTAACACTATATCAAAGTCCCAAGCTCCAAATGCAAATACATCGTGGTCAGAATTAAACTATTTGATTGCAGAGTTGACGGCGATCTTTGCCACTGTCCAATGTTGGCACACACTCCAAAAGTCTTATTCAAACACGAAAAATGCTAAAAGCCACAAAATCTAGATCGAAGACGCATACACCTTTGTATGTTAAAATGCCATCATCTCAAGAAGTCCATGACGCCCTGCCTAGTTGCTGGGTAAATGGAAAACCGTGTTACAAATGGTGTGAAGGGCATTGACTTTTAGGAGAGTGAATCCGCTCTCAACGATTTACATGAAGGATTCGTTTGGAATAAAGAAAGAAAAACGTTTGACCCGTAGATCGAAACGAAGCTTAGGGCCGCTAAAGCGGAATGTTTCAAATTAGATGACATGTTTGTCAGTGTGATTCATTGGAGGTAAGGTGACACGGTACCACTGATTGTTTGAATGCTTCGGGCGTTGTGACAAATCTGATGGCAACTTCTTTGAACTTTGAACCATATTTTAGTATTGTTGATGTTTGCATACAAACTGCCTGAGATGCATTTGGATACACTATTCGAATGCACTTTGAGTAGCGGCGGGAGCTAGTTCTGTATGTTGAGTTCTTAGTCTATTCGCAACGTAGGTGGCTTGGACGGATTTTGTAATATAGTTCATGCTCGCAGACCGAATATAAAACTTGGTGTGCCGAGGAAGGAAATTTCGTAGGTTAGATTATTACAACAAAACGAAAATACAAATTTTGCGGCATGTGGTATGCCGCAAAACCGAGTATTCACATGACAAAGCCTGCCGCCGAAGACATGTGGAATCTACTTCCGAGGTGAATCGCCACATTTCGTCTACATTATAGTGCCACCATGGCGAAGATTGGCACATGCACTATTGACCAACGGTTTGGAGTTGCGATTGCTCTGTGCTCGCAAAATGATGAACAAAGAGCCCAATGGAGAGTAGTGGAATGTTGAGACATTCTGATTTGTGAAAAAAAATTGATGTCTTCCTCTAGAGCCCATCGGCTCCTAGGAGTAGCTCCTATGGAGCCACGGGACAAGCTCCTTAGGAGCACCGCCCGCGGAGACGAGCTCCTAGGGAGCGGGGACGGGCTTTTGACGAGCTGCTGAGACAAACTCCGTAGGAGCAGGAGCCGGGGGTGCTCTTTTGCGGGGGCGGCACAGAGCACCACCAAACAATGCGTGTACGATGCCTGCACATAATTGCATTTGTGCGTGCTGACATGAAGAAGAACGGACAGTAGTCCCTTCAGCTTCTACATCGGAGGATTTGCAACAGGCTACCACTACACATAGGGGAAGACTCTGTAGTACATGTTAAATTCCCGCTTTGCATCTTGTTCCTCTGTTTGATCAGTCTCAGTATCCTGTGGTTGAACTTGCTTTGGTGTTTGTTCCTGCTCCATTTCAGGTACACAAAGATTTCGATAAAAATAAAACGAGACCAAGACTCCAAGACGAGCAGAAATGGGATCAATAAAACCAATAAAGAACTTGATGGGGCTGCACAATAAACAGACAAACAATGGGTGATGTTTGGCCTTGCACTTGCGTGTATGCATGGATGTATGCTTCAGAACCACTCAGGATTGTTAAAGCGACTTCATATCAGGGCAAAAATGGTATATCACAGAAATCAGGTCTCCTGCAAAGATCGTCAAACAGACGCAAGAAAAATGGATTCTCCATGATAAAAAAAGATAGAAAATGACTTTAAATGTCTTCGAGGAATTTTTCTGTAGCTCAGAAAAAAATAAATTCATGTCTACAGAACTCAGTAGGAACTGCCCTGATGACCTCAAAACTCAGTAGGAATCGCCCATAGTGGAAGCGGCGCGCTCACGGGCAAAAAATGGTCAAAAAAATGAAGTACTCATATGACCACTCTATAGATGCGGAATTTTATGCTGAGTCTGAAAATCATATTCTTTTTACGTGAAATGACCATGTGTTGGGAGAAAATGCAGATTACTGAACAGCTCAATCTCAATGAGACTAGCCAAAAAAATAGATGAAGCAAAGGCCAACACCCATGTTGTGCTATATTACAAATAGTGTTCAAAGAAGAAACCACGGAATAACAAACAATAACTCATGGCATATAATACAATACATAAACCCTCTTTTGCATTCAAGTGAAGCCATTAAGTGTCTTTCACCCATATTGGAAGTGATCAAGCTCCATGGATAAAATTTCCCCCAATGTCCCAACCAAACTCCAATAAAGATTAATGCCATTGCTCCATATGAGACGAATGTGTTGAGAAATTGTTGCTCATTCATGGACTTTTGACACCCCTCCCAGCCTCAATACACGCTGTGTGTGAAGGCGTCGTCCACGAATGACTCCCATGTTCCAAATGACCAACAGATATCACCTCAATCCGGCGTCAATGGGGTCCAATCTTACTAAAAATAGGGAGTAGAAGCAATCATATATCACCAAATGTAGACCAAGATGAGTCCTTCAAACGGTCTCTGGATACTCCAGTGTCGTCCTCGTACGCTCTCGTAGTCGTGAACGATGTTGCTGGTCGAAGTAGTCAGAAATCCACCTCTGATCCAGACGCTTGACCCAATGAATGTCACCAAATCCAACCAATCTGGGCAAATGAACACAGTAATTGAGCCATAAATTCAGTGAAGTAGGCACCCTAGATATCAGACCAGTACCTCAGCTGTCAGGTGGTTGTAGGTGTCGCTGGCGGCCTACACTCGCAGCCATGAAACTCCAGCATATGAACTTCAGCTCCAGATCCCACATCATAAATGTACCACGATCCCCCAATCCAGCCACATGAATCAGCCTGTCATAATACAAATGCCAGGGCATGAGGACTCAGCTCGTCGCTGCACGTGTACAACGGCGCGACCAGACTTCTAACGCGTTGCCCTACGTGTTCACCTCAACATGTAGATCACTGATTCGGGTCAGGTTGGTGCCCTGGGAACAACTCCCTCCAAAACCCCAAGAGTCAACTTGTAGTTACTAGAACTTGGCTTCAAGTTGAGCATAGGTGCTGCGAAGTAAAACCAGGACCAAGTAATAGTCAAAGTACTTTCCAACCATGAATTAACCAAAAGACTTCGGGACCCTCAATAACCCCAGGTTCCTTGATACTTGCCTCCTCCCAACTCAACTCTCTCCAGAACTTGTCGTAACTCGGGAACTTACTGTTATGCCAGTAATATCCGCCTTTTAAAACTGTTCAATATTTGACCTTGAAACTTGTTCAAATTCCCCTCTTTCTGGTCTCCAGATTGTTCTGCTGACCTTGCTGGCGACGCGAGCGACTCAGAGCGCAGAAAGCCGGCAGTCCCTCCGAAATCCCCACATGGAACAATAGAGACCAAACAAGGTGTGGAAGACCTTCCATGCCTTAAACTGTGCTTTTCTGGGTATTTTCTGAACTTCAATGTTTGATCTGCAAAATGATGTGAAGTTCTGCAGGTTTTCAACTTGGTACGCCAGCAGAAGCATAAAACCATGAAAACAAACTTCAAGGTACTCTCTCCTCCTCAGTCCCTTTGAACCTACTCAAGGTAACCAGTCTTCTGCCATACCACCAACTGTAGGCTCTTCTGTACGTCGCCGTTTGCCTCCGCGCTGCTGTGAGACCTTCTTGGAAGTGACCTCTACTGGTTCCTTGTTGTCCTTGGCAGTCTCTTCCTTGGATTCCTCCGCGCTGGACTTCTTCTTCAATGTGCTGCTGATCAGCTGAGCCTGCCTTAGCGCTGTGTCAAAGCGAGGTGCGTGTGCCAAACAGTAATCCACAAAAACATGATTCAGCTTTCCATCATCATGCAGGAATGCACGAACTGGTTCCCAAGTGCTCTCGCTTGTGCCATAGCCTTCCCAGCTCGTGTAAAAGCGCCAGCCTTGCCTATATTTCCTCTCAGGATCTGTTCGACGTGATAAGCTCCAATTCTGTCCATCTCAGTCTGATTGTAGAATGGTATATCCTGCTCATTCGCCACGATGTCCTGTTCATCAGCCAATGATGCTCGCTCGTTGTGATTCAGCATGTCTGTGTCTCCTTCGTCGATCGTGTCTTCGCCATAGTCATCCACCAGCTAAAATGGGAAGCGCTTCACGAACTCAAAGGCAACAGGTACTTCGCCGCCCAAAGTAGGACTGCAACGCGCCGTAATACCGCAACTGCTGACTCCAGTAAAAAGGTAGGGACCATACGACATAACATCCTTCGTGGCACCCTTAGGTACCTCCAATTGCATGAACCTCTTTCTGCTCACCAGCACGTAGTCGCCAACGTTGAAAACTGCAGGTTTCCTCCTTCTATTGACGCGCTCAAACCGACTCGCTCCTCCTTTCGTCAAGTGGACTTGCACAACTTGGGCAATTTTGTTTTGTTCTTTGACCCAGTCTTCCACTTGAACGTTGCCTTCATGTGGAAAGGGTAGGTCCAAACGTAGAGTAGGCCTCCCATGGAAAACGTCTCCTCGTGAATAGCCCGATTTTCCTCTCTGCTTGTGGTTCATACATATGACCACATAGTCGTTCAACTGGACCCAATTGCTGGTTTTAATACTCTGCCTCAGGATACGGAGCTCTTCCTGGTACTCATCATTCATACGCTCGCATAGTCTGTTTGATTGAGGGCGGTAAGGTTGTGGGAAAGATACTTCCACGCCCATTGGAGCAACTACGTTGCGGTACCAGCCATAGTCTCCCTTGAAGCGAATATCCTTGTCACTGTGGATGCGAACAGGTGGGCCATAGAAAAGAATCCAATGGTGTTTGATGAGCTTCAGCACGCCTTCTCCATGAATAGTCTTCTTGCACGGCACAACTTGACACAAAGCACTCAGAGCGTCCACAATCATCAAGGCATAGTCGTAGTTATGACACTTGGGTCTGTCAATGAAGTCCACATACATCAGTGCATTGACCATTCTTGGTAGTGGCAAGACGCCAAGCAAGCCTCGGTTGCTGGGTCGGTTCCGCTTGCTCGTGACACACTCCTTGCATGTCCTGTGCATGTGCTCAATTTTCTGTGTCAACTCTGTGTCACGTACGCGAGTGTGGAACATCTTCTCGAAGGCCCAGAGCCAGGAGTCCGGTCCAGGATGACCGACAACATCGTGGGTCCACTGCAAGGCTGCGCCCAACGCCTTCTTGGGTATGCAGGTTTGCACCTCCTTCCGTAAAATCCCACTTGAAGATAACGAGGTAGGTAGGGTAGGTAGGTAGGTGCACTCGGTTGTGGAGAGGCGCCCCATGGTTCCTGCTGGCGGTGCCGCTGTGACGAACAGGAAGAGGCTCCGCGCTTGAAGAGGGGAGGCGGCTTACATCCCGCTAGACCTGACTGGTGGCCCCCAACAAAGCGGCCCCGGGCAACACTGGGAGGGCTGATCGCCGCCAGCGTGACGTGCTTGTCTCGCCGGGAGGGTGTGTCCCCGTGCTTGTGCACGTCCCCTCCTTTGGGCGGAACCCTAGAGGTTCAGCGGACTTCCTGGCGTATCGCGTTCCCAAGGCATGCATGCATGTTGTTGGTACTGGGGTTCCGAGGTGCTTGGGTGTCGCACGCTCCGCCTCGAGTCCCAAAGCAGCGTGGGCCTTAGGATGCAGCCTTATCCCCGGGCTCCGGATCTCGTTTGGCCGGGTCACCTGCATGGCACGGGCTGCCTCAGTGCCCGGGCTATGGACACTGCATTTCCTACTGCCGTGTGGCGTTTGTGCTTGGGTCCCGGTAGTGCTTGGGTTTGGGTTTCGGTAACCCCGCCAGCCCTGGCTGGGGTCTTGGGTGGGTGTGTTTGGGTACGGTTTGTGGTTTCGCCCCTCTTTTCCCCGCTGGGGTTCGCGGTGTTTGTGGTAGGGGTCGAGTTTCGGCCTGCACCCCTCCTGTCCTGGGTAGGGTTTTGGGACGTGCGTGGCTGTGTGTGCGCTCATCCTGCTCCCCGCCGTTCCCGGTTCTGGTGTGCGGTGTGGGCGTGTGTGTTGGGGTCCGGGTTTCGGCTGCGCCCCGCCTCTCCTTGGGGAGGTGTTGTTGGGGTGTGCGTGCGGTCGTGCGTGTGCCCCGCTTGCCCGCGCCCTTCCTGGGGGGCCGCCCCTGGCGCGGGGGTGTGTGGGTGTTGCCGTTGGTGGGGTGTGCCCCCCCCCCCCTCCCCTTTGGTTTTTGTTTTTGGCTTTGTGGTGTCGGTCGCTGGTTGTCCCGGTCTTGGGTCTCGTGGTCTCTGCCCCCCCATCCCTCCTTGTCCGGGCCGCGTTGTTTGGTGTTTGTGTGTGTTTTTTTTTTTTGCGTGGTGTGTGTCCGCGTGTTTTGGGTGTCCCTTCTCTCGGTGGGCCGCTGCCCTCGGCTTGGTGTTGCCGGTTTTGGCTGGGTGGTTACCCGGCGCCCCTTTGGGGGGTCCTGTCTTTGGTGCCGTCTGGGTGGGGGGTTTGGCCGCCTCTTGTGGTGTTGGTGGGCGGCGTGGTGGCTGTGGGCCGTTCTCGCCCCCCCCCCTTTTTTTTTTTTAGGGGGGGGTCTGCCTGTTCCTCCCTCTGCCTTCCCTGGGCTGGCGCACGCACTGGTCGGCATTCTGTGTGGTTTTCCGGTTTGCTGTTGGTGGTTGCGTTTTGCCAGGCCGTGCCCCGGCCCCATGGGTCGGGTGGGTTATGTACACGTTGAGCTCCGCGCCCCTTCCTGCCGGGTTAGGTTCTGGCTCTGCCGGGTGGGCGGTGGTGCCAGGGGGCTTCGTGTGGCCCTGGGTTAGCCGTGTCCCTTCGTCTCTGCGGTGCCGGCTCTAACTTTCCGGCGGCGGCTTGTGTGGGTGGACCGCCACCGTTGTTGCCGGGCGTACGGTGGCCCTTTGCTGGTGTGTGGCGGACTGGTGCGGTTCCTTCCGGGGTGTGCGGTGGCTTGATTTGGTTAGACTCTCGGTTAGCGTCCTTTGCCTGGTGCTGTGGTGTGTTGTGGTGCGCCGTGCTTCGTCGTGTCGTGTTTTGACGTGCTGCGTCGTGTTTGTCTGTGCCGTGTTGCGTTGCGCCCTGCTGGGCCGCACCGTGTTGCGCACTGTCGCACCGTGGTGTGCCGCTCTGTGCCCCGTTGCGTTGCGTCGTGCTGTGGCGTGTTGTGCTTTGGGGTGCCTTGTCGTCTGGCGTTGGACTGTGGTGCGCTGCGGTGCGGTGTGCAGTGCTGCCTCGTGTTGTGCCGTGGTGGGTCGGTGGAGGTTAGGCTGGCCCGTGTTGTGGTGCAGAGTGCGGGTTACAGCGTGGCTGGTTGGTGGCTGGGGGGTGCGGTCAGGTGGGTGGCTCGCTGAGTCCGTGCTGTGGGGGTCTGGGTGTGCCGCTCGGGCCGGTGGGTCGGGTAGGTTTCCGTGGGGTTGCCCTTCCCGGGGGCCTGTGCCCTGGTCCCGTGTCCTCTCAGGGTCCCGGTCCCTAGCCCTGGGCGCTGTGGCCGTGCCTTCGTCCTCTTCCGGTGCCTGTGAGGTGGCCCTTGTGGTGGCCGGGGTCGTCGCCTGGCGGTGAGGACGTGGTGGTGGGCTGCGCGGTGGTGTTCCCAGTGGCTTCCTCCGTGGGTGTAGCTCGCTCTCCCCGTGCAGGTGTGCCCTCCCCCCCCTGTTTGGTTTCCGGTGGCTGGGGGCGTGTGCCGGTGATTTCTGTATGGGGTCCGATTCGCGCTTCGGCGGCGTGTGTTGGGGGCGTGCGTCCCCGGGGGTCGTGCGGTGTCCGCTGGGGGTGGGGGGCGCTGGTCCCTCCGTCGTGGTATGCCCTTCTTGCAGGTGGGTCCTGGTGCCCGCCGCGATGTCCTCTTTCCCTGCGCCCCGGTCCCTGTTCCCTCCCCTTCCCGGCCCTTGGGTGGTTTCCTGCTCCCACGTTGTGTCGCTCCCGGTGCCCTGTCCCTATGGGCGCCTGCCTGTCACCTTGGGCGCTTCCGTGCCCCCTTGCCGGAGTTTCCCTCTCTGCCCCTTGCCCTGCCCTTGCCCGTGCCCTTTCCCTTCCCGGTGTGGTGGTGGTGGGGTTGGGGGGGGGCGCCGCTGGCCCAGGCCTGGGGGTGGGTGGCCTGGAGCCATTGGCGGAGGGTTCGGGGGCTGTAGGGGGGGCGGAGGCCCTGGACCGCGTCCCGGAGGAAGGCCTCCCATGCCGCTTGCGGCATGATGGCCTCCGGGGTGGCCTCGTTGGGGTCGGCAGGGGTGCGGGTGCGGACCTCCTCGAAGGTGTGCACCATGTGCACCCATTCTCGTCTTCCCGCTCCCCCGGCCCACTTCAGCCAACGGCGGAGCTCCTGCAAAGCGGGGGCAGACCACCGGGCGAGGTGGGCGGGGGCCTGGGGGGGGGAAGGGTTCGAGCTCGAGGTCCTGGAGTGGCGGGAGGAGGACGTGGACCTGTGGTGGTGGCGGGCGTGGAGGCGCCCTGGGGGAGCGAGAGCGGCGGTGGCGGGGCTGGGGCTGGAGGACGGGTACAGGCAACGGGGGGAGCGGGAGGCCCGGTGGGGCCTGTGGGGGGAGGGGGTGGTGGACATTGGGCGGCGGTGGTGTGCCTGGCGGCGCCTGGGGGAGCGGGAGCGGCGGTGGCGGGGACTGGGGGTGGGGGTCGGGTACGGGCGGAGGGGGGAACGGGAAGCCCGGTGGGGCCCGTGGGGGGAGGTGGTAGTGGACATGGGGCGGCGGTGGCGCAGGTGGTGGCGCCTGGAGGAGCGGGAGCGGCGGGAGCGGGGCCCTGGGGGGTCGTGGTGGCGCCTTGGGGAGCGGGAGCGGCGCGAGTGAGTGGTTGAGGGGCGGTGGCGGTGTGGGGAGCGTGAGCGCTGGGGGCGGGTGCGCCGTGCGGGGGGGGAGCGGGAGCGCCGCCGTTTGCGGGACCGGGCCTCGTCGCTCGAGTCAGGCCAGTCAGGAGGTGTCGGCGGGTCCTGGGGGGCCTCGCGCGGTGCCGCCTGGTACTGGGGGGGGGGGGGAAGTCCCCCGCCCTCCCTGGATCCGCCACGTAGGGGTGCGGCGGCGGCAGCGGCTGGTGGTACGGGTCGAGTGACTGTCCCTGGCGGGGCTGGGCCCGCGGGGCCCCTTCGGCGTGGATGTGGTGGCCGGGGGGATACAGTGCCTGGTACGGGGGGGGGGGTGGCCCCTGGAGGTAGGTCGGGTATGGGGGTGGAGCGCCCGGTGGCTGCCATCCCATACGCTGGTGCTGCTCGTGCACGGGGGGTTGTGGCCCGGTGGGGTAGGGTGGTGGGCAGTGGTAGTGGTGGGGGTGGTGTTGGTGGTGGTGGTGGTTGGGCCGCTTGTGATGGTGGAGCTGGTAGTGGTGGGGATGGTCCTGCGGGTATGGCCCTAGGACCCCTTGTGGATATACCGGTCCCCCTGTTGGGGGTGGGGGGTCGGGCATCGTGTGTAGTGCCTGGGGCCGTACTGCTTGGTGGGCGGCGAGGTCGGGTCGGGGGCCGGGCTTGACGGTAATTGTGGTCGAGGGGTCCCAAGTCCCTGGGTCGGTTTGGTCGGCGGCGGTGGTGGTTTGTGGGGGATGGATGACGGGGCGCTTGGAGTTGGAGATGTTGACGAGGGTTTGGACGGGGTCGTGTTGGGTGGCCGCCTCTGTGGTGGCGGCGGCCGCTGGTGGGAGGGGGGCGTGGGTTGTGGTGGGTGGGGGGTCCTGGCTTGGGTTAGGGTTTGGGTTGGGGTGGTGTCGCTTGGGTTTGTGTCGTTTCCTTTGTGGTGTTGTGGGCTGCGTGGCGTGGTGTTGGTGGCGGTGCTGTTGCTGGTGGTGCGCTCGTTTGGGCGCCGTCTTGGGTTTGGGGTCGGGTTTTGGTTTGGGGTCCGGTTCGAGGTTGAGGAGGACCTCGGTCCGGAGGTGCGTGGGCGCCGGTGCCGGGTGGCAGGTTTTCCCGGTGTGCTGCCGGGGTGCCTGGGTTGCCTGTGTGGGGGTCGGGGGGTCCCCGGTAGTCTGGCGTGCGGCCGCAGCTTTGGCTTTTGCCGTGGCCTTGTGGATGAGGTCGGCGGGGAGGGGGGGGTCGGAGGATGAGGTGGAGGACGTTGATGAGGCGGAGGAAGAGGAGAAACTGGTGATTTTGGGGGACGCGGGTTGCGCTGTGATGCGGGCGGTCGCGGGTTGGTGGGCGGAGGCTTCTGCTGCTGCCACGGCGGGGAGGATGGAGGGCATGTCCTCAGGCTGTAGGTTGGGGGTGGGTGGCTGGGGGGGCCCGGCCCTGACCTGGCGGCCCGGCGGGCCGATCTGGTCGGCAGCGGTGGGGGAGGGAGGCGCGGGGCTGTGGCCTTCTCCTTCTGGGATTGGCTGGGCCGGGGTTCTGCAATGTGTGAGGCTGTGTGGCTGTCTGTGTCTCCTTCTTCGATCGTGTCTTCGCCATAGTCATCCACCAGCTCAAATGGGAAGCACTTCACGAACTCAAAGGCAACAGGTACTTCGCCGCCCAAAGTAGGACTGCAACGCGCCGTAATACCGCCACTGCTGACTCCAGTAACAAGGTAGGGACCATAGGACATAACATCCTTCGTGGCACCCTTAGGTACCTCCAATTGCATGAACCTCTTTCTGCTCACCAGAACGTAGTCACCAACGTTGAAAACTGCAGGTTTCCTCCTTCTATTGACGCGCTCAAACCGACTCGCTCCTCCTTTCGTCAAGTGGACTTGCACAACTTGGGCAATTTTGTTTTGTTCTTTGACCCAGTCTTGCACTTGAACGTTGCCATCATGTGGAAAGGGTAGGTCCAAACGTAGAGTAGGCCTCCCATGGAAAACGTCTCCTCGTGAATAGCCCGATTTTCCTCTCTGCTTGTGGTTCATACATATGACCACATAGTCGTTCAACTGGACCCAATTGCTGGTTTTAATACTCTGCCTCAGGATACGGAGCTCTTCCTGGTACTCATCATTCATACGCTCGCATAGTCCGTTTGATTGAGGGCAGTAAGGTCGTGAGAAAGATACTTCCACGCCCATTGCAGCAACTACGTTGCGGTACCAGCCATAGTCTCCCTTGAAGCGAATATCCTTGTCACTGTGGATGCGAACAGGTGGGCCATAGAAAAGAATCCAATGGTGTTTGATGAGCTTCAGCACGCCTTCTCCATGAATAGTCTTCTTGCACGGCACAACTTGACACAAAGCACTCAGAGCGTCCACAATCATCAAGGCATAGTCGTAGTTATGACACTTGGGTCTGTCAATGAAGTCCACATACATCAGTGCACTGACCACTTTTGGTAGTGGCAAGACGCCAAGCAAGCCTCGGTTGCTGGGTCGGTTCCGCTTGCTCGTGACACACTCCTTGCATGTCCTGTGCACGTGCTCAATTTTCTGTGTCAGCTCTGTGTCACGTACGCGAGTGTGGAACATCTTCTCGAAGGCCCAGAGCCAGGAATCCGGTCCAGGATGACCGACAACATCGTGGGTCCACTGCAAGGCTGCGCCCAACGCCTTCTTGGGTATGCAGGTTTGCACCTCCTTCCGTAAAATCCCACCTGAAGATAACGACCATAGCTCTTTGTCAACCAGTGCATAGGATCCATCACCAAGGGCTTTCAAAATATCTCCATAGTCCTCCACATAGTCAGACTTCCATAGAGAATTGAGTAATTCCGCTTTGCTCATGGTGAGATCCAAATGGACATCCATCTTCTGAAAAGCCTCTCTAGAGAGAGACTGAGAGCTTGCAGAAATTTTCTCGTCCAAATTCTCACGTGATAGCCTATCACATAACTCATCTTTCAGACCCGGTACCCTGTAGATGTTGTGCTTCAGCTAAGCCAGAAACCTCCACCAACATCTGAGCTTTCGGCTTTCAGGAGGGGCCCTCTTGAGACACGTCTCCGTGGACTCCTGATCACAGAACCACACCACGGATTTGCTGCCAAACAGTCGGCTTTGTCCAGAGATAAGCCAAATTCCTGAGAGTAATTCACGCTCATACGTTCTGTAGTTTGGTCTGGTTGAGGACCATTTCCAATTCCAGTGGCCAATGGGTACAAGATGGAATTCCTGCGAATCGCAGTTGTGCTTGAGTGAACCGTCACGATTGACTCCGACTGTCCGCCATTCATCCTTGCATCCTTGCAGCTGCTCCTGGAATTCGTTGCCACTGCAGAAGTGTACCACCGCCTCCCACCAGAGACGCATCAGTGATGACCACGAACTCACCGTCAGGTGCAGGTGTGCCCAACAACCCCAAAGAACTCAGTTTTCCCCTGATTCGCTGAAACTGAGCTTCATGCTCTGGTGTCCACTTCCAAGGTACAGTTTTCTTGGTCAAGTCCGTGAGGAGGTGGCTACTGTACGTGAAAGTGGGGATGTGTCTCCTGTAAAAAATACAGGATCCTAGGAAAGCTCTGATGTCCTTGACGCCACGGGTCTTGTCATCACAGATGGGCGCGTTCAAAACTGGGGCAACGTTATCCTTCACAGGTCTCCACCATCTCCATCCAACTTGGAAACCCAAATATTCAATTTCCTCCTGCATGAATTCACATTTTTCCAACTTCATGCGGGTATTGCATTCCTCACAAGTGCGCAAGAACTCTTGCACTAAATGTAAGTGATCATCAGCGTCATCGGTCCCGAATAAGACATCGTCTATATAGACTTCAATGACAGCCCGCCTTTTCAGCAGTGCCTGCACCGTAGGTTTCAGTTTCATATGGGCCACGACCTGGTTCATGAGCTCCTGCAAAGTTGCCGCAGCGTTTGTCAACCCGAACGGCATGACTTTCCATTTGAACACTTGACCATTAGGGGCAATAAATGCTGATAGATCCTGCGCTCGTTTTGTTAACTCCACTTGCCAGAAACCACTGCGCTTATTCAATTTGGATTTGAAATGGCAATGTGGGGCTCTTTCCAGCGCTTGTTCCAAACTTGGTAGACTCCCTGAATGTTTCTTGGTGAGCTTGTTCAGCTTCCCGTAGTGGACAACCAGCCTTTTTGCGTTGCTCCCTGGTCTGTCTACCCAGAAACAGGGAGAGCAGTGCTTGGGATACTCTGCTTGCTCATATTTTTGAGCGAGGTCGGCTGCAATGCATTCAGTAATCTGACGCATTATTTCCTCACTGTCGGCCTTGCTAGCTGGAAATGGCTTTGAACGCACAGTGGTATTTTTATGCTCATCCATCAATTCCAAGTCCATGGTAACCAACTTCTTACATGAACCATGTGCCATCAACGGTCCAAAAGCAACCTTCCGCCGACGTAGGACTTCTTGGATTTTGGAGGGCAATTTTTTGATCTTCTCCTCGAAATCATTTGCGGCTGCCAAATTTGATTTCCCATACTCATCCCTGGATACAGAGTAAAACTCACTGAGTAGGGCCGAGACGTCCAGAGAAACGTCATTGCCATCCACGATGAGGCGGTCGTCATCCAGATATTGATAAAGCAAATCTGTTTCATCTCCGTCAACGCTCATGCCCGTGAACTCGTTGTAATGGCTCTTCCATCTGTCTTCGAGCTCTAGCCTTTGTTGTTCCTCAGATATCTGGAAGATTCGGAGTTCAATGTCCTCCTTCAAAGAGCGTAAGTCGTCCTTCGAGACCGGCCATCCGCGTGAGTTGGCAATTCTTGCCTTGTCCTCCTCGACTTGCATGGTCACGCCATACTCTTGCATAGCATGTAGGGCCAGACACAACATGGTAACATTTTGTACACCTCCCATAACTGAATCTTCGAGACCGACTTCGCTCAGTAAATCCTCGATTCGGTCCGAATGATCTTGGTGGATGCTTGGGAATGGGTCGTACTTCAGGGGCTGAGCGATATTGAGATCCGCCAGATAGCCGTCTTCACTGACTTCATCCCATTGCACTTCTGCAGGTTCCTCCCTGACCTCTTCCAACTGAATGTCGACCTTGTCAATTTCAGCATCTCGAACGCCAGCGTCCTGTTCTTCATCTGATTCCGTTGGAGAGTGAATTTCTTGGACTTCAGACTCGTCCTTCGGTGTTGCTGCAGGTGCAACGTGCCCGTATCGCTTCAGTAGATCAGACCGGGTTAAACCACGGTTTACTCGATGGAGAAACCTGACCACTTGGGGATTCAGTTCATCCAACGAAAAATCACAATCATTGCCATCGATGAGAGATGCAATGCTTTCCAGCGTGGGGCTGGTAATGGGCTGGTTGCCCCATCTGGGAGATAGAGGGGTACATCTGGGATACATACACGAACCTTAGTCATGCGGTCCAAAAATGGTCGCCATTCAGCAGCTTCCCCGGTTTGGCCCCTATCAGGACAAATAACCACGACTTGCGCTCGGTGGAGCACGGCCTTGACGACGGGGGGTTGGCCCAGCATAACTGTAAGTTGTGCCAGTTGTAGGCATAACATGAATTGAGGGGAGTGCAATACAACGGTTCGGTATGATTTTTGGGGTGGGCGTACAAGTCCACGGTGGGTCTTAAATTACCAAGGTCGATGAGGACTTGCTCCCTCAGTGAAGGTAACAAACTGTAGGCTTCTCTCCCGAAATTCTCCAAGAGGATTGAGCAGGTGGAACTCCGTTTCCTCCTTCCTTCTGACAGGACCTTTCAGATAGCGATACCAAGGATAATTCATCAGTCTCTGGATTTTTGACAATAAGTCTCGATGGAGTGAAAATCAAACCCAGAATCGTCTTGGCGTTTTGACAGATGAAATTCATGCCTAGGCATACCTGAAAAGCTGAAGTCTCCATAACGATACAAACATGAGGAAGTGAAAAATTGCCCATGCACACATCCACGGATTTCTCTCCTTCACTGTACGTGTAGTGCCCATCTCCCACCTTGACTGCACAGTAACCCCTGCGATTCGGATCTGACGCCAATGATGAAGCCACTATGGAATCAGTTGCACCAGTATCCAAAATAGCGTCACACATCTCCCCCTCCACAACCACGGGTAGTCACAACGTGAGACCGTCCTTGACAGCGGCTTGAAGCAGGTCCACCATTTTCTCAACTTCCGAAAATGCACAATCTCTCTTCCTCTTCTCTGCTTGACTCTCAGTGTCCTCCTCCATCGGTTCGGTCTATGCTGAGGGAGCGCCAGCACCAGCACTTGCTGCGGCCAGATGCAACTTTCTTTCTTGGGCCAGCTTTTGATCCCTTTTGCTTCTGGTCCTTCTATTTCTTCTTGGCGTCTTCTACCGCCTTTTGGGCTGCCTCCTCACTGAGACCGGATTGGATCAGGAAGGTCTTGAGTCGATCCTCTTTCTCCTTTCTTTGCATCTCAAAGCAGTGATCGCTGTAGTGGTCCGTCTTACCACAATGCTTACACTGAATGCGTGCCTTAAATTCGGCGATCAACGCGTTGGTGTCCAACTGTCCTTTGCCTCCTCTGCCTCCTTGGCCTTTTCCTCTTCCTCGACCTTTTCCTTTGCCAGAGCCTTTTCCTCCTTTGTCGCCCTTGCCTTCTTTCTCAGAGAATGTTAGCTCTGCAACCATCGAGTGGCATTGGGAGAGGAGTTCGTTGATGTCCGGCTTGTGGGCAGAACTTCCAGACGATGGTTGTCCAGAGAAAGAGGCATCCTTTTCCTTATCTCTCTGCTTTTCTTGGTATCGATTCGCAGCAGTGCGCCCGAATGCAGAACCACGAGAAGCGGCGAGATGTTTGAAACCAACAGGAAGCTGTGCGCTCGTTCATGAGATCCTTCAGTGAACCATAAGAGTGCATTCCTGCAAAAAGGTCTCCTTGGTCCACTCAACGAATGGTTTATCATTGATCTAGGAAGAAAGCTCCATAAGTTTGCGCTCCTCAGTCATAACACCTGGGTTCAAGTTGTCAAACAGCCTTTCCAGTGTTCCCAATAGTTTGACACCCTGCTCTTGCTTTGGGTCATAAGGTAAATGGGACACCTTCGAAATCTCACCCAGAATTGAGAGGTCCGTCCGGAGCATAGGATAGAGGTCGTGGAGGTTTCTCAGAAAATCCTCAAAGCTTGTGGCCGTTTTCAGCAATTCGGAGACTCTTTCTTGGAGTTCAGCATCTTTGATGCCCTGAACAATGAGGTTAGCTTTCACCCGATCCTTGGGTTTGGCCTTGCCAGTGAGCACCAGGTATCTTCCAAAATTTTCTGCATACTTCTCAACGTTGCGCCCATCGAACGGTGGAATTTCCATTTTCAGAGCGTGAGTCGTATCCTCTTCACTGTCATCTGACCACTCATGTTTATTCATACCTCCACACACTTCTGTAAGTGTGGCCAAAGCCGATGATTCTCGCGTAAGAAAGGGACTTTTCTTAGTTGGTGGTGAAAGACTGGAGGTAGGCATGCGCCGAATGTCTTCGGACGACTTGGAGATATTCTCGCTCATCCGATCAATACGCTGGAGTACCTTCGAAAGAAGTGGGTCATCCGTCTCCAGGATTTCATCCTCAGAACCGTCAGAGAGAGTCTTGTGGAACTCGGCTTTGGATTTTCCCTTGACCGTCTTGCGCGTACGCTTGTCTCGTACTTCTGTAGCTTTGTGCTTCATTTTCTCCTTGAGATTCTCCAATAAATAGTCTTCCAGCCAGCCGTTCATTTCTTCGTGCTCTTCTTCCTTGAACTCGCCAATTTCATCTTAGAGCTCCTTTGCAAATTTTGTCTCAGGTAATTCATAAGACCCTTCGGAGAAATCATGACCAACTTCGGAACTCGACGTCCAAATAGGTACTCTGTGATCGTCTCCTGAACAGTGACCCTTTGGTGAGGACGTAGGTTCCAGTATAATGGTCGGCGGACTGAGAGGAACAGGTGTCGTAGCAGATCCTGACGAAAAACTCGGTGAACGCATATCTGGGAATGAACTGGTCAAGTGTCTGCGCGCGTCGCGCTCCTGAATTCAAGCCGCAGTCTTGTTGAAAACCAGCGTTTCTTGTAGATAAATGAAATTCTGCATGTTCTCTTCTTCGACGCGTAAACCACGCTCGCGTTCTTCAAAGCCAGCCAGTAATAAAACATAAGGATCACCAATAGAATCCAATTCTTGTTTTCCCTTGGGCTGATAACTTTCATATGATTGAAATAAAGGTTGCCTTTCTTGATTCGCCCCATCGTCTTCTTGTGCGCCGTGAACGAAAGACCCCAGTGACGCTTGTTGATCGTCGACGTTGCTAGAACTCGCGAGGTCGACGCTTCGACGTGTGGAATCGATGTTGTGCATAGTCGCATCCATACCTCTGCTACCACTGTTAAATTCCCGTTTTGCATCTTGTTCCTCTGTTTGATTAGTCTCAGTATCCTCTGGTTGAACTTGCTTTGGTGTTTGTTCCTGCTCCATTTCAGGTACACAAAGATTTCGATAAAAATAAAACCAGACCAAGACTCCAAGACGAGCAGAAATGGGATCAATAAAACCAAGAAAGAACTTTATGGAGGCTGCACAATAAACAGACAAGCAATGGGTGATGTTTGGCCTTGCACTTGCGTGTATGCATGCATGTATGCTTCAGAACCACTCAGGATTTTTAAAGCGATTTCAGATCAGGGCAAAAATGGTATATCACAGAAATCAGGTCTCCTGCAAAGATCGTCAAACAGACGCAAGAAAAATGGATTCTCCATGATAAAAAAAGATAGAAAATTATTTTAAATGTCTTCCAGGAATTTTTCCGTAGCTCCGAAAAAAAAAAACTTATGTCTGCAGAACTCAGTAGGAACTGCCCTGATGACCTCAGAACTCAGTAGGAATCGCCCATAGTGGCAGCGGCGCGCTCACGGGCAAAAAATGGTCAAAAAAATGAAGTAGTCATAAGACCACTCTATGGATGCGGAATTTTATGCTGAGTCTGAAAATCATATTCATTTTGTGTCAAACGACCATATGGCAGAGAAGAATGCAGATAACTGAACAGCTCAATGTCAATGAGACTAGCCACAAAAATAAATAAAGCAAAGGCCAACACCCATGTTGTGCTATATTACAAATAGTGTTCAAAGAAGAAACAATGGAATAACAAACAATAACTCATGGCATATAATACAATAGATAAACCCTCTTTTGCATTAAAGTTAAGCCATTAAGTGTCTTTCACCCATATTGGAAGTGATCAAGCTCCATGGATAAAATTTTCCCCAATGTCCCAACCAAACTCCAATAAACATTAAGGCCATTGCTCCATATAAAACCAATGTTGTGAGACATTGTTGCCCATTCATGGACTTTTAACAGTACATGTCCAAATCTATCAGCATTGACGAAATCGGCTGCATTGCACTACGGACCTCTGTTAGGTGTGCCTGGCTGGTAGTCAGTAGGTCACCTGTCTCAGTGATGCTGTACCTTCGGAAGCTGTGTGGCATCCACCCGACCTGCATGCGTGTGTGCCAAACAACGTCGAGGGACACCCTCAAGGGTGGTGGAGTTGTACTACACCTTGACGAAACAGTTCAGTCCCCTACTGAACATTTGAAGGTTTTTCGCCAGATGAGGAGTGGTCGCTAAAGTTGAACAGGGAAAAACGTCCGGACTGGGCCAACGTTTTGTGTCGCAAAGCAGGTTATGTGGTGCACAAGCGGTTGCGATCCCTAACCAAGGGGTAGCCTTGTTGCTTCATGAGAAAGGCCCCGCGCAGAATGGAACAATACATTTGGTGGTCCTGCGCTACAATGGGGTTCAAAAAGTTCTCTGCAAACAGTTGATGGTTGGCAACTAGTTTCATTCAAAAAGAGCAAGAACGAAAAAAAGATCCAACGTGTCATTTCTGGTAAAAAGCAAGGGATTTTGCTGGAAAGAAAGCCTTTTTCTCTTGCCTTTGGTTTCAGAAAAGAGAGACCAAAATGGTCCAGTTACTTCAGCTTTTGCAGATTTCAGGGAGACTTGGGAGTGCATTTGCCCAAACAACTATTTTCCGTAGGTGCTGCAGCAGAAGACATTGTCACCCGTTTTCATCAGCGAGAAGATGACGCTGCAGCAATATAAGGAGGCGTAGAATCATTATCGCGGAGGCCAGGGGAACTTCCAACCGCAGGATGTCCGGCAGACAGATGCGGACATCGCCGAAACTGCCACCTCTGCCAAGCGGGACAAGCCGAAGGCTAGTGGCAGCGCATTTGATGCCAACGGAGGCAAACCTCAGAGTCTGTGCCCTGCGATCGGGGTACAGGCAGTGGATGCAATATTGACGCGTTCCCGTGGGGGGGCCTGGCCACGGGACGCTGCGGCGGACACGCACAAGCAAGCAGGCAGGCAAAGCACTGCGCTCACAGGGGCATCCTCATGCTCATGTCATGTGACAAAGCGTTTCAGGATCCTTGCCACTCTGAGACAAGGGAACAGAAGTATTTACAGCAACACATCAGGATATGTACACATGGGGTTAAGACTGGACTGGGGTAAGGGCATCATAGGACAATAGACACTCAGTCCCAACTCATATCCCAATCCCAGGCCCGACCCCCTCAGTGGCTGGCAGGGGCGGGGGCTCAAACACAACCTATGCCCTGCTCCATTCGGACCCTGAAACCCTGCCCATAGGGGAGGGTGTGCCGCCCAGCCACAGGCGAGTTCCTGGGAACCAAGCAGCTCCAAAGGCCAACCGACAGTGACTCCCCATGCTCCCCCAACGGCACGTCCCAACTCCCTTCTGAGCCAGAGATAAGGCCCCGCCATTATCCCCTAGGAGTTGGTAGCTGAAAATGGGCTGTCTCAGCCCAAACTGATATTAGCTCGAAAAACTCTAATATTGACCCCTCATCAGGACCAGCCAGAGGTAGGGACGAGGCAACTGACCCCATGCCCTTCAAGTACCAGCTCCTTGGAGCCCTCACCCAACATGGTTCCCTCTGAGTCCCCGGCATCAAAGCGCCACGGGTTCGCCAAGTGGGGTCATGATGCCAAAATCACCAAAATTGGAGTCATTCCTCCGGGAGGCTCGCCCGGTCAGGGCAAGGCCAACTGCTCACATGAAAGCAGGCAGGACCTGGGACTAATATCTGAGTGCAAGACTCCGAATTAGGTCCAGGCACCTCATGGGCATAGAGATATGGGGCCGCCAATTGACCACACGGGGGGCTGAAATTGGGGTCCCAAAAGGGGGTCATTTTGGCGGCTCAAAATGAGCCAAAATCGAGGGTATCCCCAATGGTATATCTCCACGCTGACTTGGGGATCGGATCCGCCGTTCCATATGCAATCCACTGGGAATCCAAGGGGAATTTACATGTACTTGGCTCTCAAGGATCCCCATGAGCCTCGGCGTGGTGACGAACCGAAACGGGTCCACGAATGCCAAAATGGCAAAATCGGCCTTCTCAGGCGACCATCCTGGGTAGGAAGTCTTGGCGATGTTGTCGTGCCAAGCCTTGATTCACGGCCCTTGATATCTTCTTTGGTCCCATGCTTTGGGATTTGGCTTGCGGTCACACTTGCTGCTTACTGTTCACCGAGGGGATGACCACACGGATGGGGCAGAAAGCAGCATGCGGTGCAAAGGGGGGGATCATGGATCGCACCAAAAGTTGAATAACTCCGGATGGGCTGGAGGAGCAAATACGAAACTCAATGGTGTTCAACCCTTGGTCATTTGCTACAAGAATTGTATCTTTCTTCTACCTAGGTCCCTTACCCCATGGAGATACGGCAGTTCCAACATGGCATACAATGGCAAAAACAGCGAAAATTGGGCGAAATGGCCCGCACTCATGATTCCATATCTCCATGGCCACGGCGAGCATCCTTCCAACTAAGGATGCTATGGATATATGTGACTTAGGTCCCAATATATGCCACTTGCCAAACGTCGTAGTCGCCTTTAGCTATTTTCCCCCTTGGAGGGAAAATGACACGCAAATGGGGCAGAATGGCAACATACCCCAAGTTGGGCAACTCACAATTCTCCCTTCACGAGGAGAGGCCACATGGGGATACACCCCATTCGATGCGGGTTTATGTTCCCTCTCTGAATCGCCCTTACCCTTGGTCAAGTGGCTCACGCAACCTTGGGCCGAACATTAAGGGGGAGACGGGGTTTGTGGCCATTCTGGGCAAAACGGCCAAAATTCACCCAAAAGTGGTCACTGGAAAAATCGTATCTCCGTATCACAAGAGAGATAGTCCTTGGGCTTTTGCATGGGTGCAAACCGAAGCTTTGCTTCCCTTTTGCGACAAGGGTTCGGGTTCAAAGCGTTAGGGAAACATTTTTAACACTCCAATCCTTGAAGCATACTATATATGGGAAAAAGTGCATATATTGGCGATATTGGCATGCATATATCTATGGGTCATTGAGGAACAAAAATATGAGTAAACATGTTTGGAGTAGGCCCATAGTAAGTGCTCTCAAATATGCCCACTATGGTTAGATTGTCCTCGCCCACCCATGTCATTAGCGTTTGCATACGAGCGCATGTGCAAAGAGGCAGTATGGCACGCGTGCTCACAAGACGACGCTATATAAAATGGAAGGCAAGGTTGCAAAAATCAACCAAGCTATCCACGATGTCATTCGTGGTCTCTACCTTACATATTGCTTTGGTTCAAGGCTCGACTCCGCATAGGCTTTGAGTACGAGCCTCGGGAAATTGGCCATTTTGGCCTAATTTTCGACCAAACTTTGCCCCTTTCCAAAAAATGAGTTTTGGTACGCATTGAATTGCGTGGAGCCATCGTTGAGTCGGCTCAAAAAACGAAAACTGCCTAAGGCATTTGGCCTTGTGAGCAATATGCTCGGTGATTAACGTGCATGCTCACAAGCACACAAAGTTAGTGTTTGAGCATGCAAATGACTTGGGTTTACGACACCCATATGCTGCCTAAAACATCCCTAATCCCCGCTTCCCTACACAAAGTGATATGCCCACATGAAAGGGGCATGGATGAAAGGCATAGGGGGGAGATGTGGAGTACCGTCCGAACCCATGGTCCTTGAGAACCATGAGTTCGAGCGATCGACGGAAAACCTTGCGCGCTGATTTTCTCGCAGACGCAACAGCGAAGAATTCCGGTGAACACACCAGATGAAAGTACATTAAAAACCCTCTAGATCCAGCCCTTAACTTCCCCTGGAACCTCAAAGGTACAGGAGAAAAATCCCTCACAAAACTTGCCACGGAGAGGAGACGCAAACGAGCGAACAGGCGACAACAGGCGGCGATTTCGCGGCAATTAGAAATCGCGTTTGAAATCGGGTATTTCACCGATTTCTAACCGAAAATCGATCACGAAGGTGAAATTATGGTAATTCCACATCGATGTAATGGTTAGGACTCGGATCATGGATCCCGCGGATCAGAGAAAAGGGATTTCCCGCTGACGGACGGTGTTGACGGCGTCCGTGCGGGTGTGACGGCCTCCGGGCCATGGGCCACGGGTTCTGGGTACCGCTTGAACCCCCTCCTTAGAGCAAACCCTGGGGGGGGGGCTCGATATTACCCACGCATGGCAGCGGGTACCCAGGACCATCCCCTGAAGGGGGGGGGGGTCACACTTCAGGCCGGTTTTCGGGTTAGGTTGCCCACGACAATCCCACGGTAAGACAGGTATGGTGCTGTAGGTGCTTGTAACTGCAAGTATAGTATTAGGTATCAAATCTCGGGTCCTGGCGGCGATTGTTCGGCATCCAAAGGACCCGTTGACCCATACCAAACGCACCGGGTGCCGGCTGCGACGGTCACTACCACAGTGGCAGTGGCATACACGGCCAACATAGGCGTCACACGACGACGGAGGTGGTCCCACAGGTCGAAAGTGACCACAAAGATCCATCAGGCTACCCCAAGCTTCCCAAGGCCGCAGACTGGGGGAGAGTCCCCACGGGTCTTCCCCCGGGCGCACCATGACCATATCGACGACGCGAGTCCAGAGTGGTAAAGCCGCACGAACTCCTCCTTAAGGGATCGGGCGTCAAGGCCGTCTTCTTGCTCGCCCCATTACCACGAAGGCCATGCATGGGGGAGTCCCCATGCAGTCTGGGCGGAGGCTCCGACTCCTCAAACCACCAGTTTCCCAGGCAAACTGGCCGAGGTCAGGACACCAAAGGTCGCCACCTGACTGCAAGTGCGTCTGCAAGTCGGTAGGCTCACGCTGGGACTGACAGTGGCGGAGCGCTGGGAGTGTAGTCAGGCAACTGGGCTTCCCGCCTGGCGCCTTCAGGATCTCAGCACTCATAGCCACTAGGGCACACGGTATCACGGGCACACACACGTGACAATCTGTACTTAGGTACTGGTCCAGGCTGAACCTTATGTATAGGCATGTACACGGCGACTCAGGGCGCCTTCGTATTCGAACCCGTGTCCCCTCGGGGGGAAAAACTGTCATACTTCAATGATGGGTCGTTAATACTCCACATACAGATGCACATTTTCCTGGGGGGAAGGAAAAGTGAGCAAAAATCAGGTTAATAGGCGTGTAAACACGCTCCGGACGAAGCGCCAAACCACGCCTCGGTAAGGATAAGGCATATGCAGGGGGGGTTGACCGAAAAACGCCTGAGTCCAGGCCATATATAGTCTGCAGACACACATAGACTGGTCTGGACCCCGCAAGTGCCATGGGACCAGACCACAAACCCAGATTCGCAACGCCGATGACAGCGGCGTCCGTTGCGCAACGTCGTATGGGCGGCAAGGCCTCAAGAGCTCAGGGAATGTCAAAGTCAGTCGCCCTGCCTGGTTTCCCGAGGATTCAGCTGGCGGGGAGTGACGAATGGAAGAAGAGAGGGGCCATCACCCCTGAATTCAGCAGGGGGGGAGATATGGCCACTCAGATGGCATGTCACCGGAAGATGGAAGAGAGCAAGCAAGTGAGGGACGATTCGTCGACCAAACAAGCGCTCAAACTGCATCAGGGGAGAGCTCAGGGCGGCGATCAGGCGCCTCCAGCTGCAATCGCCCGGGTGAGTGCCACCAAGTCCGAGACGTGGAGCTTGGTCTTGTGCTTGCGGATGTAGTCCATGAAGGGGGTGTTAGTCCGCGGCACGAACGAGGAGACGGGTTCCCAGGTGTCGTGGGACGGCCCATAGCCTCGCCAACGAACCTTGAACTCCAGACCTCCGGGTGCCGAGGCGTTCGGACGCTGGGCCAGGATCTTCTCGACGGTATAGTCGTCCTGCTCAGCGTAGTGGTCGTCCGAATCAGCCTCATGTGCGGTGTAGTCCAGGGACACATGTTGGCGACGGAGGTCGGGTTCCCGCACAGGGAGTTGACTTTCGTGGCGCTCCCAGAACTGTCCGTGACCCACCTTGATGCGGTAGGTGTCCTCACCAATCCTGCGGACCACCTCTCCGGGTGTGAACCAGGTTTTGGTGCGGTGGGTGCCCATGGGGCGGGGTCTGATCACCCTCACCGGGTCTCCCACCCTGAACTTTTGCGCTGTAGGGCTCGGGGCGGACTTCTGACGCACGGCATGCTCCTTCTCGAGCTGCTGGCGGATGTCCCGCGCCGTTGCCTCTTGCCGCGCAAAGAATTCCTTGGCGTCCATGGCCATACCATCACCCGACAAGGGAAGTCCCCGACCCAGGGTGTCCCCGCCGAACAAAATCTGGTGACAGGACAATCCACCCGGAGTGGGGGTGTCATGATTGGCCTTTAGGGCAGGCCACATCTCCTCAAACCAGTTTCGATGCGGGTTTGCGAGGTGAATCTTGCGTAGCTTCTCGAACAGCTGGTTTCCAGCCACTTCAGCCCGGCCGTTGGACCGGCTGAGGTAGGCGACGCTCTTGGCATGACGTATCCCCCTGAGGGAACACATGGCCTTGAACCAGCCGCCAGTAAACTGGGGTCCTCGGTCACTGCAAATGGTGCGGGGGATGGCAAAGACGGTCAGCCAATGACGGATCATCATGACGGCCACTTCCTTAGCTAGCAACCCCTTTTGGCGTGCCGGAACGACCACTACGTAGCCGCTGTGGCGGTCCACACACAGGACCACACAGTCGAAGGTCTCCTTGCCAATGTGGACTTCTGGCATGGAAAAGACGTCCATGGCCACGCTTTCCATGGGCTGGTCAGGTACCGGAGTCCATTGGGCTTCCCCTGCGATGTTCCGGTTGTCGGGGTTACAGGCCTGACAGACCGAGCAGCCCTTCCCGACCCTCTTGATGGCGTTGTAGAGACTGATCTGGTCGATCTTGAACCGGCGCTGCATGTCCAGGGCTTGCTTCCTGACCCCTGGGTGCATCATGTGGTGGTGCCAAGCCTCACATAGCTCCAGCACTCGGGACTCCGGGACCAGCAGCTTACCATTCCGGTAAAGCTTGCCATCCTCCTCGGTCAGCCCCTTTGGCCACTTCTGCCCGTCATCAGGGTCGGTCACAGCCCTATACTCGGCCTCAAAGGCCTCGGACTTGGCGTAATCGTCGGTCCAATCGTCCTGGAGGCACGATTCAGGGAAGAGGTGCTTGTCGGACTCAGCTCCCTCAGGGGCGAGTACTCTGACCGCTGTGCCCATCCTCCTTCCGAGGGGGGCATCCGCAGCCATGACAACGAAGCATTTAACACCCTCCTCCTCCCTCAGGCGCTCCATTTCTATGATCCTCTTGGCCTCCGCGGTCTAGGCCTCATCGCCATGGGCGGAGACATCTGTCATGCCCTTGCTGGCGGGGTAGGCCCACCTGCTGAGACAGTCCGCCACGGTGTTGTCCTTGCCAGGAACATACACAACCGTGAGGTCGAACTTGGCCAAGGTCTCATGCCATCTTGCCCGTCGGGAGGCCGAACCAGAGGGGGTGTCCACGTGCTCTTTGTGCCACGACTGCAGACTCTGATGGTCGGTGCAGACAGTGACAGGATGGAGGGCTATGTACCCAGCCCATTTCCTGAGAGCCATGACGATGGCATACGCCTCCTTTTCTCGAAGCGTCCACGTCCGTCTCTGGCATTCCGCCAGGACTCGGCTCCAGAAGGCCACAGGCACGTGCCTCCCATCGTCAAGCACTTGTTCCGACACAGCTCCAACGGCGTAGTCGGAAGCGTCGGTGCGCAGGACGAACCCTCGGTCAGGATCCACGAGGTGCAGACCCACTGCGGATAGCAGCGCCTGCTTCATCCCCTCAAAGGCACGGTCGGACTCATCATTCCAGACGAGAGCCTTCTTGGACCCCTTCTTGGTCTCCTCTCGGTTGCCCTTGAGCATGGTCGTCATGGGGGCCGCGTACTCGGCATACATCTTGATATACCCCGAGTAGTAGTTGCAGAACCCCAAGTATGCCTGTAGCTCAGAGACCTTCTTGGGTTTCTCCCAGTGCTCAATTGCAGCCACCTTGCCAGGTATGGGCTTCCGCTGCCCGTTCCCAACTACGTGGCCAGCGAAGACCACCTCGCTTACCGCAATGGTGGCCTTGTCACTGCTGCCCGTGAGCTTGTGCCGAACCAGGAGGTCCAGCACTCTAGTGACATCCCTCTCATGTGCCTCCAGGAGCTCATCGTAGCTCATACTGGGGTCCCCGGACGCGATGATCACGTCGTCCACAAAGGGGTCCGCACAGTCACGCAGCGGTTCAAGCAGGTTCTCCAACATCCGTTGAAAAGCCGCATTGCCGTTGGTAACGCCCATGGGCATCACCTTCCACTGGAGGGGTCCCACTGGGGTGCTCATGGCTGTGCAGGCACGGGACTCATCGGCGAGAGGCATCTGATGATAACCATGTTTCAGGTCAATCACCGTGAAGATCCTCCGCCGGTGTTGCTTTTGCAGCATGTCCTCAATGAGGGGCAGCGTATACCTGTCATGCTGCGTTTGGGCGTTTAGGCCGCGGTAGCCGACCACGAGCCGCCACTCCCCGGCCACCTTCTTGGGGACGACGAAGCACGGGGAGGCCCACTCGGAATGGCATGGCTCAAGCCAGCTCCTCTTGATGAACTCACGGAGGATCATCTCCATGGCCTCCTTCCTCTCGCCCCTCAGGGCAAATTCCCGGTGTCGGTACACACGGGGGTCCGGCTCCAAGCGTTTCTTGGCCTCACCATACGGTCCACGGACCGGTGGCGGAAACACAGGCTTTCCGCTGAAGAACGTTCCACCATACTTCTGCTTCAGCCTGGCCCTCAATGCCTGGATCTTAGGGCAATCATCGGACTCCGCCTTGGCCTATCCGGGCACCTGAACAACTGAGCTTACTTGCGGGGTACCTCCGCATGGCTTCGGCTCTGGCGGTCTTCCCAGGTGGCCCAAAGGGCCATCCCTGATCTTGCCTCGGAACAAGTCACCGTAGGTGGGTGGGTTTCCGCCCATTGGCTCGTCCTGGTTGGACATGTGGTCCAATACCCTCCTTACGAAGGTATTCCCATCATAGGAACCAGAGACGATGGAGTCCACTTCCCACCAGGCTTTGTCCCGGCCTTTCCCCTCACGCTGGCTTCCCGAGTCGTGGAAGGGCTGATCCATATACCCCTGAACCAGGACCAGCTCCTCTTCAGTGAGGATGTCCTCCGATTCTCCGATGTCAACCGGGGAAACCGCAAAGCATTGCCGCCAGGGCTCCGCTATGAGGCGGTTGACACACACGAAGTCCGTGGCGTCGGCCTGTTCAAGGCCCCCATCCACATAGTGGAATTCTGTTGGCCATCTCTGGGGTGGCATGGGCTGTCCCTTAGCGTCCTGATAGACACTCTCTCCAGCTGGTAGGACGACCTTGTTTAAGGTCATGTTGGTCAGTGAGACCACCCAATCTCGGGTACTTTCCTCCTCTGTGCATCCCATAGGAACGACCAGCACTGCCTTGGAGCGGTCCTTGTGAGTCTTCGCTACCGCCCTTGGGATGTCCCATCGGGGGCAATGGATCCACATCAAACCCTGATGCGGGCCCCAGTGCTTCTTCCACGCGGAGTCCTGGGCGCTCCAGTACTTCTCACACACCCGAAGATGGGCGGAGGTTCCTGAGGAGAACGCATGCAGGGCCAGATCTGAAGCTCCCAGGGCCGCAACCACTCCGCTCGCCACTTCCGGCATTACATCGTACTCCTGGTTCGCTAGCCAGGCTGTCTCAGTCCCCAGTGCGGCCACCTCAAGCCGATTGCGTTTCGGGTGGATCCATTGGCATTCCACATGGTGCTCAGGTGACGAGAGCCACGAGAGCTGGTCGTCCTGGTACAGGGTCATGGAGGCCTGGGCCGGGAGAACGCCGGAGTTCGTCTCCATCATGAAGTCGTACCCGACGATCATGTCCCAGTCCATCTGGGCCTCGTAGAAGCGGCCTTGCAGGAGGATTTCCTTGCCGAGGTCCGGGCGGCTCAGCTCACGGTGGTTCACGAATTGCAGCCCAATGGCCGCTTCCTTCGTGCCTCCCACCATGTACTGGCCGTTCGCCACCTTCAGCCTGACAGGCCTCCGACTGTCGGTCAAGCACTCTGGCGGAAGTAGGCCCGCCTTGACCAGGCTGACCTGAGCGCCCGTGTCGACCAACACGTCGAAGACCTTCTCCACTTCCCCGCATAGGGCGCGGACCTTAAGATGCAACTGCCGCTCCCGCCCAACACGGCGCACGGCATGCAAGCTCAGGATCTTCGGCCGTTCCAGAAGCTCAACAAGCGACTGGTGCATGTCGTGGACAATGCACTCAGGCTGCCCATCTGCAGCATCCAGCTGCGATCCGGGTGATCCTCCGATACTCTCGGAAAGATCTTGGAGCACATCAAACACGTTCTTGGTCGCGAAGGATGGCTGGGTGCAAGGGTTCGTGCCTTCACCGGCGACCTTGGTTGGATACGAGGATCCGCCTAGGGCGGTTACCCCTCCAGCACTTGCCCCCAGCTTGCCAGTGCGACCGTCCTTTGTCTTGGGCGCCGGACCTGGCCTTCTGCCCGCGGCAAGCCCATTGTGCTCAGCATCTCCCGAATGGGATGGTGTGGCGCTTCCCACAACACCATCCTGCGACCGCCCTAGCTGGGGCCCTCGGCTGCAGGGGCTCCGCTAAGGGGCGTTGCTCGTGGGAGTAGGGGTACTCTCCTCCGCGTCAACGTCGTTGACGCCCTTCTTCTTTCCCCCTTCCTTACCCTCTTCTCCTTGTCCTTGTTCTTGTCGTCCGCCTTGGGGACCCAGGCCCTCTTGATCTCCTGGATCTCCTTCGCCAACTGTCCCCACCGACATCAGCTTGGAGAGCTCGTCCTTGGTGATCTCCACCTTGGCCTCCCGGACACTCGCGGGTGCACGCTTCTTCGACCCGTGCACCTTCTTATAAGCCTCCATGTCGGCCTTGTGGACAGGGCATTTCCGGTGGTCATGGTCGAACCCCTTGTTCCTCCCATAACACACAAAACAGCCCTGGGGGTGAGCTCGTATGAACTCCCCAAAGGATAGCGGAGGGTCGCCAATGCGGCGGGGCTCCTTCTTCTCCTTCTTCTTCCAACCCTTCTGCAGGGGCTTCCAGCTTCCCCGGTTGCTCCGTGTGTTCACATTGTTGGCCACGAAGGCACAAACGGCCTTCTCGGCGGGCTCATCATCGTTGTCATCGTTGTCGAGAGCCTCATCGCCATCAGCTCCCGCTGGGTCCATGGCAGCTTCCCCGCCAGACCCCTCGCCAAGGTAGTTGACGTCACGGTCGCCGGGCCTCAACCCGCGGGTGTGCTGGAGGTTCCGGTACTCTTTGAGTACTTCCTCTCCAACCCACTCCAGGACCTCGTCGCAGGTCATCCGCGCCGGGATGGCCCCGAGACGGACGGTCTGGCCGGCCAGCTCACACTCATCAAGACGCCACATCGCGGTCTTCTCGCGATCGCCCGTGACGGTGATGAGGAGAGCATTCCGCAGGGAGTGCCGCTTGACATCCCGGGCCACGTTCTTGCTTGTCCAAGCCACATCGTTTGTATGATACTCCTTGGGGAGCATCATCTTGACCGTGTGGTTGGACTTGGCTCTCTTGGCTTCCTCCTTGGTGACTCTCTTGATCCATGCTTCCGGAAGCATGGAGAGCAGGCGGGCCTGCTGGTCACCCTCATTCCAGTCCCCCACGTTGCGGCGGAAGAGGGTGTATTGCCCCCGGAAGTCCCGCCAATCTCGTAGGCGGATCTTCCGACCATCATGCTGAAGCTTGATTGCCTTCCACCGCTTGGCAGCCACCTGCGGAGCGTCTACCCGCTCCTGGTCGTTGAGCCACTTCTTGGCTTCCTTGAGGGTCTGGATTTTCCCCTCTTTGGTCGCCACGAAGTATAGCTCTTGGAGCACCTCCGGCAGGCGCCACCTGAACCGTTTGAAGACATATTTCTCCGCCTCTGCGGGATCCATGTCTTCAGTGACGGTCATCCTCCAATCGTCCAGCTTCTCCAAGAAGCGGTCGAGGTTGAGGGGGTTGCCATCGTACGTGGGGGGCTTGATGTCCTTCAGGTCTTCCCACAGGGCGGAATCTGCGGCCTTAGAGACCATGAACGCCGGCCGCGAGGTCGACCGAGGTTCCCATCAGCGTCCCCCACGGACTTCGACGGCCGCCACTTCCATTTCCTCCGCCGTATCCATGTTGCTACGCCGTGGTTCCTCCATGTACGCTGAACCTAGATGTTCACGCCGTACTCCCTCCATGTATGCCTCCTCATCACGGCCCCGGCGGCCGCGTTCAGCGGCCTCCCGTCGTACACCACACGGCGAGGTAATGACGAACTCCTCCAGGTTATCATCGCCTCCGCCGATATCCCACTCCACGTCCCCTCCGGGGACCTCATCTCTGAGTCCACCATATCGCCCCCCAGCCGTTGAGATTGGCTCTGGGACTGGTGCGGGGCGTCGGGGGCGTACCGGTGTCCGCACTGGGGCACGGTGGCTGTGGTACTCCGCACTGAGCCACTCGTCACGCCACTCTTCACTGCCACTGCCGGACGGCACACGCTCACTACGACGGCCCGCGCTGTGATGAGAGGGGGCGCTGAGAGAGGGGGCACTGGCGCTGGGGCGACTCCTGAGGGCTCCGCCGGGGGCGTGGGCTCTGCCCCGACCTGGTCCAGGTTCCCAGCCGTCGTCGGACGAGCCCGATTCCAGGGGTGGGAGGTCGCTGCCGACACTCCACCGGCCTTCCAGCCTGTCCAACCTCTGCTGCAGGCCGTTGATGACCTTGTTCAGCAGCCTGGTCTCCCCCCTGGCGATGTCCAGCTCCCTCTGGGCGGCGGTGGCAACCTTGGCGATCTTGACCATCTCCGTCTTGGCGATATCCAGCTCCTTCTGCGCGCCCGCGGCGACCCTGGCGATGCCGATCATCTCGCTTTTGCCCGCGTCTACCTGGCGTTCGAGGACCTGGACCCTCCTGCGGAGGTAGACGATCCAGCGCCAGGTGGCCTCCGGGACACCATCTCCCGGTGGGCCGTCGGGGTCCCCAGGGCGTCCCCCAGGAGGGCCTCCGCTGGGCCCGCCCGGTCCAGGGGGTCCTCCTCCGCCCGGGGGTTCGCCTCTGGGGGGTCTACCGGGTGGGCGTCGTCCAGGGGGTCCTGATGGTCCTCCGCTCGGGGATCCCGGCGGGCCTCCCCCAGGGGGTCCTGGTGGGTCTCCGCCGGGTCGCCTCGGTGGGTCCGAGGATGGGGGCTTCTCCGTGTAGCCGAAGTCCATGTCATCATCCTCGTCCATGTTGCCCGAACTGAGCGCCTCGGTCCCGCACGCGGTGGGCTCTGAACCCCGGTAGGGAGGAGGGGGATCCCCATCTTCACCTTCCGACTCCATGGGGACATCTCCGCCTCCTCCTCCAGCCATTCCTCAGCGATGTCGGCGGTCTCGTCCATCCCCGTCGCTGGCGGTGAAGAAGGATTCGGAGTCGTGGGGATATCCATCCGCGGGCCTCCGTGCCCTCTCGGGAGTCTTCCCCTTACCCTCTCTTCGTCGATGGGTAGTGGGGCCACTGTCCCCACTGCTGCCGGTGTTGACCACCTCCAGGTCCAGTTTCATCTTGGAGGAGGCGTCTCCTTCGAAGAGCTTCCGAAGGGTCTCCACTCTGGATCCTCCCGGGCGTGTTTCGCGCTGAAGCTTGGCCTCCGCCTCTTCCATTGCGGCGGCTGTGGCTGCGGCAGCCCGCCTTTCGGCCTCTTCTCGGGCACGGGCAGCCTCAGCTTCTCGAGCCCGCTGCAGCCGAGCCTTCTCCGCTTCTAACGCTGCTAGCTCGGCCTCCGTCTTGGCCCCCTCCTCAGCAACCTTCCGTCGCGCGGCCTCAATGGCGTCCCTCTTGGCGGTGTCCGCTTGGGCCTTGGCCGTTGCTTCGGCATGGGCCCTTTCGTCCGCCTCTTTCGTTGCCCTCTCTTGGGCAAGCGCCTCTTCCAACGCTTTCACCTCGGCCTCCCTACGAGCAATGGACTCCTGGGCCAGGAGGGCTTCTTGGGCAGCCGCCGCTTCCTGCGCCGTTGCCTCCCCTTCACTCCTGACCCGGGCAGCCGCTGCTTCCTGTGCGGCTGCAGCCGTGACTCCGGCAGCAATGGCCGCCACGGTCGAGGCATGGAAGGCCATGCCTCCGCCCCAACCTGCAGCCCCCTGCCGGGCGATGCCGACGGCGTCCTCCACGGCAGCGTTCTGCTCCGTGGCCCGTTGCCGGGCAACCCAAAGGTTGCAGGGCACACCGCAGGCACGCTCGCAGGCGCGGGCCACGTCCCTTTGGTCGGGAGTGACGCTGCTGCTGGAGCTGGCCTCGTCAGCCGGCCTCCTTCCCCGGTGGGCCGACTCCACGTCGCTGCTGGGGCCTGACTTCCTCAGGTGCAGCTGACGGGGCTTGGCCTTGGCTTTCTTGGCGACTTCAAGGAAGTCGCCAAGGGTGGTTTGGCCGGGGTGGTGACCGCCACTGGCCCGTTGGGGGCTGGGGGCTGGGGTTCCGCCCTTGGTCTCGTTCTCCGCGGCGTGGGCGGCTTCGGCATCCAGGGATTCCTGGTACTCCCGCCACTTCTTGTCCCGCCTCCTGTCCCCGGCGGATTGCTTCTCCTTCCCAGGAGACGCACTGCTGCTGCCCTGCAACGTACACTCTTCCCCCGGTTTGCGGAACTTCTTTTCGATCATGTCCGATATGGAGATGTTGATTGTAGCGCCCGACGGGTACTCGTTGGGGTTCTCGTCATCCTCAATCCCGTCGGGGCGCAGCCCTTCGCCTGGCCTGTCCGGACGGGTCCAGACCCTCCAGCGCTTGTGGCGGAAGTGGTAGGCGTATCCTTCTGCTCGCAGGCAGTCTTCCACTGCCTGCAGGCGGTCGGCGCCCATATCCTTGCGGAGCTCGAAGCTCCCGGGCATGCCGCCTTTGCACTGGGGGTTGCTGTGGCGGTAGTGTTGACCCTACACCAACCCGCGCAGCAGGTACACGGCATGGGGCTGGGGCTGCGGCCATGTCTTGCCCGCCTCTTGCCAGGGCGCTCGTTCCCCTCGATGGACTCGTCCTGGGGGTGGCTATTGAAGCGGTTGCTGCCGTCCACTTTCTCTACAGGGCTGGGACCCAGACGCCCGATGGTGGTTGTGGAGGTGGGTGATGAAGCTCGGACCGTGGCCGGTACTGGACGGCCGAAAGAACTCGCTGACGTCGTAGTTCTGGTCGCTACACTTCCTTCACGGACTCGGCGCTGCTGCTGATGCCCGGGGCGATGCTCCGGGCGGCGCTGCGGAGCCCGTGGTACTCGGGGTTCAGGCGGCCCGCAGTGGCACGCGAGGGATGGGTAACCCCCGCGGCGGTGAAACGCTTTTGACGCGTTCCCGTGGGGGGGCCTGGCCACGGGACGCTGCGGCGGACACGCACCGGCAAGCGGGCAGGCAAAGCACTGCGCTCACAGGGGCATCCTCATGCTCATGTCATGTGACAAAACGTTTCAGGATCCTTGCCACTTCGAAACAAGGGAACAGAAGTATGTACAGCAACACATTAGGATATGTACACATGGGGTTAATACTGGACTGGGAAAAGGGCATCATAGGACAATAGACACTCAGTCCCAACTCATATCCCAATCTCAGGCCCGACCCTCTCCGTGGCTGGCAGGGGCGGGGGCTCAAACACAACCCATGCCCTGCTCCATTCCGACCCTGAAACCCTGCCCATAGGGGAGGGTGTGCCGCCCAGCCACAGGCGAGTTCCTGGGGACCAAGCTGCTCCAAGGCCAACCAACAGTGGCTCCCCATGCTCCCCCAACGGCACGTCCCAACTCCTTTCTGAGCGAGAGATAAGGCCCCGCCATTATCCCCTAGGAGTTGGTAGCTGAAAATGGGCTGTCTCAGCCCAAACTGAAATTAGCTCGAATAACTATAAAATTGACCCCTCATCAGGACCAGCCAGAGGTAGGAACGAGGCAACTGACCCCATGCCCTTCAAGTACCAGCTCCTTGGAGCCCTCACTCAACACGGTTCCCTCTGAGTCCCCGGCATCAAAGCGCCACGGGTTCGCCAAGTGGGGTCATGATGCCAGAATTACCAAAATTGGAGTCATTCCTCCGGATGGCTCGCCCGGTCAGGGCAAGGCCAACAGCACACATGGGAGCAGGCAGGACCTGGGACTAATATCTGGGTGCAAGACTTCGAGTTGGGTCCGGGCTCCTCATGGGCATAGAGATATGGGGCCGCCAATTGACCACACGGGGGGCTGAAATTTGGGTCCCAAAAGGGGGTCATTTTGGCGGCTCAAAATGAGCCAAAATCGAGGGTATCCCCAATGGTATATCTCCACGCCGACTTGGGGATCGGATCCGCCGTTCCATATGCCATTCACTGGGAGTCCAACGGGGACTCACATGTACTTGGCTTCCAAGGATCCCCATGAGCCTCGGCGTGGTGACGATCCAAAACGGGTCCACGAATGCCAAAATGGCAAAACCGGCCGTCTCGGGCGACCATCCTGGGTAGGAAGTCTTGGCGATGTTGTCGCGCCAAGCCTTGATTCACGGCCTTTGATATTCCCTTTTGGTCCCATGCCTTGGGATTTGGCTTGCCATCACACTGGCTGCTTACTGTTCACCGAGTCGATGACCACACGGATGGGGCAGAAAGCAGCATGCGGTGCAAAGGGGGGGATCATGGATCGCACCAAAAGTTGAATAACTCCAGATGAGCCGGAGGAGCAAATACGAAACTCAATGGTGTTCAACCCTTGGTCATATGCTACAATAATCGTACTTTCTTTCTACCTAGGTCCCTTACCCCATGGAGATATGGCAGTTCCAACATGGCATACAATGGCAAAAACAGCGAAAATTGGCCGAAGTGGCCCGCACTCATGATTCCGTATCTCCATGACCACGGCGAGGATCCTTCCAACAAAGGATGCAATGGACACATGGGACTTAGGTCCCAATATATGCCACTTGCCAACCCTCGTAGTCGCCTTTAGCTATTTTCCCCCTTGGAGGGAAAATGACACGCAAATGGGGCAGAATGGCAACATACCCCAAGTTGGGCAACTCACAATTCTCCCTTCACGAGGAGAGGCCACATGGGGACACACCCCATTCGATGCGGGTTTATGTTCCCTCTCCGAATCGCCCTTACCCTTGGTCAAGTGGCTCACGCAACCTTGGGCCGAACATTAAGGGGGAGACGGGGTTTGTGGCCATTCTGGGCAAGACAGCCAAAATTCACCCAAAAGTGGTCACTCGAAAAATCGTATCTCCGTATCACAAGAGAGATAGTCCTTGAGCTTTTGCATGGGTGCAAACCGAAGCTTTGCGTCCCTTTTGCGACAAGGGTTGGGGTTCAAAGCGTTAGGGAAACATTTTTAACACTCCAATCCTTGAAGCACACACTAAAGGGGAAAAATGCATATATTGGCGATATTGGCATGCATATATCTATGGGTCATTGAGGAACAAAAGTATGAGTGAACATTGTTGGAGCAGGCCCACAGTAAGTGCTTTCAAATATGCCCACTATGGTTAGATTGTCCTCGCCCACCCATGTCATTAGCGTTTGCATATGAGCGCGTGTGCAAAGAGGCAGTATAGCACGCGTGCTCACAAGACGACGCTATATAAAATCGAAGTCAAGGTTGCAAAAATCAACCAAGCTATCCACGATGTCATTCGTGGTCTCTACCTTACATATTGCCTCCGTTCAAGGCTCAACTCCCCATAGGCTTTGAGTACGAGCCTCGGGAAATTGGCCATTTTGGCCTAATTTTCGACCAAACTTTGCCCCTTTCCAAAAAATGAGTTTTGGTACGCATTGAATTGCGTGGAGCCATCGTTGAGTTGGCTCAAAAAACGAGAATGGCCTAGGGCATTTGGCCTTGTGAGCATTATGCTCTGTGATTAACGTGCATGCTCACAAGCATACAAAGTCAGTGTTTGCGCACGCAAATAACTTCGGCTTAGGACACCCACATGCTGCCTAAAACATCCCTATCGCCTGCTTCCCTACACAAAGTGATATGCCCACGTGAAAGGGGCATGGACGAAAGGCAGAGGGGGGAGATGTGGAGTACCGTCCAAACTCATGGTCCTTGAGAACCATGAGTTCGAGCGATCGACGGAAAACCTTGCGCGCTGATTTTCTCGCAGACGCAACGGCGAAGAATTCCAGTGAACACACCAGATGAAAGTACATTAAAAACCCCCCAGATTCAGCCCTTAACTTCCCTTAGAACCTCAAAGGTACAGGAGAAAAATCCCTCACAAAACTTGCCACGGAGAGGAGACGCAAACGAGCGAACAGGCGACAACAGGCGGCGATTTCGCGGCAATTGGAAATCGCGTTTGAAATCGGGTATGACACTTATTTCTAACCGAAAATCGATGACCAAGGTGAAATTATGGTAATTCCGCATCGATTTAATGGTTAGGGCTCGGATTCCGGATCCCGCGGCTCAGAGAAAAGGGATTTCCCGCTGACAGACGGTGTTGACGGCGTCCCTGCGGGTGTGACGGCCTCCGGGCCATGGGCCACGGGTTCTGGATACCGCTTCAATATTAACGGAGATGTGGGGCGTACAGTCTAGCAGCCAGGTGAACGCACCCCGCAAGCAGATCGAAGCAGTCCGGGAACGCTACGTCCAGTTGATGGTGGACATCCAAGACCTGCGCAATCAGCTCGCTAAGAGCCAGCTGCAGGTATTTCCTGGGCCCAAGGCCTAGAGAGGCCCCAATGGCAACGGCTCTCGGCAACTGGGTATCCCCTGCTCTCCAAGTTAGAAGGGCAACCCCGTCAAACCTGTGACTGTCTAGGAAAGCGCACTGGATGTGGGGGAGGCCACTGAAGGGCTCGAGGCCCAACCCACGCAGTACTGCTTACCTAGCTGGATCACATAGATCCTGATGAATCCGGCCATCCTCGATTCGCATGCGATATGCCAAGTCGGCAAACATCGCCACTTGCATCTTAGGGTCCGCAAGCTGAGCAGTGCCGGCAAGGAGTAGATGCTCGAGATGCTTGTGGACACAGGAGCCCAGGTGAGCCCGGTGCGCAAGGGACTGCTGAGTTCCCGATCTGTCCGCCGCAGCACCGCGCCGGTCACCCTCAGAGTGGCCAACGGCGAGCTCTTGGAAGGCGGACGTGACAGGGCCGCGATCAGGTCGCAGCTGTCGCATCTAGATCTTGGCCACAAACACCAGATCAAGGGGGTGCTTTACAAAGCAGACATGCTGAAGTGGGACATGATCAGAGAATTCGCATTCCTCGACATCGCCCAAGCCGGGGTCCTCCCCCACACGCGCACCTTGCTTGTTGAGGAAGCCAACAAGCTCAGCTGGCTATGCACATCCATGGAGCCCCAGGCGTCTCCCTGGGAACCGGCCACGCGGGATGTCATACCTCAGGCCGTGACGAGTGCGTCGACAACATCTCCGACAGCCGACATTGAGGACGAATACGGCCTTTCGGAGGCTGCCTTTCACATGGCACTGGGTGAAATCGGACTGAGCACCCATCAGGTGGACGTGTTGGGCAGCGCAGCGCTATGGAAGTGCCACAGGGTACGGACCAATCAGGATAATGGAAGGAAGCGTGTTTGGAGCAGCGAACTCTGGAATCTGCTTTACATGCATGCCCAAGAGGGCTCATTGCAGTGTGTCATGTCAAAGATTGCGCGCGACCGCGCCTGGGCTGTCATGACGATCCCATCCTGATCTGAACAGAAAGTTTTAAAAGAGTTCTTTCAACTCTTTGTTGTGCCTCTCCTGCTGCTTGCTGCTGGTGTAGGTTTCCTGTTTCTTGTTTTTGATGAAGAAAATGTTTTGCTATTGAAATACAAACACCCAAGGATAACCCAATGCCAGAGATAAGCAGGTAGAGTTCAAAACAGGATCAAAGCATACCCTAGGAACCCGTTTTGCCCAGGTTGAGTTGCAGAGAAAAATTGATGTTTGCACGCAGTTGCACTAAATTTCTGCCAGTTGCACAGAATTGCACTGCAGTTGCACAGTGCAATCCTTTTGCAACCGCGCTGGCGCCGCCGTCGCGACTGCCGCCGTCGTTGCCGCATCTTAAATTTCACGAGAGATTTACTAGCCATTTGCCAGATTTGCAATGGTTTTGCAAGGAAATGCTATTTCCCAGTTTATTAGAACTACCTACGGTAGTTTTAGCAGCGAGGACTTGATGGATGACCTTGTGGGACTATTTACCTCAACGGCGCCGGGTACCGCCCTATTGGATCGCCTCAATGCACGCATCAATAAGCAAAAATGATACAAGAAACGCGCAAGGGACGCCATTCGGCAGGTTTACACACCTACCGAGGCTGTCCGCCTCGTTTTGGAGCTTGAAATGCCAAAGAAAAGGTGATGTTTCTTGCTATGTCGCTTCTTTGCGTTATTGATGCATTGTGCAACCGCTCCTTGTGGTGTGCAACTGACCACTTGCACACTTTCGAAGCCATATCATTCTCATACATCGTCTAATGTGGTCATTCACTCCATTCGGGATACCTACATACTCTAACTTGCGCACTAGGACATCGTATAACACCACATTCATAAAAAATGTGCGATGATGGCAACGTTACGCTTTGTGCAAACATGTGTGCAAGTAGTTTATTGCACCGTTTGCACACGATTGCACTTGTGCAACTACCAGTATATGCCTCTCCCTTTCTCGGTACAAGAACCTTATCCGTTGGGTATCCAAGCTTCGCAATGATGGGAAGGGGTGCCGCCCCGCTAATTGGGAGCACCCCTTTCAGTCGTTTGAGGCTTTCAACATTGCTTGGCGGGAGCTTGGGAGCAAGCAAATCCTAGTCCCAAGCGATTACAATGGGAAGGTAGGTGTCTGTTGGGAGCTTGATGAGTTTTTTAAGTATATCTCAACTCAAGACGATATACTTGATACAATGTCATTCCCGCCTTTGGATGGGGAACGACCATATGTTTTGATCGTTCGGGGTGACGGATTCCCTTGTGGATCTCGCCCCTGGGTGCAATTGGCCATTGGGTTTGCCAACCATGGTCAGAGGGCGCGCACCCTAGCTTATAATTGGACCATCGATGTCGCCCTCACAAGTGAGCACGACATCGATGCTCTACGTGCAATTTTTTCAAAGACTTTGGAGGCAATCCAAAGTATTATAAATACCGGATGGATCCTCATTCGTGAAAAATGGTGTCGTGCCCGAGTCATGTTGGGTGGTGACTCCCCATGGCTCCGTAAAGTGCTAGGAATTTCAAGCTATTTTTGCATTGGGAGTATTTATACTTACGCGACGTGGTGCGCGGTCAAGGGAAAGTGGGAGGACCGAAAGTGGCGGCGTTCACCCAAGAGTGACAAAAAATTATATAGACTTCATAAGAAGGGGTTGGATTGTACCACCGCCAAAGGATGTGTGAGTGAACCCTTGTTGCATATAGAGGAACGGTTCAACTTTGTGGTTATGTGCATATTGCATCTTGTTATTCGGGTTGGTGACTACCTCACCAAGGTCATTAGGAAGAAGTGCAAGCACCTTCCGCCGGCCACTAGGGATCGTGTTCAAGATCGCCTCAATTGTGCCAAGACCAAAATTAGTCTCAAGGGCCATGCCTCTCCGGATGGGGAAGAGACATGGCTCTTGTTGGCGAACTGGCATCATATTGGCTAGGCCATGAAGCTTGCAAACCATGTCATTGATGTTGTTGTACAAATGGCTTCTTTACCTCCGGCACTACAAAGTTGGGAGTTCAATTCGAACGCCCTCAATTGTAAATCCATCGCGAAGAAGTTCAAACGAACAATTTGTCCTACCATTCCATCGCCATATTTGTTATGGCTACAATTTGATGCTCCCGAGGTTCTGAAAAATTTGCATCCGTTGGGTTGCGGTATGTTTAGCGGCGACATTGTCGAGTCGCTAAACTACCTCTTCAAGGACCATTTTTTGTGCTCTTCGGCTAGGGGAGGAGGGAAAGGCACTCCAACGGAACGCGACACGCGCCTCGTCACACAAGCGCTAGAACGTCTCTTCCTCGACAAGGAGATGCCTCGATGGCAACGTACAAATGCTGATTAGGTGTGTCTCTTCATGTTGCATGTCATCTAGTAACCGATTGGACCGCAATGTGTTTGGACATGTGCATGTGTGTCGTACGCCGGACGCGGAGCAGGTGCAAGTCTTGTGCAAGTGGTGGGCAATGTGTGCAAGTGGGTTGTTGCATTGTGCAACCGCACGTTGCACACTCTCTTCCCATATTTGTTTCCGTAGCGGTTGCGCATGGGCGACCATGGATCCACAACTCCAACAACTCCAACATCTATTACAACTCCTACAAGCAAGTGGGAGCCGGAGTGGTAGTGCAGCGTCAAGTGGAGCGCCAAGTAGACCCGTACAAGCAAGTGGGAGCGGGAGTCAAGGCAGCGGGAGTCAAGCGTCGACTAGTAGTGGTTTGACAACGCCGAAGAAGCCGCAAATTGATGAGCAAGCGAGCAACTCACCAACCGAGCAAACCACCCCGCCTCGATTGCAATCCCACTTCCCATGTAAAAGCGAGTTGTTGGTGCACCATAGTTGTCACATGGACGCCCCGCTTGCCGATGATAGTTTGGAATGGCGTTGGCTTCGCGATGTAACGCCAAAATATTTGTATAGGCGCGCATTGTGTCATTGGCTCAAGAAGTGCCGGCAAGTCGACCCCTCGGGAATTATCACGTATCCGTGGCAAGGCTCCGCCCTCACCGCCATGCGGTGAAGTGATTGGAAAATCTTGAGATTTGGCCTCCAAGGCTACGCGGAAGCATGCATGGTGCTCAGTGAGGCCGCCTTGTATGCCTTATTCATGGTGTGGCAAAAGGCTGGGTTGGGAGAGGCCATTGCAGCCAAGTGGGTCAGCGGCGGCAACCGAAGAGCCCGTGCGGGCGGCCACGGACATGGGCATGGCCCTCAGTTTTTTTTCCATGATGTCGGAGGCATTTCGGAAGAAGTATATGACGTTCACAACGATGGGGCATATGGTGCGTCACCTCCATCGTTATTTGAGGCGGGGGCGACGATCTCGGGAGGCAATCGGCGCACCGCAAAGACCGTCGGCGCCGTGGCACACTCCAATGCACCGCCAACAACACCGAGTCCTCTCAATGTGATGGCGCCAACGTACACCCCCGTTGAGATGGTGTGCCACCGCTCTGTAAGGGTGTGCAAGTGCCGTTGTGCACACACTCCATGTGTCAATGATTGTAGGACGGGTGGGTAAGCGGCCCATGGTGCAACTAGGGTGATGTTTAGCATTGATTCCTTTATTGGACATGCATCGGATGCCCCATTTACGGTCCCACACATGAATCCGTTCATTTTGGCTATGGTGTTTGTCAATGACGCTGCTGTGGCCGGGCCCAGACACCCCCACCCAAAACTACCCCCACCTCACAGAGGAGGACATGCCCGGCATCCAGCGATGCTTCTTCCAGACCCTCGACTACCTCCAGCAAACACACCCGCACGTCCCGAAGCAGATATGGCCACCCCCCGGGTAACCCACGTGCCTGCGCAGCCGAGACAACGCCGCCACACCAGCACCAGCACGCACGGATCACCAGGGAACACGCGCGCACACGCCCGGTGCCCGAACCCGCACCCTCGTTCTCGCTACTTGCAGGACCCAGCATCATACGCCCGCCCCCGAAGCCCAGGACCCTCCGCCGTCTCCCACAGCCCTCTCCTCCGCCTCCGACTCCACAACCTCCACCACCACGACCACCTCATCCACCGCCACCACCACGTCCTCATCCAGCACTCCACCCCCCAGGCCGCGGGGGACACCTCCCAAACGGGCCCCCAAACACGCCCCCACCGCGAGCAGCCCCGCCGCCGCCAAGGCCCACGCCCTGACGAGGCCCACACCCGCGACCCAGCCGAAACCCAAGACCGCCGCCAAACAGCCACCCAAACCCGTCAGCGCGCCACGACCGCAACCCGCAGCCAAGCCCAAACCCAAGTCCAAACCCGGTGCCACGAAGGCAGCGCGAACCCGGCCCCCCGAGGACGTCCTCTATGACATTCGGCCCCAGCCGTCCCAGGCCCGAAGGCAGCAGCGCCCAGCGCGGCGCCCCCCCACCGTCACCGACGCCACCGCCACCACCTTCATGGCGGAGCGCGCCGCGGCCGAAGCACGACGCACCTCGTCCCGCGACGTCTCAAAGCCCGCACCCCAGGCCCACGGACCGCCCCCGACCAGGCCAGAACGACGCCAGGATCCGCCAGCAGCGTCCCCGCCCCCCTACCAACCCGCGATGACAGCCCACATACAGCGCATGCCCCACTACCGCCGCCGCCGCGAGTCCCCGCCCAACCCCGAGGCGGAAACCGTGCGCGCACACCTGCGGGTCCACATCCGCGCGCGCCCCCACTCCCCACGCACCCCCACGGAACAGGACTACGAGGAATCCCCCAGGCCCGCCACCGCCACCGGTCCCCACGACCCCGTCACACCCACCCACGCCCACTCCTCCGCCCAAGACCGCAGGCCCGCCCAGGAACAGTGGTGGCAGCGCTGGACCCACACGCAGCTCTGGGAGCTGCGAAAGTGGGCCCGGGGAGAGCCCTCCCTCAAGGGCCTGGTCCATCGGCCCCGCAAGGGGTCGGTGGAGAACTGCCGCCTCCGGCCGGCGGGGGGGTGGATGCCGCAGGCCGCATGGGAAGCCATGCTGGCCGATGCGCTCCACCCCCTGGGAGTCCACCCCCGCAGCCTCCCCGCGCCCCAGGACCACCCGTATTTCCTCAGGCGCCTGCGGGAGACCCTCCAGGAGACACAGCGAGACGGCATCCGCCTGTTGGACATCACCCAAAGCCCAGCCCCGCACAAACACACCCCCTCACCACCCCACAAGTGTCGGCGCACCACACAACACGACGCGCCTGACCCCCCAGCCAGGGGCGCCGCCACCTAACCCCGTTACCCAGCAAACCACCACCACGGGGCGCCACGCCAGGCCCCGCCCAGAAGTCGGCAAACAAACCGGACGCCGAAGGACGCCAACGCACACGACAACGAGCACCACTACGCCCAAAGGCACCGAGCCCAGGCCCGCTACCGTCGCAACCGCCTAACCGAGCCAGAACCCAAGCACAAATGAAACCCGAGCCAGACCCCGAAACCGCTAACCCTTGACTCCTAACCAGGCCCGCCGAGGGAACAACGTAACCACAGCCCACACCCACAGCCCACACAGCCGCCTAACCAGCCAGCTCCAGAAGCAAAGAGACACCTCACCAAACCCACCCTGACCCAAGCCCGTGTACATCAGGACGCGCGAGCCGCACCCCTGGGGCGCGACCGCCGCCACAGCACCGACGACACACGCCAGAGTACACAACGCTATTGCACCGCCGCACCAGCTGCCGATGCCTGTGCCTGCAGTGTACGCGCGCCCCTGTTTTCCTTTTTTTCCCAAAAAAAACGAAAACTAGGGGGGGAGGAAGAGGGACACAACCACCCATGGCACACGCGCACCGCACACAGCACGCACACCGGTGAACGGGAGCCAAGTGGCCCAGGACACCGCACATGCAACACAACACACCGAGCGAGCACACCGGTGAACAGGAGCCAGGTGGCCCAGGACACCGCAGACGCAACACAGCAAACCGCGCGGGCACACCGGTGAACAGGAGCCCAGTGGCCCAGGACACTGCACACACGTAGGGCGACCGAGGGACAGGAAAGAACCAGTACCCCATGGGTCGGACGCACTGGGGCGACCCAGCCAACCCACCGGGCCAGTGGCAGGAGCGGTACTCCAAGGCCACTGGTCCGAGCCCGGCCAGGCTGCATCGGGGACCATGGCAAACGTCACCCGGAGCCATGGAAGCAACCGGTGACAGGCAAGCCGGTACACAGTCCAGGAGGGGGTCAGCTGCCAAGCAGAGTGGCCCCGCAACTCAAGCCACAGGTGTGAGGCGGTCGTACCGTAGACAAGCGGGAGCAATACCCCTTGTGGTGAGAGATACTCCACACGGCTGGGCAGCCCCGAGAGCTGCCGCCAAAAGGAGAGGGCATGTGGCCCTACCCATGGACACATGTGGGGACACCCTCCCACCTGGGACACATGGACCGGGTTGCCGCGACAATGCCTTCCCAAGCACATGCGGGAGCGGCTCAAGAGGCACCTGACGTAAGGGCAGTGGGAGGGACAGGACGTCCCCTTGGTAAGACCTTCTTCCTGCAATGTCAAAGGAGGCATCCCGAGCTCCCAAAGATACCTACCTACCTACCTACCTGTTTGTCAACGCGGAGGTGTTGTGCAACCACACCCTTGCACACCTTGCACCTGTGCAACCGCCCTTCACAGCTCACCGCGACGGACGTGCCGACCGCCATGTTCGTTTGCGACAAGCGTGGCCCCGGTGTGATCGTGAGCGGAGTGTGGCCGCCGATCCCCATTGACGAATGGCAGCTCACCATGGATCCAAGAAAGGTGGAGGAATTTAGGAAGAAGTGGAAAAAAGATATGAAGGCCGCTCTACGGGAGTTGGACGGAAGCGTGGGAAGCCCGGATCAAGGGACGAAATCGCAACCACGGATCCGGTGGGAGAAGGCCGCGCCTCACCTCCCTTCCCCAAGTAAGTTTACATTCGATTTTGCAACGCCGCAACAACGGGTCCGGCTGGACAAGGCCGCGCCTCACCTCCCTTCCGCAACGGAGTTTCCATTGGATTTGGCAATGAAGCTCGAGGAAAAGTTTGAGAACGATAGTGAGTTGGGCAAACCCACTGTGGATGAGAGTGATTGGGCACCCCCTACGGAACACAAGCCAATGAAGATGGGGAAGCAAGAGAAGCCCGCACCCCCCCGGCCACCGCCCGTTCCGCAAGGAGGAAGCCGAAAAGCGTCCCACATCTCACCGAAGATGATGTTGCTCAAGGCCAAACACGCATTGAAGGAGCGTGTGGCCAACGACACGAAGAAGACCACGAAGAAGAAAGACGGGCGTGGGGCAAACTGGAGCAAACGGAAGAGACTTGCGTTGGAATCGGATAGCGATACGACGCCCGGAAGTGAGGCATACGAGGAGAAGCCCGCCACGAAGAAAAAGAAGGGAGATGGAGGCAAGAGCGTACAACCGAACACGCCAAAGAAGAAGAAAAGCGCAAAAGCGAGCGTACCACAACCGCAAGAGGGCCCGAAACAAGATCCAAAAGAAGGGGAGCCCAAATGAAGCAAGTGACCATGGCACACCGCATGCAAATCAGCCGGCCGCACCCGAAAAGGCCACATCCGTCCATGGACGAAGGGGAGTCCCCGACCAAGGCCGATGAAGAAATGGTGTGTACCGACGCAAAGGAAGGCACGAAGGAAAAGGATGAACCCATGCAAGAGGGAGAGCAAGGAGAGGCAAAGCCCACGGAGGATGTCAATGACAAGCCCGCCACCCCAAGTGACACAAGTGTGGCCGTGGCGGAAGAGGGGAAGAGCGATGAGGCACCCAGGACGAACACGCCGAACAAGGAGGGTTCGACGCAACGCAAAAGCTATGGAGCTCGCCACCTCCGCAATGACTAGCCGACACCCTCGTTCAAAAGCTCCGTCATGCAAGGGGTTCGGAGACCATTGAGGGACATGGCACTCACTATCGGAGGCTCCTCCTTGGGGCCGTTAAGGCATTTCCAAGCTTTCGCAAGGAGATTGTAATTTCCGCACGGACCTCCAAAATGGAGCCGTTGGTGCGATGTATAAATAATTTTGTGCGACGACACCTCCCCCATTTGTCCTACACAAGCATTGCTCTTGTGCATGGCGCGGGGAGTGCCCCCATGAACCTTCATACTCATGGCAACGACGATTGTGCTCTCACCGGCGAAATCACCATTGGTGATTTCGATGGGGGTTACCTTTTCACAACGGGTTATTTGGGTGGGGGGGAAGTCAAGGCCCGTGCATGGGCACATTGGGGGGAGCGACTCATATGGGGATGCTTGGTCGATGCAAGAGCCGGCGTCCTCTTCAATGCATATCATTTGCATGGACCTACGCATTGGCGTGGGGAACGCTCTGCTATTGTATGCTACACAAGTGCATCGTGGGCACGCCTGACGCCCGTGGTGCGACAAGGACTCCTTGAAATGGGGTTCCATTGTGGTGATGACATGTGATTCCAATGATGGATGATGCGTCTTTGCTTGTATTATGTGTGATTTGTAGTGCATTGTCCACATGTGCTCGCATTGAATGGATTCTTCTTTTTTTGTACTACGGCGCGCACCGCGCGTAGCATGGTGGTTGCACACAGTTGCACACGGTTGAACAAGTGCAACCGGTGAAATTGGGGGGTTGCACACACCAATGGGGGTAGACAAGAAGCGGTTTTAATGTGAAATATTGTGGTGTGTGATGGTAAAAAACATGGTTCACCTCTCTCTACAACCTATTCATTACACGCAAACCGCGGAAGCACAGTCCCTTTGGTTAGGATGGCATGTCCAAGGGGTTGGTTGTGCAAGGGGGCGGTTGTACAACCCCCGCATTTGGGAATTTTGGGGAGGGCTGTTACATGGGTATGGGACACACTTTCGGGGCATGTGAGAGGTTTGGGTCATAGTACACTAATGGAATATGCCATGGGATATTCGGTGGCACCCAAAAACCACCAAAAAAGAGGGTGAAATGAAGGTTTTGGGTGGGTGTGCAAGGGGTGAGCAAGTGGCCTATGTCACACTTCATCACAGGGGTTGCAGACTAGTGCCGCCATCTACATGGGCAAAACAGGTTCCAAGGGTAGAAGGGCTGCAGTCAAATGAGTTAGATGCAAAGCGATATCAGCAAAGGAAACTCACAATAACTACAGCAGATAGACAATCGATGCAACTCAGAAATATTTTACAAAGATTGAGGAAAACAAATTGGAAAACTGCCCCAAGGGCTCAGACTCTCCATAGTGCCATCTTTGGGATGTGCACTCTTTATTTCTGGTGCCATAGGTGCTGAGGTGGCATGGCTTGTGGCGCTGAGGTCACTGCCATGTCACATGGGAACTTCCTACTTAGCTAGGCTGACTGGGTATTGAATCCAGGACCTCTCAAAAAGAGGTACCCCAGCCCCTAGGGTACATACCACTAGGATAGCGAAGAATTCATGAGAAAAAATAGATATTATAGGGCTACCTGAGAAGCGTATAACACCTGGAGGTAGTCTTGGTTCCTCAGTCTCAAACTGTCCTTCATTTGCCTCTGTTTTACAGGTGGGAAGGTCAGGGCGATTGGTGCAGCAGCAATTCTTTTCTGCCCTGCTAAACAAGGGCGCTGAACAGACCAAACAAATAACTCCGCCTCTGCCTGTGGCAGAGCAGGGAGTCCGACTCAATGGACATATGCGCCGTGCACGCCAAAAGAGCACTCCTTCCCTCCAAGCCCTAGCAGGGAAACGCGTTGTGGCGTCCCTGTTAGGCCACAGATGCTTAGTAGCTCTGTGTTCTCTTGCCATCTCACAGGTGAGCCATTAGGGCTCGTGACCTCTTCATCAACACCACCGAGTAGAGTGTGCGTCTAGGAGTGGTAGTCCTGAGTGGGGGCTTGTGCCAGTTGAGCCAGTGCTCGCCCACCAAGGATGGTGCCACTGTAGAGTTTGTAGCACCTGTAGTGCGTGTGTCACTGTCCCACCCGTTTCCTGCAATTTTAGCGGGTTTGGTGGGCAGTGGCAGTGGTTAGTCTAGGTTTTGGCCTTCATAGCAAACAGGCGTTTTCATGCCTTCATAGCTTTTGGCCACCCCTCCCCTGTACTAGGCAGTTAGGTAGGAAAAACAATACCTGGACTCGTAGGCCCCCAAAGCCTTGCGCCAGCACAGAAACTGGGCGCTTAGGGGCAGAGAGACCCGGGGCGTACCCCGTGGCACCGGTAAGACATCCGCCGGGTTTAGCAAGCGTACAGACCTGGGTATAATTAGGACACCATTTTTGCGGCTTGCTCTCAGGACCTTAGGAATAGCACACTCACACATACGCTTAGGCAAGTAAGGGTAAGGTTCAGTCCCTAGCTTTAGTCTTGGAGGCAAGCGTCTCAGCGAGGCTCAGCAACTCACCAAGGTTGTTCTGGGACAAGTAGTCTACCAGAACTGAGTTTAGGCGTCCCTCAGGTAGAACAAACGCTGAGAAGGGCTCCCAGGTGGCTTCTTCGACTCCAAACCCTTCCCAGAGGGTGAGGAAGCGGCAACCCTGGCGATAGCGGTGGCGTACTACAGACTTCACCAGGTAGAAGCCTTCCTTAGCCATCTCCTCGGCGTTCATGTCGGGGAGGTCCCCTTCAACTTCCATAGGGCTGGCAGCCCCCTGTAGGTCTAGAGCGGCGATCTCCTCGTTGTTCAGCTCCCACTCCTCCCCACATAGGTCTTCAGGATCATAGTAGCGCTTCAGGAGCTGAGCAGCGCACACCAGGGTCCCCCCTAGTCGGGGAGAACACCGCACTGTGATACGGTGTCCATCCACAGATAGAATCTTGTAGGGCCCGAAGTAGGGGTCATCGCTGGTAGAGCGTGGCCAGGCGGGTAGTCGGCTGTGGTGCACCAGCACCAAGTCCCCCTCTTTGTAGGAAGCAGGCACCCGGTGCTTGTTCTTCTTGTTCCACTGACGCTCCCTCACTCTCTGGAGCATAGCCTTGGCCTTGTCCAGCTTTGCTTGTTGCCCCTGGACCCAGTTACCCACAGAAGAATGGGTATCCTCTGGATAGGGAGCATGTAGGAACCATGCCGGGAGTCCTAGGAATAGCTCATGGGGCGAGTAACTAGTCACCGAACTCTCTTGGGAGTTCATCCTCAAGGATATGACGGGGAGTAGTCTCACCCAGTCTCTGGTGCGTTCAGTTTTGCACCATATCCTTACATTCTCCTTGAGGACACGAATCTGTCGCTCACATAGGGGGGTGCTCGTGTGAGATTAGGGGATCCCCGTAGACACCTGGACATTGAGGGATCTCAGGACCCTCTTGTACCAGCTGGTATCTGAGCGTACTCGTACGTCCTCATCGGAGTTGATTTCCTTGGGCGCCCCATAGACACAAAACCACTCCTCCAGGAGTATCTTGATAGTGTCCTCTCCGGTAATGTGCTTGGTACATGGGAACACCCTGGTAAACCTGGTCAACCCACAGGTCACCAAGAGGGCAAAGTTGTAGACCCCAAACTTCGGCATCTCCGTGTAGTCCACGTAGAGAACACTGTTAGCACATTGGGGAATGGGCAGGGTCAAGTAGAGACCCCTGTCTCTGATATCCCCAGGTTTGCAGGACGTACACGGGCACTTGTCCACGATAGGCTGGAGGGTCTTCCGCAGTTGGTCATCAGTCCACGTAGTGTGGAACCACTGCTTGAAAAGCCTCAGGGTACGGTCAGCACCCACATGACCGCTGGACTCATGGGTCCACTTCAGTAGCGCTGGGACTCTGTCGCTTGGTACCACGATGCGGTCCTCGTGCCAGAGGTAGCTCTTGTCCCTCTTCCACTGCTCTTGGTTGACCAGGAGGGGTTCAAGTCTCTTCTCCAGGCGCTTATAGATGTCCCCAAACTCCTTCAGGTATTCCGCTTGTTGGAGTCCGTCTAGGGGTCGTATCATAGTCATGTTGAGGTCCGGGTGGACGTCCATATGGCTGAACGCCTCCTTAGCCAGCGCTTCAGACCGGGTACCAATCAGGGCGTCGAAGTTGTTGCGGCTAATGTAGTCCGGACACTCGTTCTTCACTCCCTGAATATGGTTTAACTTCAGCCGTAGTTGGCTGAGGTAGGTCCACCAGCGCCGTAGCTTGGCCTTCTCAGGTGGGGGACCCTTCTGGAAAGTGCGGACCGGCTCTGGGTCGCACAGCCAGACCACAGGGTTGCTCCCCAACAGTCGTGCCTGAGAGGATAGCACCAGCATACAAGCGAGCAACTCCTGCTCATAGGTGGAGTAGTTCCCCCTGGCCTGGTTCCATTTCCAGTTCCAGTGGCCCAGGGGTACAAGGACCCACTTGTCGTCAGGGTAGCTCTGCTTGAGAGTTCCATGTCGGTTGAGACCATCCGTCCACCATTGGGAAATAGCCGAGTCGAACTCCTCCTTGTCTAGTGCTTGCCATTGGAACAACGTTCCACCAACGCCCACATTGCTGGCGTCGGTCACCAGGATAATCTCCCTCTGTGCTCTAGGCACGCCAAAGCACTTAGCGTTGGCCACCTTGTCTTTGAGCTCGTCAAACGCTTGTTGCTCTTGTGGGCCCCAGCGCCAAGTAGTACTCTTCTTGATCAAGTCCGTCAGAATGGCGCCGGTGTAGGTGAAGTTCTTGATATGGCGGCGGTAGAAGTTGCACGCCCCAATGAAATTGCGTACATCATGGAGTCCTTTCTTGGGGTCTTCATGTCGTACCTTAGCATCCATCAGGGGTTTGGCCTTAGAGGCCGCTGGGGTTCACCACCCATAGCCAACATCAAACCCCAGGTACTGCATGGTCTCCTGCATGAACTCACACTTCTCCAACTTGAGTCGTGTGTGGTTCTCCTGGCAGACCGCAAAGAACTCACCCAAGAGGATTAGGTGAACCTCCTGGGTATTGGTCCCGAGGCATACATCGTCGATGTGCGCTTCCATCTGGGCCCCACGAGATATGAGTTCTTGCACCTTGGGTCTTCGTCGTAGGATGGACAGGATCTTGTTCATCAGCTCTTGAAATAGAGCGGGTGCGTTGGCCACGCCAAAGGGCATGACCTTCCACTTGAACACCCTCTCCTGAGGGGTGATGAAGGCTAGTAGCTCCTGGGCGTTGGGCGTCAGGTCCACCTGCCACAATCCGCTCCTCTTGTCCATCTTGGTCCTGTAGCAACAGGAGGCTATCTTCTCAAGGGTAGACTCCATATTAGGAATGGACCCTGAGTGGTTCAACGTTTTCTTGTTCAGCTCTCCGTAGTCCACTACCAGCCGTTTGGCTGTAGACCCAGGTTTAGCCACCAGGAAACAGGGGCTGCAGTGTTGGAGGTAGTCCCCATCCCTGTACTCCAGGACCAGGCCAGCGTCGATACACTCTTGTATCTGTCGCTCTCTCTTGTCGGCCTGTTCTTTAGGAGCAGGATAGGGTCTCCTCCGGATCTTGTGACCCACGAACTCGGGTTTAAGCTTGAGGTCCATCTGTACCAGTTTATCGCATGAGGCTGGGGGTGGTAGTTCCCTGAACACCTCCAGGTTGGTCCTTACAAGCTTCTGCACCCGCGGGTCCAATAGTTTAATCTTGTCATCCATGTCCTCGTTGGAGTGTAGGTTGCTTGCCCCCTGGGTAATAGAAGCCAGGAGGTGGTCCTCCACCGGCTCTTCGCCCTTGGTAGTATCCTTCAACCCTTGGTAGGCGTATAGAAGGTCTTGTTCAACCATCCCCGGTGGAGGATGGCAACATAGGCACGCTCGCGGGGGTTCACATACACATTCCTCCGAGCGCTCATCTTCCTCGGGGGTCCTCACATGGGCACCCCACACGCTCTTCATGAGCTTAAGATCTACCTCCCTTTGCCAGGTGGTGATCTTTTGTTCAAGGTCCTCCTTCAATTGGGGTAGATCTCCCATACATCCTTGCCTCAGTGGCCATGAGCTGCGGGTAGGCTTGGCGTAGCATACCTTTTTCGCCATCAACCTCCTCTTGGAGTCCACGTACGCCCTTAGCCTGGATCGAGGGTCCAGCTCCTCGTCCAAGGGGTCATCCACCCTCATGGACAGTAGGCGTTCCAGTGGGGCGACGTACTCGGCGTTCTCCACTTCCTCTACGCATGTCTGCACGAAGAAGGCGTCATGCTCAGTTTCGTCGTCAGAGTGGATAGAGCTGGGGAGCTCGGATAGTCCACACTCAGACACTCCATCATAAACAGGTACATGGCAGGGAGAGTTGGGGGCAGTGGTGTTAGTCACGACGTATTCATGTCCCTCTGGTATAGTCTCAATAGCATCTTGAGGTCGCAGTCGATCCTTCAAGTCACCCAGGGTGAGTCCATCGCTCTCTGGTTGTAGAGTCTGGACCAGAGTTGAGTCCAGGCTTCCCAGGGGATAGAGGTAAGACCCCCGTCCACCACGCTGAGCATACTTCCCCATCCGGGTTTCCCGATGGGCGTCTTGCGTCGCAGAGGCACGTAGATGGCCTCATCAGGTAGCCGGACAGAGCTGATAGTGAGCCTGTCCAGGAGGGTTCGCCAGTACTCGTTCCCCCCATGGGCTCCCCGATCGGGGGAACACAGGACCATACGGGAACATTCCAGGGCCACCTTGGTCATGACCTTCCCCAGTTCACTGAACCTGGGGTTCCCGTAGGCCATCCCAAAAGAGGGCCAGTAAAATTTGTAGCAGCAATTTTTCCCCCTGCTGCAGTAGAGGTCCAAGACATGTTGCTTGTCGCTGTCGAACACCTCCACGCTCAGATCTTCTCTGGCGAAATCCAACTCCTTCAGACCTTGGTCTAGGACTTCCCCCAATAGTTGATATTCCTCAGTTTTAGAGGCCGCCATCATGTTCGAGGGTCCCTCCTTCGATACCCTCAGGTAGCTCGAGGTGTGCTCCGACTGCTCCAGTGGCACGGAGTCTCTGCCATTGCTGTGGTCCACGTAGAGGAGGTAGGGCGCTTGCAGCGTCAAGGATTGTATCTGGGAGTGCTGCACGAAGAAGTCAGTCCCCAATACAAAGTCGAAAGCCTCAGTGTCCATCACATAGAACCGATGGGCGATAGTTCGGGAGCGCATTGGTACCTCCACTTCACAGTCCCCGCAGCTGTGCACCACATGTCCATCCCCCATTGGTATAGCCGCGGTGGGCATGGTGTTTGTCAGCCTACCACAAGGTAAAATTTTCTTGGCCACTATAGATATGGTGGCTCCAGTATCCAGTACCCCCAGGGTATTCACGTCTCCCTATTCGGATACGTACCCAGAACACCAGGTCGGGGGCCCCAGCGGAGCGTCCCCGTCGGAACTCCGCGGGACAGGTCACCTCGAACCCCTTGTGCCGCAATTTGCGGGCCATCCTCATCAAACGGCTTCTCTTCTTGCCGTTGCCGCCATCACCCCCTTCATGCTCACGCTTGGCCCCTTGCTCTCGCTGGGCCTGTGTCTGCGAGCGTGTGGTACGACCAGACTGCCCTCCAGAGGGCTCGGAGTTTTCCCCTGGATTAGGGTTGGGGTTGCCTCCGTTCTTGCCCTGGTTCTTGTTGTCCTTGTCTGGCTGGCAATTAGCGCCTCCTCCTCCGCCACCTTGGCTCTTGTCTTGGCCTTTCCCACGGCCTTTCGACTTGCCCTTGCCGGAGTCGTTGCCGTTGCCCTTGCCACCGCCCTTGCCAGAGCCTTAGCCAGGATCTTCGCCCTTCAGCTTCGCCGACAGGCGCTGCTTGTGGTAGCACTCATCCTCGTAGTGCTTCCTCTTCCCACAGAAGGCACAGGTGATAGTGCACCTGTAATGATCCGGCATCTTAGGCTTGGCGCCGGTGTTGGTCTCCTGCTTCTTCTGCTGGACCACGAAGCAATCGCGCTGATCGCAGTCGGGGGCGTGCTGCAGGTGACCATGCTCGTCTCTGGTGTCACACCAGAAGAGTTCCTGGACATTGCCCATGATAGGGGCGTGCTTCGGGGTAGTCCCCTGTCCAGGTCTGGGTCCCTGATACCCTTTGCCATGGCTCCCAGAGCCTCCTCCTCCAGGATGGTAGGCGTTCAGGTGCTGGTCGCTTTCTTTCTCCAGCGCCAGCTCCAAGAGTAGCACAGACAAATCCTCGTAGTTGTGGGCTCTCGCCTTGCGCTCCGCCGTTGACCGGCACTCTTGCCACAGCTCCCGAGGGACCTTAGCCACCAACCAGAAGAGCAGCTCATCGCTGCCGTAGGAACCGGGCGTCAGTCGTCCCACCCAGTGGTCCAGGTCAGCCAGTATTTCGGAGATCCTGGCTGGTTTATGGTTGTTGGGTAGCACGGCCAGGTTCTGGATCTCGGCCCTGATGGAGAGGTCGGTTTCGTAGGTAGGGTACTGCCTCTCCAAGGCGACGGACACGTCGGCGAAGGTGGCGGACTTCGTCACGATCTGCTTCACCTGCTTCTCCAGGTACTTGGTCTTGCAGCACTGCAGGAGCAGATCGCACTTGACTCGCCCACTAGCATGGGTTTGGCCGGTCATTCGGAGGAACTGGCCAAAGTTCTCAGCGAACTCGCTGAGATCCTTGCCTGTAAACTCAGGCAAGTTCACCACAATTTTTGAGGTGGCGGTTGCCTTAGCCTCCTGAGACCTGCGTCCCTCAGGGTGCTTGGTCTTCCTCTTCTTCTTCTTCTTCCGCACGCTCGGGTTCTCGGGGTCCTCAGGGTCGTCGTCCTCCGAGGGCCAAGCAGCAGTCATGGACGGCGGCTCATCGTCAGAGGGGTCTCCGCCTAGGTCACTAGAGCCGTAGGGCTCAACGTGAACCATTGCCCTCAGGGCTGTCAGCCCCAGCCGGTCCAGCTCGGCTCTCGTGGAATTCTCCACGTGGCTGTAGGGAGGCTGGGCCGTTCTTGGTATGAAACGGCTTCTCGGTATCACAGCAGGAGTCGGCATCGGTCAGCTCCTCAGGCTTCCCAGGGTGTTTGTCAACCCCGCCACCAGGTGATTGGCTTGTATTCGGTGAGGTGAAACTGCCATGATGGTAGACGGCGCTTGGGGAGGAATCAGGGGCTCCAGTTCAGCCCGAATCCCTTGAGTGAGATCACCATCAAGTTCGGAGGTGGCTTCTCGAAGGGCCTCTTTAATCTCCGACCGAGTCGGGGACCTGTTGGAGGATCTCCCCGATCCTGTACTCCTGCTCCCGCATGACTCAGGGCCTCTCCTCAGCCCACTCAGGGTTGCATACGCAGGAACATCAGCCACATAGGCTCCCGTAGCGGGTAGAGGATGGTGATAATCCGCCGCATACCAGTGCGGCGCAGAACTGAAGGCCACTGGCTCACTGGCAGTAGTTGCCTCTTGAAACGCAGTGGTGGATGGGTCCACACCATAAACAGGGTAGGTAGGCATGCCAGTAAAGGCTGTGCCCTCAGCCATAGGCGGGGTGGTTATGGGTGTTGATGTTGCAGCAGCTGGGTCTGGAGTTGGGAGTGTGGTGGTTGTAGGAGAGGGTGATACGTGGAGGGCAGAGGCGCTTGGTGCGCCCTCGAAGGTGGACTCGTTCGTCGGGTCGTGCCCATGGTCCACTCCTTCGTCTGCCATGCTTTCTCCTGCATCCTTCTCCCTCCTCCTCTTTCTCTTCACAGGGTTGATGTCCACACCCTCGACTGAGAGGGCCCTGAAGGCCGATTGCAGTCCCTCCGGCGAGTCATCGGCCGCGTCCACTGGCCCATGTAAGGGCACCGAAGGTACAGCGTCAGGTCCAGGTCCAGGCTCTCCGGGCGCTGGCATTGCTGCTGCCTCAGGCAACGTCTTCGCGTCGGTGTCCTCCTTCTTGGTGTCCATACTCGCCCTTCTTGCTCAGGACAGTCCTCGGCGCGCTCGGTGTACGGCACTGGGTTGCTGCCGGCACGCAGAGGCTGTCAGCACTCTGCTACCAGAAAGTTTTAAAATAGTTCTTTCAACTCTTTGTTGTGCCTCTCCTGCTGCTTGCTGCTGGTGCAGGGTTCCTGCTGCTTATTTTTGATGAAGAAAATGTTTTGTTATTGAAATACAAACACCCAAGGATTACCCAATGCCAGAGATAAGCAAGTAGAGTTCAAAACAGGATCAAAGCATAGAAGGGCTGCAGTCAAATGAGTTAGATGCAAAGAGATATCAGCAAAGGAAACTCACAATAACTACAGCAGATAAACAATCGATGCAACTCAGAAATTTTTTACAAAGATTGAGGGAAACAAATTGGAAAACTGCCCCAAGGGCTCAGACTCTCCATAGTGCCATCTTTGGGATGTGCACTCTTTGTTTTTGGTCCCATAGGTGCTCGGGTGGCATGGCCTGTGGCGCTGAGGTCACTGCCATGTCACATGGGAACTTCCTACTTAGCTAGGCTGACTGGGTATTGAACCCAGGACCTCTCAAAAACCGGTACCCCAGCCCCTAGGGTGCATACCACTAGGATAGCTAAGAATTCATGAGAAAACATAGATAAATTCATAGGCTCTGCCTCAGTATATCAGTGCCTCAGTCAACTCAGGAAAAGATGTTTTAGTGCACATTGCTTGGGGATTAAGGGGTCCACACAACATCCTGATTTAGTGTTTGATTCTATAGGTCAAAATGTGTTATCACCCATTTTGGTTAGGCCAATGCTAAGACAAAAATGCAAGAGTGCTTAGAGCACCTCTAATACAACTAAAGTATACCCTAAAGCATTGGAAAGGCACTTTTTCCAACTTGAAGTGTATGACCCTGATCGACGCCCAATTGCGATCAGCTGAGGATATCTCTGTGGACGCCCAGGGGAAACCGCTGCCATCGCCTGCGAAGGGGTTTTTGCACTGAACTGCGCCCTCTGGTGGTTGGCTAGGCCGGTTGGAAAGGCCCTTGCGCGCCAGACTTCTTTGAGGAGGGGCAGGAGCCCGAACATAGTCCAATCGCGGTTTGAGTACCGCTGCGCAAAGTGCTGAGGCTCTTCTGCCCAATCTCAATCAGCCTTGGCAGCCCCGTAATAGACAACCGCATAGCTGGGGCCTCTGTCGCGTACTGAAAGGCGATAGCGTTGTGGTTCGGGGGGTCAGAGCACGACATCGTGAGTACGGGGGGTTGAGGGGCAGGGGAGTGATGGAGGACACTTGCCGAGGCTTTGAAGTGAGTGAGCGCCCATCTGCAGTGTTTGTGGTGGGGTCGTATACTACTTTTTAGCCTAGTCAGGGCTGTGAGGAGTCGACTTGCTTTCACGATTGAGGGGCGTTATGATGTTGGCATGGCGGGACAGTCCGATATATTTGCGATGTGATAAATGGGATTACACGTTGGACGAGTGCGAGGACGAGTGCGGGTTAGTGCCTGTGGGAGGGGGGGGAGTCGGCGCAAAAAATAGCGTTGTTCGGGGGGAGGGGGAGGGCACCGGCGCGGGAGCGTTAGGAAGGGGGGCTGGTCGGGGGGGGGGGGGGGGGGCGGAAGGCTGAACATGTCCCGGACAGTGAGCGGCCTTTTCCAGGGTGGGGGTGCCGGCTGGGGTGGGTCTGCGGCTCGTCGCTTTAACAAGTCGGGGCGGACGGGTTTGGGGGACTGGCGGGCGCGTTTCCTGGACTTGGCCTGCGTCCCCGGCGAGGGGGGGTGAGGGCGATTTGGAAGTTTGCGCGCGACTTTGCCCGGGAGGAGAGAGGGGTGGTGGTAGGTGGGGAGCGGGCAAATTTGGGCGGTGTGTGAAGTGCTGTACGGTGACCAGGGGCGCCGCCATGCGTTCGGGCCTTTGGGGGGGGTGAGGCGGGCTTGGGGGGGGTGGTCATTGAGCCACTGCAGCGTTCAATATACAGCGCTGAGGAGCAGTGGAATCTGGGTTGTCAGGGCGAGCTTCAATTCGTGGCAATGCGCGGGTTTGCTTCGCCCTGTGGGGCGGGGTCGTGGGTTGCGCATGCGGGGATCGAGGGATCAGTCTCCGCACGCAATTTCGTCACTCACCCGCGTGCGTGGTCGCGGACCACCATCGGGACACCATCGTAGCAAAGGGGCAGCGCCAGCACTGGATGTATGTTTGGACCAGGTCTTTGCATGATGCGCAATGGGAGATGAAAGGGATGACGTGCATAGGGTGCGAGTCGGGGCAGGCGTGGCATTGCCGGGGTCTCAAGTTGTTGTGGAAGGCAAAGGGCGACATATTGAAGTTTCCAGTCGACCATTTCAAGGAGAAACCCTTAAACCATGATGTTTCGTTGTAAAAGTGGAAGCTGGATTGCACGTGGATGTTCTCATGTCTGTGACAGGGGGGGGGAGATGTTTGATCGTGGTGGCGGTGGGTTTGTGTATGATATCACGTTCGAATTTCAATTTTTTTTATGATCCAAGCTTCTGGTTGTCTTTACTATTTCGGCCGCGGGGGGGGGGGTAGTTGATTCTACCTGCAATTTTTTGGTCGCTGGGCAGGGCAGGGCAGGGCAGTGCAGGGCACGGCTGAGCAGGGCAGGACAAAGCAGCGTGTATGTATAAAGATCTCAATTATGGTCTATGGTCTGGCTGTCTGGCTTGTATTTTTAATATTGGCAGTTGAGGGGGGGCGGGAAGGGGGCAGTTGGGGGGGGGGGGCATGGTAGTAAATTGTCATCCAATTTTCTGTTGCTGAATGAAGTGAAAAAATTCGCACATTATGCTTTTCCTTCAAAAGCGGGTATTGGTTGCACATGCACACAAATGTAGGTTGAGGCGAGGAATCGTGGAGATTCATTGTTTCTGGGTGAGGATGAAGCAAGATCCGGGCAGATTGGCATGAAATGTGCTGACCGAAATGTTGACATCTCATTAAAAAGGGGTATTATGGACCTTTTTAATTCTTTCAAGATTTCTTGGGGTTTTCAAGGCATGGAAATGCGATTTCAGGAATCTCAGGACACGTTTTGGGAATATCTGGGGTCATAAAAGCCTAGTTGATGGGGAGGGGATCCCGGGATATGCACCCCAGATTGGGGGGGGGGGGGGAGAGGGCGTGGTCCCACACCCCCACGTCAGCGTCAGAAATTTCATTTCCTTGGAATCCGGCATGCCCTTAGATCCACGCCCAGCCCTGTATCATTCCTGGTCAGAGGGAATCTTGGATTGATTGGAGGGACGACTTCCAAGTGCCAGCGGGTGAGCGGGAGGGAAGGTCAGGGGGAGAGGATCGGGAGGGGACGGACAGAACATGGAGGTTGTCTCCTAGTATGGCGAACGTGAGGTGGGAGGAGGACTTGAGAGCCGACCGCAGGAACATGAGTGGCGCCCGGAATTCCGACCCCTCTGAGGACTGGTGCAGGGATGTTTGACACAGGACCCACTGGGTGCCACTCGGGAACAATAGGGTGGCAGCTGACCCATAGCCCAGAGCGCTGGCTGAGGCATCGAGGTATACCCAGACAGTGTCGGGGGGGGGAAGATTGGAGGAGGGCAAGGGTCACGGTGCAGCCCCACTCTTCGAGGTTGTCAGGCTTCAGGGTGTGAGGCTCGTCGGGACGCCGATACAGGCTCCCGTGCAGCAAGGAGTCCATTCGGATCCCTCCGTGCGGCCCGGGGGGGGGGGGGGGTTCGGGATGTACTCTGGGGGGCCAAGAAGGGGGGGTTTCAGTAGTTCGTCACTGCCCACCAGCAGGGGGCGGGTTGCGATGGCCGGGATCTCAAAGAGTACTTTTTTCGTCACGGTGGAGGCTGGGGTCTTTGCTGGTGTGGCCGGTGCCAGCTGGGAACTGGAGAGTGGCCAATTCCTTTTGTAATTATGTAACGGTGCCCAAGTGGAAACCCAGAGCCCGGGGCATACGCTTTCACCCATTGCCAAATTTGCTGTATTGCGGTGTGGGTTTGGCGGCCTGGAACCGGACCTGGACTCTTTCATTCAGAGGGAAGAGGGAGGGGGGGCATGAGGCCCATAGGCCGGTGCTGTGGTAACGGAGGCTGATGGCGTTGCACGCATCCAGGACCGTGTCCTTGATGGGATTCTGTGTGGTGGAGAGCATTGCCTCGGAAAATGGCTCGTTTGTTGAGGTAGGGCTGTCTCTGTTGAGGCATCGGATTGCGGTGTTCACTGTGGCCATGCATAGGGAAAAAGTGGAATGGGCGAGTCCTAAGCCTCCGTCGTGGCGGAGGGTGTAGCGGGCCTTATGGAGGACGAACCTGGATATTCTTTTGGATGTTTCCGGGGAGGGGTCGTGTGCAATATTCTGCCAACTCATCGCTCGGAGGCCCTTCAACTCGCCAAGGCTTAAGGGCTGCGCCATGAGGCGGTAGGGCAGCAGGGGAATCAGCTGTACATTTACGAGGAGAGCATACTCGGAAAGGGTCAGACTGAGGGGCTGGGGGGTTCTGAAGAACAAACGTGTCTCTGCTTTGGCCAGCGCCCGTGTTTGTGCCGTGTGGTTGTCGGTGAAGAGGTACACCCCTAAAAATTTGTAACACTTGTGTGGCTGGCCAGTTTTTCGGTCTGTTCTTGACAGGGATGTGCCTGAATGGGAAACTGAAGGTTCTGGGGGGGGCGGCACCCATGACATGTATTTCGGTTTTAGTAAGGTTGAGGTCCAGGGTCCACTCTCTGGCGATGGTATCCAAAAAATTCAAAATTTGTTGGATGCGGTCTCCATTTTCCGACCGGTGCAGGAGATCATCCATGAAGGCATGGCGAGATTTGCGTGGGGAGGGGGGCGTGCTGACGTATGATGGCAAGGCGAAGAGAAGCACATTCTGGTAAAGGCAGAGGAGAGTGGGTGACATGGGGAATCCTTGACAAACCTCACCAGTCTGTAGATGGGAAGAGTAGGTGGGCCCTGAAACGACGTAGCAAAGTGCTCGCAAGTAGGGAACTAGAGCTTGAGTGCACGCCCCAACAACAGCATTAAGCAAACACGCCTACTCTTGGGCGTCGCAAAATAGAAAGAGTCCACAAACCAACGAGTAAGTAGCATATGCCGCCATGCATGCATTAAGACACGCTTACTCTTGGGCGTCGCAAAAAACAAAGAGTCCATGACATGAAGAATAAGTAGCATGACATGAATGCATTAAGCAAACACGCCAACTCTTGGGCGTCGCAAAATACAAAGAGTCCACAAACCAACGAGTAAGTAGCGTATGCCGCCATGCATGCATTAAGACACGCTTACTCTACGGTGTTGCAAAAAACAAGGAGTCCAAGACATAAAGAATGAGTAGCATGACATGATTGCATTAAGCAAACAGGCCTCCTCTTGGGCGTCGCAAAATACAAAGAGTCCACAAATCAACGGGTAAGTAGCATATGCCACCATGCATGCATTAGGACATGCCTACTCTTGGGCGTCGCAAAAAAAACAAAGAGTCCATGACATGAAAAAACAATTAGCATTTCATGATTGCATTAATCAAACACGCCTACTCTTGGGCGTCGCAAAATACAAACAGTCCACACACCAACGAGTAAATAGCATACACCGCCATGCATGCATTAAGACACGCATACTCTTGGGCGTTGCCAAAAACCAAGAGTCCATGACGGAAAGAATAAGTAGCATGGGTCATGAGGGCACTAAGCTAACACGCCTACTCTTGGGCGTCGCAAAAAACAAAGAGTCCACAAAACAACGAGTAAATAGCATATGCCGCCATGCGTACATTAAGGCACGCCTACTCTTGGGCGTCACCTAAAACAAAGAGTCCGCAACGCAGGGACCAATTAGTACATGTCATGAATGCACACAAGAACCGAAGAGGAGTACGCCGACGGCGCCTACTCTTGGGCGCAACGAAAAATGCAACGAGGACGGTATGGCACACGCGAGCACACACCCACAGCCACACCACACACACCACGCAACACACCGAGCAGGCACACCGGTGAACAGGAGCCATGTGGCCCAGGACACCGCACACAACACGCAACACACGGAACAAGCGCACAGCACACCGGTGAACAGGAGCCGCCAGGCCCAGGACACCGCACACGCAACACAAGACACGCCACGAGGGCACACCGGTGAACAGGAGCCAAGAGGCCCCGGTCACCGCACACGCAACACAACAATGTGTCATGACAAGAATGCATAAAGGCAGCATGCATACACGAGGGCGCACACCGCACACACAACACGCCACAAGTGCAACACAAGACACAGAGCACGCACACCGGTGAACAGGAGCCAAGAGGCCCGGAACACCGCACGCGCAACACAACACAACGAGTGCGCACACCGGAGCACAGGAGCCAAGAGGCCCGGGGACCGCACACGCAACACAACACACCGAGAGAGCACACCGGTGAACGGGAGCCAAGCGGCCCCGGACGCAGCACACGCAGCACGACACACCGAACGAGCACACCGGCGAACGGGAGCAGGGTGGCCCCGGACACGGCACACACAACGCGCCACACGCACAACAACACACGACTGACATGCACACCGGTGAACAGGAGCCCAGTGGCCCCGGACACAGCACACGCAGCACAGCACACCGAGCGAGCACACCAGTGAACAGGAGCCAAGAGGCCCTGGACACCGCACACGCAACACAGCACACCGAGCGAGCACACAGGTGACCAGGAGCCAAGTGGCCCCGGACATCGCACACGCGGCACAGCACACCGAGCGCGCACACCGGTGAACAGGAGCCAAAGGGCCCCGGGCACCGCGCACGCAGCACAGCACACAGAGCGAGCGCACAGGTGAACAGGAGCCATAATTAAATAGCATACGTCATGAGTGCAATACGATGACTCGCCTACTCACCCGCGTCCAAAGAATCCCCAGCCCCTGCCACTGCCTCGCGAAGACAAGATGAATCGCCCCCTGGACTGGAGCATCCGGGGGGCTGCGGACCGAAGGAGAGAGGACCACATGATGAGCCACAACGGCCCTGGACTGGAACATCCGGGGCGTGGCCAAGAAGCAAGAAAACGGCCCCCTGGGCTGGAGCATCCGGGGGATCTGCGGACCGAAGGAGGCCAAGAAGCAAGATAGCGGCCCGGCCCGCTGGACTGGAAAATCCGGGGGGCCAGCCAACAGCCCTGGGCTCGAACATTCGGGGCGTGGCCAAGAACCAAGATGGCGACCCCTGGACTGGAACATCCGGGGGGCCGCGAAAACAGAAAACGCCGCCCCCTGGACTGGAGCATCCGGGGGGATGCAGACAGACGCCCTGGACTGGAACATCCGGGGAAGAAGCCGATAATGCGGAACCGAACACGAAGGAGTAGCGAAAAAAGGTGAACGGCTCTGCCACTGCCCCTGTTCCTGCCACTGCCCCTGCCCCTGCCCCTACCCATGCCCCTGCCCCTGCCACTGCCCCTGCCCCTGCCCCGGAACCGAACCAGAAGGAGGAGAGAACAAAGGACAACGTGCCCCTGCTACTGTCACTGGCCCTGCCCCTGCCCCTGCCCCTGCCCCTGCTACTGCCACTTCCCCTGCCCCTGCCCCTGCCACTGCCACTGCCACTGCCCCTGCCCCTGCCACTGCCCCTGCCACTGCCCCTGCCCCTGCCCCTGACCCTGCCCCTGCCCCTGCCCCTGCTACTGCCCCTGCCCCTGCCCTTGCCCCTGCCCCTGCCCCTGCCCGTGCCCCTGCCTCAGCCCCTTCCCCAGCCCCTGCCCCTGCCCCTGCCCCGGCATCTGCACCTGCCCCTGCCCCTGTCACTGCCCCTGCACCTCCCACAGCCCCTGCCCCTGGCCCTGCCCGTACCCCTGCCACTGCCCCTGCCCCTGCCACTGCCCCTGCTCCTGCGACTGCCCCTGCCCCTGCCCCAACCCCTGCCCCTGTTCCTGCCCCTGCCATTGCCCCTGCCCCAGCCACTGCCCTTGCCCCTGCTCATGCCACTGCCCCAGCCCCTGCCCCTGCCCTCCCTGCCCCTGCCTCTGCCCCTGCCCTTGCCCCTGCCGCAGCCACTGCTCCTGCCCCTGCCCGTGCCCCTGCTACTGCCACTGCCCCTGCCCCTGCCCCCGCCCCTGCCCTCAGCTACTGCCACTGCCCCTGCCCCTGCCCCTGCCACTGCAACTGCCCCTGCCACTGACCCTGCCCCTGCCCCTGCTACTGCCCCTGCCACTGCCCCAGCCTCTGCCCCTGCCTCTGCCCCTGCTACTGTTCCTGCCCCTGCCCCTGCCCCTGCCCCTACCGCTGCCCCTGCCCCTCCCCCTGCCCCTGCCACTGCCCCTGCTCCTGCCGCTGCCGCTGCCCCTGCCCCTGCCCCTACCCCTGCCCCTGCCCCTGCCCCTGCCCCTGCCTCTGCCACTGCCCCTGCCCCTGCCCCTGCCCTGGCCCCCATGCCCCTGCCACTGCACTTGCCCCTCCCACTGCCCCTGCCACTGCCACTGCCCCTGCTCCAGCCACTGCCCCTGCCCCTGCCCCTGCCCCTGCCACTGCGCCTGCTCCTGCCCCTCCCCTACCCCTGCCCCTGCCCCTGCCACTGCCCCTGCCCCTGCCCCTGCCCCCCCTGCCCCTGCCTCTGCCCCAGCCCCTGCCCCTGCCATTGCCACTGCCCCTGCCTCTGCCCCTGCCCCAGCCCCTGCCACTGCCCCTGCCCCTGCAACTGCCCCTGCCCCTGCCCGCCCCTGCCACTGCCCCGCGAAGACAAAATGAACCGCCCCCTGGACTGGAGCATCCGGGGGGCTGCAGACCGAAGGAGAGAGGACCATAGGGTGAGCCACAACAGCCCTGGACTGGAACATCCGGGGCGTGGCCAAGAAGCAAGATAACGGCCCCCTGGACTGGAGCATTTGGGGGGCTGCGGACCGAAGGAGGCTAAGAAGCAGGATGGCGGCCCGGCCCACTGGACTGGAACATCCGGGGGGCCAGCCAACTGCCCTGGACTGGAACATCTGGGGCCTGGCTAAGAAGCAAGATGGCGGCCCCTGGACTGGGACATCCGGGGGGCCAGCCAACGGCCCTGGACTGGAACATCCGGGGTGAGGCCAAGAAGCAAGATGGCGGCCCCCTGGACTGGAACATCCGGGGGGCCGCGGAGACAAGAAACGCCGCCCCCTGGACTGGAGCATCCAGGGGGATGCGGACAGATGCCCTGGACTTGAACATCCGGGGAAGAAGCCGATAGTCCGGAACCGAACAAGAAGGAGGAACGAAAAAAAGTGAACGCCCCTGCCACTGCCCCTGCTCCTGCCACTGCCCCTGCCCCTGCCCCTGCCCCTGCCCCTGCCACTGCCCCCGCTCCTGTCACTGCCCCTGCCCCTGCCCCTGCCCCTGCCCCTACCCCTGCCCCTGCCCCTGCCACTGCCCCTGCCCCTGCCCCTGCCCCGGCCCCGGTCCCTGGCACTCCCACTGCCTTTGCTCCTGCCACTGCCCCCACCCCGGCCCCAGCCCCAGACACTGCCTCTGCCCCTGCCCTTGCCCCTGCCCCTGCCCCCGCCCCCCCTACCCCAGCCCCTGCCACTGCCACTGCCCCTGCCCCTGCCCCTGCCACTGCCACTGCCCCTGCCACTGCCCCTGCCCCGCCCCCGCCACTGCCCCTGTCCCTGCCCCTGTACCTGCCCCTGCCCCTGCCACTGCTTCTGCCCCTGCCCCTGCCCCTGCCCCTGCCCCTCCCACTGCCCCTGCTCCTGCCACTGCCCCTGCCCCGGCCGCAGCCCCAGCCACTGCCTCTGCCCCTGCCCCTGCCCCTGCCCCTGCCAGTGCCCTTGCCCCTGCCCCTACCTCCCCTGCCCCTGCCTCTGCCCCTGCCCCTGCCCCTGCCACTGCCACTGCCCCTGCCACTGTCCCTGCCCCTGCTTCTGCCACGGCCCCTGCCACTGCCCCTGCCCCTACCCCAGCCTCTGCCCCTGCTACTGCCCCTGCCCCTGCCCCTGCCCTTGCCCCGGCCCCTGCCCCTGTCCCTGCCCCTGCCACTGCCCCTGCTCCTGCCACTACCCCTGCCCCTGCCCCTGCCCACGCCCCTGCCCCTGCTCCAGCCACTGCCTCTGCCCCTGCCCCTGCCAATGACCTTGCCCCTCCTACTGCCCATGCTCCTGCCACTGCCCTTGCTACTGCCCCTGTCACTGCCCCTGCCCCTGCCCCTGCCACTGCCTCTGCCCCTGCCCCTGCCCCTGCCCCTGCCCCTGCCTCTACCCCTGCCCGTACACCTGCCACTGCCACTGCCCTTGCCTCTGCCCCTGCCCCAGCCCCTGCCCCTGCAACAGCCCCTGCCCCTGCCCCTGCCCCGGCCCCTGCCCCTGCCACGGCCCCTGCCACTGCTTCTGCCCCTACCCCAGCCCCTGCCCCTGCCCTTGCCCCTGCCCCTGCCCCTGTCCCTGCCCCGGCCCCTGCCCCTGCCCCTGCCCCTGCCCCTGCCTCTGCCCCTGCCCGTACACATGCCACTGCCACTGCCCTTGCCTCTGCCCCTGCCCCAGCCCCTGCCCCTGCAACAGCCCCTGACACTGCCCCTGCTCCTACCCCAGCCTCTGCCACTGCCCCTGCCCCTGCCCCTACTCCTGCCCCTGCCCCGGCCCCTGCCCCTGCCCCTGCCCTTGCCACTGCCCCTGCTCCTGCCACTACCCCTGCCCCTGCCCCTGCCCCTGCTTCTGCCCCTGCTACAGCCACTGCCTCTGCCCCTGCCCCTGCCAATGCCCTTGCCCCTCCCACTGCCCATGCTCCTACCACTGCCCCTGCTCCTGCCCCTGCTACTGCCCCTGCCCCTGCCCCTGCCACTGTCCCTGCCCCTGCCCCTGCCCCCCCTGCCCCTGCCTCTGCCCCTGCCCGTGCACCTGCCACTGCCACTGCTAATGCCTCTGCCCCTGCCCCAGCCCCTGCCCCTGCTACTGACCCTGCCCCTGCACCTGCCACTGCGCCTGCACCTCCCAATGCCCCTGCCCCTGCCCCAGCTCCTGCCCCTGCCCCTGCCACTGCCCTTGCCCCTCCCATTGCCCCTGCTCCTGACACTGCCCCTGCCCCTCCCCCTGCCCCTGCCCCTGCCCCTGCCCCTGCCACTGCCCCTGCCCCTGCCTCTGCCCCTGCTCCAACCCCTGCCCCTGCTCCTGCCCCTGCCCCTGCCCCTGCCCCTGCCCCTCCCCCCCCTGCCCCTGCCTCTGCCCCTGCCCGTGCCCCTGCCACTGCCACTGCCCCTGCCTCTGCCCCTGCCCCAGTGCCTGCCCCTGCCCTTGCCCCTGCAACTGCCCCTGCCCCTGCCCCTGCCACTGCCCCTGCACCTCCCAATGCCCCTGCCCCTGCCCCTGCCCCTGCCCCTGCCCCTGCCCCTACCCCTGCCCCTGCCCCTGCCCCTGCCCCTGCCCCTGCCCCTACCCCCGCTGCCCCTGCCCCTGCCCCTGCAACTGCCACTGCCTCTGCACCTGGCCTTGCCCCTGCCCCTGCCCCTGCCACTGCTCCTGCCACTACCCCTGTCCGTGCCCCTGCCCCGGCCCCGGCCCCTGCCCCTGCCACTGCCCCTGCTCCTGCCACTGCCCATGCCGCCGCCCCTACCCCTGCCCCTGCCCCTGCCCCTGCCACTGCCCCTGCTGCCGCCACTGCCCCTGCCCCTGCCCCTGCCCCTGCCACTGCCCCTGCACCTCCCAATGCCCCTGCCCCTGCCCCTGCCCCTGCCCCTGCCACTGCCCCTGCCCCTCCCACTGCCCCTGCTCCTGCCCCTGCCACTGTCGCTGCCCCTGCCCCTGCCCCCCCTGCCCCTGCCTCTGCCCCTGCCCGTGCACCTGCCACTGCCACTGCCCATGCCTCTGCCCCTGCCCCAGCCCCTGCTCCTGCCACTGTCCCTGCCCCTGCCCCTGCCCCCCCTGCCCCTGCCTCTGCCCCTGCCCGTGCACCTGCCACTGCCACTGCCCATGCCTCTGCCCCTGCCCCAGCCCCTGCCCCCGCTACTGACCCTGCCCCTGCCCCTGCCACTGCGCCTGCACCTCCCAATGCCCCTGTTCCTGCCCCAGCCCCTGCCCCTGCCCCTGCCACTGCCCCTGCCCCTCCCATTGCCCCTGCTCCTGCCCCTGCCCCTGCCCCTCCCCCCTGCCCCTGCCCCTGCCCCTGCCCCTGCCACTGCCCCTGCCCCTGCTACTGCCCCTGCTCCTACCCCTGCCCCTGCTCCTGCCCCTGCCCCTGCCCCTGCCCCTGCCCCTGCCCCCCCTGCCCCTGCCTCTGCCCCTGCCCGTGCCCCTGCCACTGCAAGTGCCCCTGCCTCTGCCCCTGCCCCAGTGCCTGCCCCTGCCCTTGCCCCTGCAACTGCCCCTGCCCCTGCCCCTGCCACTGCCCCTGCACCTCCCAATGCCCCTGCCCCTGCCCCTGCCCCTGCCCCTGCCCCTGCCCCTACCCCTGCCCCTGCCCCTCCCCCTGCCCCTGCCCCTGCCCCTACCCCCCCTGCCCCTGCCCCTGCCCCTGCAACTGCCACTGCCCCTGCCCCTGGCCCTGCCCCTGCCCCTGCCCCTGCCGCTGCCCCTGCCACTGCCCCTGCTCCTGCCCCTGCCCCTGCCCCGGCCCCTGCCCCTGCCACTGCCCCTGCTCCTGCCACTGCCCATGCCCCTGCCCCTACCCCTGCCCCTGCCCCTGCCCCTACCACTGCCCCTGCTCCTGCCACTGCCCCTGCCCCTGCCCCTGCCCCTGCCACTGCCCCTGCACCTCCCACTGCCCCTGTCCCTGCCCCTGCCCCTGCCCCTGCCACTGCGCCTGCCCCTCCCACTGCCCCTGCTCCTGCCACTGCCCCAGCCCCTGCCCAGCCCCTGCCCCTGCCCCTGCTCCTGCCACTGCCCCTGCCCCTGCCCATGCCCCCCATGCCCCTGCCTCTGCCCCTGCCCCTGCCCCTGCCACTGCCACTGCCCCTGCCCCTGCCCCTTGCCCCAGCTACCGCCACTGCCCCTGCCCCTGCCACTGCCCCTGCCCCTGCTACAGACACTGCCCCTGCCCCTGCCCCTGACACTGCCACTGCCCCTGCCACTGCCCCGGCCCCTGCCCCTGCCACTGCCCCTCCTACTGCCCCTGCCCCAACCCCTGCCCCTGCGTCTGCCCCTGCTACTGCCCCTGCCCCAGCCCCCGCCCCTGCCCCTGCCCCTGCCCCTGCCCATGCCGCTGCCCCTGCCCCTGCCACTGCCCCTGCCCCATCCCCTGCCCCTGCCGCTGCCCCTCCCCCTGCCCCTGCCCCCGCCCCTGCCCCTGCCCCTGCCACTTCCACTGTTCCTGCCCCTGCCCCCCCTGCCCAAGCCTCTGCCCCTGCCCCTGCCCCTGCCACTGCCACTGCCCCTGCCCCTGCCCCTGCTACTGCCAGTGCCCCTGCCCCTGCCCCTGCCCCTGCTACTGCCACTGCCCCGGCCCCTGCCCCTGCCGGGGCCACGGCCCCTGCCACTGCCCCTGCCCCTGCCCCTACCACTACCCCTGCCACTGCCCCTGCCCCTGCCCCTGCCCCTGCCCCTGCCTCTGTTCCTGCCCATGCCCCTGTTACTGCCACTGCCCCTGCCTCTGCCCCTACCCCAGCCCCTGCCCCTGCCCCTGCCCCTGCAACTGCCCCTACCCCTGCCCCTGCCACTGCCCTTGCACCTCCCACGGCCCCTGCCCATGCCCCTGCCCCTGCCCCTGCCCCTGCCACTGCCCCTGCCCCTCCCACTGCCCCTGCTCCTGCCCCTGCCCCTGCCCCTGCCACAGCCCCTGCCCCTGCCCCTGCTCCTGCTACTGCCCCTGCCCCTGCCCCCCCTGCCCCTGCCTATGCCCCTGCTCCTGCCCCTGCCACTGCCACGGCGCCTTCCCCTGCCCCTGCCACTGCCCCTGCTACTGCCACTGCCCCTGCCCCTGCCCCTGCCCCTGCTACTGCTACTGCCACTGCCCCTGCCCCTGCGCCTGCCACTGCCACTGCCCCTGCCACTGGCTCAGCCCCTGCCCCTGCCACTGCCACTGCCTCTACCCCTGCCCCTGTCCCTGCCCTGGCCCCTCCCTCTGCCCCTGCTACTGCCCCTGCCCCTGCCCCTGCAACTGCCCCTGCTCCTGCCACTGCTCCTGCCCCTGCCCCTGCCCCTGCCCCTGCCACTGCCACGGCCCCTGCCCCTGCCCCTACCACTGCCCCTGCTACTGCCACTGCCCCTGCCCCTGCCCCGACCCCTGCTACTGCTACTGCCACTGCCCCTGTCCCTGCCCCTGACACTGCCACTGCCCCTGCCACTGGCCCAGCCCCTGCCCCTGCCACTGCCGTTGCCACTGCGCCTGCTCCTGCCCCTGACCTTGCCCCTGCCACTGCCCCTGCCCTTGCCCTTGCACCTGCCTCTGCCCCAGCCCCTACCCCTGCCCCTGCCCCTGCCCCTGCCACTGCCCCTGCTCCGGCCCCTACCAATTGCCCCTGCCCCTGCCCCTGCCCTTGCCCCTCCCACTGCCCCGGCTCCTGCCCTTGCCCCTCCCACTGCCCCGGCTCCTGCCACTGCCCCTGCCCCTGCCCCTGCCCCTGCGTCTGCCCCTGCCCCTGCCCCCCCTGCCCCTGCTTCTACCCCTGCCCCTGCGCCTGCCACTGCCACTGCCCCTTCCCCTGCCCCTGCTACCGCCCCTGCTACTGCCACTGCCCCTGCCCCTGCCCCTGCCCCTGCTACTGCCACTGCCACTGCCCCTGCCCCTGCCACTGCCACTGCCCCTGCCACTGCCCCTGCCCCTGCCCCTGCCCCTGCCCCTGCCACTGCCTCTACGCCTGCCCCTACCCCTGCCCCGGCCCCTGCCCATGCCCCTGCCCCTGCCCCTACCACGGCCCCTGACCCTGCCCCTACCCCTGCACCTGCCCCTGCTCCTGCCACTGCCCCTGCCCATGCCCCTGCCCCTGCCCCTGCCACTGCCCCTGCCACTGCCCCTGCCCCAGCCACTGCCCCTGCCCCTGCCCCTGTCCCTGCCCCTGCCCCTACCACTGCCCTTGCCCCTCCCACTGCCCCTGCTCCTGCCCCTGCCACTGCCACTGCCCCTGCCACTACCCATGCCCCTGCCCCTGCCCCTGCCCCTGCCACTGCCTCTACGCCTGCCCCTACCCCTGCCCCGGCCCCTGCCCATGCCCCTGCCCCTGCCCCTACCACGGCTCCTGACCCTGCCCCTGCCCCTGCAACTGCCCCTGCTCCTGCCACTGCCCCAGCTCCTGCCCCTGCCCCTGCCCCTGCAACTGCCCCTGCCACTGCCCCTGCCCCAGCCACTGCCCCTGCCCCTGCCTCTGTCCCTGCCCTCGCCCCTACCACTGCCCTTGCCCCTCCCACTGCCCCTGCTCCTGCCCCTGCAACTGCCCGTGCCCCTGCCGCTGCCCCTACGACTGCCCCTGCCCCTGCCCCTGCCCCTGCCACTGCCCCTGCCCCTGTCCCTGCCCCCCTGCCCCTGCCCCTGCCCCTGCCCCTGCCCCTGTCACTGCCACTGCCCCTGGCTCTGCCCCTGCCCGAGCCCCTGCTCCTGCCCCTGCCCCTGCAACTGCCCACGCTCCTGCCCCTGCCACTGCCCCTGCGCCTCCCACTGCCCCTGCCCCTGCCCCTTGCCCCAGCTACCGCCACTGCCCCTGCCCCTGCCACTGCCCCTGCCCCTGCTACAGACACTGCCCCTGCCCCTGCCCCTGACACTGCCACTGCCCCTGCCACTGCCCCGGCCCCTGCCCCTGCCACTGCCCCTCCTACTGCCCCTGCCCCAACCCCTGCCCCTGCGTCTGCCCCTGCTACTGCCCCTGCCCCAGCCCCCGCCCCTGCCCCTGCCCCTGCCCCTGCCCATGCCGCTGCCCCTGCCCCTGCCACTGCCCCTGCCCCATCCCCTGCCCCTGCCGCTGCCCCTCCCCCTGCCCCTGCCCCCGCCCCTGCCCCTGCCCCTGCCACTTCCACTGTTCCTGCCCCTGCCCCCCCTGCCCAAGCCTCTGCCCCTGCCCCTGCCCCTGCCACTGCCACTGCCCCTGCCCCTGCCCCTGCTACTGCCAGTGCCCCTGCCCCTGCCCCTGCCCCTGCTACTGCCACTGCCCCGGCCCCTGCCCCTGCCAGGGCCACGGCCCCTGCCACTGCCCCTGCCCCTGCCCCTACCACTACCCCTGCCACTGCCCCTGCCCCTGCCCCTGCCCCTGCCCCTGCCTCTGTTCCTGCCCATGCCCCTGTTACTGCCACTGCCCCTGCCTCTGCCCCTACCCCAGCCCCTGCCCCTGCCCCTGCCCCTGCAACTGCCCCTACCCCTGCCCCTGCCACTGCCCTTGCACCTCCCACGGCCCCTGCCCATGCCCCTGCCCCTGCCCCTGCCCCTGCCACTGCCCCTGCCCCTCCCACTGCCCCTGCTCCTGCCCCTGCCCCTGCCCCTGCCACAGCCCCTGCCCCTGCCCCTGCTCCTGCTACTGCCCCTGCCCCTGCCCCCCCTGCCCCTGCCTATGCCCCTGCTCCTGCCCCTGCCACTGCCACGGCGCCTTCCCCTGCCCCTGCCACTGCCCCTGCTACTGCCACTGTCCCTGCCCCTGCCCCTGCCCCTGCTACTGCTACTGCCACTGCCCCTGCCCCTGCGCCTGCCACTGCCACTGCCCCTGCCACTGGCTCAGCCCCTGCCCCTGCCACTGCCACTGCCTCTACCCCTGCCCCTGTCCCTGCCCTGGCCCCTCCCTCTGCCCCTGCTACTGCCCCTGCCCCTGCCCCTGCAACTGCCCCTGCTCCTGCCACTGCTCCTGCCCCTGCCCCTGCCCCTGCCCCTGCCACTGCCACGGCCCCTGCCCCTGCCCCTACCACTGCCCCTGCTACTGCCACTGCCCCTGCCCCTGCCCCGACCCCTGCTACTGCTACTGCCACTGCCCCTGTCCCTGCCCCTGCCACTGCCACTGCCCCTGCCACTGGCCCAGCCCCTGCCCCTGCCACTGCCGTTGCCACTGCGCCTGCTCCTGCCCCTGACCTTGCCCCTGCCACTGCCCCTGCCCTTGCCCTTGCACCTGCCTCTGCCCCAGCCCCTACCCCTGCCCCTGCCCCTGCCCCTGCCACTGCCCCTGCTCCGGCCCCTACCAATTGCCCCTGCCCCTGCCCCTGCCCTTGCCCCTCCCACTGCCCCGGCTCCTGCCCTTGCCCCTCCCACTGCCCCGGCCCCTGCCACTGCCCCTGCCCCTGCCCCTGCCCCTGCGTCTGCCCCTGCCCCTGCCCCCCCTGCCCCTGCTTCTACCCCTGCCCCTGCGCCTGCCACTGCCACTGCCCCTTCCCCTGCCCCTGCTACCGCCCCTGCTACTGCCACTGCCCCTGCCCCTGCCCCTGCCCCTGCTACTGCCACTGCCACTGCCCCTGCCCCTGCCACTGCCACTGCCCCTGCCACTGCCCCTGCCCCTGCCCCTGCCCCTGCCCCTGCCACTGCCTCTACGCCTGCCCCTACCCCTGCCCCGGCCCCTGCCCATGCCCCTGCCCCTGCCCCTACCACGGCCCCTGACCCTGCCCCTACCCCTGCACCTGCCCCTGCTCCTGCCACTGCCCCTGCCCATGCCCCTGCCCCTGCCCCTGCCACTGCCCCTGCCACTGCCCCTGCCCCAGCCACTGCCCCTGCCCCTGCCCCTGTCCCTGCCCCTGCCCCTACCACTGCCCTTGCCCCTCCCACTGCCCCTGCTCCTGCCCCTGCCACTGCCACTGCCCCTGCCACTACCCATGCCCCTGCCCCTGCCCCTGCCCCTGCCACTGCCTCTACGCCTGCCCCTACCCCTGCCCCGGCCCCTGCCCATGCCCCTGCCCCTGCCCCTACCACGGCTCCTGACCCTGCCCCTGCCCCTGCAACTGCCCCTGCTCCTGCCACTGCCCCAGCTCCTGCCCCTGCCCCTGCCCCTGCAACTGCCCCTGCCACTGCCCCTGCCCCAGCCACTGCCCCTGCCCCTGCCTCTGTCCCTGCCCTCGCCCCTACCACTGCCCTTGCCCCTCCCACTGCCCCTGCTCCTGCCCCTGCAACTGCCCGTGCCCCTGCCGCTGCCCCTACGACTGCCCCTGCCCCTGCCCCTGCCCCTGCCACTGCCCCTGCCCCTGTCCCTGCCCCCCTGCCCCTGCCCCTGCCCCTGCCCCTGCCCCTGTCACTGCCACTGCCCCTGGCTCTGCCCCTGCCCGAGCCCCTGCTCCTGCCCCTGCCCCTGCAACTGCCCACGCTCCTGCCCCTGCCACTGCCCCTGCGCCTCCCACTGCCCCTGCCCCTGCCCCTGCCCCAGCCCCTGCCACTGCCCCTGCCCCGCCCACTGCCCCTGCTCCTGGGTGATGCCAGTGCAGACGCGGCACAACGTGTGTGGGGCGTAGGGGTGACGGTAGCTGATGTGCACGGTGTAGTCCTGTGGCAGGCCCGGGCGTGGATGCGGGCGGCCAGCGCGTCCACCACGCTCTTTGAGATGACAGCTGTCCATGAGGGGACAGCGGCAGTGCTGAGGCAGCTACAGCGTCAAAGGCTCAGCATGCAAATCAGTCGCTGGGTTGACAACCAGTCAGCCGCCATCAAGCTGCAGCACCGCAGAATGGAGTCATCGCACACCGACCTCTTGCAGCGTATTGAGGCGCACGATGAGCTTCAGTGGACTGATGGTATCCTGACGGGATGGGCGCCGGCGCAGCATGACACGGGGTGCAACGACGTGGTCTCAATGGTGAACAAGGTCAGCGATGCGGAGGCCGAAGAGGTACGTCTCATGCAGTTGTCTGAAGAGCAGTGGCTGTGCCCAGCATGCTGGTGTGATTGCGAGACCATGTTGTTCACGTGGAATGGGCACGTGGTTTGTGATGTCCGCAGACAGTGCAAACAGCAGTACGAGTGGGGCGCCAAGGCGCGCGCTGACAGTGTCGAGGTGCTGGAGCCAGTGGCTAGGCCAGATGATGCCGCTGATGGTCAGCTGCTCAAGGCATGGGACCGACTCTCGCCATATTGTCCTGAAGACGCGGCTGCCATCCTCATGTCGGCGTTCTACGAAGATCTGGACGCCTTTGTGGCCAGTGAGGAGGTTGCAGGGGAGTGCCGCAAATGTGGCATGCAGGCGCATTATCTCAGAGCGCATTTGGTGCACCGGTGTCCGGTGGTCACAGGGAACTGGGAGTATGAGATGGCTGAAATTGAAGCGGTGCTGCGACGCAGTGTGCCACCCACAGTGCACACCCGCAGGGTATGGCAAGGCATTCGGCTGAGAGCAGGGGAAGAGACAGTGGAGTTCCTGTGGGTGAAGCCCTGAAGACGGGCACTGGCAGCGGGTGACCGAGTGTGGCACATGTATCTGGGCAGTGTACCGTCGGCTGCGTATGTGCAGCATCTCCAACGCCTGGTAAACAGGGACAGCAGGCTGCTGGTCCTGCAGTGCATGAGGACCCTGTACAGGATCCAGCGTGAAGGCCGTGACCCGAAAGCGACGCGGGTCCACTGGGTCCCCATGGGCATGCAGCACAGCGCCATGATCAGGGTGCCCGCGGATGTCCTGCACTGGGCCATGATGCACACCAGGTATTGTCGCTTGGATGAGCGGTGGCGCATCCCGCATGGTGGGTGGAGTCCAGATGGAGCAGGTGGCATCCCCGTCCAGCAGGCCCAGGTGGCTGCTGATCGGGTCACATGGTGTGGCACGGTGGGCAGTGCAACACGAATCGAGGTACTGATCCGCGCGTGGGGTGAACGTGTGCGGCGGGGCGAGCCAGGAGTGTTGCTCCTGCTCTGCCGCGACGGAGCGACGAACGTGGAGAAAGGCCTGGCAAGGATGGTGATGCAAGGTGTCAAACGAGTGCATCGCAAGGACTGGAGCCTCCTGTGCGATGCGGCAGGTCCGCTGGAGTATCGGATGCCGCGCTGGGAGGCATGGGCCGCGATGCTGTGATCTTGGTGCGGGCCAGTGCAGTGTGTGTGGTATGGAGGGACCAGCAAGAGACGACGGGCGCATTGCTGCTTGTGTGTACAGGAGCACCGGGAGGCGGCAATCGGGCCAGGTATCGACCACGCCACGAAGGGGTCGCAGGCAAAGGACGCGGGGGTTACGACCGGCAAGATCCACGTCCACACGATCGGGGCTACGGAAGCGGTCGTCGATGGGACCGTCGGTAAACGAGGCGACGAAGATACGCGACGGCCGATCGGGCCAGCCGCACAAGCGGCGTACAACGACGAGGGCACCAGCGAAGAGCGACGAGGGCACCAGCGAAGAGCAGAGGCAAGAGCCGTCGCGGGCGGGAGCCCGCCACACAGGGCGTCATAAAGTAAAGAGGCCAGCAGCACAACCGCACCGTAGGGGCATACGCCGAGAGGTGCCCGCATGGCAGTGCCATGCCGGCCAGCACACGATGCCTCAGGCATTGGAGCTGACATCACGGGCTTTGCTTTGGATGGCTTTGCTTGTGGGTGAAGGGAGCGGGTGTCTTGTCCTTGCATTTTCAGCATTTTCAGCATTTAGGCGCTTTTCGGTGCAGAGGAAACAAACCAGTGACAAGGAGAGTCAACAAGGAGAAGCAGGAACAGGCAGAAACACCAACGGAAACAGCCACCAAACAAACAGGAAGCAAGCACACGATAAGGAAGAAAAAACAAACAAACAAACAAACAAACAAAGAAAAGGCAGAACGCCGACGTATAAAAAAAAAGAAAAAGCGGGAAAACACAAGGACCAAACAAGCGTAGGTAAAGGAATAGCACGGTGATGCAGGGGTAACAAAGCGTGTTAAGGGGCGGGACGGTTCACCCGCACCGACCCAGCGGAGAAGCAAAGCCAAAGCCAAAGCCAAAGCCCCTGCCCCTGCCCCTGCCCCTGCTCCTGCCACTGCCCCTGCCCCTGCCCCTGCCCCCCCTGCCCCTGCCTCTGCCCCTGCCGCTGCCCCTGCCACTGCCCCTGCTCCAGCCACTGCCCCTGCCCCTGCCCCTGCTACTGCCACTGCCCATGCGCCTGCCCCTGCCCCTGCCCCTGCTACAGCCACTGCCCCTGCCCCTGCCCCTGCCACTGCCATTGCCCCTGCCATGCCCCTGCCCCTGCCCCTGCCCCTATTTCTGCCCCTGCCTCTGCCCCTGCTACTGCCCCTGCCCCTGCCCCTGCCACTGTCCCTGCCCCTGCCCCTGCCCCCGCCCGTGCCCCTGCCTCTGCCCCTGCCCCAGTCCCTGCTCCTGCCCCTGCCCTTGCATCTGCCCCTGCCCCTGCCCGTGCCACTGCCCCTGCACCTCCCACAGCCCCGGTCCCTGCCCATGCCCCTGTCCCTGCCCATGCCCCTGCACCTGCCCCTGCCACTGCCCCTGCCCCACCCACTGCCCCTGCCCCTGCCCCTGCCCCTGCCTCTGCCCCTGCCCCTGCCCCTGCCCCTGCCCCTGCCCGTACCACTTCCCCTGCCCCTGCCCCTGCCCCCCTGCCCATGCCTCTGCCCGTGCCCCTGCCACAGCCACTGCCCCTGCCCCTGACCCTGCTACTGCCACTGCCCCTGCCCCTGCCCCTGCCCCTGCTACTGCCACTGCCCCTGCCACTGCCCCTGCCCCTGCCCTTGCCACTGCCCCTGCCACTGCCCCTGCCCCTGCCCCTGCCCCTGCCCCTTCCTTTGCCTGTGCCCCTGATATCGCCCCTGCCCCTGCCCCTGCCCCTGCCCCTACCCCTGCCCCTGCCCCTGCCACTGCCCCTGCTCCCGCCACTGGCCCTCTACCTGCCCCTGCCCCTGCCCCAGCCCCTGCCCCTGCCACTGCCCCTGCCCCTGCCCCTGCCCCTGCCCCGACCCCTGCTCCTGCCACTGCCCTTACCCCTCCCACTGCCCCGGCTCCTGCCACTGCCCCTGCCCCTGCCCCTGCCCCTGCCCCTGCCACTGCCCCTGCCCCTGCCCCTGCCCCCCCTGCCCCTACCTCTGCCCCTGCCCCTTCCCCTGCCACTGCCCCTGCCTCTGCCCCTCCCCAAGCTCCTGCCCCTGCCCCTGCCCCTGCAACTGCCCCTGCCCCTGCCCCTGCGACTGCCCTTGCACCAGCCACTGTCCCTGCCCATGCCCCTGCCACTGCCCCTGCCCCTCCCACGGCCCCTGCTCCTGCCCCTGCCCCTGCCCCTGCCCCTGCCCCTGCCCCTGCCCTTGCCGCCCCGCCCCCTGCCTCTGCCCCCGCCCCTGTTCCTGCCACTGTCCCTGCTACTGCCACTGCCCCTGCCCCTGTGCCTGCCCCTGCTACTGCCACTGCCCCTGCCCCTGCCCCTGCCACTGCCCCTGCCACTGCCCCTGCCCCTGCCCCTGCAACTGCTCCTGCCACTGCCCCTGCCCCTGCCACTGCCCCTGCCCTTGCCCCTGCCTCTGCCCCTGCCCCTGCCCCTGCCCCTGCCCCTGTGCCTACCAATTGCCCCTGCCCCTGCCCCTACCCCTGCCACTGCCCCTGCTCCGGCCCCTGCCCCTGCCCCTGCCCCTGCCCCTATTCCTGCCCCTGCCCCTGCCCCTGCCCCTGCCACAGCCACTGCCACTGCCCCTGCCTTTGCCACTGCCACTGCCCCTGCCACTACCCCTGCCCCTGCCCCAGCCCTGGCCCCTGCCTCTGCCCCTGCTACGGCCCGTGCCCGTGCCCCTGCCCCTGCCCCTACCACGGCCCCTGACCCTGCCCCTGCCCCTGCAACTGCCCCTGCTCCTGCCACTGCCCCAGCCCCTGCCCCTGCCCCTGCCCCTGCCACTGCCCCTGCCACTGCCCCTACCCCAGCCACTGCCCCTGCCCCTGCCCCTGCCCCTGCCCCTACCACTGCCCTTGCCCCTCCCACTGCCCCTGCTCCTGCCCCTGCAACTCCCCATGCCCCTGCCCCTGCCCCTGCTACTGCCCGTGCCCGTGCCCCTGCCCCTGCCCCTACCACGGCCCCTGACCCTGCCCCTGCCACTGCCCCTGCCCCTACCCCTGCCACTGGCCCTGCCCCTCCCACTGCCCCTGCTCCTGCCCCTGCCACTGCCCCTGCCCCTGCCCCTGCCCCCCCTGCCCCTGCTTCTGCCCCTGCCCCTGCCCCTGCCACTGCCACGGCCCCTGCCCCTGTCCCTGCCCCTGCCCCTGCTACTGCCATTGCCCCTGCCCCCCTTGCCACTTCCGCTGCCCCTGCCCCTACGCCTGCCGCTGCCCCTGCCCCTGCCCGTGCCCCTGCTCCGGCCCCTGCCCCTCCCACTGCCCCTGCTCCTGCCCCTGCCCCTACCCCTGCCCCAGCCCCTGCCCCTGCCACTGCCCCTGCTCCTGCCACTGCCCCTGCCCCTGCCCCTGCCACTGCCCCTGCCCCTGCCCCTGCCCCAGCCCCGGCCCCTGCCCCTGCCACTCCCCTTGCCCCTCTCACTGCCCCTGCTCCTGCCACTGCCCCGGCCCCTGCCCCTGCTCCTGCCACTGCCCCTGCCCCTGCCCCTGCCCCCCCTGCCCCTGCCTCTGCCCCTGCCCCTGCCCCTGCCCCCCCTGCCCCTGCCTCTGCCCCTGCCCCTGCCACTGCCACTGCCACTGCCCCTGCTACTGCCCCTGCCCCTGCTGCTGCCACTGCCCCTGCCCCTGCCACTGCCCCTGCCCCTCCCCCTACCACTGCCCCTGCCCTTGCCTCTGCCCCTGCTATTGCCCCTGCCCCTGCCCCTGCCACTGTCCCTACGCCTGCCCCTGCCCCCGCCCGTGCCCCTGCCTCTGCACCTGCCCCAGCCCCTGCCCCTGCCCCTGCCCCTGCATCTGCCCCTGCCCGTGCCACTGCCCCTGCACCTCCCAGAGCCCCTGCCCCTGCACCACCCACAGCCCCTGCCCCTGCCCCTGCCCCTGCCCCTGCCCCTGCCCCTACCCCTGCCACTGCCCCTGCCCCACCCACTACCCCCTGCCACTGCCCCTGCCACTGCCCATGCACCTGCCCCTGCCCCTGCCCCTACCACTGCCCCTGCCCATGCCCCTGGCCCCCCTGCCCATGCCTCTGCCCCTGCCCCTTCCCCTGCAGCTGCCACTGCCACTGCCCCTGCCCCTGCTACTGCCACTGCTCCTGCCCTTGCCCCTGCCACCGCCACTGCCCCTGCAACTGCCCCTGCCCCTGCCACTGCCACTGCCCCTGCCACTGCCCCTGCCCCTGCCCCTGCCCCTGCCCCTACCCCTGCTACTGCCTCTGCCCCTGCTACTGCCTCTGCCCTTGCCCCTGCCCCTGCCCCTACCCCTGCCCCTGCTCCTGCCCCTGCCCTTGCCACTGCCCCTGCTCCTGCCACTGCCCCTGTCCCTGCCCCTGCCCCTGCCCCTGCCCCCAGCCACTGCCCCTGCCCCTGCCACTGCCTCGGCTGCTGCCCCTGGGACGGCCGTTGCCTTTCCCACTGCCCCGGCTCCAGCCACTGCCCCTGCCCCTGCCCCTGCCCCTGCCACTGGAACATCCGGAGCGGAACAAGCAGCAGTAGCCGCCGTCCCGCGGACTGGATCATCCAGGGACAAGTGGCGCCCTGGCGCCCCGGACTGGATAATCCGGGGCTGGCAGCCTGTCAGCACAAGAGCTGGGCTCGACAGGCCGCGCTGAGGCGGGCCCTTGACCGGGTTTAGCAGGCCAGACGTGAGTGCTGGTAGCTACGCCTCTCTGCACACCCACCATGAATGAGACCCTAGTACCGCAGGTGGGACAAGTAGGGAGAAGAGTTGCACCCAAAGCCGCCCACCCGGCTAAACCAAGGGCGGAGACGCACACACAACAAAGAGGGCATCAACATGGACACCAAGACGCAGGCGGGGCACGACAGCGGAGCACTCCATCCATCCAAGCCCTAGCAGGGGTACGTGTGGTGGCGTCCCTGCTAGGCGACAGCCACAAACAAAAAGAAAACAACACGCGCTGTGTTCTTGTGCCCAAACACAGGTGGAACACATGGGCTGCCCACCCTGCATGACCCAGGGCGCAGATCACACACACAGCAGCACGCCCGAGCCAGGTATGAGGTGAACCGCAGAAAGAAGGACCCTCGGCCATGAGTGGCGAGGGACAAACACCGGAAGGGCAATGTGCCATAGGAGGTATACAAGACGACGTCAAGGACGGCAACACAGCAGGCGGTGCAAGCATACAGAACACAGAACACAACTCCCCTCCAAGCCCTAGTGGGGGTACGTGTAGTGGCGTCCCTGCTAGGCCACAGCCGCCTGGTCACGCTGTGTTCTCGTGCCAAAGCATAGGTGGGCCAAAGGTGCCATGACATAGGAACAGTGGCCAGACGACCCGGACAGGAATGTGCGGAGAAGAGCGCGCCGAGTGCGCGGAAGCAGGGGAGTGGATAGGAGCGACCCGTGCAAGGAGCACGAAACGGTCCCCGGATGGATGAGGATTCTGTGGGCCCGCGCCACGGGGTTGCTGGCGGCCCGGTGGGGTATAAACACGGGATGAGGGGTGTGATGGGGGCACGGGGCTAGGACAGGGGTGTGGCACGGGCCACACAACAGCCCCAAGGCATCGGAAAACCATGGGAAGCGGGGATTGGGCCGGTGACGGTATGTGGCGAAGGGGAACGGGACATGGGATTGGAAGGGAGGCCAAAAGCGCCAAGCAACAGCCCCGTGGGATTGGGAAACCAGTCGCCATGGAGTGGTAAACCATGGGCCAACCATGGGCAGCCTGGCCACGGGAAGTCGGGAAAATGCCCTGACCTCCTGTACGGCCGTGAGGTGTCCGCAGGGGTGAGGGTTGACCCTGAGGTCCCCGGGTCAATGGCCTAACTACACGTAGGTTCACGCGTGAGCAGGACCTGGGGGAACGTGGAAAGGGTCGCCCCCTGGCTTCCAGCCGCGGATGGACGACACCCAAGTGCATCCGGGAGCCGAGTGGGTACTCCAACCCGTGAGGGATGGGGAGTGGTGGAATGTGGTTGACAAAGAGAAATGCTCCGCTGTGGGCGAGGGCTATCCACAGGAAACCTGCCTGCAGGCGCCCGAAAGGCTGTGCTAGGGGGGGAAGGCCGGAGGGTCCTTCGATGGGTGACCGGAAGGAGCTGAGACCGTGAGGGCAGCGACTGAAGGACACCTACCGCCGGTCATGCCCCAAGGGAACCTGGTTGAAGTTCTCGGCCGTGAGGTGAGAAAGGGGTCGCCAGGGGAACTGATGGTGGAGAGCTCCCCTTCCCGCCAGAGGCGGCCACCATGTAAAACAAGCAAGGAGATGTCAGATGGGTAGGTGGGCCCTGAAACGACGGGGAAGTCGCGGGGGGCGCGGTACAGGGATTGGATGAGGCTCACGAGGGGCGTTAGGAAGTTCAGGCGTGACGGTACTGTTCGGAGAGAGGTGTGTGGGACGGAGTTGAAAGCTTTGTTGGAGTCGATATAAAGGTTTGACGTTTCAATTTTGACTTTTTTGGGTACTTGGCGTTGTTCGTCCCCGGGGGGTCACCTGGTCGGGCCAGCTGATATCCTCCCCACCGGAACCTAGTAGGGGGCTCTTCATGAGACACCTCCTACCTGGTGGCGGCGTCCCCTGGGTTCATGGGGCTCGGAGCCCTGTCCCTCCCCAGCTTCTCCATTTCGCCACTCCCTGGTCAGTGCGTCACTTAGCAATCGTGGTTGCAGGCGCTTACCCACTACGCCACCCCCCTGATGCGTGGTCGCCCGGGCTTCCGGCGCCGCCGGGCCCATGCTACTGGCTTGTCGCCAGTGGGACCTCCATGGGCTGGCGCGCAGGCTGCCTAGCCGCAGGGCTGGTGCGTAGCACTGTGTGCTACTACTGCCTTGGCAGGTTCACTGCCCTGGTCGTGTGTGCGCGGCTCTCGCGGCAGATCTGCGGGGTCGGGGCCGGTGCCAGTTCTCGCTTCTCCCCTTAGGCTCCTCTCTGCCCTGGCGTCCCTTGCTGTGCGTTTTGCGGGATGTCCCGCCTGGGTGTCCCTTCTTTTCGCCTGCCAGTACGTCATTCCATGCGGTCTGTGCGATCTGCGGACTCGGTCCAGTTCCCCTTCGGGTCCACGACGCGTGTCCGTTGCGTGTGTGTGCGCTTGTGCTCACGCAGCGTACGCCCCCCCCCCCCCCGGGCCGGTGTGGCGCGCGCACTACGGGCGGTTCTGGTGCAGGGCGCCGGTAGGGCCGTTCCAGGCGGTTTGGGCCCCTCTGCCTATCCTGCCCCGGTCCCCTGCTCCGCCTATTTAGCTCTACGGGGGGTGGCCCGGTCCCTTTGTCCCTTTTCCTGGCTTGGGGTCGCTCGCCCCCCTGCGGGGATGCCTGCTTTTGCGAGCTGACTTTGCGTGCTGCGGCGGCGGCACAAGTGCGCCTGGGGGGAGGCGCCTCTCGCCTGGGTGTGGGGCGTCCGGAGTTGGGCGCTCTCCCACGCCCGACTGCCCGTCCTTGCGGCGTGCGGCCGGTTCCCGCTACCCACTGGCTGTGGGTGCGGGGGGTGTGGGCGTGGGGACCCGTCATCAACCCCACAGTGCGCGCTCTTGCGAGCTGGCTTTGCGCGCGGTGGGGGCGGCCTGAGGGCGCCCGGGGGGGGGGGGCGTCTCTTGCCTGGGTGTGGGGCGTCCGGAGTCGGGCGCTCTCCGCCGCCCGACCGCCCGTTATTGGGGCGTGCGGCCGGGTCCCGCTACCCACTGGCTGTGGGTGCGGGAGGTGTGGGTGTGGGGACCCGTCACCAACCCCGTAGCGCGCGCTCTTGCGAGCTGGGTTTGCAAGCTGTGGGGGCGGCACTAGGGCGCCCGGGGGGGGGCGTCTCTTGCATGGGTGTGGGGAGTCCGGGGTGGGGCGCTCACCCAGGCCCGAGCGCCCGCCCTTCGGGCGTGCGGGCAGTGCCCGCTACCCACTCGCTGTGGATGCGGGGGTTGTGGGCGTTGGGACCCGTCACCAACCCCTCAGCGCGCGCTCTTGCGAGCTGGCTTTGCGCGCTGTGGGGGCGGCACAAGGGCGCCCGCGGGGGGGGGGGGGCGCCTCTTGCCTGGGTGTGGGGCGTCCGGGGTTCGGTGCTCTCGCTCGCCCGACCGCCCGTCCTTGATGCGTGCGGCAGGGGTCTGCTACCCACTGGCTGTGGGTGCGGGGGTCGTGGGCATAGCAGGCCGTCACCTAGCCCACAGCAGGCGCTCTTGGGAGCTGGCTGTGCGCACTGTGGGGGCGGCACGAGCGCGCCCGGGGGGTATGTTTCTTGCCTGGGTGTGGGGCGTCTGGTGTTGGGCGCTCATCCACGCCCGACCGCCCGTCCTTGGGGCGTGCGGCCGGGGCCCGCTACCCACTGGCTGTTGGTGCGGGGGGTATGGGCCTGGGGACCCGTCACCGACCCCGGGGAGCGCGCTCTTGCGAGCTGGCTTTGCGCCCTGTGGGGGCGGCAAGGGGGCGCCCGGGGGGGGGGCGCCTCTCGCCTGGGTGCGGGGCGTCCGGTTTGGGGCGCTCTCGCTCGCCCGACTGCCCGTCCCCGGGGCGTGCCGCCGGGGTCCGCTACCCACTGGCTGTCGGTGCGGGGGGTGTCGGCGCGGGGACCCGTCACCTACCCCACAGCGCGCTCTTGCTAGCTGGCTTTGCGCGCTGTGGTAGCGGCACGAGGGCGCCCGGGGGGCGGTGTCTCTTGCCTGGGTGTGGGGCGTCCAGGGCTGGGCGCTCACCCACGCACGACCGCCGGTTCTTGGGGTGTGCGGCCGAGGCCTGCTACCTACTGGCTGTGGGTGCGGGGGTTGTGGGCATGGGGACCCGTCACCAACCCAACAGCGTGCGCTCTTGCGAGCTGGCTTTGCGCGCTATGGGGGCAGCACGAGGGCGCGCAGGGGGCGGTGTTTCTTTCCTGGGTGCCGGGCGTCCGGGGCTGGGCGCTCCCCCACGCCCGACCGCCCATCCTTGAGGCGCGGCCGGGGCCCGCTACCCACTGGCTGTGGGTGCGGGGCGTGTGGGCGTGGGGACCCGTCACCCACCCCACAGCGCGCGCTCTTGCGAGCTTGCTTTACGCGCTGTGGGGGCGGCACGAAGGCGCCCGGGGGGGGGGCGGCCTCTTGCCTGGGTGTGGGGCGTCCGGGGTCGGGCGCTCGCCCACGACGGATTACCGGTCTTTTGGGCGTGCGGCCGGTTCCCGCTACCCACAGGCTGTGGGTGTGGGGGGTGTGGGCTTGGGGACCCGTCACCAACCCCACAGCGCGCGCTCTTGTGAGCTGGCTTTCTGCGCTGTGGGGGCGGCACGAGTGCACCCGGGGGGGGGGGCTCTTGCTTGGGTGTCGGGCATCTGTGATTCGGCCCCCTCCCGCGCCCGACCGCCCCTCCTTGGGGTGTGCGGCCGGGGCCCGCTACCCACATGCTGTGGGTGCGGTTTGCGGGCGTGGGGGCCGAGCTGTCCGCGGCACTTTCTCCCGTGCCGCGGTTCATGGTGTGTTGTGTGCGCTTCCCGGGTTTGCTGCACCTGGTGGCCGTTGTTGCTTGGCACCTGTCCTTGTGCCGTGCCTGTGGCCAGCGGCGTGCCTTTCTGGCGGGCCTCGTGGCCCCGCGTTGGTGCGCCGCACCTTGTCCGGTTGGGTCACTCTCGGTGCTCCGGTCTGCTTTCCTGTCGCCGTGGTGCTTTCCCCCAGCCCGGGGTCTGTCGCCCCCGGCTTTACTTGGCGGCTGCGCGGGGCACGTGGAGGCCGGCCGAAAACCAGGCTCATTGTGCCTGCCGCTGGCGCCTGCTGAGGCAGGGGTGCTGGGCGCGCTCCACGTCGCACTCGTTCGGGGCCCCGCGATAGGATTGTCCCTGGCGGGTCTTGGGCTGCGTGCGCTGCGGGGGTTCGGCGGGTGTGGACCCGGTCACTGACGCGTCCAGTTTCCCGTACCGTCCGTCTTTCGACGGGGGACTCGGCCGGTGCACCGGGGCTGTTTCGTGTGGACGCCGACACCTCTGCCTTCGGGGCAGAGGATGCCACGCCCGGGTCCCGCGCGTGTGTGCCTGTGCGTGCTCTTCTTGGCCCGGTCGGGCGGGCCGGCCTCCCAGGCGCGTTTTGGTGCGCCTCACCTTTCCTTTGGCTGTTTTGTCCTCTTCCTTGCTCGGCTCACTCGGGCTGGGGTTGCCCGTGCTTCGGTTTTTCTCGGGTTTTTTTTTTCCCTCCTTTCTTCCCTCTCCCCTGTCGCGCCCCCGCTTTATCCGGCTTTTTGTGCTTCCTGGCCATGGGTGCCCTGGGCCTTGGCGCTCTTCGTTTTCTCCTGCCCCCCCCCCCCCGTCCCCCCCACGTTCCTTTGTCGTCCTGCGTTTCCTGCCCTCTTGCTCCCTTCGTCCTTGCTCTCGCTGGCTGTGGCGTTATCCTGTTCCCGGCCTTGGGTGCCCCTGGCCTTGGCGTTGCGCGGTTTCCCCCTCCCCCCCCCCCCTTTTTTTTACCTTTCTCCCCTGCCCCCCCCCGTCCCGTTTGTGTGTTTCTTTCGTTTTTTTCTTTTTTTTTTCTCCTGCTTTTTGTGCGCCCCCTTGTCTCGGATTTTCCGTTGTTTCCGGCCCTGGGTGCCCTGGGCCCCGGCTCTTTGTGGCTGCCCGCCCCCCCCCCCCGCCCCCTCTCTCTCTCTTTCTTTTTTTTTGTGGCGTTCCCGCTTTTTGCCGGTTCCCGCCGCTCTTGGTGCTCTTGGCTTCTGCACCGCCTGGCTGGGTTTCTTCTTCCTCCTGCGTGTGCGGCCTTGCGTGTGGTGTGTGCGCTGTGTGCTGGGGCTGTGCCCCCACGCCCCCCCCTCCGGCGGCTGCTCGCGTCTTGCTGTGTCTCGTGTCTTCCTCTGTGGTGCCGCCGCCTGTTGTGGGCTGGTTTGTGTGGTTCGTGGTGCCTTGCGGTGTTCTTCGGTGCCGTGTGGTGCTGGTGTCGTGCTGTGTGGTGTATTGTCGTGCTGTGTTGTTGGTTTTGTCGCTGGCGGTCTCCCGTGGGGGTTGCTTCCCTCTTTTTTGTTGGTGTCGTGCGGTGCCCTGTTGTGGCGTGCTGTTTTGTGCAGTGCTTTGTCGTGTGTGGTGCCGTCGCGCGTTGTTGTGTGGTGTGTTGTGCCGTGTGTTGTCCTGGTGTGCAGTGTCGTCTGGTTGTTGGGCCCGCTGCGTTGTGTGGGGTTTTCCTGCCCTGCCCCCCCCCCCCTGCTGCTGCCCCCTTGTGCCGTTGCCTGGTCCCCTGTTCCGGCCCGTTGTTGTGTTCTGTCCTGGGGTGCGGTGCTGTGTTGTTCTGTTGTGCCGCCTGTGGTGTGCTGTGCTGCTGTCTGCGTCGTTTCTTGCTCGTGGTGCCCTGTTGCTTCGTTTGCGCTGGCTGGGGCCGCGTGTTGTGGCCTGTGAGTGCTGGGTGTTCGTTGCTTGGTCTGGTTGCCCGCTGTTGTTTTCCGCTGGCGTGCTTTGTCGCGTTAGCTCCTGCCTGGCCGCGTGGCTTGCTGCCCTGCTGTGTGCTGTGGTTTGTTGTGGCGCCCGGCTCCTCTGTGCTGTGTCCTGTGTTCTGTGGTGCTGTGTTGCCAAGTGGTGCCGTGCTGTGGTGCCCAGCTGTCCGTTATCCTTCGCTGCTGGTGTTGGTCTGTTTCCTTTCCCTCCGTCTGCGGTGCTGTGTGGCGCTGTGCGTCCTGTGGTTCGATGCCGGTTTGGTCTGTGCTGTTGTTGGTGCCTCGTGCTGTGGTGTGTCGCTGTGTGTGGTGCTGTCTCCCTTGGCGTTCTGTGATGTGGAGGTGCTGCCCTGTTGCGTGGCGTGGTGTGTTGTGGTGTCGTGCTGTGCCGTGCTGTGTTCTGTGGTGCTGTGTTGCCTTGTGGTGCCGTGCTGCTGGGCTGTGCCGTGTGTTCTCCTTAGCTGCGGGTATTCTTTTCTCCTTTCCGTGGCATGTCTAGGCCCTGGTGTTCTTGCCTGGCCTCTGGCCGCCTGCCCTGTTGTCTGGTGTGCTGGTGCGGTGTCCTGTGGTGTCCTGCGCCCTGTGCTGTGTCCTGTGGTGCTGTGCTGCCTTGTGGTGCTGTGCTGTCTGACTGTGTTCTGCGTATGTCTGCGCTGCTCATTTTTGTTTTTCCTTTTGTCCTCTAATCCTTTGCAAAAAGCCCCCGCTGTTTCTCCGTACCTGTGAAAACCTTCTGAAAACCAAAAATTACAACGTTTGTCTCTAGAAAGTTAGACACTACCCCACTGACGCACGCAGGCAGGCAGCAATACCAAGGTTACATTTCTGACTTACGTGTAGCCACGCGATCTCGAAGATGGTGGTCTTGCTTGCAAGGGGTTGACCGCTTTTCGCCCAGGGCCAGTCGGGTAAGCTGACCAAAAGGGGTGAGGGGGGGCATGAGGAAGGGGAGGTAGGTGCATGGAGGGGGAAAGAAAATGGAAGGAAGCAGGGCGAAGGGACGCGGCGGCTTAGGAAAAATTTTCCAGTTTCACGCGCTGCTCGCGACGGGTTTTTCTCTCCATTAATGGCATGCTAGACGAGGTGGGGGGGGGCGTTATGTTCCTACCAGCGTTACGGTGCTTACGACGCTGACTATTCACCCATTTAGGTGTGAAAAAAGTTCCGTCGCGTTTTAACGCGTTTCGCAGCGCGCTTTTTGCCTTGAGCGTTTTTTTTTGCTAATTAGCTTTAATTTCAGCTATGTCGAAAATCATTTCGTCGTGCTTTTCTTATCTTTATTTTTCCGGTGCTGTGGTAACGGAGGCTGATGACGTGGCACGCATTTAGGACCGTGTCGTGGACCGGTTTTGGTGTGGTGGAGAGCATTGCCTCGGCAAATGGCTCGTTTGTTGAGGTAGGGCCGTCTCTGTAGAGGTATCTGATTTCGGTGTTCACTGTTGCCATGCATAGGTAAAAAGTGAAATGACTGAGTCCTAAGCCTCCCTGGTGGCGGGCGGTGTAGCAGGCCTTATGGGAGACGATCCTGGAGATTCTGTTGGACGTTTCCGGGGAGGGGTTGTGTGCAATGTTCTGCCAAATTATCGCTGGGAGGCCCCCCAACTCGCCGAGGCTTAAGGGGTGCGCCATGAGGCGGTAGGACAGGAGGGGAATCAGGTGGACATTTACGAAGAGAGCATACTCGGAAATGGTCAGCTTGAGGGGCTGGAGGGTTCTGAAGAATGAGCGTGTCTCTGCTTTAGCCAGCGCCCGTGTTTGTGCCGTGTGGTTGTCGGTGAAGATGTACACCCCTAAATATTTGTAACACTTGTGTGGCTGGCCAGTTTTTCGGTCTGTCCTTGACAGGGGTGTGCCTGAGGGGGAACGGAAGGTTCTGGGGGGGGCGGCACCCATGGCATTACTGGTCTTAGTAAGGTTGAGGTCCAGGCTCCACTCTCTGGGGATGGTATCCAAAAAATTCAAAATTTGTTGGATGCGGTCTCCATTTTCCGACCGGTATAGGAGATCATCCATGAAGGCATGGCCAGGTTTGCGTGGGGAGGGGGGCGTGCTGACGTATGATGACGAGGTGAAGAGAAGCACATTCAGGTAAAGGCAGAAGAGAGTGGGTGACATGGGACATCCTTGACAAACCCCCCTGGTCCGTAGGTTGGAAGAGTAGGTGGGCCCTGAAACGACCGGGAAGTTGCGGGGGGCGCGGTACAGGGATTGGATGAGGCTCAGGAGGGGTGTCTGGAAGTTCAGGCGTGACAGTACTGTTCGGAGAGAGGTGTGTGGGAGGGATTTAAAAGCGTTGTTGAAGTCGATATAAAGACTGTAGCTACCGGTGGACTCCAGAAACCGTGACAGGAGGCTGAAAATGTGGTCCTGGCATCTGCGGTTGGGTAGCCCGCCAAATTGGGTGGGGTGTATGATGGAACGTTCGATGGCCGCAGACAGTAGTTCTGGATTGGCGTCCGTTGCTATTATTTTGTAAATGCTGTTCGGGATTGCGATAGGCCTATAATTGATTACTGGGTTCATGCCGTCAACGTTCTGAAAAAACAGGATAACGTTGGCCTCAAGCCATTTCTCGGGCAGGGGCTGGTGAAAGTAGTGGTTGCAAACACGCCAGACAAATTGATGGATGGGGGTGTGTGTGCATGGTGTAATTGTTTGGGTGGTCCCGTTCCCCTGCTTTGTTGAGCTTGGACCTTTCGAGAGTGTTTCTGAAGGACTCCAAGGTGATTTCGGGGGGGGTGCTGTGTTTTGTGGGTTCAGGGCATGTGGGAGAGTGTGCGAGCAATTGATTCACGAGTGCACTAGATGGCGTGTACTGGAGGCTGCCCCCGAGGGTGAGGAGTGTGGAGGAGAAGATGTCGCTGACATCTTTTGGGGTGGAGACAAGCTGTGTGGTGCCTGGGCGTTTCAGGGTTATTTCTCCTCGCTCTACGGGATTGAGCGCTTCGTTGATTGTGCGCTTGATTCTGGTTTTCTGGACCAGGCACCAATGAATTTTGGTGGTTGCAGCTTTGTTAACCCTGGCTTCCCACTCCTTGATGTGGTGGGTAAGCGCGTGCATGGACGTAGAGTGAGCCCGGTGACTGGGGGGGGGAGAGAGTTCAGGGAGGTTTTGAGTTTCTTGATCAGGGCTGAGGAAGTGGGTTGGGATGGCACTGTGATCGTGTGGTAGCTTGTAGCTACTTCCTCAAGCACTGTTTCAGTGAAATGCTCCATGTCTGCTGAGGATAGAGAGTCGAACCGGGGGGGCTGGATTTGCACCATTTGGCCAGGGGGGCGAGGGAATCGTGGTGTCTGGAGCGTTCTTTTTCCGTGAGTTTCCGAAACACCTTCCGCTTAGTGCTTGGGGTATCTGAGAAAGGCTGCAGGCGGACCTGCGTGGTGTATGTGACCGGATGGTGGTCGGAGGTTTTGTGATCCGTTTGAATGGTGGCAGAGGTAGGGGCGAAAAATTCGGAAGTCCCTCGGGAGGTGAGGATGTAATCGAGGCAGCTCCTGCTCGCTCGGTATCGGGTGGGGAATCGGGAAGAGGACCATGTAGACAGGTGGAAGTGTCGGAAGGTATCAATGAGGAGTGGTTGGTCGCTGATCACCAGCCTCCGAAGCCATGGTCATTCGTTGTCCGCTTGGAGGTTTGCCCCGTCCAGCTCAGGGCAAATCAGGCAGATGGAGTCCCCCCTGTCAATGGCACATGTGGGGGCTTTGCATGCGCATTTTTTCTCCTTAACACCAGCATTCGTTTTATGCAGGGTCTTCAAAGCTAGGGTGGCAGGTGTTTATGCAATGCCCACACCTATGATATGGCTGGGATATTGCTGTAACAGGGGGCGGAGGAGGTACTCAATCTTTGAGCGGTGGTTGTCTGTGCCTCGGGCGTACATGGAAACCAGCAAGGTGGGAGGGGGCTCGGGGAGGGTGAGGCCTTCTGTGTAGAGCCTTTGGACGGGGATGACGAACCGAGAAAGTCGGGGGGGGGGGGGCAAATTAAAATGGATCCGTGTTCACCCCTGGTTATTTGGTCTTGGCGTATATTTCAGACAACGGTTGCTTTATTGTCGGAGCCGTAGGCTTACACGTGGGGGAGGATTAGGGTGTGGTTGTTTTCTTGAACGAAGAGAAAGTCAAAGTTGTTCTTGAGGTGCCTGAGAATCTGACCGCTGACAATAGGCGTTTTCTGGAAGTTGTGTGAAACGAGGCGTAGTTCGGACGGAACGGTTATTTGGGGGGGCGGTTTGGTCTTTGGTATCATTTTCGGACGTGTTTGCCGGAAGCCGCAGGGGGAGGGATCGGGGGGGGGGGGTGGAGGCTGGTGGGGCAAGGGGGCATCCCGGAGTGGCGAGGGAAAAACACCGGAAGGGCAATGTGCCATAGAAGGTATACAAGACGACGTCAAGGACGGCAAGACAGCAGGCAGTGCAAGCATGCAGAACACAGAACACAACTCCCCTCCAAGCCCTAGTGGGGGTACGTGTAGTGGCGTCCTGGCTAGGCCACAGCCGCCTGGTCACGCTGTGTTCTCGTGCCAAAGCATAGGTAGGCCAAAGGTGCCATGACAGAGGAACAGTGGCCAGACGACCTGGACAGGAACGTGCGGAGAAGAGCGCGCCGAGTGCGCGGAAGCAGGGGAGTGGATAGGAGCGACCCGTGCAAGGAGCACGAGACGGTCCCCGGATGGATGAGGATCCTGTGGGCCCGCGGCACGGGGTTGCTGGCGGCCAGGTGGGGTATAAACACGGGATGAGGGGTGTGATGGGGGCACGGGGCTAGGACAGGGGTGTGGCACGGGCCACACAACGTCCCCACGGCATCGGAAAACCACGGGAAGCGGGGATCGGGCCGGTGACGGTATGTGGCGAAGTGGAACGGGACATGGGATGGGAACGGAGGCCGAAAGGGCCAAGCAACAGCCCCGTGGGATTGGGAAACCAGTCGCCATGGAGTGGTAAACCATGGGCCAACCATGGGCAGCCTGGCCATGGTCGGGAAAATGCCCTGAACTCCGGGACGGCCGTGAGGTGTCCGCAGGGTCGAGGGTTGACCCCGAGGTCCCCGGGTCAATGGCCTAAGTACACGTAGGTTCACGCATGAGCAGGACCTGAGGGAACGTTGAAAGGGTCGCCCCCTGGCCTGCAGCCGCGGATGGACGACACCCAAGTGCATCCGGGAGCCGAGTGGGTACTCCAACCCGTGAGTGATGGGGAGTGGTGGAATGTGGTTGACAGAGAGAAATGCTCCGCTGTCGGCGAGGGCCATCCACAGGAAACGCGCCTGCAGGCGCCCAAAAGGCTGAGCTAGGGGGGGAAGGCCGGAGGGTCCTTCGACGAGTGACCGGAAGGAGCTGAGACCGTGAGGGCAGCGACTGAAAGACACCTACCGCCGGTCATGCCCCAAGGGAACCTGGTTGAAGTTCTCGGCCGTGAGGTGAGAAAGGGGTCGCGAGGGGAACTGATGGTGGAGAGCTCCCCTTCCCGCCAGAGGCGGCTACCATGTAAAAGAAGCAAGGATATGTCAGATGAGTAGGTGGGTCCTGAAACGACGGGGAAGTCGCGGGGGGCGCGGTACAGGGATTGGATGAGGCTCACGAGGGGCGTTAGGAAGTTCAGGCGTGACAGTACTGTTCGGAGAGAGGTGTGTGGGACGGAGTTGAAAGCTTTGTTGAAGTCGATATAAAGGTTTGAGGTTTCAATTTTGACTTTTTTGGGTACTTGGCGTTGTTCGGCCCCGGGGGGTCACCTGGTCGGGCCAGCTGATATCCTCCCGGCCGGAACCTAGTGGGGGGCTCTTCATGACACACCTCCTACCTGGTGGCGGCGTCCCCTGGGTTCATGGGGCTCGGAGCCCTGTCCCTCCCCGGCTTCCCGATTTCGCCACTCCCTGGTCAGTGCGTCACTTAGCAACCGTGGTTGCAGGCGCTTACCCACTACGCCACCCCCCTGATGCGTGGTCGCCCGGGCTTCCGGCGCCGCCGGGCCCATGCTACTGGCTTGTCGCCAGTGGGACCTCCATGGGCTGGCGCGCAGGCTGCCTAGCCGCAGGGCTGGTGCGTAGCACTGTGTGCTACTACTGCCTTGGCGGGTGCACTGCCCTGGTCGTGTGTGCGCGGCTCTCGAGGCAGATCTGCGGGGTCGGGGCCGGTGCCAGTTCTCGCTTCTCCCCTTGGGCTCCTCCCTGCCCCGGCGTCCCTTGCTGTGCGTGTTGCGGGATGTCCCGCCCGGGTGTCCCTTCTTTTCGCCTGCAAGTAAGCCATTCCATGCGGTCTGTGCAATCCGCGGACTCGGTCCAGTTTCCCTTCGGGTCCGCGGCGCGTGTCCGTTGCGTGTGTGTGCGCTTGTGCTCGCGCGGCGTACGCCCTCTCCCCCCCCGGGCCGGTGTGGCGCGCACTACGGGCGGTTCTGGTGCAGGGCGCCGGTAGGGCCGTTCCAGGCGGTTTGGGCCCCTCTGCCTATCCTGCCCCGGTCCCCTGCTCCGCCTATTTAGCTCTACAGGGGGGTGGCCCGGTCCCTTTGTCCCTTTTCCTGGCTTGGGGTCGCTCGCCACCCTGCGGGGATGCCTGCTTTTGCGAGCTGGCTTTGCGTGCTGCAGCGGCGGCACAAGTGCGCCCGGGGGGAGGCGCCTCTCGCCTGGGTGTGGGGCGTCCGGGGTTGGGCGCTCTCCCACGCCCGACTGCCCGTCCTTGCGGCGTGCGGCCGGTTCCCGCTACCCACTGGCTGTGGGTGCGGGGGGTGTGGGCGTTGGGACCCGTCATCAACCCCACAGCGCGCGCTCTTGCGAGCTGGCTTTGCGCGCGGTGGGGGCGGCCCGAGCGCGCCCGGGGGGGGGGGGCGTCTCTTGCCTGGGTGTGGCGCGCGCGCTGGGCCCCTGTCCCAGAACGGAATAAAAAGATAGGTAAAATACGACGAAAAACTTTTCTGAATAGCTAAAAATAAAGCTAATTAGCATAAAAACGCTTAGGCCAAAAAGCGCGCTGCGAAACGCGTAAAAACGCGACGAAAATTTTTTCGACGTCAAATAGGTGAATAGTTAACGCCGTAACCACCGTAACGCTCGTAGGACCCCAACGCCGTCCTTGCCGTCGTCTAACTCGCTATAGGTGCAAAGAAAAACGCGTCGCGAGCAGCGCGTAAAACTCGAAAATTTTTCATAACTCGCCACGACCCCTCATGTCGCGCCCTGCCGCCTTTTTCTTCTTCTTCTTCATGCACCTCCCTCCCCACCCTCGTGCCCATCACTCCCCTTGCTCTGCAGCTCAGGCGGCGGCCCTGGGGGAACGCGGTTAACCCTTAGCAATGGACACCAACACGCTCCACGACGCCACGCACAAGAACAAGGCCGAGAACATCAAGAACGACGGGTAGCACGTAAAGCACAGCAACGAACATGGTCTTGCTGCATGCGAGTGTGTTGGGTCGTGTATAATTTTATTTATTTTTTTTATTTTATTTTTTTTTATTTATTTATTTTTTTTTTCAAAAGCAAAAAAAAAAAAAAAGAGCAAAAAAAAAATATTTTACGAAATTTTGCGGCGGTTTTTCAAGTAGGTACAACCACACCCACGCAACAAACAAACCAGCACAGCACCGCAGGGCAGCACGGCACCGCAGGACACGGCACAGGACGCAGGACACCACAGGACAACGCACAGCACAGCAAGACACCACGACACACCAGAGCAGCACCACCACACCGCAGAACGCCGAAGGAGACACCACAACGCACAGGGACACGCCACTGCACGAGGCACCAACAACAGCGCAGACGACACTGGCGCCGCACGACGGGCCGCAGGAGGGCAAAGCAAACACAAACAGCACCGCAAAACAACAGCAGAGCACGACAGCACAGCACCACACGACAGCACAGCGCCAAGGCACACGACACAGGGAAGCAAGGCACCACAGCCAGCACAACAAGGCACCGCAGCGCACAGAGCGGAGAAGACAGGGAACGCACAGCACGAGGAAAAGAGCACCACAGCACGCAGACACCACCACCGGGCAAAAACCAGCACAGCCAACCAACAGCACAACACAGCACAGCACGACAGCCCACAGGAGGGCAAAGCAAGCCCCAACAGCACCGCAACACGACAGCAGAGCACAACAGCACAGCACCACGCGACAGCACAGCACCACAGAACACGACACAGGAAAGCAGGGCACCACAGCAAACCACACCAACCACAGGGAAACAGACCACGCGGCCAGACAGGGACACCGAAACACGCCACCAGCAGACAACCACGGGCCACCAGACCCAGCACCGCACCACGGCACACCACAGCACCAGGCGCCAACAACAGCGAGCACCACACGAACAGCACAACGCGAGCGCACCAGCACAGCGAAGCACAGCACCGCACAAAGCGGAGAGGACAGAGAACGCACAGCACAGCACCCCGGGACACACACAGCACAAAGCAGAGCGGCCAACAACAGCACGCACCCCCGCGCCACAACAAAACACACACAGCACGGGGGAACACCGCAAAACGCAGCGCCGCAGAGCACAGGGCCCCAGGGCAACGGGCAGCGCCAGAGGGCACGGCGCAACAAGCAGCAGCACCCAGCGAGCACAACACACAGCACCGCACCGAGGGACGCACAGCACAACGCAGCACACGGCACACAGCACCGAGCGGCAGCGACGAAAACCGCGAGACAAAAAGGGGTGGGGGGTGGGGGGGGGGGGGGCAGCAACCGACGGGGAGCAAGCACCAGCCAGGCGGAAAGCACGAAAGAGGGACAAGCGCACGGAGAGCCGAGAGGCGGAAGGCCAACAAAGCAAACAACGCACAGCGCCGAGGCCCAGGGCACCCGGGGCCGGAAACCAGAGAAAGCCGGAGACGACGGGGGTGCACAGGAGAAGAAGGGGAAGAAAAAATAAAAAAAAACAACACCAAGGCACCAAGCAGGAGCGACGAAAACACCGAGACACAAAGAGGGAGGGGGTGGGGGGAGAAACCACCAAAGAGCAGCCAACGGCCAAGCAGGAGACACAAACGATGCGCGAGCGCACGAAGAGGCAGGCAGCGGGAGGCCGAAAAAAAAAAAAAACAACCAAAGCACGGCGCCAAGGCAACGAGGAACGGCAAGGGCAGCAAGAGAGCGGGGGGCAACCCCAGCCCGGAGGGGGCCAAGCAAAGCAGAAACACCAAGCGGCCAAAGGAAAAGGTGAGGCGCACCACAACGCGCCCGGGAGGCCGGCCCGCCCGACCCGGCCACAAAGAGCAAGCACACGCACGCCAGCCGCCGTCCGGATGGACGAGTGCGCGCCCGAAGGGTACCCAACCCCTGCCGGCAACGAACAGCCGCCGTCCGGATGGACGAGTGCGCGCCCGGAGGGTACCCAGCCCCTGCCGGCTACGAACAGCCGCCGTCCGGATGGACGTGTGTGCGCCCGGAGGGTACCCAGCCCCTGCCGGCTACGATAGCCGCCGTCCGGATGGACGAGTGAGCGCCCCGCAGCGGCACCCCAAACGGCAACACAACACACCGAGCGGGCACACCGGTGAACAGGAGCCAGGAGGCCCAGGACACCGCACACGCAACACAACACACCGAGCAGGCACACCGGTGAACAGGAGCCGGGAGGCCCAGGACGCCGCACACGCAACACAACACACCGAGCGGGCACACCGGTGAACAGGAGCCGGGAGGCCCAGGACGCCGCACACGCAACACAACACACCGAGCGGGCACACCGGTGAACAGGAGCTGGGAGGCCCAGGACGCCGCACACGCAACACAACACACCGAGCGGGCACACCGGTGAACAGGAGCCGGGAGGCCCAGGACGCCGCACACGCAACACAACACACCGAGCGGGCACACCGGTGAACAGGAGCCGGGAGGCCCAGGACGCCGCACACGCAACACAACACACCGAGCGGGCACATCGGTGAACAGGAGCCGGGAGGCCCAGGACGCCGCACACGCAACACAACACACCGAGCGGGCACACCGGAGAACAGGAGCCGGGAGGCCCAGGACGCCGCACACGCAACACAACACACCGAGCGGGCACACCGGTGAACAGGAACCAGGAGGCCCAGGACACCGCACACGCAACACAACACACCGAGCGGGCGCACCGGTGAACAGGAGCCGGGAGGCCCAGGACGCCGCACACGCAACACAACACACCGAGCGGGCACACCGGTGAACAGGAGCCGGGAGGCCCAGGACGCCGCACACGCAACACAACACACCGAGCGGGCACACCGGTGAACAGGAGCCGGGAGGCCCAGGACGCCGCACACACAACACAACACACCGAGCGGGCACACCGGTGAACAGGAGCCGGGAGGCCCAGGACGCCGCACACGCAACACAACACACCGAGCAGGCACACCGGTGAACAGGAGCCGGGAGGCCCAGGACGCCGCACACGCAACACAACACACCGAGCGGGCACACCGGTGAACAGGAGCCGGGAGGCCCAGGACGCCGCACACGCAACACAACACACCGAGCGGGCACACCGGTGAACAGGAGCCGGGAGGCCCAGGACGCCGCACACGCAACACAACACACCGAGCGGGCACACCGGTGAACAGGAGCCGGGAGGCCCAGGACGCCGCACACACAACACAACACACCGAGCGGGCACACCGGTGAACAGGAGCCGGGAGGCCCAGGACGCCGCACACGCAACACAACACACCGAGCGGGCACACCGGAGAACAGGAGCCGGGAGGCCCAGGACGCCGCACACGCAACACAACACACCGAGCGGGCACACCGGTGAACAGGAGCCAGGAGGCCCAGGACGCCGCACACGCAACACAACACACCGAGCAGGCACACCGGTGAACAGGAGCCGGGAGGCCCAGGACGCCGCACACGCAACACAACACACCGAGCGGGCACACCGGTGAACAGGAGCCGGGAGGCCCAGGACGCCGCACACGCAACACAACACACCGAGCAGGCACACCGGTGAACAGGAGCCGGGAGGCCCAGGACGCCGCACACGCAACACAACACACCGCGCGGGCGCACCGGTGAACAGGGGCCGGGAGGCCCAGGACGCCGCACACGCAACACAACACACCGAGCGGGCACACCGGTGAACAGGAGCCGGGAGGCCCAGGACGCCGCACACGCAACACAACACACCGAGCGGGCACACCGGTGAACAGGAGCCGGGAGGCCCAGGACGCCGCACACGCAACACAACACACCGAGCGGGTACATCGGTGAACAGGAGCCGGGAGGCCCAGGACGCCGCACACGCAACACAACACACCGAGCAGGCACACCGGTGAACAGGAGCCGGGAGGCCCAGGACGCCGCCCACGCAACACAACACACCGAGCGGGCACACCGGTGAACAGGAGCCGGGAGGCCCAGGACGCCGCACACGCAACACAACACACCGAGCGGGCACACCGGTGAAAAGGAGCCGGGAGGCCCAGGACGCCGCACACGCAACACAACACACCGAGCGGGCACACCGGTGAACAGGAGCCGGGAGGCCCAGGACGCCGCACACGCAACACAACACACCGAGCGGGCACACAGGTGAACAGGAGCCGGGAGGCCCAGGACGCCGCACACGCAACACAACACACCGAGCGGGCACACCGGTGAACAGGAGCCGGGAGGCCCAGGACGCCGCACACGCAACACAACACACCGAGCAGGCACACCGGTGAATAGGAGCCGGGAGGCCCAGGACGCCGCACACGCAACACAACACACCGAGCGGGCACACCGGTGAACAGGAGCCGGGAGGCCCAGGACGCCGCACCCACAACACAACACACCGAGCGGGCACACCGGTGAACAGGAGCCGGGAGGCCCAGGACGCCGCACACGCAACACAACACACCGAGCAGGCACACCGGTGAACAGGAGCCGGGAGGCCCAGGACGCCGCACACACGTAGGGCGGCCGGGGGACAGGAAAGAACCAACACCCCATGGGTCGGACACACTGGGGCGACCCAGCCGACCCACCGGGCCAGTGGCAGGAGCGGTACTCCAAGGCGGCTGGTCCGAGCCCGGCCAGGCTGCATCGGGCACCATGGCAAACGTCACCCGGAGCCATGGATGCAACCGGTGACAGGCGAGCCGGTACACAGTCCAGGAGGGGGTCGCCTGCCAAGCGGAGCGGCCCCGCAACTCAAGCCACAAGGGTGAGGCGGTCGTACCGTAGACAAGCGGGAGCAATACCCCTTGTGGTGAGAGATACTCCACACGGCTGGGCAGCCCCCAGAGCTGCCGCCCGAAGGAGGGGGCATGTGGCCCTACTCATGGACACATGTGGGGACACCCTCCGACCTGGGACACATGGACCGGGTGGCCGCGACAATGCCTTCCCAAGCACATGCGGGAGCGGCTCAAGAGGCACCTAACATAGGGCAGTGGGAGGGACAGGACGTCCCCTTGGTAAGACCTTCTTCCTGCACCGTCAAAGGAGGCATCCCGAGCTCCCGAAGATACCTACCTACCTACCTCATGCCTGGGTGTGGGGCGTCCGGGGTTGGGCGCTCTCCACCGCCCGACCGCCTGTTACTGGGGCGTGCGGCCGGGTCCCGCTACCCACTGGCTGTGGGTGCGGGAGGTCTGCCTGTGGGGACCCGTCACCAACCCCGTAGCTCGCGCTCTTGCGAGCTGGGTTTGCAAGCTGTGGGGGCGGCACTAGGGCGCCTGGGGGGGGGCGTCTCTTGCATGGGTGTGGAGAGTCTGGGGTGGGGCGCTCACCCACGACCGACTGCCCGTCCTTGGGGCGTGCGGGCGGTGCCTGCTACCCACTGGCTGTGGATGCGGGGGGTTTGGGCGTGGGGACCCGTCACCAACCCCTCAGCGCGCGCTCTTGCGAGCTGGCTTTGCGCGCTGTGGGGGCGGCACAAGGGCGCCCGCGGTGGCGGGGGCGCCTCTTGCCTGGGTGCGGGGCGTCCGGGGTTGGGCGCTCTCGCTCGCCCGACCGCCCGTCCTTGGTGCGTGCGGCCGGGGTCTGCTACCCACTGGCTGTGGGTGCGGGGGTCGTGGGCATAGGGGGCCGTCACCTAGCCCACAGCAGGCGCTCTTGGGAGCTGGCTTTGCGCACTGTGGGGGCGGCACGAGCGCGCCCGGGGGGGGTGTTCCTTGCCTGGGTGTGGGGCGTCTGGTGTTGGGCGCTCATCCACGCCCGACCGCCCGTCCTTGGGGCGTGCGGCCGGGGCCCGCTACTCAATGGCTGTGGGTGCGCGGGGTATGGGCGTGGGGACCCGTCACCAACTCCACAGCGCGCGCTCTTGCGAGCTGGCTTTGCGCCCTGTGGGGGCGGCACGAGGGCGCCCGGGGGGGGGTGTCACTTGCCTGGATGTGGGGCGTCTGGTGTCGGGCGCTCATCCACGCCCAACCGCCCGTCCTTGGGGCGTGCGGCCGGGGCCCGCTACTCAATGGCTGTGGGTGCGGGAGGTGTTCGCGTGGGGACCCGTCACCAACTCCACAGTGCGCGCTCTTGCGAGCTGGCTTTGCGCACTGTGGGGGCGGCCTGAGGGCGCCCGGGGCGGGGCGTCTCTTGCCTCGGTGTGGGGAGTCCAGGATTTGGCGCTCAACCACGCCCGACCACCTGTCCTTGGGGCGTGCGGCCGGGGCCCGCTACCCACTGGCGGTTGGTGCGGGGGCTGTGGGCGTGGGGACCCGTTACCGACCCCGGGGAGCGCGCTCTTGCGAGCTGGTCTTGCGCCCTGTGGGGGCGGCACGGGGGCGCCTGGGGGGGGGGGGCTCTTGCCTGGGTGCGGGGCGTCCGGTGTGGGGCGCTCTCGCTCGCCCGACCGCCCGTCCCCGGGGCGTGCGGCCGGGGTCCGCTACCCACTGGCTGTCGGTGCGGGGGATGTGGGCGTGGCAACCCGTCACCTACCCCACAGCGCGCTCTTGCAGACTGGCTTTGCGCGCTTGGGGAGCGGCACGAGGGCGCCCGGGGGGCGGTGTCTCTTGCCTGGGTGTGGGGCGTCCTGGGCTGGGCGCTCACCCACGCACGACCGCCGGTTTTTACGGGGTGTGCGGCCGAGGCCTGCTACCTACTGGCTGTGGGTGGGGGGGTTGTGGGCATGGGGACCCGTCACCAACCCAACAGCGTGCGCTCTTGCGAGCTGGCTTTGCGCTCTGGGGGCAGCACGAGGGCGCGCGGGGGGCGGTGTCCCTTCCCTGGGTGTGGGGCGTCCGGGGCTGGGCGCTCTCCCACGCCCGACCGCCCATCCTTGGGGCGCGGCCGGGGCCCGCTACCCACTGGCTGTGGGTGCGGGGCGTGTGGGCGTGGGGACCCGTCACCCACTGCACAGCGCGCGCTCTTGCGAGCTTGCTTTGCGCGCTGTGGGGGCGGCACGAAGGCGCCCGGGGGGGGGGGGCGGCCTCTTGCCTGGGTGTGGGGCGTCCGGGGTCGGGCGCTCGCCCACGACCGACCGCCCGTCCTTGGGGCGTGCGGCCGGTTCCCGCTACCCACAGGCTGTGGGTGTGGGGGGTGTGGGCGGGGGGACCCGTCACCAACCCCACAGCGCGCGCTCTTGTGAGCTGGCTTTCTGCGCTGTGGGGGCGGCACGAGTGCACCCGGGGGGGGGGGCTCTTGCTTGGGTGTCGGGCATCTGTGATTCGGCCCCCTCCCGCGCCCGACCGCCCGTCCTTGGGGCGTGCGGCCGGGGCCTGCTACCCACATGCTATGGGTGCGGTTTACGGGCGTGGGGGCCGAGCTGTCTGCGGCACCCTCTCCCGTGCCGCGGTTCATCGTGTGTTGTGTGCGCTTCCCGGCTTTGCGGCACCTGGTGGCCGTTGTTGCTTGGCACCTGTCTTTGTGCCGTGCCTGTGGCCTGCGGCGTGCCTCTCTGGCGGGCCTCGTGGCCCCGCGTTGGTGCGCCGCACCTTGTCCGGTTGGGTCACTCTCGGTGCTCCTGTCGCCGTGGTGCCTTCCCCCAGCCCGGGGTCTGTCGCCCCCGGCTTTACTTGGCGGCTGCGCGGGGCACGTGGAGGCCGGCCGGAAACCAGGCTCATTGTGCCTGTCGCTGGCGCCTGCTGAGGCAGGGGTGCTGGCCGCGCTCTACGTCGTACTCGTTCGGGGCCCCTCGATAGGGTTGTCCCTGGCGCGTCTTGGGCTGCGTGCGCTGCGGGGGTTTGGCGGGTGTGGACCCGGTCACTGACGCGTCCTCTTTCTCGTACCGTCCGTCTTTCGACGGGGGACTCGGCCGGTGCACCGGGGCTGTTTCGTGTGGACGCCAACACCTCTGCTTTCAGGGGGGAGGACGCCACGCCCGGGTCCCGCGCGTGTGTGCCTGTGCGTGCTCTTCTTGGCCGGGTCGGGCGGGCCGGCCTTCCAGGCGCGTTTTGGTGCGCCTCACCTTTCCTTTGGCCGTTTTGTCTTTTTCCTTGCTCGGCTCTCTCGGGCTGGAGTTGCCCGTGCTTGGGTTTTTCTTTGTTTTTTTTTTCCCTCCTTTCTTCCCTCTTCCCTGTCGCGCCCCCGCTTTATCCGGCTTTTTGTGCTTCCTGGCCATGGGTGCCCTGGGCCTTGGCGCTCTTCGTTTTCTCCTGCCCCCCCCCCCTCCTCCCCACGTTTCTTTGTCGTCCTGCGTTTCCTGCCCTCTTGCTCCCTTTGTCCTTGCTCTCGCTGGCTGTGGCGTTATGCTGTTCCCGGCCTTGGGTGCCCCCGGCCTTGGCGTTGCGCGGTTTCCCCCTCCCCCCCCTCCCCGCCCCCCCCCTTTTTTTACCTTTCTCCCCTGCCCCCCCCGTCCCGTTTGTGTGTTTCTTTCTTTTTATTCTTTTTTTTTCCTCCTTCTTTTTCTGCGCCCCCTTGTCTCGGCTTTTCCGTTGTTTCCGGCCCTGGGTGCCCTGGGCCCCGGCTCTTTGTGGCTGCCCGCCCCCCCCCCGCCCCCTCTCTCTCTCTTTGTTTTTTTTTGTGGCGTTCCCGCTTTTTGCCGGTTCCCGCCGCTCTTGGTGCTCTTGGCTTCTGCACTGCCTGGCTGGGTTTTTTCTTCCTCCTGCGTGTGCGGCCTTGCGTGTGGTGTGTCTGCTGTGTGCTGGGGCTGTGCCCCCACGCCCCCCCCCTCCGGCGGCTGCTCGCGTCTTGCTGTGTCTCGTGTCTTCTTGTGTGGTGCCGCCGCCTGTTGTGGGCTGGTTTGTGTGGTTCGTGGTGCCTTGCGGTGTTTTCCGGTGCCGTGTGGTGCTGGTGTCGTGCTGTGTGGTGTATTGTCGTGCTGTGTTGTTGGTTTTGTCGCTGGATGTCTCCCGTGGGGGTTGGTTCCCTCTTTTTTGTTGGTGTCGTGCGGTGCCCTGTTGTGGCGTGCTGTTTTGTGCAGTGCTTTGTCGTGTGTGGTGCCGTCGCGCGTTGTTGTGTGGTGTGTTGTGCCGTGTGTTGTCCTGGTGTGCAGTGTCGTCTGGTTGTTGGGCCCGCTGCGTTGTGTGGGGTTTTCCTGCCCTGCCCCCCCCCCCTGCTGCTGCCCCCTTGTGCCGTTGCCTGGTCCCCTGTTCCAGCCCGACGTTGAGTTCTGTCCTGGGGTGCGGTGCTGTGTTGTTCTGTTCTGCCGCCTGTGGTGTGGTGTGCTGCTGTCTGCGTCGTTTCTTGCTCGTGGTGCCCTGTTGCTTCGTTTGCGCTGGCTGGGGCCGCGTGTTGTTGCCTGTGGTTGCTGGGTGTTCGTTACTTGGTCTGTTTGCCCGCCATTGTTTTCCGCTGGCGTGCTTTGTCGCCTTAGCTCCTGCCTGGCCGCGTGGCTTGCTGCCCTGCTGTGTGCTGTGGTTTGTTGTGGCGCCCGGCTTCTCTATGCTGTGACCTGTGTTCTGTGGTGCTGTGTTGCCAAGTGGTGCCGTGCTGTGGTGCCCAGCTGTTCGTTATCCTTCGCTGGTTGTGTTAGGGTTAGGGTTAGGGTTAGGGTTACTGTTTCCTTACCCTCCGTCTGCGGTGCTGTGTGGCACTGTGCGTCCTGTTATTCGGTGCCGATTTGGTCTGTGCTGTTGTTGGTGCCTCGTGCTGTGGTGTGTCGCTGTGTGTGGTGCTGTCTCCCTTGGCGTTCTGTGATGTGGAGGTGCTGCCCTGTTGCGTGGCGTGGTGTGTTGTGGTGTCGTGCTGTGCCGTGCTGTGTTCTGTGGTGCTGTGTTGCCTTGTGGTGCCGTGCTGCTGGGCTGTGCTGTGTGTTCTCCTTAGCTGCGGGTGTTCTTTTCTCCTTTCCGTGGCATGTGTAGGCCCTGGTGTTCTTGTCTGGCCTCTGGCCGCCTGCCCTGTTGTCTGGCGTGCTGGTGCGGTGTCCTCTGGTGCTGTGCTGCCTTGTGGTGCTGTGCTGTCTGGCTGTGTTGTGCGTATGTCTGCGCTGCTCATTTTTGTTTTTCCTTTTGTCCTCTAATCCTTTGCAAAAAGCCCCCGCTGTTTCTCCGTACCTGTGAAAACCTTCTGAAAACCAAAAATTACAACGTTTGTCTCTAGAAAATTAGACACTACCCCACTGACGCACGCAGGCAGGCAGCAATACCAAGGTTACATTTCTGACTTACGTGTTGCCACGCGATCTCGAAGATGGTGGTCTTGCTTGCAAGGGGTTGACCGCTTTTCGCCCAGGGCCGGTCGGGTAAGCTGACCAAAAGGGGTGAGGGGGGGCATGAGGAAGGGGAGGTAGGTGCATGGAGGGGGAAAGAAAATGGAAGGAAGCAGGGCGAAGGGACGCGGCGGCTTAGGAAAAATCTTCCAGTTTCACGCGCTGCTCGCGACGGGTTTTTCTCTCCGTTAATGGCATGTTAGACGAGATGGGGGGCGGCGTTATGTTCCTACCAGCGTTACGATGCTTACGGCGCTGACTATTCACCCATTTAGGTGTGAAAAAAGTTCCGTCGCGTTTTAACGCGTTTCGCAGCGCGCTTTTTGGCTTGAGCGCTTTTTTTTTGCTAATTAGCTTTAAATTCAGCTATGTCGAAAATCATTTCGTCGTGCTTTTCTTATCTTTTTTTTTCTGGTGCTGTGGTAACGGAGGCTGATGACGTGGCACGCATTTAGGACCGTGTCGTGGACCGGTTTTGGTGTGGTGGAGAGCATTGCCTCGGCAAATGGCTCGTTTGTTGAGGTAGGGCCCTGCCATGCATAGGGAAAAAGTGAAATGACTGAGTCCTAAGCCTCCCTGGTGGCGGGCGGTGTAGCGGGCCTTATGGGAGACGAGCCTGGAGATTCTGTTGGACGTTTCCGGGGAGGGGTTGTGTGCAATGTTCTGCCAAATTATCGCTGGGAGGCCCCCGAACTCGCCGAGGCTTAAGGGTTGCGCCATGAGGCGGTAGGACAGGAGGGGAATCAGCTGGACATTTACGAAGAGAGCATACTCGGAAAGGGTCAGCTTGAGGGGCTGGAGGGTTCTGAAGAACGAGCGTGTCTCTGCTTCAGCCAGCGCCCGTGTTTGTGCCGTGTGGTTGTCAGTGAAGATGTACACCCCTAAATATTTGTAACACTTGTGTGGCTGGCCAGTTTCTTGGTCTGTTCTTGACAGCGGTGTGCCTGAAGGGGAACGGAAGGTTCTGGGGGGGGCGGCACCCATGGCATGTATTTCGGTCTTAGTAAGGTTGAGGTCCAGGCTCCACTCTCTGGCGACGGTATCCAAAAAATTCAAAATTTGTTGGATGCGGTCTCCATTTTCCGACCGGTACAGGAGATCATCCATGAAGGCATGGCCAGGTTTGCGTGGGGAGGGGGGCGTGCTGACGTATGATGATAAGGCGACGAGAAGAACATTCAGGTAAAGGCAGAAGAGAGTGGGTGACATGGGACATCCTTGACAAACCCCCCTGGTCTGTAGGTTGGAAGAGTAGGTGGGCCCTGAAACGACCGGGAAGTTGCGGGGGGCGCGGTACAGGGATTGGATGAGGCTCAGGAGGGGTGTCTGGAAGTTCAGGCGTGACAGTACTGTTCGGAAAGAGGTGTGTGGGAGGGATTTAAAAGCGTTGTTGAAGTCGATATAAAGACTGTAGCTACCGGTGGACTCCAGAAACCGTGACAGGAGGCTGAAAATGTGGTCCTGGCCTCTGCGGTTGGGTAGCCCGCCAAATTGGGTGGGGTGTATGATGGAACGTTCGATGGCCGCAGACAGTAGTTCAGGATTGGCGTCCGTTGCTATTATTTTGTAAATGCTGTTCGGGATTGCGATAGGCCTATAGATGATTACTCGGTTCATGCCGTCAACGTTCTGAAAAAGCAGGATAACGTTGGCCTCAAGCTATTTCTCGGGCAGGGGCTGGTGAAAGTAGTGGTTGCAAACACGCCAGACAAATTGATGGACCGGGGTGTGTGTGCATGGTGTAATTGTTTGGGCGGTCCCGTTCCCCTGCTTTGTTGAGCTTACGACCTTTCGAGAGTGTTTCTGAAGGACTCCAAGGTGATTTCGGGGAGGCTGCTGTGTTTTGTGGGTTCAGGGCATTTTGGAGAGTGTGCGAGCAATTGATTCACGAGTGCACTAGGTGCCGTGTACTGGGGGCTGCCCCCGAGGGTGAGGAGTGTGGAGGGGAAGATGTCGCTGACATCTTTCGGGGTGGAGACAAGCTGTGTGGTGCCTGGGCGTTTCAGGGTTACTTCTCCTCGCTGTACGGGATTCAGCGCTTCGTTGATTGTGCGCTTGATTCTGGTTTTCTGGACCAGGCACCAATGAATTTTGGTGGTTGCAGCTTTGTTAACCCTGGCTTCCCACTCCTTGATGTGGTGGGTAAGGGCGTGCATGGACGTAGAGTGAGCCTGGTGACTGGGGGGGGGAGAGAGTTGGGGGACGTTTTGAGTTTCTTGATCAGGGCTGGGGAAGTGGGTTGGGATGGCACTCTGATCGTGTGGTAGCTTGTAGCTACTTCCTCAAGCACTGTTTCAGTGTAATGCTCCATGTCTGCTGAGGATAGAGAGTCGAACTGGGGGGGCTGGATTCGCACCATTTGGCCAGAGGGGCGAGGGAATCGTGGTGTGTAGAGCGTTCTTTTTCTGTGAGTTTCCGAAACACCTTCCGCTTAGTGCTTGGGGTATCTGAGAAAGGCTGCAGGCGGACCTGCGAGGTGTATGTGACCGGATGGTGGTCGGAGGTTTTGTGATCCGTTTGAATGGTGGCAGAGGTAGGGGCGAAAAATTCGGAAGTCCCTCGGGAGGTGAGGATGTAATCGAGGCAGCTCCTGCTCGCTCGGTATCGGGTGGGGAATCGGGAAAAAGAACAATGTAGACAGGTAGAAGTGTCGGAAGGTATCAATGAGGAGTGGTTGGTCGCTGGTCACCAGCCTCCGAAGCCATGGTCATTCGTTGTCCGCTTGGAGGTTTGCCCCGTCCAGCTCAGGGCACATCAGGCAGATGGAGTTCCCCCTGTCAATGGCACATGTGGGGGCTTTGCATGCGCATTTTTTCTCCTTAACACCAGCATTTGTTTTATGCAGGGTCTTCAAAGCTAGGGTGGCAGGTGTTTATGCAATGCCCACACCTATGACATGGCTGGGATATTGCTGTAACAGGGGGCGGAGGAGGTACTCAATCTTTGAGCGGTGGTTGTCTGTGCCTCGGGCGTACATGGAAACCAGCAAGGTGGGAGGGGGCCTGGAGAGGGTGAGGCCTTCTGTGTAGAGACTTTCGACGGGGACGACGAACCGAGAAAGTCGGGGGGGGGGGCAAATTAAAATGGATCCGTGTTCACCCCTTCTTATTTGGTCTTTGCGTATATTTCAGACAACGGTTGCTTTATTGTCGGAGCGGTAGGCTTACACGTGGGGGAGGATTAGGGTGTGGTTGTTTTCTTGAACGAAGAGAAAGTCAAAGTTGTTCTTGAGGTGCCTGAGAATCTGACCGCTGACAATAGCCTTTTTCTGGAAGTTGTGTGAACGAGGCGTAGTTCGGACCGAACGGTTTTTTGGGGGGGCGGTTTGGTCTTTGGTATCATTTTCGGACGTGTTTGCCGGAAGCCGCGGGGGGAGGGATCGGGGGGGGGGGTGGAGGATGGGGGGGCAGGGGGGCATCAGGTGAGATGGGCTGGCCAAGGCGGTAGAAGTGCGGGACTTGATCGGCCGAACCCCGGCGAAGGCGAGCGCTTCGTCTAGCCCCTTGCCGGTGTCACACGAAGTGGTGTGGTAATCAACATTTTATCGAACCGTGGCACTTGTGTGAACCGGCATAGAAGGTTGAGGGGAGCCGGGGGCGGATGTCCGGTCCTTTGGAGGTCTTGGGTCAGCTTGCCGGTGGAATGAGTTGAAGGATTAGGGAGAGTTGCGGGGTGACACGAGGGAACGTTAACCCAAAAACCTCGTCCTCTTTTCGACGGGATATCCCATGGAGCCATTCTTGGCGTGCAGCCCCGGTGAGGTCAAGGAGCGAACGGGCAAACAAACGGATGCGAAAGGAGTCCTCGTTGGCGGGATCGTTAAAAAACATTGTGGTGTCCGATTGAGAGGCAAAAATGGATACCGGGTCACCCTGCAGGGGATCGTCCCTGTGGTAGCCGATGCCTTCTCCTGGAAGGTACATGGTGCCGGTCATTTGATTCTGGGGAGGGCGTTGGAGGCCTAGGCCTTCAAATGCGGTGGTGTAGGTTTGGAGTATTGAGGAAAGGTCCTCCGGGATTAGTGTTGCGGCGGCGAATTGCCGGCGCCTAGGCATGCATGGCCGAAGTGCTGAACCGAGCGCCAGTGGTTTTTTTACCATGTAATGTCGTGGAGGACCTGTTTGAACGTCTATGCTTGCCTCTCGGAGAATACCTCGCGGAGGTAACAAAAACCGGTGGGGAGGCGGGGGTCGATCTGTATTTCTTCAACCGGGATGGGGGTATCGTGGTTGGGTGGTAGAGGGATGGTTGCATCGCCCCCCAGTGGAGCGGGCAGCGAAACACCGGTCTGGGACATTTATTCGGCGCCGCCCCCGCAGCGCGCAAAGGCAGCTCGCAAGAGCGCGCACTGTGGGGTTGGTGACAGGTCCCCACGCCCGCAGCCCCCGCATCCACAGCCAGTGGGTAGTGGGCCCCGGCCGCACGGCTGAAAGGACGAGTGGTCAGGGGTGGGAGAGCGCACGAGCCTGGACGCCCCACTCCCAGGCAAAAGGCGCCCCACCTGGGCACCCTCATGCTGCCCCCACAGCGCGCTAAGCCAGCTCGCAAGAGCGTGCGCCGTGGGGTTGGTGACGGGTCCCCACGCCCGCACCCCCCGCACCCACAGCCAGTGGTTATCGGGCCCCGGCCGCACGCTGGAAGGGACGAGTGGTCGGGGGTGGGAGAGCGCCCGACCCCGGACGCCCCACACCCAGGCAAGAGGCGCCCCCCCCGGGGCACCCTCATGCCGCCCCCGCAGCATGCAAAGCCATCTCGCAAGAGCGCGCGCTGTGGGGTCGGTGATGGGTCCCCACGCCCGCATCCCCCGCACCCACAGCTAGTGGGTAGTTGGCCCCGGAAGCACGCCCGAAAGGACGAGTGGTTGGGGATGGGAGAGCGCCCCAGCCCAGACGCCCCACACCCAGGCAAGAGGCGCCCCCCCCTGGGCACCCCCGTGCCGCCCCCGCAGCGCGCAAAGCCAGCTCGCAAGAGCGCGCGCTGTGGGGTTGGTGACGGGTCCCCACGACCGCACCCCCCGCACCCACAGCCAGTGGGTAGTGGGCCCCGGCCGCACGCCCGAAAAGACGAGTGGTCGGGGGTGGGAGAGCGCCCGACCCCGGACGCCCCACACCCAGGCAAGAGGCGCCCCCCCCGGGCGCCCTCGTGCCGCCCCCACAGCGCGCCAAGCCAGCACGCAAGAGCGCGGGCTGTGAGTTGGTGACGGATCCCCACGCCCGCACCCCCCGCACCCACAGCTAGTGGGTAGTGGGCCCCGGCCGCACGCCCGAAAGGACGAGTGGTCGGGGGCCGGGGGGCGCCCGACCCCGGACGCTCCACACCCAGGCAAGAGACGCCCCCCCCGGGCGCCCTCGTGCCGCCCTCACAGCGCGCAACGCGAGCACGCAAGAGCGCGCGCTGTGGGGTTGGTGATGGGTCCCCACGCTCGCACCCCCCGAACCCACAGCCAGTGGGTAGTGGGCCGCGGCCGCACGCCTCAAAGGACGGGCTGTTGGGGCTCGGGAGAGCGCCCGATCCCGGACGCCCGACATCGAGGCAAGAGACGCCCCCCCCCGGGGCGCCCTCGTACCGCCCCCACAGCGCGCAAAGCCAGCTCACTAGAGCATGTGGTGTGAGGTTGGTGACGGGTCCCCACGCCCGCACCCCCCGCACCCACAGCCAGTGGGTAGTGGGCCCCGGCCATACGCCCCAAAGGACGGGCGGTCAGGGGTGGGAGAGCGCCCGACCCCGGACCCCCCACATCCAGGCAAGAGGCACCCCCCCCGGGGCGCCCTCGTGCCGCCCCAACAGTGCGCAAAGCCAGCTCGCAAGAGCGCGCTCGGTGGGGTTGGTGACGGGTACCCACGCTTGCAACTCCCGCAGCCACACCCAGTGAGTAGTGGGCCCCGGCTGCACGCCCGAAAGGAAGAGTGGTCGGGGGTGGGAGAGCGCACGACCCCGGGCACCCCCAACCCGAGGCAAGAGGCGCCCCCCCCGGGCGCCCCCGTGCCGCCCCTGCTGCACGCAAAGCCAGCTCGCAAGAGTGCGCGCTGTGGGCTTGGTGACGAACCCCCACGCCCGCACCCCCCACACCCACAGCCTATGAGTAGTGGGCCCGGACGCACACCCGAAAGGACGAGTGGTCGGGGGTGGGAGACCGCCCGACCCCGGACGCCCCACACCCAGGCAAGAGGCGCCCCCCCCGGGCACCCTCGTGCCGCCTCCACAGTGCGCAAAGCCAGCTCGCAAGAGCGCGCGCTGTGGGGTTGGTGACGGGTCCCGACGCCCGCACCTCCAGCAACCACAGCCAGTGGGTAGTGGGCCCCGGCCATACGCCCCAAAGGACGGGCGGTCGGGGGTGGGAGAGCGCCCGACCCCGGACGCCCCACACCCAGGCAAGAGGCGCCCCCCCCGGGGCGCCCTCGTGCCGCCCCCACAGCGCGCAAAGCCAGCTTGCAAGAGCGCATGCTGTGGGGTTCGTGACGGGTCCCCACGCCCGCAGCCCCCGCACCAACAGCCAGTGGGTAGTGGGCCCCGGCCGCACGCCCGAAAGGACGAGCGGTCGGGGGTGGGAGAGCGCCCAATCCCGGACGCCCAGGCAAGAGGCGCCCCCCCCGGGCGCCCTCATGCCGCCCCCGCAGCACGCAAAGCCAGCTCGCAAGAGTGCGCGCTGTGGGGTTGGTGACGGGTCCCCACGCCCGCAGCCCCCGCACCCACAGCCAGTGGGTAGTGGGCCCGGCCGCACGCCCGAAACGACGAGTGGTCGAGGGGGGGGGGAGCGCCCGACCCCGGACGCCCCACACCCAGGCAAGAGGCGCCCCCCCCGGGCACCCTCGTGCCGCCCCCAGAGCGCGCAAAGCCAGCTTGCAAGAGCGCGCGCTGTGGGGTTGGTGACGGGTCTCCACGCCCGCACCCACCCCACGGGGAGCGCGCAGGCCCAAGCCAGGTAGGGGGAAACGGGACCGGGCCGCCCCCTGCCCCCAAGCAAGCCAAACGGAGCACGGGACCGAGGCAGGACACGCGGAGGGGCACGGACCATGTGGAACGGCCCTACCAGCGCCCAGCACCGGGACCGCGCGAGGTGCGCGCGCCACACCAGCCCGGGGAGGGGGGGGGGTCGCGGACGCCGCGAGAGAGCGAGCGCACAGACAAACAAAGGACACGCGGGGAAAACCAGAAGGGCAACCGGACCGAGCCCGCGGAACGCACAGACCGCATGGAATGGCGTACCAGCGAGCGAGGATAAGAGACACCCAGACGGGACGTCCCGCCACACACAGCACAGGAAACGCGGGGCGGGCAGGGGGAAACGGGGAAGACACAACACCCAGCACCGTCCCCAACCCCGCCGAAACGGGCCGCCAGCGCCGCACACACACGACCAGGGCACTGCACCCGCCAAGGCAGTAGTGGCGCAGTGCGCCACGCACCAGCTCCAAGGCTAGGCAGCCTCCGCGCCAGCCCACGGGGGTCCCACTGGCGACCAGCCAGTAGCACGGGCCCGGCAGCGCCAGCACCCCGGGCGACCACGCATTCGGGGGGCGACGCGGTGGGTAAGCGCCCGCAGCCACGGCTACGAACTGATGCAGTAACCGGGGAGTGGCGAAATGGGGAAGGCGGGGAGGGACGGGGCTCCGAGCCCTGTGAACCCGGGGGACTCCGCCACCAGGCAGGAGGTGCGTCATGGAGGGCCCCCCATCAGGACCCGGTGGGGAGGATATCACCTGGCCCGACCAGGTGGCCGCCCGGGGCCGAAAGGCGTCTAGTACCTGCAAAATCAAACTTCAAACCTCAAACCTCTGCGCGGCCTGTGCTTGGCATCGGCATGGCTGTGTCGGAGTCGTCCAGCGCCGACTTCCACTCGCTCATGCGCTCGGCAAGTCCCGTCGCGGGGCGCTCAAAAAGGGCGGAGACCAGTTGGGCGACGAAGAATGTGGAGCCCAAGGCAGCGCCCGCTTGGAGGCGTTGCTCGATGGGCCGTTCATGCTCTGCCACGTCCGGATTGTGGGCGGGGAGGATCTTCTCGAGGGCAAGGAGGAAGTTGCGCGCAATACAACAATGGTCACAGTAATCTTATCGCAATTCACCGCAAGCCCTCAAGAATGGGATTTTTATCAGTAATTCTGACCACTGCAAAGTCGTCGGCAATGAATGCAGACAAATTCACACTTCGCGCTTATTTCCAAACTTCTTCGCCACTTGACGCTGTTATCAGTCCCTAAGCACAAAAGACCTATTTGCCGGTACGGTGAAAACTGCAGATGCGTTGCTTTTATAACCACACCAATCAATATCGTAGACTATGTACACATTCGCCGTACTCTTTGACTTCCTGCGCTTCTTTCCAAACAGAAGACACCTGTCTCCGACCTGTTTCGCAGGCAAACAGCGATCTCACTACCAAACCTGTGACAGAGCATAAGCCGAACCAGAGCACAACAGGTCTCTCTCCTGTGCATCCTCAGGCAAAGTCACCAACTCACATGAAAACCACAGCAACAGCTACTAGTGTCGCCTCCTCCAATCAATTCAATCTACCGTACGACCTCTCCCAACAGGGTGAACAGCCCGTGGAAGAGCAGAACGACAATGCTGAAGAATAAAGAGCCGTGGAACACCGTTACTCAGCAAAAACGCCGCAAACTCACCAAACAGAGCGTACCGCTGCAACTGCAGGAAACTACGCAAATCCTGCTTCAAAGAATTCTATATTGAACCGGGTACGGTCAAATGGTTCGAAGACAGAGGACTTCACGCTCCGCTTCGCTGTCAGTAATGCCACCGCCGACGGAAAGCCCTTGACAAAAGCAAAGTATGTAAGCCCACAGTCGTGGAGTACTCCAATTTTCGGCGCATCACACTGTGGGAAAGCCGCTCTCAGACATCGCCTCCAGCTCCTCCAGCTGTAACTGCGTCCGCTTTTCCTCCTTTAATCGCTCGACGCCAAGACACAACTGCTGCTCCTGATGACGCTGAAGAACCACGCCACAACACTGAGGATGAATCTGCTTCAAAAATCACAGAGCCAAGCGATGTGACCGCTACTTCGAACGCAGACCTCACGGAGTATGAACCCCTCCCATCCCGACAGTCGTCGTCAACTGTTGAAAGATCCGAAGCCAGTTCAGCATCTGATGTCGATCCTCAAGACTACATGGAGGATAACTAAAGCCAAGAATCCATCACACTGCCTCAATCCTTTCAATTCAACATGAAGGATAAAAAAATTCAACAAGTCTACATGCTGCTCCATGAGAACCCCGAAGGACACCTCATGATTCCCGCATGGAAAGCAACTTTGAACCCTCTTAACTAAACAAACACTCCACAAATCCTCAATGCTCGAACAGCGTGTACTTTAATTGACCAGTTTGAACTCATTAAAAGGAAACAACACACTCCCTGAGTTGGTACTTTGCCTGAGTTGGTGGCCGGAGAGTGCTCTGCTTTCGTGCCCTGCTCTTGTGCCTTCTTCTCGATTTTACTGTTACACCTTTCAAAATCCGCCAGCAAGTATTTTTTTTCCTCAACTTTTCACTGAGACAACTTCAGTGAGCATGCACACACCCTGCAATGACCAAAGCGGGTACAAACCACTTTCTATCTTTCCCTTTTGTGTACACTGGTGTACAATAAGAGCCTGAGCCTTTGGTTTCTTATAGTTAGTCCTCAGCACCTCAGGTTTTTATATAAAACAAAACGAAATCTACTTAGGGGCCGTCCTTCGAGGAACCTCGCAGTGTGAGCAGTGATTGTGTTGTTTTCGGCGGGGGACCGCCATGCCTTAAAAGAAAACTTCTTGAGGGCGAGGAGGTTGCGGTGCAAGGGGGCGAAGGCGGCGTCCCCATACTTCAAGTTGTGCGCTAGCAGCGCGGGCTGTTCCTTCTCGTAAACCACTAGGCGGGCTTGTTGGTGCTCGTAGGGAGGCTGCGTAGGTTCGAAAGACACGTATGGACCGGGGAATCCCACTTGGACAGGGAAGTTGAGGGCGTGCGCCGCTTTTGCGGTCACGAGCAGCACGGTGGTTTTCGGGACTTTAGACGAGTCGTAGAACGGTGGCGCGGGCGTTGCGTGGCCTCGTTTGGGAGTGCTCGTAGGTGCCGCCCTTGTGGTGCCGTTGAATCTTGAGGATAAACGCACTAATTGCCCATCGATGCCAACGAAAAGGACAATGCGCATGAGTGTAAGAAACAGATGGCGAGAGTTTGAACCCCCGTTTTCATAACAACGCACGGCGCAAGGGTGGTGTCAATCGCCACGGCGAATAAATCCTTCGATCGGAACATCGCTCCTAAGGGCGGTGAAGCGCCTCTTCCCCAGGTAGGTTGGCAATCATCATGGTGAGCATTTTGGCAGCTTGCAAATCCTTGTTCCGTTCTTTCCGTTGCAATCTGCCCATCGCTCCGAGGCCAACTTCACGCTTGCCACCGTGAATTTACCCTTCTGCCGTCAGTTCACCTTTCCCGTGGTCATCATGAATATCACCCTATTTGGGAGCTCCAAAGCCGCCAACGATGGACTTGCCATGCTCTACAACTTTTTGCCGTTGCACCTTTTCCAAAAACACAAAGCCTCAAGTTCTCCTCCACAAACACGGTTTCCTTCCCGCCACTACCAATCCGTTCAGGGGAATATCTTTGATCCACGAAACGCATCTTTGTCTATGCAGTCTACCGCGGCTTCAAGACTACTCCGAATTTTCTCTAGATGTGGAAGGCACCGACATGGAATCCCCTTTCGTTGGGAACAATTCCACGGATATTTCAGCCCGAGGCAGTGTCTCCTCCCTTGCACACAATAACTACAAGGACCTTGAAAAACTATTGTCTAAACACAAGCGCTTCTACCTAAAGCCGTAGGAGTTGGACTACTCTCAAACCGAAGCCAAGAAATTGCCGCCTACCGCCACCCCATTGGAGAAGCAACTACGAACCGTGCTAGATAAAGCAAGGAAGATAAAAAAAGACCTCAAGGAATGGTTCGTTATACCGGCGTGAGATGCTCAAGTAGTGGGCGCTACCTTTCGTATGCTAGGCTCGACTTCCGCTCTATTCCCGCTCCTTCCCTACATCCGCAGCGTAGTATGTATGCACGGAGTGCTACTCCGGGACGCGTACAAGGTGAAACGAGACAGCAACGACTCCTACCAGTTTCGTACAAGCGGCCATCAAACCATGCCGTATGTTGCCTTGCTCCTCAACGCCTCTTCCTTCGACGGGTGCCGCCACGAAGACATCAACTTTAAATTTGAGCCGTTCCGTCTGGCCACCAAGCATGCTCATCCTACAGTGCGTGACCTAAGGTTGCACAAAACAGTCCGGTTCGAGGTAGGCATAGAGTTCCTTGATCACATTGAACCTACGCCGCCAGAAGAGAGAGACAAGTCACACCCGAGACAACACAATATTGGAGACGCGCGTGCATTCATGAAGAAGAAAAATGAGATGTTCGTCCCCGCGCTAGCGAATGTGTCGGTGAATACCAAGAATGAATACTACCCTTTTGGCCACATTGTTCCTTCTGAAAGCCCAAATCGGGCCTACGACCATTTTGAGGGGTAAATCCCGTCACGCCTTGCCCACATGCTCATGTTTGAAGTCCGCGAGTGCGCCGAATTTCTTACCGGTGAGCTCAGTGCTATGGACATGCACGCTTTGCAGTCTACCGAAGTCTACCGTGCCGTGATTGCTAGGGACCGCCTGCCAAGGGCTGGATCACCACTGTTGCGTACGTGGATCGGTCTCCAGCTCACGCCGACCGCGATAGGGGGATGTCTCCCATTACAGTGAAGGTGCAGCCGGGGGGATGCACCCTTGAGGACCGTCTTGACCGCAGCATCAGCTGCATTAGGGCCCCGCCAGTACGATATGGAGAGGACACGGCGGACGGCTGGTATTGCCCCCCAAAGATGGCACAGGACGCCTTGTCGCCGGATGAGCTGGACATGGTGTGTGCGTACATGTGGAACTTCCGCAACAGAGGGTTCCATCCAAGGGACCACCTCCAAAGTGCTGGTGGCCAGACACGGCGCTCCTTACGGGAGGTTTGACGAAGAACGAGGTCGTGGCGTCGGTGCTGGAACAGTGCGCAGATGGGGAGGAGCAAGCTGGCTCTAATCCAGCGATATAGGGGACCATATACCTACCCACAAGACCCCATCACCAACAACAGCCCACAGCTGACGGTCGCAAAATTTCAAGATGGAGTCATGAACCGCAAAGGCGACATCCGGGAGACGCGTGTGCCGGACTCAGGGATGCCAGAGTCAGGGCAGGTGGTGCTGAGTTCAGTGGTCAGCGTACCCAAGGAGGCGAAGTCATTGGCGGACAGCCCCAAGTACAAGGCAAACGCGATGGATATCTTCAAGGTCCACGGGTCCTAGGTCCTCAGTGGTAGGCCCTGCCAAAACCCTCCTGTGAGGGGGGCATTCAGAGAGGCTGCAGTACCCTTGAAGCAGGAATACCGGCCCCGACCTCATCGCAAGTTTCAGATGAAGGGAGAGCAGGACCAGGCAATGATCAAGATCCTAAAGGAGTTTATTAAGCGAGGCTGGACTGAGCTGTGCTTGAGTGAGTGGGCCTCCCCCTGCATTTTTGTCCCCATCAAGGTGGCGGGGGACTGCAGGCTGGCCCTGGACTACCCTGATCTGAATTCGGAGTTCCAACACGATGCCTACTACCTGCTCCTGATCGACAACCTGCTGCAGAAGCAGCAAGGTAAGCGGATCTTCAGCGTGCTTGACCTCAAGCACGGGTATGCCCGAATGCCCCTTGCAAAGAGCTTGCAGGACGCTACCGGCATGTCTGACCCTCTTAGGCTCATGCGCTGCAAAGTGATGCCCATGGGGCTGAAGAACGACAACGCCCAGTTCCAGCGCATGACTGAGGATCTTCTGCGAGATCTGAACTGCGTAGATCGGTTCGTAGATGACATCATTTTCTCCAGCGGGACGCCAGAGATGACCGATGATGAGCTAATTGAAGTTCAATTCATTGATCTCTGCAAAGTCCTCCACGTCCCTGTACCTTCTCGGCCTCACTCCCTTTTATTCTTTACGTACCTACCCCTCCCGTTCGCGCCCCATCTTCCCCGTTTTTGCCTCCCTTCGCGCTGCTGGTTGATGGTCCTGGGAGATACTCGGTCAACCCCTTGCAACAACGCAAGTAACCACAATTTCAAATACAAGGTCAAGTATGCAGTTCACAGTTCGGAGTTCTGAGTACAATGTGAAGGACAAGGACCAGCGCAAGATACCAATATCCCCAACAAAGACACCATGGAGGTCGATGGGTAAAATGTAAGTCAGATATATGTTAGTTGTTTTGGGATTGACCAGCCTGTGAGGGCCGCCTCCTTGGTTCCCCATGAGGACCCCTACGACGTTCCTTAGGTATCTCCCTTCTTCCGCTGAGATACCAAGTTTTTCCTTGTCTGCATTTGATGCAGAATGACTGCAAGACGATTCGATTCCCGACGTCGTCGTTATTTGCCGTGAGTGGCATCAGGCAATCAGGAAAATGAACAATTTTATGTTGGTGAGCAAGTTGCATCAAAATTCGATCATTTTCTATTCCGTTACAAACACGCGCCCGTCTTCGCAGTCGCAAATGACGGTGTCGCCTGTGCCGCAGCTCTGAAAAGCCAAATTTCTACAGTGATTTTTTGAGAACTTGGCGGCACAACACAGTTCGAGTGTTCCGCAATTTTTTCCTCTAATTTTTGACATAAGTCGCCGATTTTACCTGTGAAGAAAATCTCGAAACGCGCTCCAATCCCTCAAGTCCAATAACAAGGGATTCGCGTGTTCAAGTCCCCCAGGGCAACCTAATGTGCCTCATAGGCACTATTGATGAGGGCTTGCCCCTATAACCCCCATATTGAAGCCATTGGGTCCCAACTCAATATGCCCAAAGGGTTATACATTTTTGGAATATTCCAAAAAATAGGCAATCTCATGTACTTGGCGGGCAAGTACATGTAGAAATATGTTGAGTTGGTATAATCTCCCTCTTTGCACACCTTAACACCCGGGTAATATCACTTGTCTTCCCCGGAGTGTGCATATATGTCCATTATAACCCACTTGGCCACATCTTGTGCTTGCATGCCAAACATCGACTTTCCGAAAGGAGGTCGATTTCCAACCCAAGCACTTGCATGTGTGTTCAAGGCCCAATGTTCCATAAGAATATAGGCATACTTTGGTCCTAGGACACTAGGTCGGGTATATAAGGCTTGGGTAGGGTTGTTGGGCCAATATGGGTCATTTCGTGTGCCCATTCGGCGGCTGTACCATTCCAAGAGAAACTCGCCAGTGGACCCCATATGAAGCGGAGCCCTTCTTCGTAGGCCAAACCAACACTCGAAAGCCTAAACTTCACCCAAGGACCCATGGAGAGAACACCCGAAGCGATGCGGTGCAAGCAAGGTGTGTTATTTGCATTTTTCCATTTTTCCACGTGTGCACTTGGGGAGCAGCGCAAGTAACCTTCCATGGCACCCCAAGTGGACCCCAAGCGTGGAATCGAAGGTCCATGTACGGAGACATAGTGTGTGAAGGGAACTGCCGGCTACTCAATTGAAGCCGGAGATATTGTAATATATTTGTGGGGATTTCAAGTCGATTTTTCATGTTTTTTCATCAGTTTTGCCATTCTTTGGCTGTCATGATGTCAAGTGGCGACATTGTATCTCAGCGTTGCGCTCAATTGACATCATGACTCGGGTATGTCTTGGGAGTACATACTTGGGTGCCCAATATACCTTGGTTCCAGTCAACAAATCCTCTTGGGCTTGGCACACCAAGGCGATAATGTGGGCAATTTGGGTCATTTCAAAATCACGAGTTGACTTGGCGACCCTGCCATTCCCAAATCAAGGGGGGTTTGGTCGGAGCCCAACAAGGGATGAAGGACACATAGCACTCGGTTCCAATTCTAGGGCACAGCCTGGTTCGAGTGGGACATGTGCTCCATTTGCCCCCACCATGAGTGTGCGCATTTTTGGCCAGTTTCTGCCATTTCCTATATTTTTGGCGAGACGCGCACTATTTTCAGCCCCTCCGTGCACGCCGGACGCAGGGACCAATGGACCATATATGGTATGTAGCTGATGCACATTGGTTCCCATGATTCCCACACCACGTGGGGGAACGGAAGCGCCCACGCACAAGGAGCTATGCCAAGGTGAGTGTGGACAATGTTGCCATTTTGGCACTTGTGAGTACCATTCGGGCTATCACCATGCCATGGTTAATGGAGATCTTTGGGATCCAAGTACGTGTGGGCCCAAATTGGACTCCTATTGGGTCCCACACCGAACGTTGAGTCCCGTTTCGGAGGCAGCATGGAGGAATACCTTTGGGGATACTTTCAATTTTGGCACATGTTTTGGGTCTGCCAAAAACCCCTTTTTGGGACCCCGATTTCAGCTGCCCATGTGGTTACTTGGCGGCCCCATATCTTTATGCCCATGAGGAGACCAGACCTAATTTTGAGTTTTGCACTTTGATATGAGTCCCAGATCTCGCCTGTTTTCCGATGGGTCATGGATCTCGCCCTGGCTGCCCACGGCACCCATGGAAGCGAACTCAATTTTGCCCATTTTTTGCCCTTTGTGAGGTCCTTAGTGCACCCTTATGGACGCCCCCTTGGATGCACTATTGGTGGATGTTTGAGGCCTAAGTCCTGAGTGCCCATTGCTCCCTTGCTTTTGCCTCGGGACCTCGTGTGCAGTCTATTGGGACATGTTATTGTAAAATAGAATTGCTGAATTTGTGTGTTTTGAGGGCACTTCCCGACTCTATATTCCCATACCCAATGAAGAGCGGAAACTGCCCATTTGCATGTAGGTCAGGTATGAGGTCTTGTGTTCATATTTGTCCGTTGTTCTTCCCTTCCTCTCAGGGGATGTCTATTTCGTATTTGTATCAATGTTTATACTTCGATTAAGATTCAAGTGTGGACTTCTTGCTCTTGTTGCATTGCAGTATCGTGGTGTTGATCCAAGGGTGACCAGGACGAGGCCATCCTTCCCTTACGAAGAAGGAGTCAAAGGGGTAAAAGTTGGTAGCCTGAGGCAGTTCCTTGCTCCTCTAGCACCAAGAGTACAAGAGGAGCTCAGGAACGACCTGCAGAGTAGAAAAATAACAAGAAGAACAACAACAAGATCTATCGTCATGGACGACTCCAACCAGCCCACACTTTTGGACCTGGCTATCATTGTCGAGATGGGACCGACACCATTGAGGACACACGTCCATCCCATGGGTGGGCATCCGTCGGACTCATCTTCCGACGACCATATGCCCAGCTCGATGCTGAGGTTGACCTACAGCAACCCGCAGGCTGCCGGTGCGTTGGTAGTGCCTACGTATAGGCCCCTGACTACTCAACAAACTACTGACTACGAACGAGCCGCGGATGGAGGAAGGCTTCGGCAGGTCAACCTGGGCCCTGGCGGACCCCAACCGAAACCGAATGATGGATGCCGTCGAGTGGACGGCGATTGATGGCAGCCGAGTGCGCCAAGTACGGGTTGTGGACTTCCAGATGGACGCCTCCCTGGCAATGGCCCAACTGCGGGACCTGACGAAGACCTTCGCCAGGTATTCGGCCACCATGGAGGAAATCACCAGCGAGACCATCATGGCCATCCATCACCTACGCCTGCTGATGGATGGGGCTCGGCAAAACACCATGCAATCGTTGGATTTGAATTGGTTGGCAGAACATCGACTTCATCTCCGAGTTGCCGAATTGAAGGACCTTGTGGAGAAGGCTATCTGGAGTTCAAGCCCCTGGACGCGCTGGCCTGGACAAGCGGATCGACTTTATGGAGGATCAACTGGATGTCCTGAAGTCCCGTCTGGCCGCCCTGGAGCAGGAGATCGCCGGCCTTTCCCAAGCGCAAGGGGCTCACCTACAAGGCCTAGGAGAATTTCTGGCCGGAGTGCAGTCCATCAACGCCGAGGCGGACCGAGCCGACGAAGCGGTCAGAGCGGCGCCCGATCAGCTGAAAGTGATCAGCAACCGGATGGACCAAACAGCCGCAAGCGTACTGGCACAAACGGAACAGCTCCAGCTGCAGATGGATGGGATTAAGGCCATAGAAACTCAGTTGGGTCAACTAGAGGAGTTGCGTGCTCCCAACGAAGCAGCGGAGAACGCAGATCCCAGCCAGGTCAATGTGCTGCTGGAGTCCTTGGCCAGACTTGAACAGGAACAGGCACAGTACAAGGGGGCCACCACCAACACGCAGCGGCGTCAGGAAGAAGTCCTCAGAGAAACTCAAGACCAGGTTGTCCAACTGGGAGTGAGGATCCTGAAAACTGAAGACGACCCAAGAGGACTGAAGACTCTAGACCATGTTGGCCACATAGAAGCGCCGCTACAAGCGTTGGAGGACCCGGCGAGGACAACCGAAGGCCCGAGGACATCCCCAGCCCCAGGGCCGCCCGAAAGCTTAGACCGAAATGCCGTAGCTTATCTGGAAAGAGAGGTAGGGCAGGTCGAGTCGTATTTCGAGGGGAAAATAAGGACACTCGGGCACAATATGGACACCCTGATGGCCCAACTACAGGAGGAACACCTCGAGCCCAGGGGAGTTAACCCCATGGACCGAGGCTATTACCCTTACAGAGCAGAACCGGCCCATGGAGGACTTTTTGGGGGATATTTCTCCGAACCCCCACGGGTGTCCGGTGCAGGGCCAAGCAACCCGTTCATGCATCCACAACGGGACCGGCCTGATGGCTTCCATTGTGAGACGCATTTATCTGATGGAGTCTCAGACCATCGGGTACCACCGAGGGGAAACCGAGACCCAAAATGCCGATTTCAGGCATTGTCGAGGAATCGATCTCAGGTTTTTTGACGACGAGGATAAGTTTGAACCCGGGGCTATTGAACATTTCCCCAAGGGTGAAACACTGCCCAAGATTAAACCCAGTATTGGTCCCCTGCGTGGTTTTGCGTTTTCAGAGGCGCCTCTGCCCCAAATGCCATCACTGATCCCCACTCCTGTGGATGTATATCCCATCGGGGATGGAATCCCGTGGTATGGCCCGGGGTGGATACCACAATGATGCAATAGGTTTGGCTTTCCCCCTTTGGGTTACCCAGCACAGCATCGGCCCAAAGACCGATCTAAGCCCCCCACACACACAACATACCCTTGGGGTGGGATGCAGTAGATCCTAGGGGTGCTCAATTACTCCTTTTCTGGCCCCGTGCGCGCACGACATAAATCGCGATCGGGCGTGAGCCTACTGAGTTTTAATTTTGCAATTCTGATTTCTGTGGGTCTGAATTTACGGGATCGTGAATTTCTCTGGTTTGGGACCCATACAATTTGATTGGTGCTTTTGGTTTGGTCTGAGTAGCTGATTTTGTTGTTCACACATGTTAGAGGTCCGACACACACGAATCCTTGTCGCCGTAGCATTGCTCGTTGCATACGGTACTCCATTGTGTCGCTTTGGTATTAGTAAAAAACTGAGTGTCTATTTGTTGTGCTCTTGTTTGTATGTTTACTTATCTATTTCATAGATAAGTATAAGATGACATTATGTAAGGTTCGTTGTTCGAATGTTATTTGATACTCTATGTGAGAGAACGTCAACAAGGATCAAGACCAAGTGTGGAAAGTGTCTTTGCTCGCCTCTGTCATTGTGCATTTACTTTGACTGAGGTTTGTGGTGTCCATCCGTGTAGCATGCTAAAGAATAGACATCCTTGGTCATTGGCAAGTTGGAACCTTTGGAGTTTGAGTTCAAAATTTTCCAAACATCATTGGGAGAAAGCTTTTTGACTTGACCAACCTGGAAGAACCTTACACTCTTATACTTATCTTATGGTTGAGATGGATGGATTCGACTTCTTGCTCATTGCCGAGACAACATTGATTTGGTGAATGTTCTCACTCCTTCTTGCACCTTCCCCAATCCACTCTTGGCGAAATATTTAATTCGAAAAAATTCTTGAAGGTCACCAACACCCTATTTGAAGGTCGCTCGACTGGAATCTACATGGGGTCGAATTTATTTCGACCTCTATGAAGACTTCTTGCTCTTTGCCAAGACTGCATTGGTGTGGTGAAGGTTATCACTCCACTTGTCCATTTCCTGCACTTCCCCGAACCCATTGTGGGCGACCTATTTAATTCGAAAAATATTTCTTCCTGAGCCCACACCCTATTTCGAGGTCGCTCGCCTCGCATTTGCATGAGTTCGAATTTAGTTCGACCACTATGGCACACATTTTTTTGCTTTTTGTTGGCCTTTTTTTGCCTTTTTGGCCATTTTGCATGTGTGCACATTATGCATGTTCCCCCAAGTGCTACAGGTGAGGTTGTTGAGTTCGAAAAAATTATTCTTCAACACCCACACCCTATTTCGAGGTCGCTTGACTCGAATTTGCATGAGTTCGAATTTATTTCGACCTCTATTGCACACATTTTCATGCTTTTTGTTGGCCTATTTTTGCCTTTTTGGCCATTTTGCATGTGTGCACATTGTGTGTGTACCCCGAAGTCACACAACAGGTTGTGTAGACTTTGAATAATTATGAAGTGTGTACACCCTATTTGAGAGTCACGCGACTCAAATATTTTTGAGTTTGAATTTTTTTGAATTTTATTGCATACTTTTCTGGGCTTTGTTGTGGCCATTTTTGACATATTTGGCCATTTTTGACACTTTTTCACGTGTCACTTCCCCCAAATTGTTTTGGGTTGGGAAACTAAGCCCAAATAAATTCGACAAACGGGCACACACCCTATTTCGAATATGCCCCACTCGAGTATGCATGGTTTCGAATTTATTTCGAACTCAATTGTACATATCTTTGGGATTTGTTTCGGCCATTTCTGACATTTTTGGCCATTTGTAGCATTTCCTCATGTGTCACTCCCCCCAAATTTTTTTCGGTTGGGAAAACTATGCCCACCAAAATTCGGCAGAGGGGCATAGCCCCTATTTCGAATATGCTCCACGCGAGTATGCATGATTTCGAACTTCTTTCGAACTCCATTGTACATATTTTGAGGCTTTGTTTTTGGCCTTTTTCGACATTTTTGGCCAATATCAAAATGTATTGATATGCTACACCCCCCCATCTGTTTTGGAGTGGTGCATCAAGCCCAAAATCATTCGAAAAGGGATCAGGCACCCTATTTCGAATGTGCTTGACGCAATTATGCACATGTTTAGAATTGATATGAGTCCATTGACCCATTTTTTTATGATTGTTTTGGTCACGTATTGGCACTTTTTGATCAATATTTGGGCCATAGTGACCAAATCAACATATCAAGGTATCCATTGCCCCTATTTTGAAGATGGCAGTCGCGATGAGAATAGTGGTGAGGCTTGAAAGAATGCGAATGACCCTTGAATTTCGATTTTTGGGTTAATTTCACATGCTTTCTCCTTGCCCAACCTACTCACCGCATACACTCTTTGTGATGTTTTCCTCAACCTACTACATGCTCAAGGAGAGGTTTTTTGTATCAACAAAGACTGTATATCAGATGATGACACCTTGGTTGAAGCCTTGTATGTACATGGACATGGCGTCGGCAGGTCAACCTGGGCCCTGGCGGACCCCAACCGAAACCGAATGATGGATGCCGTCGAGTGGACGGCGATTGATGGCAGCCGAGTGCGCCGAACACGGGTTGTGGACTTCCAGATGGACGCCTCCCTGGCAATGGCCCAACTGCGGGACCTGACGGAGACCTTCGCCAGGTATTCGGCCACCATGGAGGGGAATACCAACGAGACCATCATGGCCATCCATCACCTACGCCTGCTGATGGATGGGGTTCGGCAAAACACCATGCAATCGTTGGATTTGAATTGGTCGGCAGAACATCGACTTCATCTCCGAGTTGCCGAGTTGAAGGACCTTGTGGAGAAGGTGATGCGTCAGGTTGAGATGCTATCTGGAGTTCAAGCCCCTGGAAGCGTTGGCCTGGACAACCGGATTGACTTTATGGAGGATCAACTGGATGTCCTGAAGTCTGGTCTGGCCGCCCTGGAGCAGGAGATCGCCGGCCTTTCCCAAGCGCAAGGGGATCACCCACAAGGTCTAGGAGAAGTTCAGGACGGAGTGCAGTCCATCAACGCCGAGGCGGACCGAGCCGACGAAGCGGTCAGAGCGGCGCCCGATCAGCTGAAAGTGATCAGCAACCGGATGGACCAAACCGCCGCAAGCGTAGTGGCACAAACCGAACAGCTCCAGCTGCAGATGGAAGAGTTCAAGGCCAAGGAGACTCGGTTGGGTCAACTAGAGGCGTTGCGTGCTCCCAACGAAGCAGCAAAGAACGCAGATCCCAGCCAGGTCAATGTGCTGCTGGAGTCCTTGGCCAGACTTGAACACGAACCGGCAAAGTACAGGGGGGCCACCACCAACACGCAGCGGCGTCAGCAAGAAGTCCTCAGAGAAACTCAAGACCAGGTTGTCCAACTGGCAGTGAGGATCCTGGAAACTGAAGACGACCGAAGAGGACTGAAGACTCTAGACCATGTTGGCCAGATAGAAGCGCGGCTACAAGCGTTGGAGGACCCGGCGAAGACAACTGAAGGCCCGAAGACATCCCCAGCCCCCGGGCCGCCCGAAAGCTTAGACCAAAATGCCGTAGCTTATCTGGAAAGAGAGCTAGGGCAGGTCAAGTCGTATTTGGAGGGGAAAATGAGGACACTCGGGCACAATATGGACACCCTGATGGCCCAACTGCAGGAGGAACACCTCGAGCCCAGGGGAGTTAACCCCATCGACCGAGGCTATTACCCTGACAGAGCAGAACCGGCCCCAGGAGGACCTTTTGGGGGATATTTCTCCGAACCCCCACGGGTGTCCGGGGCAGGACCAAGCAACCTGTTCATGCATCCACAACGGAACCGGCCTGATGGCTTCCATTGTGAGACGCATTGATCTGATGGAGTCTCAGACCATCGGGTACCACCGAGGGGAAACCGAGACCCAAAATGCCGATTTCAGTCATTGTCGAGGAATCGATCTCAGGTTTTTTGATGACGAGGGTAAGTTTGAACCCGGGGCCATTGAACATTTCCCCAAGGGTGAAAAGCTGCCCAACATTAAACCCAGTATGGGTCCCCTGCGTGGTTTTGTGTTTTCAGAGGCGTCTATGCCCCAAATTCCATCACTAATCCCCACTCCTGTGGATGTATATCCCGGTGGGGGTGGAATGCCGTGGTATGGCTCGGGGTGGATAACACAATGGTGCAATAGGTTTGGCTTTTCCCCTTTGGGTTATCCCGCACGGCATCGGTCCCAAGACCGATCCAAGCCCCCCACACACACAACATACCCTTGGGGTGGGATGCAGTAGATCCTAGGGGTGCTCAATTACTCCTTTTGTGGCCTGTTGCGCGCGCGACATACATCGCGATCGGGCGTGAGCCTACTGAGTTTTAATTTTGCAATTCTGATTTCTGTGGGTCTGACTTTACGGGATCGTGAATTTCTCTGGTTTGGGACCCATACAATTTGATTGTTGCTTTTGGTTTGGTCTGAGGAGCTGATTTTGCCGTTCACACATGTTAGAGGTCCGACACACACGAATCTTTGTCGCCGTAGCGTTGCTCGTTGTGTATGGTAGTCCATTGTGTCGCTTTGATATTAGTAAAAAACTGAGTGTCTATTTGTTGTGCTCTTGTTGGTATGTTTACTTATCTATTTCATAGATAAGTATAAGATGACATTATGTAAGGTTCGTTGTTCGAATGTTATTTGATACTCTATGTGAGAGAACGTCAACAAGGATCAAGCCCAAGTGTGGAAAGTGTCTTTGCTCGCCTTTGTCATTGTGCATTTACTTTGACTGAGGTTTGTGGTGTCCATCCGTGTAGCATGCTAAAAAATAGACATCCTTGGTCATTGGCAAGTTGGAACCTTTGGATTTTGAGTTCAAAAATTTCGAAATATCATTGGGAGAAAGTTATTTGACTTGAAAAAAATGGAAGAACCTTCCAATCTTATACTTATCTTATGGTTGAGATGGATGGAATCAACTTCTTGCTCTTTGCCGAGACAACATTGATTTGGTGAATGTTATCACTCTTTCTTGCACTTCCCCCAATCCACTCTTGGCGAAATATTTAATTCGAAAAAATTCTTGAAGGTCACCAACACCCTATTTGAGGGTCGCTCGACTCGAATCTTCATGAGTTCGAATTTATTTCGACTTCTATGAAGACTTCTTGCTCTTTGCCAAGACTGCATTGGTGTGGTGAAGGTTATCACTCAACTTGTCCATTTCCTGCACTTCCCCGAACCCATTGTGGGCGACCTATTAAATTCGAATTTTTTTTTGAGCCCACACCCTATTTTGAGGTCGCTCGACTCGAATTTGCATGAGTTCGAATTTATGTCCACCTCTTTTGCACACATTTTTATGCTTTTTGTTGGCCTATTTTTGCCTCTTTGGCCATTTTGCGTGTGTGCACATTGTGTGTGTACCCCCAAGTCACACAACAGGTTGTGTAGACTTTGAATAGACCCACCCTATTTGAGAGTCATGGGACTCAAATATGTTTGAGTTTGAATTTCTTTGAATTTTATTGCATACTTTTCTGGGCTTTGTTTTGGCCATTTTTGACATATTTGGCCTTTTTTGACACTTCTTCACGTGTCACTTCCCCCAAATTTTTTTTGGTTGGGAAACTAAGCCCAAATAAATTCGACAAAGGGGCACACACCCTATTTCGAATATGCCCCACCCGAGTATGCATGGTTTAGAATTTATTTCGAACTCAATTGTACATATCTTTGGGATTTGTTTTGGCCATTTCTGACATTTTTGGCCATTTGTAGCATTTCCTCATGTGTCACTCCCCCCAAATTATTTCGGGTTGGGAAACTAAGCCCACTAAAATTCAGCAGAGGGGCATACACCCTATTTCGAATGTGCACCACGCGAATATGCATGATTTCGAATTTCTTTCGAACTCCATTGTACATATTTTGAGGCTTTGTTTTGGCCATTTTTGACATTTTTGGCCAATATGAACATGTATTGATATGCTACACCCCCCCCTCTGTTTTGGAGTGGTGCATCAAGCCCAAAATCATTCAAAAAGGGATCATGCACCCTATTTCGAATGTGCCTGACACAATTATGTACATGCTTTGAATTGATATGAGTGCATTGACCCATTTTTTTAACCATTGTTTTGTCACTTTTTGGCACTTTTTGATCAATATTTGGGCCATAGTGACCAAATCAACATATCAAGGTATCCATTGCCCCTATTTTGAGGATGGCGGCCGCTATGAGAATAGTGGTGAGGCTTGAACGAATGCGAATGACCCTTGAATTTTGATTCTTGGGTTAATTTCACATGCTTTCTCCTTGCCCAACCTACTCACCGCATACACTCTGTGTGATGTTTTTCTCAACCTACTACATGCTCAAGGAGAGGTTTTTTGTATCAACAAGGACTGTATATGAGATGATGACACCTTGGTTGAAGCCTTGTATGTACATGTGGGAGTGTCGTATGTGTTTGGACCTAACCTTTCCCAATTGCCATCAAGTCTCGCGAGACCTCCTGTTTGTCTCTTTTTTTTCCCGCTATCTTTGGCAAGTGGGGCCCATACTCTTGGGATGTGGGATGCGGCATTTAAGTTGGTTCTCTTTAATTTACTGTCGCGACTTGACTTTTCATGGTCTCTACTCTCCCCACAGCACACACACACACACACACATATACTCACATACACGTGTGTTTGCCCCTCCTAATCTTCTTGTGAGATGTCATTGAAGCTGGATGGCCCTCTCCCTCTTTGCCTTCTCTGCATATGTCCAGCACCGAGCACGGGGCTTGGTGATTGCACGGCGCGTTCGGGGGACGCCCACAACCTCCATTCCTACGGGGAGCGGTGCTAGATGGACCATTCCCTGGTGTCCCCCCGTTGAAGCCGAACTACGGGCACCTGACGTGCGGTATATGCCGGTTACAGGTGGTCATTCAGCCCTCCTACACGTGAGCTGTCTGTAGAACAGGGTCAGGGGATCCGCTGCACTTCGGCCGTGATGTGATGTGGAGCCGCCGACACAGAAACAAATCAAGTCTTGGGTGTGCATTGAGCCTGTCTGTTTTGGTGTTCTCCTTTCCCCCATAGCCCCCCATGTGTCCTACGCTCTTCTGCTTGGTCACATCCACACCAACCTGTATGGCTGTAGTTCCATACCAGCCCGGAGAGAGCTATGGCCCATCCTCACGGCCATAAAAGATATGAGGTTATGTGAGTTGTTGCCTTTTGGGTCCTAAGGGCCCGGGAGGGCAGGTGCGGGCCATGTGAGCTGTCTGTAGGAGCCAGTGAGCCAACTGCACTTTGGCCGTGAGCTGTGGGCCACCCCCCCATGACGCGCGGGGAATATTTTTTTTCCCTCACTGGGTACCGCCGCAGCAGGCCCCCGCCAAGACGTCCCACGCCACCGTCTTACGGGCAAGGGGCTCGCCGGAATGTGCTGTGGTGAGCCCAATGGCGAGATGCACGGTGTAGGTGGACAAGACCCCCCCACCTGAACCTTGCTTGGTGTGCCGTTGAGCTGGGAGTGAGTCTTGTGGCCTGTACCCCCCCCCCATGGTATGCAACTGAAGGTAGTACTGCTGTGCGAGCTCTGTTTTCTGCCACGTCCATTTTGGTTGCCGGCGGGTAGTCAAGTGCGGCTACAAGGGCGATGGAGGTAAGGTTGAGTTGGGCCCCCATTGTGTGACCTGCGGCTGATATCCCTCCAGGAGAAGGCCACGTGGTGTTCAGCTTCCGAGGGCATAACACCCCATATATTCACGTGCAGTGGTCGCTAAGGCCGTGAAGGCGTACTCGGGGTAGCACCAGGAGGGTGTGTAAGGACGGTACACCTGCAGGTTGTGTTGCTGATTTCTGATTTTTGGCTTTTCTGGTGTTCCTGACGCCTGTAGTGCTGAATTTCTGTGACTCTGGACTCCTGGGGTCCTGAATTCTGTGACTGCTTGCTTTTGTGCTTGCCTGATGGCTAAAGCTTTGTTATTTTGTCTGAATTTCTGCCCTGTAGTGACCCAAGTGGTGCCGAGGCACTTGCGGTCTTGAACCCGCCCCACCACACCCACAACCACGCCCACAAAGGGACACACAACCCCCCGGCATCACTGTTTGTGGTCAGCCAATCCTATGGCTCTGGTTTCAGCCCAAACCTAGGGTTGCACCCTAAGTCCGGTCTTGGGAGGGGAGTGCAATAGGGTTGGCTTTCCCCCTTTGGGTTACCCCCCACGGAATCGGTCCCAAGACCGATCCAAGCCCCCCACACACACAACATACCCTTGGGGTGGGATGCAGTAGATCCTAGGGGTGCTGAATTACTCCTTGTCTGGCCTCGCGCGCGCGACATAAATCGCGATCTGGCGTGAGCCTACTGAGTATTAATTTTCCAATTCTGATTTCTGTGGGTCTGAATTTGCGGGATCGTGAATTTCTGTGGTTTGGGACCCATACAATTTGATTGGTGCTTTTGGTTTGGTCTGAGGAGCTGATTTTGCCGTTCACACATGTTAGAGGTCCGACACACACGAAACTTTGTCGCCGTAGCGTTGCTCGTTGTGTATGGTACTCCATTGTGTCGCTTTGGTATTAGTAAAAAACTGAGTGTCTATTTGTTGTGCTCTTGTTTGTATGTTTACTTATCTATTTCACAGATAAGTATAAGATGACATTATGTAAAGTTCGTTGTTCGAATGTTATGTGATACTCTATGTGAGAGAACGTCAACAAGGATTAAGACCAATTGTGGAAAGTGTCTTTGCGCGCCTTTGTCATTGTGCATTTACTTTGATTGAGGTTTGTGGTGTCCATCCATGTACCATGCTAAAGAATAGACATCCTTGGTCATTGACAAGTTGGAACGTTTGGATTTTGAGTTCAAAAATTTCGAAATATCATTGGGAGAAAGTTTTTTGACGTGACCAACCTGGAAGATCCTTACACATGGCCACAACCCTACTGGACCCCCGTGCGCTGACGGATGTACAACGGCAGGGGTTAAGGGGCGGCAGGGGTTAAGGCACAGGACTGGGTCCTGTCCTACGCCAGGTGGGAGCGAGACGTGGGGGTCGCGCTTGGCGAACAAAAGCTCATCAAAATGCTTTTGGGAGCAATCCTGAAAAGCGTTGCAGACCAGATTCACAAGAGGGTGCTCCGTAGGAACCTGACTTATGCCGAAGTAAAGGGAGTGTTATGCGGGAGCTCAACCGCCGGGTGAGCAGAAATGTCCCGGACCATGTTTTCAATGGGCTAACCGTTCTTAAGAAACTGTTCCGTAGGTGAACTCTCCAACGTTTCTGGAGGATTTCATTTACTGGGGCAGTCAGGTACGAGAGGAGGTTACATTTGGTCATGCCCGACAGAGGTTCTCGGACGCTTTGGTCCACCATGACGGCCTCATTTATAAGAAATATAATGAGGGAAGCAAGTGGGCAGGACTTGAATTCACCTACCTCGCCTTGTACCTTCTCTGCCAAGTAGAACTCAGACAAAAAGACGCTGTCAAGCGTCATCAGGATCACCAGAAATGGCGATCGTTGCCCTTGGATAAGCGCCTGAATGTGGCGTCTTTGAATTTCACTGGTGCCGAGCCCGTGGAGGCACAGGTGAATGCAATCGGGCAGTCCGAGGCTCCGCCTAACGCGAATGACGCCCAGGTTTCTGAACCACCTGATGAGTGGGATGAATGGTATGTGAATGCCATACGACAACCGCTCCCCTAGAAAGGGTGTAAATGTCCTTTTTGTGGTTTCCTGGGGCATACGGAGGATAAGTGGTGGAAAAAACACCAACAAATCCGAAAGCCGTTGATTTTCAAATTCGGCAAGCCCAAGTCAGGAACAGGACCAGGAAAACCGACGCCCAAGAGCACAGGTTCGCCCAAGGAATGCTCCCCTTGCAAAATGACAGGCCACCTGGTGCATCAGTGCTGGAAGAAGGGCCCCCACCTCAAGGCTGAATTGGAAGCAAAGAGAGTGGCGAAAGGGACCACGTCCTGGTGGCGCCACGAGCCTGGTAAAGTGACGCCAGGGTCGCATGTGGAGAAGCCACTTTTGAAGGTTGACTTTGTGTTGGGTCTGAAACGAGTCGGTCTCTGTACCGTGCAACGGTGAGCGGGTTCGGCTGAGGGAGCCCTGACCGGGCAATCCCAAAAGGCCGCAGAAAGGACTAACACTTTCAGGTGCACATACTATAGATAATACACCTTATAATGTCCTCCGTGATATTGCAACCCTCATAGATTCCGGATGCGAGGTATTGGCCGTTGCGGTGTGACAGATTTTTGATGCAATGCAGTATACAAAAGCTGAGTTTCCCGTCCGCTTGGTTGGCGCCGGCAAGAACAGATTGGCTGGCGGGAGCCAAGTAGTGAATTGCAGCGTGTCATTGCCGGTTAGGCACGACGGGAGGTAAGTGTCAGTGAAGCGTGTGCAAGTCACTGTACATTTAGCCTCAGTTGGGCCCAGAGTTATTCTGGGATACCCTTTTCCTGCCCGTTATGGCCTTACATTGAGTCCCGCACGAGTTTCCCTCGTGTTTGATGACGTCTTGCACGAGGAGCACATGCCAGATGAGCCCTGAGCGGATGTTGAGGACCAGCACTCAGGTGTGGAGCCTGAAGTGCAGAACCTGATGGATCAGGATCAGTTGACTGATTCCAATCCCATTACTCAGATCCAGGATCAGGATCAGCTGACTGAATCCAGCCCCACTTTTCAGGTCCATGAGGTGTCAAATACACCCCATTTAAAGAGTCAGGATCTGGATATAAACAGTGATGATGCGGACCAGAGTGGGCCAGACCCCAAGAGGGATCCCACTCCTTACGCAGTCATAGTATCAGCCCAGAACAACCAGGGTACGTCCCCTGAGCCGGCTGAATGGCAACCATTGGTGAGCCCAGAGCCAAGTACCCGTGGAGGGGAAGAAAAGGCTTGGGATTACTACATAGACATATCCGCATTGCTGGACTATACAGAGGAAAATCATGTCAAGCCGGAAGATGGCAATGATCCCTCTTTGGATGGATCCAGCGAGGAAGGGTCGTTGCATTTCGACCCAACCCCGGGATTTATGGGAAACTTCGGCTATTTGTGTGATTCTGAGGGCCGTATGGAGATGTCGGTTGCTTATGTGGGTCCAGATGCACCAAACCGCCAGCTGGGTGTACCTCAAGAGCACCCCCCGGATGTGGAGGTGGATACACGGGATGAGTCCAAGGACCTACCCGGTGACACCATTGTTTGGTCACCAGTTTTTGACGGTGTTGAAAAAATGGACCTCCCGGGCAATGCAGCCCATCCTGTTTCCAGGAAACCAGCCCGACGCGCTAAGGGAAAGGTCTTGAGGATTTGCAACCGCAAGGGCGGATCCAGATATGTGGGATCCACCGGGAAATCTTGTATCTTAACCCCCGAGTGGTATAAAATGGTCTGCGATTGGGCCGGGGAAGAGTTTCGGCCAGAGCTTAACTTCTTGCCCAAGTTTCAGGGAGACCATGCTGGCAAACCGAATACTTCGTCGACCTCCAGTAGGCGACAGCAGAAAAAACGTATGCCAATGCCGACCCGTGACCAAAACAGTTCCCTCATAGTTGATTTTGTACCCTGGAGTGACCACACGTTGGTTCTGCATCCCAAGGAGTCCAAGACTGCCGGTATAGTCAAAAAATGCCGATGGGATGGCGCGAGGGGAGTAATAATTGTCCCGGTCGGAACCAAGGAACCTTGGTTCTGGTCATTAGGGGAAGTTCCCGTCAATTGGTGGTACCTTCCCCGGGATGAACCAATTTTTGGGATGTCCATGGGGGACAACATATGCAGGAGCCTGATACTCCGTATCGGACCGTAGGCTTCGACCGTTTGGGTGACCAACAGGAAGACGTGAATCGTACTGACTGGAAATGCCGTCCCAGGTATAATCTGGACTCTGAGAGAGGGTTCGACGACGTTATTGGGACCCCAATGTCCCACAAAGGGCAGGCACGGCAACATACTAACCTGTTTGGGAAAAGACCCAAGGGTACAGACCGCAAACCGTGGAGGCTCAAGTGCCACAAGTTGGCACTCCTCGGAAAGGGCCCTGTGGATAAGCAAGACCCTGAGTTGTCCGAGGAGAGTCGCCCACTAATGCGGGAACCCTTGGTACAGCTCCACTTTCAGGACATCAATGCCCGCTATAAAATCAGTGAGTTGCAGCTAGCTGAGACCAAGGCCCTGCACCCGGTTCAGGAGGCCCCAGCGAAAGTAACCCAGATCTGCTCCACTGATGGTCAGCGTGTGGTTCCCGACAAGGATACATCCACAGGACCAGAAATTGAGGCGAAAATTGATCCACCCGCTTGGATGGTTTGCTCTTTCACCGCGGTGACCAAGGATGGCACGTCGCTTGATAAGCACGAACGGTCATGCGAAAGGGTTTCTCAGTGGCGCATCAAGGTGGATCGCAGACTCAGAGAGCCCATACTGCTCATGGGATCCGACTTGGCGCCCCCTACCGCTTTGTTTCAAGACAGAGAACGTAGTGTTTGGTCAGTGATCGAAGCGGGTGGTGAGCTGCTTGGTGAGCTGGCCGCCGAGCTTCGCAACCGCATCTATCCGGACTTCGCAGACTCGGTGTTCGACCCTACGGGGAACGAATACGCAAAAATTGAGGCCAATGCCTTGAAGCAAGGTCCAAAGGATGTGAGTTTGTGCACATTGGAGTTGAAGCCTGGCTCTCAACCCTGAGCATGCAACCCCATACGGGCTGTGGGAATCAAGGAACAGGAGATGAACAAAAACATCAAAGGATTCCTTTATAAAGGATGGATTGTCCGATCCCACAGTGCCTGGGTCGCAAGAGGGTTCCTTGTTCGAAAGCCAGGAACCAATAAATGGAGTTTGGTCATCGATTACCGGTACCCGAACCCGTGTTTACAAGGGAATGAGTTCCCACTACCGGTGATTGAAGACCTTCTCCAAGGGCAGGCTGGAAACCATATCTGGACCCTTCTGCATCTGGAAGATGGCTTCCACCAGATGCCCCCGTTCGAGGAGCGCAGGCATTTAACTGCCTTTTGCACCCCTGCAGGGACATTTGGTTGGAATGTCCTGCCCATGGGGGTTGAGGTTGGGCCACAGGCCTTTCAGCGCCTTGTGAGCTGGTGTGTTGGCCGCCTTAAACCCCATATCAGAGCCTATGTAGATGACATTCTAGTAGGCACGCGACCCACTTGCAGTTGCACAATGAGCCCAGTTCTCGGCCAGCCTCCGCGTGCCTCGCGCAGCCACCCCGTAAAGCCGGGGGCGCAAGCCCCTGGGGTGGGAAGAGGCACCACGGCGTCGGGAAAGCCGACCGGAGCACCGAGAGGGACCGGACCGGACGAGGCGCGGCACACCACGCGGGGCCACCAGGCACGCCAGAGGAGCACGCCGCTGGCCACAACCAAGGCACACGCACAGGTGCCAAGCAACAACGGCCGCCGGGTGCCGCCAACCCGGAGAGCGCGCACAACACGCATAACCACGGCACGAGAACAGGTGCCAAGCAACGCCAGCCGCCGTCCAGATGGACGAATGCGCGCCCGGAGGGTACCCAGCCCCTACCGGCCACGAACAGCCGCCGTTCAGACGGACGAGTGCGCGCCCGGAGGGTAGGCAGCCCCTGCCGGCTACGAACAGCCGCCGTCCGGATGGACGAGTGCGCGCCCGGAGAGTACCCAGCCCCTGCCGGCTACGAACAGCCGCCGTCCGGATGGACTGAGTGTGCGCCCCGCAGCGACGCCCCGCACACGCAACACCGCACACGCGACCCACAGCACAACACACGGAGCGAGGACACCGGTGAACAGGAGCCAAGTGGCCCAGGACACCGCACACCCAACACAACACAACGAGCGGACACCCCGGTGAACAGGAGCCAAGTGGCCCACGACACAGCACACACAAAGCAAAGCACCGAGCGGTCACACCGGTGAACAGGAGCCAAGTGGCGCAGGACACCGCACACGCAACACAACACACCGAGCTGGCACAGCGGTGAACAGGAGCCAAGTGGCCCAGGACACCGCACAAGCAAAGCAAAGGACGGAACGCGCACACCAGTGAACAGGAGCCAAAATCGCCCAGGACACCGCACAAGCAACACAACACACCGAGCGGGCACACTGATGAGCAGGAGCCAAGTGGCCCAGGACACCGCACAAGCAAAGCAACGGACGGAGCGCGCACACCGGTGAACAAGAGCCAAGTGGCCCAGGACGGCGCACGCGCAACACGACACACTGAGCCAGCACACCGGTGAACAGGAGCCAAGTGGCCCAGGACACCGCACAAGCAAAGCAAAGGACCGAGCGCGCACACTGTTTAACAGGAGCCAAGTGGTTCAGGAGACCGCACATGCAACACAACACACAGAGCGGGCACACCGGTGAACAGAAGCCAAGTGGCCCACGACACCGCAGACGCAACACAACAAACCACGCGGGCGCACCGGTGAACAGGATCCAAGTGGCCAAGGACGGCACAGACGCAAAGCAGCGCACCGAGCGGGCACACTGGTGAACAGGAGCCAGCTGGCCCAGGACACCGCACACCCCAAGCAACGCACCGAGCGGGCACACCGGTGAACAGGAGCCAGGTGGCCCAGGACACCGCACGCGCAACAGGACACACCGAGCCGGCACACCGGTGAACAGGAGCCAAGTGGCCCAGGACACCGCACACGCCAAACATCACACCGAGCCGGCACACCGGTGAACAGGAGCCAAGTGGCCCAGGACACCGCACACGCAACACAACACACAGACCGGGCACACCGGTGAACAGGAGCCAACCGGGCCTGGACACCGCACACGTAACACAACAAACCACGCGGGCGCACCAGTGAACAGGAGCCAAGTGGCCCACGACACCGCAGAGGCAAAGCAAAGCACCGAGCGGGCAGACCGGTGAACAGGAGCCAACTGGCCCAGGACACCGGACACCCAAAGCAACGCACCGAGCGGACACACCGGTGAACAGGAGCCAGGTGGCCCAGGACACCGCACATGCAACACGACACACCGAGCCGGCACACCGGTGAACAGGAGCGAAGTGACCCAGGACACCGCACACGCAACACAACACACAGAGCCGGCACACCGGTGAACAGGAGCCAAGTGGCGCAGGACACCGCACACGCAACACAACACACAAGGCGGGCACACCGGTGAACAGCAGGCAAGTCGCCCAGGACACCGCACACGCAACACAACAAACCACGCGGGCGCACCGGTGAACGGAAGCCAGGTGGCCCACGACACCGCAGAGACGAAGCAACGCACCGAGCGGGCAGACCGGTAAACAGGAGCCAACTGGCCCAGGACACCGCACACCCAACACAACGCACCGAGCGGACACACCGGTGAACAGGAGCCAGGTGGCCCAGGGCACCGCACATGCAACACAACACACCGAGCCGGCACACCAGTGAACAGGAGCGAAGTGGCCCAGGACACCGCACACGCAACACAACACACAGAGCCGGCACACGGGTGAACAGGAGCCAAGTGGCGCAGGACACCGCACACGCAACACAACACACAAAGCGGGCACACCGGTGAACAGCAGCCAAGTGGCCCTGGACACCGCACACGCAACACAACAAACAACGCGGGTGCACCGGTGAACAGGAGCCAAGTGGCCCAGGACACCGCAGACGCAAAGCCAAACACCGAGCGGGCAGACTGGTGAACAGGAGCCAACTGGCCCAGGACACCACACACCCAAAGCAACGCACCGAGCAGGCACACCGGTGAACAGGAGCCAGGTGGCCCAGGACACCGCACGCGCAACAGGACACACCGAGCCGGCACATCGGTGAACAGGACCAAAGTGGCCCAGGACACCGCACACGCAACACAACACACCGAGCCAGCACACTGGTTAACAGGAGCCAAGTGGCCCAGGACACGGCACACGCAACACAACAAACCACGCGGGCGCACGGGTGAACAGGAGACAAGTGGCCCAGGACACCGCACACCCAAAGCAACGCAGCGAGCGGGCAGACCGTTGAACAGGAGCCAAGTGGCCCAGGACAAGCACACTGAAAGCAACGCACCGAGCGGGCACACCGGTGAACAAGAGCCAAGTGGCACAGAATACCGCACACGCGGCACAACACACCGACCGGGCACACCGGTGAACAGGAGCCAAGAGGCCCATGACACCGCACACGCAACACAACACACCGACCGGGCACACCGGTGAACAGGAGCCAAGTGGCCCGAGACACCGCACACGCAACACAACACACCGAGCGGACACACTGGTGAACAGGAGCCAAGTGGCGCAGGACACCGCACACGCCACACAACACACAGAGCCGGCCCGTCGGAGAGCAGGAGCCAAGTGGCCCAGGACACCGCACACGCAACACAACACACAGAGCGGGCACACCGGTGAACAGGAGCCAAGTGGCCCTGGACGCCGCACACGCAACACAACAAACCACGCGGGCGCACCGGTGAACAGGAGCCAAGTGGCCCAGGACACAGCAGACGCAAAGCAACGCACCGAGCGGGCAGACTGGTTAACGGGAGCCAAGTGGCCCAGGACACCGCACACCCAAAGCAACGCACCGAGCGGGCACACCGGTGAACAGGAGCCAGGTGGCCGGGGACACCGCACACGCAACACGACACACCGAGCCGGCACACCGGTGAACAGGAGCCAAGTGGCCCAGGACACCGCACGCGCAACACAACACACAGAGCCTGCACACCGGTGAACAGGAGCCAAGTGGCCCAGGACACCGCACACGCAACACAACACACAGAGCGGGCACACCGGTGAACAGCAGCCAAGTTGTCCAGGACACCGCACTCGCAACACAACAAACCACGCGGGCGCATCGGTGAACAGGAGCCAAGTCGCCCAGGACACCGCAGACGCAAAGCAACGCACCGAGCAGGCTGACCGGTGAACAGGAGCCAACTGGCCCAGGACACCGCACACCCAAAGCAACGCACCGAGCTGGCACACCGGTGAACAGGAGCCAAGTGGCCCGAGACACCGCACGCGCAACAGGACACACCGAGCCGGCACACCGGTGAACAGGAGCCAAGTGGCCCAGGACACCGCACACGCAAGACAACACACCGAGCCAGCACACTGTTTAACAGGAGTCAAGTGGCCCAGGACACCGCACACGCAACACAACACACAGAGCTGGCACACCGGTGAACAGGAGCCAAGTGGCCCAGGACACCGCACACGCAACACAACAAACCACGCGGGCGCACCGGTGAACAGGAGGCAAGTGGCCCAGGACACCGCAGACACAAAGCAACGCACTGAGCGGGCAGAACGGTGAACAGGAGCCAAGTGGCCCAGGACACCGCACACCCAAAGCAACGCACCGAGCGGGCACACCGATGAACGGGAGCAAAGTGGCACAGAATACCGCACAGGCAACAGAACACACCGACCGGGCACACCGGTGAACAGGAGCCAGGAGGCCCATGACACCGCACACGCAACAGGACAGACCGAGCAGGCACACCTGTGAACAGGAGCCAAGTGGCCCCAGACTCCGCACACGCAACACAACACACCGAGCGGGCACACTGGTGAACAGGAGCCAAGTGGCCCCGGACACCGCACACGCCACACAACACACAGAGCCGGCCCGTTGGAGAGCAGGAGCCAAGTGGACCAGGACGATGCACACGAAAGCAACGCATCGAGCGGGCACACCGGTGAACAGGAGCCAAGTGACCCAGGACACCGCACACGCAGCATAACACACCAAGCGGGCACACCGGTGAAGAGGAGCCAAGTGGCCCAGGACACCGCACCAGCAAAGCAGCTCACCGAGCGGGCACACCGGTGAACAGGAGCCAAGTGGCCCAGGATACCGCACCAGCAAAGCAGCGCACCGAGAGGGCACATCGGTGAACAGGAGCCAAGTGGCCCAGGAGACCGCACACGCAACACAACACACCGAGCTGGCACACCGGTGAATAGGAGCGGAGTGGTCAGGGACACCGCACATGCAAAGCAACGCACCGAGCGGGCACACGGGTGGACAGGAGCCAGGTGGCCCAGGACACCGCACGCACGTGCACACGAAGGCCGCCGAGGGACAGGAAAGAGCCAACACCCCATGGCTCGGACACACTGGGACGACCCAGACGACTCGGCGCGCCAGCAGCAGGGGCGGTACCCCAAGGCCGCTGGTCCGAGCCCGGCCAGGCTGCATCGGGGACCATGGCAAACGTCACTCAGAGCCATGGAAGCAACCGGTGACAGGCGAGACGGGACACAGTCCAGGAGGGGGTCGCCTGCCAAGCAGAGAGGCCCCGCAACTCAAGCCACAAGGGTGAGGCGGTCCTACAGTAGACTAGCGGGAGCAATACCCCTTGTGGTGAGAGATACACCACACGGCTGGGCAACCCCGAGAGCTGCCGCCAAAGGGAGGGGACATGTGGCCCTATCCATGGACACATGTGGGGACACCCTCCCACCCGGGACACCTGGACCGGGTGGCCGCGACACTGCCTTCCCAAGCACCTGTGGGAGCGGCTTAAGAGGCACCTGACATAGGGCAGTGGGAGGGACAGGACGTCCCCTTGGTGAGACCTTCTTCCTTCATCGTCAAGGGAGGCATCCCTAGCTCCCGAAGATACCTACCTACCTACCTGGTGGGACCTTCCCCGGGATGAACCAATTTTTCAGGATGTCCATGAGGGACAACATATGCAGGAGCCTGATACTCAGTATCGGACCGTAGCCTTCGACTGTTTGAGTGACCAACAGGAAGGCATGAATCGTACCGACTGGAAGCGCTGTCCCGGGTATAATCTGGACTCTGAGAGAGGGTTCGACGACATTTTTGGGACCCCGACGTCCCACAAAGGGCAGAATATTCCTTCTCTACGGCAACGTACTAACCTGTTTGGGAAAAGACACAAGGGTACGGACCGCAAACGGTGGAGGCTCAACTGCCACAAGTTAGCACTCCTCGGAAAGGGCCCGAGGAGTCGCCCACTAATGCGGGAACCCTTGGTCCAGCTCCCATTTCAGGAGATCAATGCCCGCTATAAAATCAGTGAGTTGCAGCTAGCTGAGCCCAAAGCCCTGCACCAGGTTCAGGAGGCCCCAGCGGAACTAACCCAAATCTGCTCCACTGATAGTCAGCGTGTGGTTCCCGACAAGGATACATCCACAGGACCAGACATCGAGGCCAAAACTGATCCACCTGCTTGGATGGTTTGCTCTTTCACCGCGGTGACCAAACATGGCCCGTCGCTTGATAAGCACAAACGGTCATGCGAAAGGGTTTCTCAGTGGCGCACCAAGGTGGATCCCATACTCAGGGAGCCCATACCGCGCATGGGGTCCGGCTTGGCGCCCCCTACCGCTTTGTTTCAGGACAGAGAACGTAGTGTTAGGTCAGTGATCGAAGGGGATGGTGAGCCCCTTGGTGAGCTGGCCACCGAGCTTGGCAACCGCATCTATGCGGACTTCGCAGACTCGGTGTTCGACCCTACGGGGAACAAATAAGCGAAAATCGAGGTCAATGCCTTGAAGCAAGGTCCAAAGGATGTGAGTTTCTGCATATTGGAGTTGAAGCCTGGCTCTCAACCCCGAGCATGCGACCCCATACGGGCTGTGGGAATCAAGGAACAGGAGATGAATAAAAAAATCAAAGGATTCCTTTATAAAGGATGGATTGTCCGATCCCACAGTGCCTGGGTCGCAAGAGGGTTCCTTGTTCCAAAACCAGGAACCAACAAATGGAGTTTGGTCATCGATTACCGGTACCCGAACTCGTGTTTACAAGGACATGAGTTCCCACTACCGATGATTGAAGACCTTCTCCAAGGGCAGGCTGGAAACCATCTCTGGACCCTTCTGGATCTCGAGGATGGCTTCCACCAGATGCCCCTGTTGGAGGAGTGCAGGCATTTAACTGCCTTTTGCACCCCCGCAGGGACATTTGATTGGAAGGTCCTGCCCATGGGGGTTGAGGTTGGGCCACAGGCTTTTCAGCGCCTTGTGAGCTGGTGTGTTGGCCGCCTTAAACCCCATATCAGAGCCTATGTAGATGACATTCTAGTAGGCACGCGACCCACTTGCAGTTGCAAAGCAAAACTCCTCGATTCGCAAGCCATAATGGAACATTATAAACCCGTGCGCGAATTGTTCGAGGTATTAAAGAAGTGCCACTTGCAAGTTAAAAAGGAAAGATATTTCCTTTTCTACACTCAGGTGAAGTACGTTGGACACATCTTGCACGAAGGCCAACGTTCTCCGGCACCTGGGATGGTTGCCGCGGTGTGCGAGTGGTCTGAAGATATGATTCCGACGCCAAAGCAGATGAAGAGTATTCTTGGCACCTGCATTTCGAATTTTATTTATATCCCGAACTACGCGTCACTGGTAGCGCCGTTCATGGATTCACTTGCCGGAAAGTATAAGTACGATCCTGATTAACGCACCAATAAGGTCGCAGCGCATAAGCAAACCATCAGTTGGACTGATCTCATGTGGGTGAACTTGGGGAATATCAAAACATCCCTATGTGAGGCCTGCAGCCTGTATATACCCAGTGACCAAGGCGAGTTCACCATCCATACGGATGCGTCGGACCACGGCATTGGCGCTGTCCTGGAACAGGAGGACGACCAGGGAAACTGGTGTCCCTGTGCTTTTTTCAGTTGAAAACTCGGGGGCAGTGTCCAATACGACGCTGACGGGAATGTTCAGGGGTATATGGGTCAGAGAGCATTAACAGAGAGGGAAAAGGAGACTTACGCCCTGGTGTCCTGCCTTTTGAAGTTCAAAAGCTGGATAACAGGGCGCCAGGTCACTGTTTTCACTGACCATAAGTCCCTGGAGTCATGGCACAAAGAAGAGCTTTGTACCATGGCTGCTCCATTGGGACGTCGCGGCCGGTGGCACGAAATCCTCTCCCGGTATAACATTGTAGTTGTCTACAAACCGGGAGTGGAAAACGATGCCGGCGACGGGATGTCCGGCTGGACCTACCCAGGCGGATTGGCGGATGACACGAACCATCACGCTTCGGACGCCGATCTGGAAGGGGTAACTCAGTGGGAGGGCTCTGAGCGCGAACAGGAGCAACAGCTCATCGCAGTAAACCAGTATCCCCGCAAGGTTCTGGAGGTGAGAGCCCCTAAGGGACCTCCCTCATCTGAGGACATGCAGGAACAGCGGGAGCGCGATCATTTGCTGTTACAGGTCAACAGGTTGCATAACAGTGTACATTATGACAGCAGTTCGCTCCCGGACGACCCCGCAGTGAATGCCGTCCAGAGCGCGTCTGATCACTGTGAACGCTGTTGCCCCTTTCCGCCTTGCTTCAGTCAGGGGAGTATGAGCCTCGAGGAGGACTCCTCCTCTGAAGCGGAATCCAGTGTAGTGCCTGATGAGGCCATTTGGAATGTGTTGGATGAGACAGATGATGCGTTTCCACTGTGCTACAGTGAGGGAGATCCTACCTGGTTTTCGCTAGCCTCTTTCGGAAGCTCACTGAGTTCAAAGTGCCGCCTGGGACCAGAATACTGTACGAGGACTGGATGCCCCACTACAGGGCGGACAGAACGTACAAACGACTCCTGGATAGGGGTTTGGAGAATCAGGTTTCCATGGATGGATACCTCTCGGCCAAGGGACCACAGTGGAGTCATCACCACATTCGTCGGGATAATAAAATTTGTGTTCTGCAGTCCATTGTGTTTCAGGTCATCCGGGCGGTACATGCATGTGCCCATCCGGGTCAGGCAAAGACCCTGGAGCTGTTTCTACGGCATTTTCACGCTGACATGCCCTATGCCCGGCTGTGGGAAACAGTGAACAAGGCATTGTTGGACTGTGTGGTTTGCGCACAGGCGGAAGCTGGAAACGGCCCACATCCTGACTCCTGCAAACCGTTTCCCGTACCCTCTTTTCCTTTCAGCTCAGTGGCCATAGACTTTGTGGATTTACCTGAAGTCTGTAACCATTCAACCAAGACCGAAATTCTGGCCAACTACGACATGGTCATAATTTTTCAGTTGACAGGATATGTGATGGCCAAACTCTGCTGTAAGGAGGGGCTCACCAGTCGTAAGGCTGCTGAGCTCTTCCTGCATAGGTGTGGATCTTTCATGGGCTTACCCAGAGAAATTCAAGCTGACAATCAGTCGATCATCAGCAGCACTTTTTTCAATGCGCTGTGCAATCTTGCCGGCATTGAACAGGCCAAGTCTATTATATATAGACGTAAGTCCAATGGCAGGGCTGAGAGGGCTGTGCAGAGTACCATCAATAGTCTGCGGCAGTACCTCCTCAGCAGGAAGGTGAGTTGGCTGCAGGGGTTGCCACTGGCCCTGTGGGGTCTCAATGACCTCCCTGGGGCGCTGGCACCCTACTCGCCACACCGGCTGGTGTTTGGGCGCGACCCCATAGGGGCGGGCGGCCCATCCCCAGTAGTGGACAGTGCGGGCTGCGAGGACACCCCCCAGTTTTATAAGAGGGCGGCTGCGGAAAGGGAATTGGTACAAGAAAAACTGGAGGCAATACACAAAAAACAGTTCGACAAGTTCGTAAAGGAACACCCTCCCTCTGTTTTTGTTGCCGGTGACTGGGTATTGGTCCAGAACGGGGAGGAATAACGAGAAAAGCTCAGTAGAGTATTGCAGGGACCCGCTGAGATCAATGACAAGATTTCTGACTCCGTTGACCGGGTCAATCACGATCGGGCCGGACAGGACCTATCGTTCAAACGGCTGAAGCCCTTTCTGAAGCTCGATGACGGAGGTCAGACCCCACTGCAGTAATATGCGGAGCGTCGTGAGATTCACGAAGATTCGTATGTGGTGGAGCGGCTGGACAAGCATGAATGGCGTGGAAAAGGGGCCACTGGCCGCAAAAAATGCGCCCGCCAACCTTTTGCTTGTGCCAAGCCTTGGTGGTATGCGAAATTTCGAGATCATGCCCGCCTGGAATGGCACCCCGCTGCCACTCTTCTCCATGACATCAACAGTACGTGGATGAAATATAATATGCTGCATGGACTCCACGTGGACCTCAGTAACTTTACGGTGCAAAGGATCCGAGTGGATAATTTTCCATTCAAATGGCGACCGGGGGTCAACCTTCTTTGCTCTCAGCCGCCTGAGCCTGAGCCTGAGCCTGAACCTGAGCCTCAGCATGAGACTCAGGGGGGGTCTTTGGTTAATAACCTCCGAAGTCTGTGGAATGGAGGACCCTCCCAGGGGAATGGCGAACCAGTTCCGGCTGCAAATGTTGGTGAATCCCTGTTCCTGTCGCCGTACCCGGACACGATCCTGATGTAATGCCGAGTTCACCGGACTCAGGATTGTGCCTACTTCTGCTGACGCTGTTTGTTTTTTCCCTGCTTGCTGACTGACTGATCTGACCCCAATGCTGTTTTCTATTTTTTTTACCCACTGTTGCACGTGGGCCCTCCTGGAATTCGGGAGTGGGAAGCACCCCTTTGTACAGCCTTTCGGTTTAGTTGTCATCAGGTTTGTCATCATTGTGGTTTGTATGTTATGTGGGTGAGTCGTCGCAACCGGCCAGCACCACAGTTTGCTTGTTGCCTAAGAAACAAGTCTGGCCAAGATGGTACTCGTGCAGCAGATGCGACGGAAACCAGCAGCAGCAATGACGCCAAGGTGCAGACGGGATTTGCCCTTGGAAGAGCGTGCTGCTGTGAGCTGGGTAAGGACATGGCGTCGAAACTCCGTCCCTGTTTCTACGTCGACTCAAATCCTCCTGGACATTCTATAGGGCAGTACAGTTGCCGAGTCCAGGAGTGCACACAGAGACACACCGCGTCGAACGGCTGAGACGCGGTGTGTGACTCGCCGTCTCACAATGGCTTACTTCCTGATCAGCCTAGTAGACAGGCGTTGTGTGCACAGGCCACGCCGATTGTGTGCCCTAGGCACAGCCTGTTTTAGCCATGACAGCCTATGACGCTCCGACGTGCCTCGGCATGGAGAGAGCGTTGCTGTGCACCTCTGTCAGGACTGTGCAACCGGACGTGGATCTGTGCATGTGTCTCATCGTTATGTTGTTTAGTTAGTCCCGCCCTTCCTCGCTTGTCTCTCCACTTTTCTTGGCGTGTCACCTGGTTGACACACCGCTGAGCCGGCATTCACTGTTTGACCTTTTCAGGAGTGACCGTCGCAGCCGGCAGTGGATGTGATTGGTGTTTTCTACCTCGGCTTTTACCGCAGGTGCGATTCCCGGTACCGGAAATGTCTGCTCTGGAGACAAAGAATTAAAGGATTTGGATTCCAAATGACGCCGTTGGCTACAGGTCTCCATGTCGCACGATGTAAATTTCTCTGATACACACAGTTGTGTATTTATACTTCTCGGCTCGTGCGCACTTCGTGTTTGAAAAGTTGTTATCTCCGAGGAATGGAGCGACTGGTCAAGGAAAAATGCGTAGCTATTGCAAGCCACCCCGCCGCAGCACGGATCGCCTGCAACCATAAAGGTACCCTTCGCTGTGTTACAGGAAACGTTCGAACAAAGCGGAGGGTCTAGGAGAATTCAAAAGGCCAAGGTGAAACGTGCAACAGATCGTCCCATGCACCAGGTCTGGTTCGCGCAATCCTCGTCGCCAGCAAGCCACTGCCTTTTTTTTGCGTTTGCGCTACTCACCAGCTCAACACCCTGTGAAAAACCTTCATTTTTCTACACATTTCAAAAGGTTGTATACTCATTCATGGGGTAAAATTGATGAAAATGGGGTATTTCAGGAATTTCATTCCCTGTAAAAGCCTAGGTGTTATGCAGTGACACAGATGGATTGTACATTACAGAGTCCTTATTACAGCAAGCTCCTTCGTTCGCTAAGTGTCGAATCCGAGTTGGCTGGGTGCGGTTACAGGAACTCGCATCCTGAATTCAATTGAGTTCAGGAGAATTATACAGACCTACCCACATTGTACGTGGGCGTGACCCTTGTTCCTGGCTCACAATTACGGGTTAAAAGGGACCAGGTGTGGGGCACTGGCCGATTACTGCAGGTAAGGCAGCTGCCGAGGCTAGGAGAATGTATGTGATGCCACAGATGTGCAGATCCTGTGTGATCACGCCCCGGGAACCACGAGCGCCAGAGGGTCCCCCTACGGGGGGGCGATAACCAAGCTGCGGCACCCTCTGGCCTGAATCCCAGCCAGTGAGTTTTGTTTCCAGGTTACCGGCCTGTTTTTGGGGTCTACCCCCACGTGATATGCGTGTAATTTCTGTTTTGTCTACTGTCATCACTGCAGTGTGCATGGCTTAGTGCCATACGCAGGCGCCGCCTGCGATGGTGCCATGTTTGTCCTGTTTGTGTGCAGAGCACATGTGCTGGCTGGTGAGGGTGAATTCCCTAACTTCAGAGGTATGTTTCGTCCAAGTACGCGTTTCAGGGATACTTGGGACTGGTGGGGGGAGTGTTTAGGTAATCCACAGCTGGTCTGGGAATTAAAACACCCACCCTTCCCTTAAAGAAGGTCCCTACCAGGACCGGCCCCTGCTGTGCCCCTTCCGCCTGTCACCCCTGCTGACTTGCTCCTGATCAACGATTGCATTTCTCAAAATCCTCAAAGTCCAGGGTCCAAAATCCAAGAATATAGAAAATGTAATCCTCCTTCAACCCTGAACAGCAACCAGATCCCACAAATACAGCAATAGCCCAATTCACAATCCAGTCCAAATCCAGACTGCGGGCTTCCGTTCAGCACACCGATCGTCTCTCGGTGGCGGGCATGTACAAGATTTGCACCAAGAAGGAAAGCCCTGAAATTGGCATATGAACACGAATAAAGCAAAGTTGGGGAAAGATGGAAACGTACACATTCACAGCCATAGACCCCTCATTCCCTGGACTCAAGACCTTCACCTGACTCACCAACATGATGCCCTGAACCCAATCAAATAAGATGGCTAAATGCCATGTGTCACAAGTCACTACATAAACTCCAAAAGTGTGTTCACTCCCAAGCCTATATATCCTAGCCCAATCGGGGAGGTGGCATGTCATGACCTACAGTGGCACTCAGGACCATGCCCTACCCTGACATAACCTTGGTTGAACTTGGGGTTGAATGGGCTTGGAGAACTGCCCCATGAAGATGACCTCACAACATGACAAAATCAGGCAAATCACACCATAATGCCCAAAATTCAATTATACACTCAAAACTGCATACGGCAAATATTCAGATGCTCCATGCATGTGTCATACCGGAAGGTAGTATACAAGGGTGATATAGACCAAAGGTCCATGCCCAAGAATATCCCATCATTGATCCCGAAACCCCTCCGGTTATGTACATGGCATGCTTCACAAGTCAGCTCATGAGTTTGAGACCTAATTTTGTGAGGCCTCGTGTGCCAAGCCAAAAGGACCATGTGATCCGGCATATGGTGAGGTACAATACTGAAGCATATGCCAACAAATAAGCAACATACCATAGTTCACAGATCTCTAGGCACCTTACTGTTAGCCGACCAGTTGAGCACATAAAACACAAAAATGAGCATAAAATGAGGTCAAAAACATGCAAATAATGCCAAATTCAAGATAATTACAATAGTATAGATACCTTCGCTCACCCATGGTGTCAACCTATGACTCAAAACATAATTGCTTGGGACCATTTGCAAACAATCCCCCCACTTGGATCCCCATATGGACGCATAAGAACACCTTCGAACCTCCTCCCAACACGCACCACGAAAATGGGAAAATTGATATTGGCGCTTGTGGGTCGCTCTGTAAGCCCTCCCACATGCACTATATGAGCGGTAGACTTAGTCTAGCGCCATGGAGTTCACCATTCGGACATGGGCGAAGCCCTTGCCACGTATGACTCCATATATCTTACTACAAACGGAGATATATAACATGGGCGTGAGCATATCGAAGCACATACCATGCATATAACACATACCCTCAAAATTGGCTCCCACCATGATATGCCATGACCCTCCATGGACATAACTTCACGTCAAAAATACGTAGGAACCCAAGGAAAGTTGCTATGCAACCTCAACACTCATGCGGTACACTCGAAAGTCGCATTAAAATATTCGGTTGCAGGGTCCAAGAATTATATATCACTTTCTACCTTTGTGACCATTATCCCTTGCTAAACCGGGCATGTGTACACACCAAAGGCGTTTGATGCTTCTCAAATTAAGTTGAGACCAATCCAGTTTCAACCCAATTCTCGAAATTGCGACTACTCGCGGTGAGCCGGAGATATGACCTTTCAAGGTGGCCTCACGAATCAATTTTGTTTCACCCATATCTCTAAGCAAAACGAAGGGCATAACAAAAGGAAGGTTGATTCGTGATCGGGGAAAAATGTCGGACCACTGGAGATTCGTCATATCGAGTGCGGCGATGTTGAAGTCGAAAATCCGATTCTGAAAGTCTGAAAAAATCGGATTAATTTTGCGAGTGTATAATATGAAAATTGCGGAAGCAACGAACCCTTTGCTGATGAAATCTGACCCTTCATCGGGGTTTCCGCCAAAATATCTGTAAATAACAGTTAACCATTCGGTTACCGCAAAATCGCGAGCCAACTGACAGTCGCCGATACATTGACCATCAGAACGGAAGGCTGAAAAGGTACGGAAACATTTTGATAAGAAAACCCTGTTGATTCCTGATATTCTGATATATAGATCTCCGCTGGCGGAGCTTCAGTACTGAATATGGCCGCTCATAGCCAGAATGGCCAAACCTATCACACTATCACATCGGGTTAGGTCAGGTGGATGGGAGAGTATGATATCAGCCAATGGCGGCTTGCCGGCACATAGAGACACACCCCAAGTGACCCAAAGATGGCCACGGGGGTCCGAACCGGCTTCAACCCCCTTCTCAGAGCGTTGTTACCGCTCGGAAGTCATTGAAGAGAGGACGGGAGGACCCCAATGGGCTCCAACCCCCCCCATGTCCCAAGGACACATGGAGACCCCACACACGTCGTAGGCGTTTCCCACGCCCCAAGGGAGGGGTGAGGACACCAATAATCGGTGCCCTACGCCATATCCGGTCTCCTCTTGATCTACAACATGGAGCAAGGGGATCAAAGATAGAGAAACTTCGTCGATCGATCTAAATACGTGTACCACGATGAAATATATACGTGGAGATCGAGTGAAGGGGGTAGATGGCCAATCGAGGCCCCAAAATCCCCAGATGAACGCCCTCACCCGTCTCCCAAGCACAGAAACAAACAAAGATGCCAAGGGGGATCCATTACGGTGCTACAGCAGCAACCAAATGGACCAACACGTCCTTGACATCCAAAGAAATATTCTTTTCCTTCAGATAGTCCATCCGGACCGCTCCCACGAATCCCTGGATGCGGCGAATCCCTTCCAACGGACTTTATAAAGCCTCCCCCCAGGCGTCCCCCGGTCCGGCTTGTCTGCCAGGATCTTTTCGGCGGTGAAGTCGTCGTCCTCACCCTCGTCGTCTGAGTCCACGTCGCCAGCCGTGAACTCGAACGTGACGGGACGTCCGCTGGGGTCTGGCGCTCGGGGACGAAGCTGGGTATGGTCGCGGTCCAGGATCTTGTTATCCCCCACACGAACCGCATACACATCCTGCCCGACCTTCCGCACGATTACCCCCGGCACATACCAGGACGCCTGCCGATGCCTGGACTGGACATCCTTGTGGTGCCGCTCCACCCACACGGTGTCTTGGAGAGCATACTTCTGGACCTTTCCCTGCTTGAAGTACTTGGTCCTCTTGTCATGCTCGTCCTGAAGTGCCTTGCACACCTTGGCCGCCGTGTCGTCCGCCTCAGCCATCATAGCGTTCGCATCCCGGGCCACTTTGCCATGGTTCAACCACGGGAGAGTGCGTGACACTCGATCTCGTAGGAACAGGATGCGATGGGGCGACAGTCCAGTGGGTCCCGGAAGGTCATGGTACGCCTGGAGTACTCTCCACAACGAATTGTACCAATTCCGGCCCTGTTCGTCGATGTGCAGCTGGCGGAATTTCTCGAACATCTGCCGCCCGGCCACCTCAGCCCGGCCATTCGACCGGCTGTGGTATGCCACGGTCTTGGCATGCCGAATCCTCATGTGCTTGCACATCGTCCTGAACCACGTCCCCACGAATTGACTGCCCCGATCGCTGCAGATGACAGCTGGGACATCGAAAATCGTCAGCCAATGCCCCATCATGGCATTAGCGACGGTCTTGGCCTGCAGCCCCACTCCATGCTTGTCCTTCTGTCCTTCTTCTTGGACTTCTTGCCAGGGACCGCCACGATATACCCACTGTGCCTATCCACCGCCAGGATGACAGGGTCGTAGGTCTCTCCTTCCACTGTGACCTCAGGCATGGCGAATACATCCATGGCCACGGACCGCATAGGGGCCTCCAGTATAGCCGTATACACCGGGTTGCCCGCTGTGGAGTGGTTGAGGCTCTTCGTGGCCCGACACACGGCACAGTCGCTGCAATACCTATCCAGGATGGCGTAGTACCCCGGAGGGAACTTGAAACGCCACTCCAGGTCCTGCTGCATCTTGTCTCGGCCAGGGTGCATGAGCTGGGCGTTGTGCCAATGATCAATGAGCTCCTCCACTCGGTTCTCGGGCACCAGCAGCTTGTCCTTGAGGAACAACTTGTCCCCATCCTCGGTCAAGCCCTCAGGCCATTCGTCGTCCGACGGGGCGCTCACGGCATTCCAGTACTTGCTCCAGTGCTCGGATGCCGCATAGTCATCCGACCAGTCCTCTGTGAGCACCGATCTGACTAGCTCTACAGGGGCCACCATCCATTGCTCGAGGGTTTGCTCTCCAATAGCTTGGACGCGGGCACCCCGGAACTTGGCCAGGTCCGTACGGTTTGCCATCACCACAAAGCACTTGACCCCCTCTTGCTCCATGGCCTTCTCCATCTCGATGATGCGCTTGGCCTCCCCGGTCTCCTCGGCGTCCCCATGGCTGGATATGTCCATCCAAGCCTTGCCCTGTAAGTGCGGCTAGCCCCATCTGCTCAGATTTTCTGACATTCTGTCCGGATTGGCTACATTTTGGTCATTTTCTTTGCTTCGGCGGAATTGCCGCCTCGCAGCTCAGTCACAGGATATTTCCTATATATTTCTGATATGCCGGATTTGATTCCGTGGTCCATTCCCCGTAAATCTGCCGCGTTCCGCTATTTTAGCTGGAATTGCCATCTGCCGCTGACGCGCGCTCGCGGGCCAGATCGGCCAAACATTTTTGCATAATTGGATTATTTAAATCTTTTCAGAGAGTTTTGGACACTCAGATGTATTTAGAATAATTCGCATCAATTTCCTTCATAGACTGGGATTTTCTGCCGGACCACAATCAACATGGACCTTGCTTCAGTTGTTGCTGCTCTCGCCTCTGTTGGTGTCCGAGTATCCGGTTCCACCCCCAATAGCAGCATTCAGGGAGACTCCTCGCATGCCTGCCCCACTGGTCTTGCCGGCCCCGAGCCCTCCGGCACCCACAACGACCCAGGGCAGCACTTTCATGCCCGCGGGGTAGGCCCATCGACTGAGGCAATCTGCCACAGTGTTGTCCTTCCCCGGGACGTATACGACGCTGAGGTCGAACTTGGCGAACGTCTCATGCCATCGGGCCCTCCTTGCCGCCGGTCCAGAGGGGGTGTCGACGTGCTACTTGTGCCAGCTCTGCAAGGCCTGATGGTCTGTACAAACCACCACCGGTTGCAATCCGATGTGGCCAGACCACTTCCTGAGCGCACAGACAATGGCGTATGTCTCCTTCTCCCTCGCGGTCCATGTTCGACGTTGGCCCTCGGCCAGGATCCGACTCCAGAACGCCACGGGTACGTGCCACCCGTCGTCCCGGATCTGCTCGAGGACTGCCCCTACAGCATAGTCTGAGGCGTCCGTCCGTAGCACGAATCCCTTGTCCGGGTCCACCAGGAATAGCCCCAGCTGCCCCAGGAGTCGCTTCTTCAGGCGGCTGAACGCATCTTCGGCTTCAGGGGTCCGGGCAAGCTTCTTCTTGCTCCCATTCCGGCCATCGAACTTCCCCACCTGCAGCATCTTGTGCAGCGGCCCCGAGAGTTCTGCATACATCCGGACATAGCCCGAATAGTAATTGCAGAACCCGATGAAGGACCGGAGTTCGCTGATGGTCTGGGGCTTCCCCCAGTGGTGCAGGGACGCCAGCTTCCCAGGCATGGGACGGCGTTGCCCGTGACCAACCACGTGACCCGCGAACTCCACTTCCCTCACGAAGAGTGAGGCTTTGGTGGGCTTGCACACCATGTTGTGCTTGTCCAACTCGCTGAGCACTCGGCGCAGATCCTTCTCATGCGCGTCGATGAGCTCGTCCTCAGTCATGTTCTCCGTGCCGGACCCGATGATGATGTCATCCACGAAGGGATCGGCACAGTCCCGGACAGGACCGAGTAGGTCCTCCATCATGCGCTGGAAAGCGGCGTTGCCATTCTTGGCGCCCGTAGGCACCACTTTCCACTGCATGGGCCCCAGCGGCGTCGACATCGCTGTGCAGGGCCTGGAGTCCGGGTGTAGCGGCATCTGGTGATAACCGTGTTTCAGGTCCAACACCGTGAAGATCCGCTTTTTCTGTTGTTTTTGGAGGATGGAATCGATCAGGGGAAGCGAGTACGAGTCGTGCTCGGTCTGCTCGTTCAGACCTCTGTAATGAACCACCAACCTCCACTCGCCCTTCTCCTTCTTGGGCACGATGAAGGCTGGGCTGGCCCACTCACTGTCGGAGGGTTCGATCCATCCCCGCTCAATGAACTCGGCCAACAGCTTCTTCATGGCCTCGGCCCGATCGCCCTGAAGTTGGTACTCCCGATGACGATAGATCTTGGGGTTCGGCTTCAGCTTGATCTTCGCTGTGCCAAACCTCCCACGATCTGGAAGGTTCTTGTTGGCGACGCCACTGAATAGCCGCGGATAGGCATTGATCAGCCTCTCCTTCAGCTCGGCGACCTTCGGGTTCTCCTGGGCCTCTTCAGCCGCTTGCTTCGGTATCGATACAACCGAACGCACTGCGGTATAGGCCTCTTCCGGGTCCGAATCCGACTTCTCCTCGTCCGATATGCCGTCTTCATCGTCGTGGGGTGCACTTCCCACCGATAATCTTCGGAAATTTGTGGCGTCGGGCTGGTTACTGTCGCTATCGGCCCCCATTCTACGAAAATTCCACGTCGGCGGGTCCGACCCAACCGGACCATCGTATTGGTCCGCGATGTGATCCATGACCCTCGCCACGAACTCATCCTTCTCGTACTTGCCGGTGACCAACATCTTGTCATCCCACCAATGCGGAGATGTGACCATGGCCCGCCCCTTCTTGGCTGCAAAACGGTCGTGCATCCCCATCCGCATGTAGTTGACGACGTCGTCTATCTCGGCGTGGGACAGGACGTCAATGCCATCAAGAGGCTGATCCGCCCCCACCTTGGGCTCAAACATGACCTTCATGGGCACCGCCTCCACCCTACGGATGAATGCTTCATCACCCGTGTGCTGAGCTTGCGCCCCATCCACTAGGAAAGCCTTGGTACCCCACGCTTGACCCGGGGAAGGCATTGATACACCCTTGGCGTCGATTAACAACTCCTCCTCTGGCCCCAATGACATCTCGTTCAGGGTGATGGAGTCCAGCGTCGACTTGACACCTTCCAGCGGACATGGGGTGGATCCTATGCCGGTTATGACCAGGATCCCCTTCGCCCTATCCGCGACGATCTTCTCCACCGTACGTCTGGTATTGTCCAGGGAGCCATGCCAATACATGGGCCCCCACCCCTTCCAACCCCAATGCCTGTGCCAGGCTGAGTCTCCTCGATGCCAATGCCTCCCACACATCCGCAAAAGTGGGGCATCCCGGGAAGCGAAGACGTCCGTCTCGGGCGCTTCGGCTCCCAGCGTCTGGATCATCCTGGCGTACACTTGCGGCGCCATTCCATACTCCGTGAGCTGAACTCCACGGTCTCCTCTGGACTTGGCATCCACAGCTTGCACCGCTTGGACGATCCGATCCTCTTCCTCAGCATTCCATTGGGATGATCCGCATGCATAGTCCGTGGACAGCCATGTGAGGCATTCATCATCCTCCCGAACCAGCGTGGCACGATGGGGAAGGGCTCCGATGGCGTTTGCCACCATGAAGTCATACCCCATGATCATATCCCAATCTGTAATGTCGGCCACATAGAAGTTCCCGGATAGAGTGCTTCTCTTCGCCAGATCAGGGCGGTTCAAGCGCTCATGTTCCCAGAATTCCATACTGATAGTGGCCTCATGGGTGCCCCCACCCATGATCTCTCCGTTGGCAACCTTCAGGCGGACCGGTCTCCGGCTGGGCTGCAGGAGTTCCTCCTCGAACAACCCTCTCCGGACCAGGCTCACCTGGGCACCCGTATCCACCAACACATCCACCACCTTCTCCTCTCGTCCGCACCGTACTCGCACTTTCAAGTGCAACTGCCGCTCGTCGCCATGAGGTGTATGGACGACTCTCACGGCATGCAAGTCTAGCACGTCCGGGTGCATCAGGACTTCAAGGGTATGGTTACGGATGGTGTAGATTTTGGGCTGGTCCTGCCCATCCACGGGGCTCTCCGTGGTCGCTCCTTCCGTCTTGCCATGTCCCGTACCCACATGTACCCCCCTTGGCAGGGCGCTCCAGGGGTTGGGAGTGGCGAGGCTCAGTGGTTTTGGCTCTTCCGGAGCCTTCTTTGGCACCAGATGTGCCTCTGATTCCTCAGGGATTCCACTGATTTTCGGACGAGAGACCTCCGAGGTCCCACTCCCGTGGGGGCTCCTCTAGACTTGACTTCCCGCAGCCCCTTCCGGCTGCGATCCGCCAGGACTTTGTCTACCACGTTGCTGGGCTTTGAGTTCCTCCAACGTCCTCAACATGTCCTCAGCAACTTCCTCGATCGACCTCACTCGTCGGTCTTGGCCAGGTCCACCACCATAGTCTCTTCCTCTGCCTTTTCCTTGGCCCTCGCCTTGGCCTTTTCCCCCGTCTCCGCCCTTCGCCTTCCAATCGGAAATCCGCTGCTCCTTGGGCTTCTTCTCGGGGTGAGCGGCGAAGTAGGCCTTCTTGTCCGCCTCATACACCTTGCACTGACGGTGGTCATGTGCATGGTTGTTTCCCTTGCCATAACTTTCCCAGCACCCGTCGTGCTGAGACCTGTACTCCCGGAACGAGAGCGGTGGGTTCCCGATCCTCCTTGGCTCTTTGCCCTTCTTGGGTCCCACCCAGCTCCATCTGGACCGATCCTGCCCCTGTTCCCTCACGTTGTGCGCCACAAACGCGAAGAAATGGGCCTCCTCGTGATCCTCCCGGGACCAGTGGTCTTGGCCACTTCCAGTACCATCCTCCGCAGAGTTGGCCGTGTCCTCCTGGATCTCTCGATGATGGCGGTCTTCTCGGTGGCCTCGTTGTCCATGACCATGTCGATCCTGCACGTGGGCCTTGTTCTTCGCATTGAGCTTCAACTCCACCGTGATGTACTTCACGATCTCGTCCAGGCTCATGTGGGCGAAGATGACTTGCATCCTCATCGGCTCCCCGCGCCTCCACTCCACGTTGTTGAGGCGCAACAACCTTTGCCCCATGGAGTCTCAACATACCTCCACGTACACGGCGTTCTTCAGTCTCAACATCCGGTTGGGCTCGCCCAGGTTCCTCCTGAAGAACTCCATGATACCCGCATGGGTATCCTCCGCCGCCATGATCCTCACCGCAACCCTCTTCTTGGTGCGCTTCTTCTCCTCGTCCTCCACTCGCCTCTTCCAGTGGCCGGGGAGGACGTCCTTCAGCAGGTCGCGGATCTCGCTGGCCTCGTTCCAGTCCTCCACCAGCTTGAGGCATCTTCGGTACTTCCGAAGATACCGGTTCCACTCCCGGACCCGCAACTCACCGCGGTCCAGCGGCAGTGGGATGGACCACAGGTCCAACCACTGGAGGCAGGCCTGCTCCGTACGGATCTGTCCTTCACGGATCTGATCCCGCAGCTCCTCCTTCAGGTCCTGCGCCAGCGGGTGTGGGAATGTCCGACATACCCACTTGTCCCGCGGCGCTCCCCGCATCTCGCCGACGACCTCCTCGGCGAAGTCCTCCCAGTCCAAGATGAAGTCATCCAGGTTGGACGGGTTCTCGTCGTAATAGGGGATTTTGATTCCCCTGAGGTCGTCAATCCTGATGGCGTCTCCGACGTCCCCAGCCACTACTCCACCGAGACGGATACCACCTGTGGCCGGGGGGTCTGAGTACACTCCTCGTACATCCCTCTCCTCCATGGAGTGCGGTCCAGTTGGGCCTGAACCCATGGGGTTTGGAATGCGGGTAGGACTTGCTCCATCGGCCGTCCATATCCCCGTATTGGGGTCCTTTGCCCACAGGTTTCCGCCTGGATGACCTCGACCATGTCCGTCGGCGCTTCCCATGGTTCGCCCCTGCATGGTCTGGCTCTGGATCTCCTCTTCCGCATAAACTGCATGGGCAGTCGTAGTGATCGGTAGATCCTGGGCGGCGTGGGACATCTGTACCGTCAGGGTCCTCGGGTCCGTGGTTACGTGCCCTTCCCGCATGGACCCAGCCGGTGCCGTGTGTTCCCCGAGCATTGTGGATTCGCTGAACATGGGAACAAACGGCAGCGCACCCGGGTCAACACGCGGAGGCGCGTATGGTTCCTCTGCAGGGCCGCCCATGGGTTTATCCTTGGCGCTCCTGAGGGTCTTAACCCGCTCCACCAGCTCTGCCGCTGCCGGCTTTGCCGGGAGCTCCGGACCCGAGGCGAGGGGCTGTAGCTCCTCTAGCCTTTTCAGGCGTCCCGACATGTCCTCCACCAGGTGGAGGAGGCTGTCCACCACTCGCTGCTGCTTCTCCAGGGCCAGCTCCAGATTCTCCCAATACCGGTTCCGTTCCGCTCGCAGCTCCTCCATGTCTTTCTCCGCGGCCGACTGGTCATCTAGGATCCCCGCGACGTCCTCCTCTAGACCGCCCTACGCGTTGTCCAGGCGGTCTAGGCGATGCACGATGGCGTCCATCCCCATCTTTGGGTACTTGCCCATGAGGAACGACACGTGCTCGCAGTGGCACTCAGCGTGCTTTCCACCTGATCCGGCGCATCCCGCGGTTCCCGGCGCCTCGGAGTCCTCCGCCATGGGTGTGTCGCCCATGCTATCCCGCGTTGGCTCCGTGTGCCGGGCCACAGGCGCCGTCCTGGCTCTGGCGGGCCTCTCCAACGCCTCGGCATCATGCACCAGGCTGGGTTCTGGGGCCGTGTTCGCCCTTGTGGGCGGTCTGGCTGTCTCTTCCGACTCCGAGGGTTGCTCATAAGCTGTCCGATAGCCCTCGGAGTGCTCGGAGTCCCACAGCCTGACCAGGCTCGGGTCCGTATCCATAGCCCTGGCGTCCCCTGCCGCGGGCTTGGGTGACCCGCGCTTCCGGTAGCGCCGGGCCCGTCCTTCACTGCTGCCTGAATGGCAGGCCTCGTCAGAGTCCTCCGCGGCGGAGCGGAGGTTGCATGCCTTGTGGCAGCGACGCTCGCACATGGAGACCAGGTCCTTCATGTCAAGTCCTCCTCTTCCCGAATGTCGTACTTCTCTTCGGGCTTCAACTTCCGGAGTTCGCCATTCTCTTGAGCGTCTCGGCTCTTCTCTCGCTCCAATCTCCGGCGTGGTGTCCACCGAGTCCACAATACGCACCCGGGGCGTACTTGGGCAGGGCTCATAGGGGCCCAAGTCCCCGGGTCGGCGGTAGGTAGGGGCAGCAGGTACGCCTCTGCTACCATAAAGAAGGTCCCTACCAGGACCGGCCCCTGCTGTGCCCCTTTCGCCTGTCACCCCTGCTGACTTGCTCCTGATCAACGATTACATTTCTCAAAATCCTCAAAGTCCAGGGTCCAAAATCCAAAAATATAGAAAATGTAATCCTCCTTCAACCCTGAACAGCAACCAGATCCCACGAACACAGCAATAGCCCAATTCACAATCCAATCCGAATCCAGACTGCGGGCTTCCGTTCAGCACACCGATCGTCTCTCGGTGGCGGGCATGTACAAGATTTGCACCAAGAAGGAAAGCCCTGAAATTGGCATATGAACACGAATAAAGCAAAGTTGGGGAAAGATGGAAACATACACATTCACAGCCATAGACCCCTCATTCCCTGGACTTAAGACCTTCCCCTGACTGACCAACATGATGCCCTGAACCTAATCAAATAAGATGGCTAAATGCCATGTGTCACAAGTCACTACATAAACCCCAAAAATGTGTTCACTCCCAAGCCTATATATCCTAGCCCAAAGAGGAAGGTGGCGTGTCATGACGTAGAGTGGCACTCAGGACCATGCCCTACCCTGACAAAACCTTGGTTGGACTTGGGGTCGAATGGGCTTGGAGAACTGCCCCATGAAGATGACCTCACAACATGACAAAATCAGGCAAATCACACCATAATGCCCAAAATTCAATTATACACTCAAAACTGCATACGGCAAATATTCAAATGCTCCATGCATGTGTCGAACCGGAGGGTAGTATACAGGGGTGATATAGACCAAAGGTCCATGCCCAAGAATATCCCATCATTGACTCCGAAACCCCTCCGGTTATGTACATGGCATGCTTCACAAGTCAGCTCATGAGTTTGAGACCTAATTTTGTGAGGCCTCGTGTGCCAAGCCAAAGAGGCCATGTGATTCGGCATATGGTGAGGTACAACACTGAAGCATATGCCAACAAATAAGCAACATACCATAGTTCACAGATCTCTAGGCACCTTACTGTTAGCCGACCAGTTGAGCACATAAAAAACAAAAATGAGCATAAAATGAGGTCAAAAACATGCAAATAATGCCAAATTCAAGATAATTACAATAGTATATAACTTCGCTCACCCATGGTGTCAACCTATGACTCGAAACACAATTGCTTGGAACCATTTGCAAACAATCCCCACACTTGGATCCCCATATGGACGCATAAGAACACCTTCGAACCTCCTCCCAACACGCACCATGAAAATGGGAAAATTGATATTGGCGCTTGTGGGTCGCTCCGTAAGCCCTCCCACATGCACTATATGAGCGGTAGACTTAGTCTAGCGCTATGGATTTCACCAATTGGACATGGGCGAAGCCCTTGCCACGTATGACTCCATATATCTTCCTACAAACGGAGATATATAACATGGGCGTGAGCATATCGAAGCACATACCATGCATATAACACATACCCTCAAAATTGGCTCCCACCATGATATGCCATGACCCTCCATGGACATAACTTCACGTTAAAAATACGTAGGAACCCAAAGAAAATTGCTATGCAACCTCAACACTCATGCGGTACACTCGAAAGTCGCATTAAAATATTCGGTTGCACGGTCCAAAAATTATATATCACTTTCTACCCTCGTGACCATTATCCCTTGCCAAACCGGGCATGTGTACACACCAAAGGCATTTGATGCTTCCTAAATTAAGTTGAGACCAATGCAGTTCCAACCTAATTCTCCAAATTGGGACTACTCGCGGTGAGCCGGAGATATGACCTTTCAAAGTGGCCTCACCAATCAACTTTGTTTCACCTATATCTCTCAGCAAAACAAAGGGCATAACAAAAGGAAGGTTGATTCTTGATCGGGGAAAAATGTCAGACCACTGGAGATTTGTCATATCGAGTGCGGCGATGTCGAAGTCGAAAATCCGATTCTGAAAGTCTGAAAAAATCGGATTAATTTTGCGAGTGTATAATATGAAAATTGCGGAAGCAACGAACCCTTTACTGATGAAATCTGACCTTTCATCGGGGTTTCCGCCAAAATATCTGTAAATAACAGTTAACCATTCGGTTACCGCAAAAACGCGAGCCAACTGACAGTCGCCGATACATTGACCATCAGAACGGAAGCCTGAAAAGTTACGGAAACATTATGATAAAAAAACCCTGTTGATTCCTGATATTCTGATATATAGATCTCCGCTGGCGGCGCCTCAGTACTGAATATGGCCGCTCATAGCCGGAATGGCCAAACCTATCACACTATCACATCGGGTTAGGTCAGGTTGATGGGAGAGTATGATATCAGCCAATGGCGGCTTGCCGGCACATAGATACACACCCCAAGTGACCCAAAGATGGCCACAGGGGTCCGAACTGGCTTCACCCTCCCTTTTGTGCATTTCTGCTAGGTCATTTCCGAATGGTCTTTCCAGATACAAGCCCTACTTGTGTCTCGGGGGTGGAGTGCTTTGGGAATGACCAGCCTGTGAGGGCCGCCTCTTTGGTTCCCGATGAGGACCCTTACGACGTCCTTGAGGTATCTCCCTTCGTCCGCTGAGATACCAAGTTTTTACTTGTCTGCAGTTGTTGCAGAATGACTGCAAGACGATTCGATTCCCGACGTCGTCGTTAATTGCCGTGAGTGGCATCAGGCAATCAGGAATTCCACCTATTTTATGTTGGTGAGCGCATTGCATCAAAATTCGATCATTGTCTATTATGTTACCACAGGCGCCCGTCATCGCAGTCGCAAATGACGACGTCCCCTGTGCCGCGGCTCTGATAAGCCAAATTTGTAGAGTGACTTTTTGAGAACTTAGCGGCGCAACACACTTCGAGTGTTCTGCAATTTTCTCTAATTTTTGACATAAGTCGCCGATTCTTCCCGTAAAGAAAAATCTCAAAACACGCTTCAATCCCCCAAGTCCAATAACAAGGAATTCCCGCGTTCAAGCCTCTTAGGGCGACCTAATGTGCCTCATAACCACTATTGATGAGGATGTGCCCCTATCACCCTCATATTGAAGCCATTGGGTCCCAACTCAATATGCCCAAAGGGTTGTACATTTTTGGGATTTTCCAAAAATACAGGCAATCTCATGTACTTGGCTCCCAAGTACATGTGGAAATATGTTGAGTTGGTATAATCTCCCTCTTTGCACACCTTAACACCCGGCTCATATCCCGTGCCTTCCCTGGAGTGTGCATATGTGTCCATTATAACCCACTTAGCCAGGTTTTATGCTTGCATGCCAAACGTCGACTTCCCGAAAGGAGGTCGATTTCCAACCCAAGCACTTGCATGTGTCTTCAAGGACCAATGGTACATAAGAATATAGGCATACTTTGGTCTTAGGCCGCTAGGGTGGGTATATAAGGCTTGGGTAGGGTTTTCGGGCAAATATCTGTCATTTCGTGTGCCCATTTGGCGGGTGTACCTTTGCAAGAGAAACCCGCCAATGGACCCCATACAAAGCGGAGCCCTTCTTCCCAACCCAAAACAACACTCGAAAGCGTAACCTTCACCCAGGAACCCATGGAGAGCACACCCGAAGCGATACGGTGCAAGCAAGGTGTGTTATTTGCATTTTTCCATTTTTCCACATGCCCACTTGGGGAGCAGCGCAAGTAACCTTCCATGGCATCCCAAGTGGACTCCAAGCGTGGAATTGAAAGTCCATGGTACTGAGACATAGTGTGGGAAGGGAATTGCCGGCTACTCAATTCAAGACGCAGATATTGTAATATATTTGTGGGGATTTCAAGTCCATTTTTCATGTTTTTTCATCAATTTTACCATTTTGGGGCCGTCATGATGTCAAATGGCGACCTTGTATCTCCACGTTGCGCTCAATTGACATCATGACTCAACTACGTCTTGGGAGTACATACCTGGGTGGGCAGTATATCTTGGTCCCAATCAATCCCTCCTCTTGGGCTTGGCACACCAAGGCCACCATGTGGGCGATTTGGGTCATTTCAGAATCATGGGTTCCTTGGCGACCCTGCCATTGCTGAATCCAGGGGGGTTTGGTCGATGCCCAAAAGGTATGTTGGACACATAGCACTTGGTTCCAATTCTAAAGGCACACCCCGGTCCGAGTCAGACATGTAATCCATTTGCCTCGAAAATGACTGTGCGCATTTTTGGCCATTCTCTGCCATTTCCTATATCTTTGGCCCGACGCGCACTATGTTCAGCCCCCCCGTGCACGCCTGACCCTGGTACCAATGGACCACATATGGTATGTAGCCTATGCACGTTGCTTCCCATGACTCAGACAGCACGTGGGCGAACGTAAGCGCCCACGCACACGGAGCCATACGAAGGTGAGAGTGGACAATTTTGCCTTTTTGGCACTTGTGAGTAGGATTCCGGCTATCACCGTGCCATGGCCCATGGAGATATTTGGGACGCAAGTACGTGTGGGCCCACATCCGACTCCCATTGGGTCCCACACCGAAGATTGGGGTCCGTCTCCAAGCCATCATGGAGCAATACCCTTCAGGATACTTTCAAGTTTTGCGCATGTTTTGGTTTGCCAAAACACCCCTTTTTGGGACCCAAATTTCAGCCCCTCATGTGGTCAGTTGGCGGCCCCATATCTTTGTGCCCGCGATGAGAGCAGAACGAATTCCAAGTCTTGCACTCACATATGAGCCGTAGGTCCTACCTCCCATCCCATGAGCCATGGCACCCTGCCTTGGCTGCCCGGGGCACCCATGATAATTACCTCTATTTTGCCTATTGTTTGCTTTTTGTGAGGTCGTTGGTGCACCCTTATGGACGCCCCCTTGGATGCACTATTGGTGGATGTTTGAGGCCCAAGTCCTGAGTGCCCATTGCTCCCTTGCTTTCGCTGTGGGACCTCATGTGCAGTCCATTAGGACATGTTATTGTAAAATAGAATTGCTGAATTTGTGTGTTTTGAGGGCACTTCCCGACTCTATATTCCCATACCCAATGAAGAGCGGAAACTGCCCATTTGCATGTAGGTCAGGTATGAGGTCTTGTGTTCATTTTTGTTCATTGTTCTTCCCTTCCTCTCAGGGGATGTCTTTTTCTTATTTGTATTATTGTTGATACTTGGATTGTGATTCAAGTGTGGACTTCTTGCTCTTGTTGCATTGCAGTATCGTGGTGTTGATGCAAGGGTGACCAGGACAAGGCCATCCTCCCCTTACCAAGAAGGAGTGGAAGGGGTAAAAGCTGGTGGCAGTTGTTTAGGTAATTCACAGCTGGCCTGGGAATTTAAACATTAGTGGTCTTGCTGCTCGCGGGTTTGTTGGGTTATGTAAAAATTAATTCAAACGGTATCAGAAAAAAAGGGAAAACATTTTCACAGGTTTTGCAGTGGTTTAAAAGGAAGAGAGAACCAAAAAGCACAAGCAGCAATGCAAAGACGCAGCAGAGCACGACAGCACAGCACCACATGGCAGCATAGTACCACAGGACACAGGAGAGGGGGATAGGGCACCAGGGCAATCCACACCAAACCACAGGGCAGCGGGCAATGCAGCGGCCAGACAGGGACACCAACACGGAATCATGCCGCCGGGAGACAACAGCGGACAGCCGGAGCCAGCAAGGAGAAAGCAGAAAGAACAGGCAGCAACGCAGAGCACCAGCCAGCGCCAGAGAGACATACGAGCACGGCACAGGAAGAAAGGACGCAGGTACGCCAGCATAGCACAGCACAGCACTGCACAAGAGGCGCCATAAAACACCGCACAGACAACAACAGCAGAACACACCGCAGGCAGCACAGCAGAGCAACACAGCACTGCGCCCAAGAACGAAGCACACAATCTAACAGCAAGACACACCACAACGGAGCACCAGACATAAGAAAACAGCCCAGAACGGCAAGGCACAGCTCTGGAGAAAACAGCACAACACACAACAACCAAGGACAGCACGACAAAACAAATACAGCACCAGTAAACACAGCGCAACACCGTGCCGGACAGCACCAAGAACCTAAGCCCAGCGCAAGCACAGCACCAGACACACCGCATAGCACCACACGGAACAACACGGTGCACATGGTACCGCACAGCACAAAAAGAAACAGCGCGGCAAACAAGACCGCACGCACCCAAAAGTAGGCCAGCGCAGCACAACACAGCAGCAAACAACAAAGGGCATCATAACACGGCGGAGGATAGCGGCAAGGAGCCAGCATCTAAGGAAACAACACAGCACACACCAAAGCACGGCAACATGACGGAACAGCGCCAACGCAACAGGACGCAACGCGGCGGCGAAGGGCAGACCAACACGCACAGCAACACCCCTGAAAACAGGAGAGCATAGCACGCCGCGCCATAGGCCAGGCCGATACAAAACCAGACAGAAAACAGCGCACAACAGCCGGGGGGGGGGGGGGGGCAAGGGGCACCACTACCGCACCACAGGCGGCAAGAACTGCCAAACAACAGCCAGCAGGCAGGCCGACACACACATACAGGGGGCGAGCAACAAAAACCGAATGGCTGGGCGATGACAGCCGCAAAACACACACCATTGGGACGGGGGGGGGGGAGGGCAGAAGGCGGCAACAACCGCCATCAAACGGCCAACGGCCAGGCAAAACAAATAAGAGGAGACAGAATAAGAAAAACTGAGCTGCGCAGCGCCGATCCCCAGGAAATAGGCACCAGGGGGGGGGGGGGGCGAAAGGCGGCAAAAACCGCCAACGAGCGGCCAACAAGCGCGCACACGCCCACAAACGGCAAAAAAAAGGGGGGGCCGGGGGTGGGAAGGGGAGAGGGCTGCAGGCAGCGCTATTCGCCAACAAACGGCCAACAGGCGCGCAGAAACAAAAAAGCAGCGCAAGAACAGGGGAAAACAAGGGGCAGGGCGCCAACAACCGCGAAACACAAACCGTAGGGGGGGGGAAGGCACGGGCAGCGACAGCCTCCAACGAGCAGCCAACAGGCGCACAAACCATAAGCACAGGAAGAAGAAGGAAAACGGGCGGCACCCAAACGACACCAGCGAAACACAACAAAGGGGGGGGGGGAAGGCAGCCGGCGGCGACAACAAGCAGGGAACAGCACGCAGAAACAACAAAGCAGGGAGAGGACAAGGGACCACAAGCGGCAGGGCGACAACACCTACGAAACAGTTACCGCGGGAGGGGGGAGGGGCAGCAGGAAGCCACAAGGAGAGGGCAATAAAAAAAAAGGAGGCGGAAATCAAAAAGCAAAGAGGGCGAACCGGTGGCGCCGAGGCCCAGGACACTGGGGGCCGACAACGGCGGAAAGCCAGAGACAACTGGGCACCCAGAGGCAAAAGAAAGGGTGGAGGGGGGGGGGCGGGTGGCAAAGTCACGGTGCCAACGTAGAGGGCACAAAGGGCCAGAAACCGCAGAAAGCCGGAGACACCGGTGGCGCGAAGCAGCCAGAAAGCAAGAGGGGAATAAGAATACAAAAGGAAGAAGGGCAACCAAAAGAACAGGGATAGGCCAACCCAAGCCTGGAGGGGGCCGAGCAGAGAAGAAGCGGAAAGCTTAACGCACCAAATTGGGCAGACGCCAGCCCCTGAACAAGTTGGTGCATTCAGATGATTACAAGAACAAGGCCAAAGCAAACGGCCACAAGAAAGGTCAGGCGCACCGAGACACGCCTGGGAGGCCGGCCTGCTGGACCTGGGCAAACAAGAGCAAGCATACGCAATCACGTACAGGACCCAAGGGTGGTGTCCCCCGACCCAGAAGGAGACGTGTTGGCGTCCTCACGAGACAGCCCCGGTGCACTGAGCCTCGCCTCTGTCAAAAGACGGACGGTACGGGAAACGGGACGCGTGATTGACCTGGTCCACACACGGCGGAACCACGGCAGCACATGCAGCCCCAGACCAACGCCGGAGGGACCCGCCAGAGACAACCCCACAGTGGGCCCCCGAGCAGGTACGACGCGGATGAACACCAGCGCCTCCGCTGCAGCGGGGGCCAGTGAGTAAGAAAAAGTGTATTTCCATGCCAAAAGGTACGTTTTAGCTTTCTTAGAGATGCCTCGAGGCATCCTGCATTTTTATCTTAGTATTGGCCTATCCGAAAAGGGGTGACAAAGCATTTTGACCTCTAAAACCAAACACTAATTTTTGGATGTTGTGTGGACCCCTGACCCCCAAACTGATTAGACATAAACACTATTTCCTGGAGTGACTGGGGCCCTGACATTGATCCAGAGCCTATACACGTTTCTATATTTTCTCATGAATGCCTGGCTATCCTAGTGGTCTGCACCCTAGGGGGCTGGGGCGCCTCTTTTTGAGAGCTCCTGGATTCAATTCCCAGTCAGCCTAGCTAAGTAGGAAGATCATGTGTGACATGGCAGTGACCTCGGCTCTACAAGCTATGCCACCTCAGCACCTATGGGACCCAAAACAATGAGTGCATATCTCTACATGGCACTATAAAAGAGAGAGTGCCCATGTGGGCAGTTTTCCCATGATTGTAGGGGATTTTCTAACTATCGTTTCCTAAATCTGTAGTTATTGTGAGTTCCTTTATGTAGATACATTGTCTATCTTTTCTCCATTGACTGCAGCCCTTCATGCTGTGGATTTGATCCTGAATATCCTCTTCTTGCACTGTGGGTACTTCAGAGCTTTGGTTTATTATTTCATTTGATCAGAACATTGGTATTTGGAAAAACCGAGCTACAGCAAGAAGCAGCAGGAGCAAGCAGAGACACAAACAAAACAATATCATCAAAGCATCAACAGTGGAAGCCTGTTTGAACTTTCTGGTAGCAGAGGCTTTCAGTCTCTGCGTACCTGCAACCCCGTGCAGTACAACCAGTACGTCGAGACTGACAACACTTCTGAAGGGCGGAAGAATACCATATGGACATTGCGGACACTGCCGAGAAGACAGCACCCTCAGCGGCACCAGCATAGCCGGCACCGAAGCCCAGGCCGCGTGAACCTGAACCTAAGGAGCCTGTACCTTCAGTGCCCTTAAGTGGGCTTGAGGACGATTCACTTGAGGGCTTGGGAGTCGCTTTCAGTGGACTATCCGTTGCAGTACTTGAAGGCAAGGAGAAGGAGAAGGGAGCAGTGGATATGGGAGCCGAAGAAGAAGACCCTGGAGATGCACACGATATACCCTGTGACGTACCCTTCCATGACAGACCTTCGAAGAGCGCGCCAAGCGCCTCTGACCACCCTGCAGCACCCTCTCCAACAAACACTACACTCCCAGCCACACATCCAGCAGCATCCTCACCCACAACCACTCCACCTATGGCTGAGGGTCTAGGCTTTACCAGTATGCCTTACCCCACCTATGGTGTGAACTCAGTCGCGACTGCCCCACCTATGGCGATGGCAGTCAGGAAACCTGTGGCATCCAGCTCCACCTACACCGGTATCCATGAGCCTATACCCCTCCAATACGCTGAGGGATATCCCAGGCCCCCTGCTGGTGTGGGCTCACCCTATATTCCGGGCTATACATCCCTTGGTACAGCTGCAGGGGTCCGCATAGGTCGGCCTCTCACGCCGTCCAGACTATGAATCAGTCCCGCCACCAAGTGGTTGGCCTGCACTCGGTGAGGAGAAGCTCCGATGGTCATAGGTGACCCTTCAGGAGGTATCAGGGGCTTCAGGTTGTTCCTGATTTGCTGCATCATGTCGGCGACTAACTCTCCAGTAGCGCTGCGGAGAGCCCCTTTTAATCTTCGAGCGTGTCAGCGACCTATTAGAGGACCTTCCCAATCCCCTGCTCTGTCCTGCACAGGACTCAGGGCCCCGGGTGCCACTCAGAGAGGCAAAGCCAGGCGCCGGCATGCCATAACCAGGCTCGGGCGCGTCTTTTCGTGCCGAGAACTGCCCAGCCGCCGTACAAGCATGTGGAGAACTCTATCCGAGCTGAGCTGGGTTAGTTGGGACTGACAGCCTTAAGGGGTATGGTTGACGTGGAGCCCTATGGCTCCAGTGACTTGGGCGGTGATCCTTCGGATGATGAGCCGCCATCTCTAACGTCTGCTTCACCCTCTGAGGACGATGACCTTGAGGACGCCGAGAACCCGAGTGGCACACAGAAGAAGAAGAAGAGGAAGAGCAAGCGCCACGAGAGACGCAGATCCAAGGAGCCTAAGGCTATTGCCACATCTAAGATTGTGGTGAACTTGCCTCAGTTCACTGGGAAGGATCTCAGCGAGTTTGCGGAGAATTTTGGCCGGTTCCTGAGGATGATCGGCCAGACCCACGGTAGTGGGCGGGTGAAGTGTGACCTTCTCTTGAAGTGGTTCCAAGACGAAGTACCTGAAGAAACAAGTCGGCCAGATCGTGACTAAGTCCGCTGCGTTCGCCCAAGTTTTGGTTGCCCTTGACAGGCAACACCCCTCCTACGAGACCAACCTATCCATCCCGACCGAGATTCAGAACCTGGCAATGTTGCCCAACAACCCAAGGCTGCGTGTATCTCTGAACTACTGGCCGACTTGGACCACTGAGTACGGCACATGACGCCCGGATTGTATGGCAGTTATAAGATGCTTTTCTGGTTGGTGGCCAAGATCCCCTGAGACGTATGGGATGAGTGTCGGGCTACGGCGGAACGCAAGGCAAGGACTCTCACCTATGAGGACTTGTCTGTCCTTCTATTGGAGCTGGCGCTGGAGTGGGAGGGTGACCGGCAGCTCAACGCCTACCGCCCCGGAGGAGGTAACTCTGGCAACCATGGCCGCGGGCATCAAGGACCTCGACCTGGACAAGGGGCTACCCCTAAGAATGCTCGCTATATGAGCAATGTGCAAGACCTCTTCTGGTGTGACGCCAGAGACGAGCAGCGCGGCCTCGTGCATGCCCCGGACTGTGATCAGCGTGAGTGCTTCGTGTTCCAGGGCAAGAAGCAGGAGACCAACACCGGTGGGAAGGCTAAGATGCCTGACCCCTACAGGTGTACCATCACCTGTGCCTTCTGTGGTAAGCGCAAGCACTACCGCAAAGAGAGCTACCACAAGCAGCGCTTGCTGGCCAAGCTGAAGAGCGAGGCCCAGAGTGGCGGTGGGACTGCCAGAGGCAAGAGCCACCGGGAGAAAGGCAAGGGTAAGTCTCAAGGACGAGGCCAGGGCCAAGGTCAAGCACAAGGCAAAGGTGGAGGACGCAGAGGCCCTCAGAAAGAAGAACCAGGACAAGAAGAAGGACAAGAACCAGGAGCGGTCCGGGGGAAACCCCTACCTGACGCTAGGGGGTCCTGTGCCCTCTGGTGGGCAGCAAAACACGGGGCCTACAACCCGTTCCTAGACGGAAGCTCAACAAGAACAAGGAACTAAGCGTGCCAACGAGGATGGTAACACGTCCAACGCCCGCAAACGTTCCCGCTTCATGCGGATGGCGCGAAAACTGCGCAAGAGGGGGTTTGACGTGACGTGTCCCGTTGTGTTCTGACAGGAACGTTCTGGGGGATCTACAGACCTGGTGTTCTGGGTACGTATCTGTGTTGGGGGACCAGAATACCTCGGGGTACTGGATACTGGGGCTACTATATCAATTGTGGCCAAGAAAGCTTTACCTCTTGGGGACCTGAAGAACACCATGCCTACCGCAGCCGTTCGCATGAGGGATGGCCATGTGGTGCACAGTTGTGGGGACTGCGAGGTCGAGGTCCCTATCGGATGAAGGAGCATTGCCCATCGGTTTTACGTGATGGACACCGAAGCCTTCGACTTTCTACTGGGGACCGACTACTTCGTCGAGCACTCCCAGATTCTATCCCTCACGCTGCAAGCACCCTATGTCCTCCAAGTGGACCATGGTGACGGAGGGGAATCCCTATCACTGGAGCAGTCTGAGCACACGTCAAACTACCTGAGGGTGTGCAAGAAGGAGCCCTCTGCCATGATGGTCGCCTCCAAAACAGAGGACTATCAGCTCCTTGAAGATGTCCTGGACCAAGGTCTAAAGGAGTTGGGATACTCCAGGGAAGACCTGAACGTGGAGTTGTTCGCCAGTGACAAGTAGCACGTCCTGGACCTCTGCAGCAGCAAAGGGATGGCCTACGGGAACCACAGGTTCAGTGAACTGGGGAAGGTCTTGACCAAGGTGGCCTTGCAACCTTCCCATATGGTCCTGTGTTCCCCCGATTGGGGAGCCCATGGGGGAAATGAGTACTGGCGTACTCTATTGGAGAAACTGACGCTCACCTCCATCCAGCTGCCCGCCAATGCCATCCACGTGCCTCTGGGTCGCAAGACGCCTATTGGGAAACCAGGATGGGGGAGCATGCTAAGCGTGGTGGACGAGCGCCTAGCTCAAGTACCCTGGGAAGATCTGCACCCTGCTATGCTCTAGAAAATTAAGCGTGAGACCAGCGGCTACACCCTGGTTGTCCTGAAAGACCGACTCCGGCCTCGAGACGCGGTGGAGACTACACTAGGGGTGGACGAGTACGTCGTGTCAGACGCTGCTGCCCCCATCTTCCCCTGCCATGTACCTAATCCTCTCGTAGTCTTAGAATGTGGGCTATCCGAGCTACCCAGATCCATACACTGTGATAACTAAACCGAGCATGACGCCTTCTTGGTGCAGACGTGCGTAGAGGGGTGGAGAACGCCGAGTACGCTGCCCCACAGAAGCCCCTACTCTTCATGAGGGAAGAGGAGCCTTTGGACGAGAAGTTGGACCCCCCGATCCAGGCTGACGGACTACGTGGACTCTAAGAGGAGATTGGTGGCAAGAAGGCTATGCTACGCCAAGCCTACCCGCCGCTGATGGCCATTGAAGCAAGGGTCTACGAGAGATATCTCCCAACTGAAGGACAATCTTGAACAGAAGATTACCACCTGTTAACGGGAGGCTGATTTAAAGCTAATGAAGAGCGTATGGGATGCCCAAGTGAGGACCCTGGAGGAAGATGAACTCTCAGAGGAATGCGTATGCGAACCCCCTCAAGTGTGCCTTTGCTGTCACCGTCCACCTGAGACTGTGGAGCGGGACCTTCTATACGCCTACCAAGGGCTGAAGGACACTACTAAGGACGCTGAGCCGTTTGGGGACCACCTCTTCACCAGAGTGTTCCCATGCACGAAACACATCACCGGTGAGGCGACCATCAAGTTACTCCTGGAAGAGTGGTTCTGTGTATATGGGGCAGCTAAAGAAATTGACTCAGACGAGGACGTCCGAGTACGCTCTGACACTGGCTGGTACAAGAGAGTCCTGAGGTCTTTCAATGTCCAGGTGTCAACAGGGATTCCCTACACTCATACGAATAACCCCCTATGTGAGCGACAGATTCCAGTTATCAAAGGGAAAGTGAGTATATGGTAAAAGACTGAACGCACCAAAGACTGGGTGAGACTACTCCCCGTCATACACCTGATGATGAACTCCAAAGAGCGTTCGGCTACTGGCTACTCGCCCCATGAGCTGTTCATGGGACGCACGGCGTGGTTCCTACACACTCCATATTCTGAGGATTCCTACTCTACGGTGGGGAAATGGGTGAAGGAGCAACAAGACAAGGTGGTGAAGGCCAAGGCTATGCTGCAAAGAGTGAGGGAGCAACAGTGGAAGAAGAAGAACAAGCACCGAGTGCCTGCCTCCTATCAAGAGGGAGACTGGGTGCTGGTGCACCACAGTCGGTTACCCGCCTGACCACGTTCAAACAGCGATGACCCATATTTTGGACCCTACAAGTGCCCGTCTGTGGATGGTCACCGCATCACAGTGCGGTGTTCCCCCTGACTAGGGGGCACCCTTGTGTGCGCTGCTCAACAGCTGAAGGGCCACTGGGACTCAGAGGACCTCTGTTCGGAAGAGTGGGAACAAAACAACGAGGAGATTGCCGCTCTGGACCTACAGGGCGCTGCCAGGCCTATGGAAGTTGAAGTAGAGCTACCTGACATGAATGCTGAGGAGATGGCCAAGGAAGTTTTCTATCTGGTGAACTTGGTCATTTGACACCGCTACTGCCAAGGGTGGCGTTTCCTCTCCGTCTAGGAAGGGTTTGGAGTTGAGGAAGGCACCTGGGAGCCCTTTTCGGCCTTTGTGCTTCCTGAGGGACGAGTAAAGTCTGTTCTGGGAGACTACTTGTCCCAGAACAACCTAGGAGAGCTGCTGAGGCTCGCTGAAACACTTGCCTCGCAGAAGAAGCCTGGGGACTGAACCCTTCCTATACCTGCCTATGTATGTGTGCGTATGCCGAGCCTGAGGACGTATGAGCAAGCTGCAGAAATGGTGTCCTAATTATACCCACATCTGCACCCCTGCTAAACCCGGCGGATGTCTTTACACTGTGGCATCCGGTACGCCCCAGGTCTCTCCGCCCCTAGGTGCCAGATTTCTGTGCTGGCACCAAACATCCTTGGGGGAATCCGAGCGCTAACGCCAAGGTATTGGTGTTGCCTGCCTACCTGCCTACTACAGGGGAGGGGTGGCCAAAAGCTACGAGGCATGAAAACGCCTGTTTGCTAGACGGTCCGCACTGTCTGACGGCACCATGGACCCTGGTCCATCCCCAAACAAAACGCCCCGGAGACCGATGTGCCACGAGTCAGACACAATGACCAAGGCATACCACGCACGTTTTGGCACTGCGGCCCGGCAGCCCTCGACACTCCATGACCTCTGCTGCACCTCATCTCCACCAACTATCACACCTTCACTGCTGCCGCCACCGCTAACCAGCAGGTATGGTTCTCCCCCTGGTTTCACACGGTACCCCCAGGCCACCCGGCGCACGTGTCCTGGACTCGATTGCCCGCGGCGGCATGGACATTCACCAGGGAGCGGGCAGACCCAGAAAGCGTGGCCATAGAATATGACCGCTGTGACCCACAACGCGCGGGACCTCATGAAGCACCTATGCGCCCCCTACAGCACAAATGGCCCACCCGCCGCGGCGACGAAGAAGACAAGGAACGGTGGCAGACCATCGCGTGCCAGAAGTTCCACCCAAATAAGGGATACCTCTTCCACCTGATGTACGCGTACATCACCCAGGGGCGCCCCGACAGGGCCCTCCTCCGCCTCACCCCGCGGGCCCAGGCCATCATTACCCAGGGGATAGGCGTCTATGCGACACTGCTACTGCAACCCACGCAAACCACCACCAGAACCGCCCAAGGGAACCCCGTCTACATCTATCACACCACGGCAATTGCCCGCCTACCCGTAGCCAGCGACACCGACATCATCTACTTCACTGATGCATCAGGCGCCCAGCAACGCACCCCCACGGTCGGTTGTGCCTTCGTGCCCGTCACCCAGCGCGCGGACGGCCTCCTCGTGGAGCACCACACCGGGGCCACCATCTTTGGGGCATCCTCCCACGGCGAACTGCGCACCCTGGCGGACGCCGTCAGCGCCACACCACCACCAACAACAATCCGGCCCCGCAACATCTGGGTAGTCGTAGACGCCACAGCCGACATCTACCTCACCAACCGCCTCGTTGACCTACCCCCCCACAGGGCACTCGAAACCGGCCTCACCACACAAGCGTTTGGGCTGTGGATGGCCTTCAGAGGCATGCGCCCCCAGGACGCCCTGCACATCATCAAAAAGGAGTCCCACCAGTACACGTACGGCAATGGACGCGCGGACACACATGCAAAACACGAGAACACCAACCACAACCCAGGGCTCGAATGTACACCGCAGGCAGGTGCAGCACCTACCCCCGATACCCTCGGCCACACAGCCCCCCCACTGGATACCCGAGGACACGCCGTACCCGGACCAAGCCAAGCAGTACCACTACCCCACGCCCATCCAACAGCTAGCCACCACGCTGGGCCACCCAGCGAACACCGAACTCCTACGACGCCTTGAAGACTCCGTCCGTACCCCCCTCTACTACTCAGCCCTACGCCCGGATAGCCTCCCAGCATAACTACAAAAACACCGACTGCAGCTCGCCCTCGAGCAGCTTCCCCTCCTCACCCGATACCACCGATGGTACGCACGCCGCTGAATCCAAGTCCCCGCAGGGTACACCAAATGAATCTGTGGCCACGCGGAAGAAGAAACCTGGGACCATTTTAAGACGTGCCCCCTGTACCGAGGACTCGACACCGGACGGGGGGGGGGTTCGGGGGGGTGGTTGTCGTTGTTGCGTGTGGGGTCTGGTGATGGGGTTCTTCTTGGTGGCCGCGGGAGGGGGGACTCGCGGTGGTGTGTGTCGGCGGGGGCTGGGGGTGGCGGGGGTTGGTGGAGATGTCGGTGGGGTGCGTCCGTGGCCTGGTCTCGGGGGGGGGGCGGGGGGGGATGGTGTGGGGGCGGCACTGCTGGTGGTGGGGGGGGCCGGTGTGGGTGCTGTGCTGGACGGGAGTCGGGGCGTCCTGCCGGGACGTGTGGGTGTTGCATGTGCGTGCCGTGCGGTTCTTGCGGTCCCTGGCTGGCTGCGATGTTGAGGTACGGGTCGGAGGTGGCTGCTTGGGCATCCAGGTGGGGCTGACGTCCGTAGGAAGTTGCTGGCATGGGCTGCGGATGGGGGGGCTGCTTGTAGGCCCTGGTGCTGTTGGTCGCGTGCGTGGCCCGCCGCGGGTCCATGGGGGTGTACGATGGCCCGAATGTTGTGAGCCCGTGCAGTGGGGGGAGGAGGTGGTGCTGGACCGTGTGGTGGTGCTGAGGGTGTGTTGGCTGTCCGTGGTACAATGGCGCAGGTGGGTACGCCGGTAAGGGTTGGTGGTGGTGGTGGGTGTGCCCGTGGTACAGGTGATGGTGTGGTGCGGTGTGGTGCGCCGCGTGGGGTTGGTGTCCTGTGGAGGCTGGCTTCGCTGGGGCGTGGTGGTGATGCAGCTGGTGGGGGTTGCTGTAGTTTTCGGGCATCAGGGGCTAGGGGTCGGGGGGGCAGGGGCGTGGTGGTGGTGTTCGTGGTGCCATGTCCTCTGGCCCTGCGTGATTGGTAGTCCTAGTATGGCGTCGATGTGTGCGGGCGGGGGTCCTTGGCCGGGCTGCCGGGTTAGGCTGCTGTGGTGCAGTGGCGGAAGTGGGCGTTGGTGAGGGTGGTGCTGTTGGTGTTTCCCGGGGGTCTGGTAGTGGGGTGGTCTGGCGTGGCTGGGCCTGGGTCCTGGCCGGGTTGCCGCGCCTTGTAGGCGGGCGCGCGGGCGGGCCCCCTGACCTGTCTTGGTCATCATGGCCTGGTGGGTGGCGGAAGCGGGTGATCCCCCCTGTCCCCGCTGGGGGGACAGGGAGCGGGCTTGCCAGCGATGCGCCTCTCTGAGGCACGGCTCCAGGCCCCTGACGTAGGCGGGCTGGTCCGCGGGGCCCATCTGTGCGGCGGTGGTTTCTCTGGGGGCTGCCAGGTGGGCGTCCCGAAAGGACGCCCAGCCCTACGGGGGCCTCAGCTCCCTGGGTCCGCGGGGTTGTGCCGGGTAGTGGAGTGCGCTGAGTGGGTAAGGTGGTCATCTCTGTCGGCGGAGGGCGGTGTTGAACCGGCGACAAGTAATTCGGAAGTAGTCTGCTATCTCCTCTGGTGCCGTCTCTGCCCATGCTTCCGGCGCCGGAGCTGCTGCTTTGGGGGCCGGGAGCTGTAGGTCTGGGAGGTGGAGGTCACGGTGGTGGAGGTAGAGGGCGAGAAGGATGTGGCAGGCCGCCACGTTCAAGACGCCCCCGCTGTGGCGCAGGGGCGGGCAGTGGGGAGGCAGGGGTGCGCTGCCCGTGGCCATTGCTATGGTCCACGCGTGGTCCGCTGCGTCCGCCACGTAGTACCCTCCCAGGTTGTCCCGGAGGGCGTCGGTGAGAGGCCCGGAGAAGCTGGGGTGGCTGGCGGGGGGGAGCGCGGCTGGGGCTGCGGGCCGCGCGCGGTGGTGGGGGTTTGGGTCCCCGTAGGGGGGGTAGTGGGTGAGGCGGTGTGCGGCTCCCAGGCAGACCCAGTGGTCTGGGTTGCAGGGTAGGGCCGTCTGTGGTAGCTGTTGGCATACAAAGAGGGGGCACGCGGTGGCTGGTGGTTGGCGGTACCTGTGGACGGACGGTGGTGTCGGGGCCTGGGGGCTTGTGGCGCGCGCATGCTGGCGGGTGTGTGTGCGGTGTCTGTGGTGCTCGTGCGCGCCGTGCCGGGGTTGTGCCTGGTGGACGGTGTGCAGGCATGGGGGGGGTCCGGTTCTGGGTTGTATGTGCCGGGCTAGGTTCTTACGGTTTGTAGAACAGGTGTTTGAGGAGGTGGGCCTGGTCCGTGGGGGGCAGGCTGGCTGCTTGCTGCAGGTATTTGTGGGTGGGGTAGATGAGCTGTTCTGCTGTTTTGGCGAAGGCCGTCCGCTGCATGTGCGCTGCCGTGGCCTGGGGTCGTCCGCGTGGGTGCGTAGCAGGGTGTAGACGGCAGCAGGGACGAGCCCCCTGCAGACAGCCTCGAGTACCTCCGTCTGCTTGAGGATTGTGGCGAGTTGTTGGGTTGTCGGGTTGTCGGCCATCCGGCGTGCTGGGCGATGGTGTGGGTTAGGTTCGAGTCTGTGAGCGCTGACAGCGAGAGCCCGCCCCCCCCGGGGAGCCGAATCTGGGTGCCCCTAATCGACTGGGGGCGACATCCTGTCGGACACCCCATGCCGGGGCGGGAGGACACAAAGGGCCGCACCCGCTATCACGAGCCCAACATGGCCCACCCCCCACCCAGCGCCACCCTCAGCAACACTAAGGCGTGGGAAAGGGAGACATGGGTCAACTGGATGGCCTCCCCGAGCAACTTCAGGGACCACGTCCTGGGAGATGTCCCCACCCCCGACAACAAGCAGCCAGCCCCCTCCACGTACATGATCCTCATGTACAACATCCACTACACCCTCTGCACCACCCACTACCACGCACCAACTGACCACTGGGTGCTACAGGGCACCGACTCCCTCCTCCCTGCCGACGAGCCCCCCCCCCCCCGCACAACCCGGGCCCCGACACGTACACCAGGGAAGACGAGCCTGACGACCCCCACATCTGGGGCACGTTGGAGCGCAGGTGCCTGGACATGCTGCTCTCCATCCGCATCCGCAACCAGGACCTTGGCAAGGCGATGTATTGCCTTGCCAAGTGGACCGGACGGACCTGGGAGATCCCCACGGACCGGTGGCTTTGGAAGGTCACGCTGCGCCCCCAGCAGGAGGAGGCCCCCCCCCGAAACGCAGGGGACCCACCTTCCCGCGCCCAACCACCCTAAAGCTCTGCCCGTACATGGTGGCAGCGCGCCTCATGGCACTGCTGTGGCCGGGCCCAGACACCCCCACCCAAAACTACCCCCACTTCACGGAGGAGGACAGGACCGGCATCCAGCGATGCTTCTTCAGCACCCTGGACTACGTCCAGCAAACGCACCCACGCAACCTGGAGCTGGGGTGGACACCCCTCGGATAACCACCCACACCGCCACGTACACGTGCACCAGCACCAGCACGCACGCAGGTCACCATGGAAAGCGAGCGCACACACCCGGTGCCCAAACCCGAACCCTCGTTCTCATTACTCACAGGACCCAGCATCCGACCCTCTGCTCCGCCTCCAACGCCACTACCCCCACCACCACAACCACCTCATCTGCCACCACCACGACATCCTGGCCCAGCACACCACCCCCCAGGCCGCGGGGGAAGCCTTCCAAACAGGCCCCCGAACCCGTTTCCACCGCAAGCAACCACGCCGCTGCCAGGGCCCACGCCCCAGCGAAGCCCGCGCCCGCAGCCCGGCAGAAGGCCAAGACCGCCGCCAAGCAGCCACCCAAACCCGTCGGCGCACCACAGCCTCAGCCCGGAGCCAAACCCAAGCCCAAGCCGGAGTCCGACGCCACGACAACAGCGCCAGCCCGACCCCCCAAGGACGTCCTCTACGACCTCTGGCCCCAGCCATCCGAGACCTGGCAGCAGCAGCACCCAGCACGTCCCCCCCCAAAACGTCACCCACGCCGCTGCCACCACCTTCATGGGCTCGTCCCGCCACCCCTCAAAGCCCGCACCCCAGGCCCACAGACAACCTCCCACGAGACCAGAACAGCGCCAGGGTCCACCAGCAGCGTCCCCGCCCCCCTACCAACCCTCGATGTCAGCCCACATCCACCAGATGCCCCGCTACAGCCGCCACGGCGAATCCCAACCCAGCCCCGAGGCGGAGACCGTGCGTGCGTACCAGCGGGTTCACATCCGCCCACGCCCCCGCTCCCCACGCAACCCAAGGGCACAGGACTACAAGGACTCCCCCGGGCCCGCCATCGCCACCACTCCCAACAACCCCAAAACACCCACCCACGCCCACTCCTCCGCCTAACGCCACGGCCCCGCCCAGGGACAGTGGTGGCAGCGCTGGACCCACAAGCAGCTCCGGGAGCTGCGAAAGTGCGCCCGGGTAGAGCCATCCTTCGAGGGCCTGGTCCACCGGCCCAGAAAGGGGTCGGTGGAGAACTGCCGCCTCCAGCCCGCGGGGGGGATGGATGCCACAGGCCACATGAAAAACCATGCTGGCCGATGCCCTCCACCCCCAGGGAGTCCACGCCGCAACTTCCCCGCGCCCCAGGACCACCCGTATGTCCTCAGGCGCCTGCAGGAGACACTCCAGGAGACGCGAAGAGAAGGCAGGCGCCTGTAAGACGTCACCACAAGCCCAACCCCGCGCACACACACCCCCTCACCACCCCGCAAGCGTCAACGCACAGACACCGGCAGCACCCACAGCACCCCGGGAGCCCCGCGCGCCACACGGCACAACGCGCGTGACCCCTCGTGCAGCGGCACCACCACCTAACCCCGCTACCCAGCCAGCCACCGCCGTGGAACGTCACGCCGAACCCGGTCCAGAAGAAACCAAGCAAACCGGAAGCCGATGGACGCCAACGCGCACGCCAATGGGCACCGCTACGCCCAACGGCGCCAAACCCCGGCCCGCAGCCGTCGAAACCGCCTAACCCGCCACAACCCCCCAGCCCCAGCCGAAGCCTCATCACGAGTCGAACCCGAGCCGCACCCCGTAACCTCTAACCCTTGAACCCTAACCCAGCCAGCCGAGGGAGCACCGTAACCCCAATCCACATCCACAGCCCACACAGCCGCCTGGACAGCCAGCAACAAAAGCGAAGAGGCAACTAACTAAACCCACTCTGACCCGTACCCATGCACATCAAGACGCGCGAGCCGCACCCCTGGGACGCGGTCGCCGACAAAGCACCGGCGACGCACACTGGAGAACACAACACTATAGCACCGCTGCACCAGTTACCCATGCCTTCCCTGCAGTGTGCACGCGACCCCTTTTCAATTTAGGAAAAAAAAGAAATAAGAAAAAACACACAAAAGCAAAACAAAAAAAAACGAAGCAAAAAAAAAGACAAGAAAATTAGTGGGGGGGGAGGAGGAGGGACAGAACCACCAACAGCACAGGCAAACCGCGCACAGCGCGCGCACCGGTGAACAGGCGCCAAGTGGGCCAGGACACCGCACACGCACATGCACCCAGGGCAGCAAAGTGACAGGACGCAACGGTCTACACCCCCAGGGTCGGACGCACTGGGGCAACCCCGCCGACCGACCGGGCCAGTGGCAGGAGCGGTACTCCAAGGCCACTGGTCCGAGCCCGCCGAGGCTGCAGTGGGAACAATGGTAAACGTGGCCCTGAGCCATGGAAGCAACTGATGACAGGCTCGCCGGCACACAGCCCAGGAGGGGGTTGCCTGCCAAGCAGCGGGGCCCCGCAACTCGAGCCACAGGGCCGAGGCGGTCGTACCGTAGACTTGCCGGAGCAATACCCACTGTGGTGAGAGATACTCCATACGGCTGGGCAGCCCCCAGAGTTGGCGCCCACAGGAGCTGTGATGTGACCCTACGGGCGGACATATGTGGGGACACCGTCCCACCCGGGACACCTGGACCAGGTGGCCGCCCCACTGCCTTCCCAAGCACCTGCGCGAGCGGCTTAAGAGGCACCTGACCTAGGGCAGTGGGAGGGACAGGACGTCCCCTTGGTAAGACCTTTTCCTGCATTGTCTAAGGAGGCATCTAGAGCTCCCGAACATATCTACCTACCTACCCTACCTAGACGGCCAAAACCTGCACTACCACTGCCACTGGCCACCAAAAACCCTGATAAAATCTCAGGAAACAGGCAGGACAGTGACACACTCACTACAAGTCCTACACTCACTACTGTGGCACCAGCCTTCGAAGGGTGAGCGAACACATCTGTGCTCGAGCCCTCACCAAGGCCTACCACTCCTACACTCGCACGCTACTTGGTGTCGTTCATGAAGAGTTCAGCCCTAGTGGCCCTCCTGTGAGAAATCAAGATTACACAGCGCCACTAAGCTGCTGTGGCCTAGCAGGGACGTCAAGACACGTTTCCCTGCTACAGCTTGCGGAGAAGGAGTGCTCTATGTGCGTGCACAGCGTGTGAGCGTTTTGCCTTGGCGCCATACAGGGGCTGACGCTTGCGGGGAGGGAATGTTGTGCTGTGATCGGTGCCCGTTTTAGCTTCGCAGAACAAAATCGCTGCTGCACCAAGCACCTTGACCTTTTCAACCTAAGAACAGAGGCGAATGCAGGACTGCTTTCAGCTGAGGAACCTAACCCGTCTCCCCACATTTTACGGGTCTCCGACAGGAAAAAAATACACTGTCTAAAAGCAGGCCTGTCAAGCAAGCAAGCTTAAGGAACTCCGCCCGTTCTGTTATAGAACGTAGGGCGGAGCCCCTGGGTAACCTAAACAAGGGTCATACCGCGCGCACTTTGCGTTGCCTACCCTTTGATGTGTCATATGCATGCACGAGTATGCAGGAGTTCAGCAGCCAGCTATCTTTAACAAATCAATCAGAATTAATCCATACCCAACGGAGGTCACAATCACTGACTCAACCAGGGGGTGGCCCCTCCTGGGCTTACTCACCTTAGTTACCGCTGGAGAGAGTGAACAAGGAAGAGTGTGAGACGACACACAAATGAAGCAAAGCGTGTATGCACACGTGTGTATGTTCTAATCTTACCTCTAATCATCGTGCAATCTGCTAATCAATCCCTCTACTCTATGTTTGCGCTGCTACACGGCTCGTCAACGGTAACACAAGACAGGCAATGTGTATGCTGCATGCGAAGCAATAACAACCTGTATGTTTATACCTTTTTCTTTGACCTCTTATGGAATTTTTGAATCCTTCTTTCTTGAATTTTTCTATAGCCATGGGCGGAATCTCTATGTTTATCATTTAATGTGTGGTTTGTCATTTCTTGAATATTTGGTGACATACTGTTATAATTTTATTTTCTTTGGCTTGGCCGTCCGTGAATTAGGACGCGTCCCTGCGCGCCGCATTTCTCTGCGTATGTATCCAGGGTTTTACAGATTGCTGTGATGAAATTCAAATGCGTAAAAATGTGCATTTGCTGCACATGGAGATTCTGGTCAGGTGTGTACCCTCAGAAAAATACTAGGCCTTCATTTGACGAATTTAGGTGTATCGTTGATCGTTGCGCATAAATGAGGCCCTCTTCCCTTGCATCTTTTCCGCTCAGATGTCCCTGTGAGGCAGAGCGAAGTAGGCCGCGTTCTGGTCGAACTGCAGCCCAAGGAAGACTGTCCGGATTCCCAAGACCCCATTAAGGGGCAAAGAATTTTTAACGCCACCCCTTTGCCATAAGGACAGGACAGGTACAGCCTGCAGGTACCACAGAGACTCGGAATGCGTGCCCTGACCGTATGCTGTGTTAGGTCTTGCGTTCTGCGACTGGTAGCGAGGGATGCAGGATCACATGACATTGCATGCCTATTGTAACCCCCTACCAAGCCACAGCCGCCCCAGCGACGCCTCTGAGTGCAGTCGGGCCTGTAGGAGTCTGATACAATAAGGTCAAAACGATGCGACATTGGCTGTCACCACAGCTCAAGAAGGGAGTAAGAAAAAGTGTATTTCCATGCCAAAAGGTAAGCGTTAGTTGTCTTAGAGATGCCTAGAAGCATACGGCATTTGTATCTTGGTATTGGTCTGTCGAAAAAGGGGTGACAAAGCATTTTGACGTCGAAAACCAAAAACTAAACTTTGGATGTTGTGTGGACCCCTGACCCCCAAAATGATTAGACATAAACACTATTTCCTGGAGTGACTGAGGAGCTGACATTGATCCAGAGCCTATACATCTTTCTACATTTTCTGATGAATGCTTAGCTATCCTAGTGGTCTGCACCCTAGGGGGATGGGGCACCCCTTTTTGAGACTTAGGCGGCTCAAGTTGCAGGGTCAAAATCTGCCCAAAAGTGCCTGTCTGCATCACTCAGAAAGAATAGTTGTTTAGGAGACCCGAAAACATAGAGACATAAAATCAAGCAAAGAATTGATTACTTGGACCGTTTTGATTTGTTTTCAAGATGGGAAGACTGCCGAGGAAAAAAATTTATCTCCCTAAAAAAGCACTGCTTTTGCTTTCGAAAACCATGAGTTTTTCTTTCTTCTACCACTTATGCTTTCATATGATAATCCCCATTAGCTTGCAATCTATTCGAGAACCAGTTTTTGAAATGCATGTTGCATGCAGCACCACAAGAAGCATTTTTTCACACCCTTCTTTGCGCGAGGCCTCGCGCAAACATCCGCACATCACCGCAATAAAATGCATCACAGGGAAAAATGTGCCCACAAAGTGACCACAAAAAGGTCTGCGAAGAGGAATGCATAGTGTGAGCCCTCGCGCATAATATATCAGAGCAAACGAAGAAATTACTTTTTCTTCGGAACAGTTTGCATCTTAGCACCCATAGACTTAGCAACGGACGTCTTACCCTTTGGCGGTGGCTTTGCGGGCTGGTCTCTTGGTTGGGACTGACGAGCTGGCTGCTTGAATGGAGCTCTGGCCCGGCTCTTATCGGACCCCGGTCTCACTGCTGCTTTCTTCGCTGTCTTGGCTTGGGAGACCTGCGGTTCCTCCTCCTCTTCTTCCTCGCTCTCCTCCTCCTCATCTCCATCGCTCTCGTCGGTATCTTCACCGGTACCCAATTTTGCTGCCTGAGGCTTGGAAGCAGTCTTCTTCTACTTGCGGGCAGGTTGCTCACCAGCTGACTTCCGCTTTGCTGCCGGGGCCTGTGCTTCTGCAGCTTGACCCTTCTGAACAATGTCTTCCTCCTTCAGCTTGCACTCATCAGAACCCAACTTTTCTTCCCGAACCCCAAGGGGAATACCACGGTTTGTCCAGTTCGCCTGCTGGTCTCAATCACCAGACTCGTCCAGCTTCGACCCCTGTATCAAGATGTGGTTCAGCTGATTCTGCACTCTGTTGACCTAATCACAGAGACTGTCGGTGGAGACACCAAGAAGGTACATGCGAGAATCCGGCTGGATGGCAGCAATCTTGCACACCAGGTCTGGTAGATGATCAATGAACCCGAAAGAAGGCCTGAAGCCCTTCGTCTCCTTCCTTCCTTTGTCGAAATACCACATAACATGCGTTATCGGCAGGGGGCCGCCAAATTCAGTGTCTACCATCTCCCGTACTTGAGTAGGTCCAAACGTCAGATGATTCGGAATCTGCAAAGTGAGAGAAGTTATTGCCCGAGGCCTCGCGCAAACAGAGGGCATAACGATGAAATTATACCTTTCTGCTCCAGCTATCAGGTGTCGAAATCAGCAACCAGCGAAGGTCCAACAACGTAGGATCCCCCGCTGCCTTTGGTTTGGTTGGCCAACTGAAGATGGGAATACGCAACATGTTACCAATGCGCAGCGCGTTGAAATCATCGTTGAGACGCCTCTCTGTCTCTGTGTCCAGAACGTCGTACATGTTGTCAACAACAGTTTGAGAACCGCAGATAAGTGTATCAGCACGCGCCATTTCTTCATACAGCCAGGTCGGGCACATCGTCTCAGAATCAAGATGTTCAAATATGTCGCCGTTGATGACAATCAGGTTCTTGTCAATCTCCAAGAACAGCTTCGGGGGTTCGTTCACCAGAGCTGCAATTCGGGTCGCCTTGATTGTGATAGTTTGACTTGCCAGCAATGGATCCTGCTGTTCCACTGTCTTGAAGCCACGAGTAACGCCAGCAGCTGCGGGGACGACACGGCTCTTGGTAATCTCAGTACCCAGGCGTCTTTGGACATTGAGGATTTTCACGGGAACGGGTTTACCTTTCTCTGCCACCTGCCACAGTGGTGCGCGCAACCAGGATTTCCACGCCGGCCATGGACCGCGAGGTTTGCCTTCAGGTTCCCGCCAATAGCCCCATGTGCCAAGACTAGTGTTTGGAATAAGACTTTTTTTGCTCAAAGGAGATGAGCGATTTTTTTTTTCTCGTTTTAATGAACGATTTTCTTTTCCTTTCATATGAAATGAGTGATTTTTGTTTCTCGTTTCATTTTTTTCGATATGTCTTGACATAGTTGATGTGACCAAAAAACACCGAGGCATTGTTGATGTTATCTCCAGGCGGCAATGAGTGCACTTCCTACGATGAATCGTACCCATTGAATAAACATTTTGGCCAAGACCTCCTTCAAAGAACCTTATCACGTATAACAAACCATTGTTAACACGATTTGTATCATGGTTTGCTTTAGTATTCATTATATGATATGGAGTCGGAGGCTTCCGCATTTCTAAAAGCCAATGCTACTCATTCGTGAAATGCTCTTGCCACTATGGCATTCAACAAACCTTATCGTCAATAACAACCCTTTTGCTCAATGCTTTGCTTTACTCTTTACGATGTTGTATCAAGCCGGGGCCTTGTGCATTTTTTAAAACCTATGTTACCCACCGATAATGTGTTTTTGCAAAAGAAGCTCTTCAAGAAATGTTTTGAAATACACCATGCCACACTATGTGAAACAAACCATGGTTTCAATGCTATGTCATTGCTAATGCTAACCCTAATATCATGCACAAAAACAATGTTTTCGCACGGTGACCATGTGCCCATTTGTCTTTGTTACTCTCGTGGCCTTGTGACCGTTTGAAAACCTATGCTTGCCATTGAAATTGTGTTTTCTTTATTATGTCTTTTAACAAACATTTTCAAATTCAACAAACCGTTCCTCCAATGCTTTGCCTTCGAATCGACAATGTTGCCTTTCACACCATGTACCCTAAGCCATTGCTAACCTTAACCCTAATATCATGCACAAAAAACAATGCGTTCGTACATTGACAATGTACCCACTAGTCCTCCTCACTCTCGTCATCGGAGGCCTCTTCTACTTCCTCCGTGCTCTTTTTCTTATTATACAACTTATAATATTGGTCCTCTAGTGGACCAAAATCGGGAAAATATTGCATGTTGCTTCTTACAAAAATGAGAAGCTCAACATGCTCCGGGGTTCGCCTTGCGAGTCTTTTTGTGACGAGGTGAGAACATCCACTAAATGTCCTTTCCGACGATGCGGACGTTGCCGCCGGCGCAAACCATTGCCCGGCCATTACATAGAGCGTGGGAAACCGCCTTCGATCGTCGCGCCAAACAGAAATGGTATCAAAGATACCATGCGCGTAAGTTTGATAACTACTCAAATCGGTAGTTCGCATATATGTCAAGTATGCATCTTTCTCATTTTGCACTTCATGGTCCGGTACACCATGGACCATGTTACCGAAATCATTGAAAGCTCGATCAATGACGCCTTTCATTTTTTTCAACGGAGGCTCCTCATCCACTTCCAACTCCAAGGCCTGCACTTTCTCCTCCTTCTCCCTTGCTTTGACTAATATTTCAGCAACTTCCATATTTTTGCGGACTACTTCGGCGGCATAACCCACATTTTCTTCTCCGATTAGATCTGCCAAATTCAAGGCCATCGATGGGTCCAATTGTAGGGCGAGGAGGGTACTGTCAGGCGGAAGATGGCCGAATCTGTCTTCCAGCTGAGTTTTGAGCAGCTTGATGCATTGGGCGATCCCTTCTTGCACCTGCGCATCAGGGCAGACTCAGTGGCGACAGCGCATTTGAGGTTTTATTTGGGGCTTCTGAGGACGATTATGACTGCGGGTGTGTTTTCGTTTTACAAATTCATGTTCTGCAGCGTAGTAGCTTTCAACTGAGCCCCATAATGGCAAATTCTTGACTGGCGTGGGTCAAGGGCTGTTAAGGGATCGGCACGCTTTCTGTTCACCACCACTTCAAACAGTTCGGTAAAGTGCAGCAACAATCATACCAATGAGAGTGGGACGCGTTCTTGAGCACCATCACGGTGAGCATGGACAAATCCTGAAGAGACGTCGCGTCTCAGCTGAGGAATCAAGACATGCGCAACGTTGCTTGTCAGATACGATTCGCCCTCCAAAATATCTGTGGCTTCAGCTAACGGCTGCAAAACACCAATCAGAAACCTCAGAACACGAATTTTGGATGCAGTAGGGAGTAGCTGTTGATATTCTTCCTCCATGGAGTCGTCATTGAAAACCTCACGTAGTGTTTGAATATGCGCTAACACGCTCTTCGCCATCATAAATGTCGCATTCCATCGCGTTGGCACGTCCTGCCCCAATGAATGTGTGTAGGAGATCGAACTTCAGACAAGAGCGCAAGCGCTTTGTGCCTACTTAACGCGCTGCCGGCATGTCGCAGTGAGCGAATGGAGGAGCAAATGACCAATCGTTCAACGGGAGAAGGAGAAAACAAGAGTGAGTACACGAACAATCAATGCAAGAGAGAGCGAAAACCAGTGCGTCTGAACCATGCGATAAAGGCACAACCCTGCCAAACTCGAGTTCGAACAAGGGCGCAAGCGCTTTCTTCCTAGTCAACGCGCTGCATGTCGCAGTGAGCGAATGGAGGAGCCAAAGACCGATCGATCAATGGGAGAAGGAGAAAACAGGAGCGAGTACACGAACCAACAATGCAAGAGAGAGCGAAAACCAGTGCGTCTGAACCCCGCGATGGAGGTGTGAATGCACAACCCTGCCAAACTTGAATTCCAACAAGAGCGCGAGCGCTTTCCTCCTAGTCACCGCGCTGCATGTCGCAGTGAGCGAATGGAGGAGCAAATGAACGATCGATCAATGGGTCAACGAGAATGCAAGAGAGAGGGAACACCACTGCGTCCGAACGACGCGACCTCAAGCAATGCAAAGAAGGCGATTGAACGATTGAACACTCGAGTAACAGACCTGCTTCAGTGAGAAATTGGAGGTGCCATGCTTGTGTGCTGCCTGCGTCAGTTTGCGGTGCACCTTGGTGGAGTTGTTAACATATGCAACGAGTTTCTTACATTTTGCAATCACTGCCACCACGTTGTTGATAGGATCGTTGTCTGCTGCATTTTGTGCATTTCCAATGCCATGCTGTACGCACCGTTGTAGGGTATGGGCGTAACAACCTCTCAAGTTGAGGTCCATCAACCCAACTGCCTTTTTCATATTTGCGGCATTGTCGGGCGTAATCACACTAATGTCGTCACTGCTCAAGTCCTTTCTGCGTAGCACAGCCCCAAGCCAGCTGGCTATTGCTACTCCTGTGTGGCTGTCTTCAGGAAACACGTTCACATCCAACAGTACATGGACAAAGTGCAGATCTCCAGTGAAGAAGGACACGTTTACGGCTCCATAGGCATTATGCTGAACTGTGGAGGTCCACAAATCAGTTTGTAACGCGATAGCAGGTTGTCCCCATTTCTCCTTTGCTTCAAACAGCATTTGCTGTAACTTCTTCTCCATCATTGCTTTGGCGACTGATAGAAATTTTCTGACCGTCCGTGCAATGGCTGGTGTATAACCAGCACAGAGACCACCCACAAAGGCACGCAGTGCCACGCTCCCAACTGTAGGTGCAATTGGTGCAAGAGCAGACACTAGCCACTTGGTAAGACGATAGTGATGAACCAGGCATCTGGCAAAGGGCATGTTATACTGCAAGGAACCCTGTGCATCCTGTACCACTTTGTGGTGAGGTGAGTACACTGCGAGTTGCACCCAAAGGCTTTAATGTTTGCGCTTCATGTGTGAAAACAGTGCACCAGTTGATGTAGCATGGTTGGTGACTTTCTGCCCACACACGCGACAGCTGAAGAGTCCTGGATTGAACTTCAGAAAGTGATCGTACACTCTTGATCTCTGCTTTGCAGGTCTGAGGCAAGGCAAACACTGCGCTGGTGTCCCAGGAGTTGCTGTTGTACTTGAAGAAGATGCCGTGTCCTGCGATCCCTGTGAACTCTGCGAAAGGTGACCATCACGACGGGCCTGTTCAGCAGCAGTAATAAGCTTACAATGGTCTCCAGCATACCCTTTGAACTGTGTCTCACTGATTGCATATGTCCGCAGTTCCCCTGTGTTCTCCTTGACCTGCATCTGAAAAGCGCCTGGTGGATGCTTGCCTTTAGGCCATTGGTAGTTTGGGTCCCAGGAAACAATGTCTGCTTCCCCCTTTCTTCTTGCGATCAACACCACTGAGTCCAGACCAGAAACTGCCAGGAACTTGGAATGTAACCCCAATATTGTCCACTTTGTCCACCAGCAGGATGTGTTGCTGCATTTCTGTCAGTGAAAAATGCAGAATGATGAAGGATCTTACATTGAAACGTTGCAAGAAACGATTCAAATGTGTACTGATTTGTTTTTTTTGCAATGTGAAGTGCTGTTGTGGCAGACAGAAAAATGTCGCTTTTTGTGAAACAAATGTCGCTTTTCGTGCTGGCAGTGCTGTGATGGCAGTGCACATGCTGCAGCTCTGGTGAGCATGCTGCCACCGGGATTTGTAGGGAAATTTTTCCGAAAACTTTACGGAGAATTTGCCGTGGAATATTTTATTTATGTATTGTTTTGGCCCTTCTTCAATGGTTAGCGTAGTTTTGCCGAAAAAGAAATGTCGCTTTTGTTACAATATCATTCAGCAGGCAATAACAACAACCATCCAAAAGATTCTAGGAAATACAAGAATGCAAATACCCAAACACCATAATGTCAAAAACAAGGAGTGCGGGAGGTGGCTGTTCTGCAATGGTTAGCGTAGTTTTGCCGCAAAAAAAATGTCGCTTTTGTTACAATATCATTCAGCAGGCAATAACAACAACCATTCAAAAACCTCTAGGAAATACAGGAATGCAAATACCCAAACACCATACTGTCAAAAACAAGGAGTGCTGGAGGTGGCCGTTCTGCAATGGTTAGCGTAGTTTTGCCGGAAAAAAAAATGTCGCTTTTGTTACAATATCATTCCGCAGGCAATAACAACAACCATCCAAAAGCCTCTAGGAAATACAAGAATGCAAAAACCCCAACACCACAATGTCAAAAACAGGGAGTGCTTGAGAGAGCGGATTGTTGAGCCTGAAGCATCGCAGTGTGATTGATTTGGATGCCATTTTCTCATTTTTCCCGAAAAACAGGGTGTTTTTCATGAAATGAGCAATTTTCTTTTCCGTTTCACATGAAATGAGCGATTTTTTTGTCTCGTTTCACTTTTTTGGACAATATTTTTTCTCATTCCAAACTCTAGCCAAGAGTCACCTTCAGGGCACGCTTTCCAAATGCAGCAACCTCTTTGCGGCTGCGCACGTCTTTGGCTACAGAACAAAAAAGGAGAGGGTGTCGCACAGCCCTGTAGAAACAGAATCTAGGCCTTATGGACGATACACACCTTCCTCAGATCGGACGTACTGGCCGTTCCCCGGGTGGTCCAGATGCATTGAGACCCACTGTTCAAGGATGATGGTGTCCAACGACTTCTGCAACGACTTGAGGGTTGTTTTTTCTTCCTGCATCTCGGCTGCAACTTTCTTTAGTGCGTTCTTGGAGACTTTCTCCCCTTTGTCATGGAACTTTTGCAGACCTTTCACAGCATCCGGACCAGCATAATAGGCAAACGTCACGAAATCTTTCCGCAATTTATACATATTATACTGAAAATGACAAGGTGATGCGAAAGGCCTCGCGCAACGAGCAGCGTTGAAACAACGTTATATGAACATACGAACTGACCCGGTTGCTTCAGTTCAGCGGTTGGAACAAGGGCACTCATTCGCACGGCATCCACAATGGCGATCTTGAGATTGTTGTATGTGTCAGGTAGGTTCCGCAGCTGCTGATCTTCAACACATCGAATGAGGTTATTTGCCGCCTCCTAGAGTGGTATCGGCTCAATGTCTTGTGCGCTTCCTTGTGCTTGTCCCGCCAGTTTCGCACGGAAGGCCCATGGTGTATCAGGCTTCAAAATATCGCCGTTGCATTGGTATGACACTTGTACAAGTCCAGACATGCTGCTCGTCGCTTCTCCGGAATCTTCAAAACCGCTTCAACGCTGTGTCCCAGATACACACCAATAATCGCCATCTGCGAATAGAAGACAGGTCCATGCGCGAGGGCTCGCGCAACGAGAATAACGAACAGTCGGTTGGAGACATACTGTTGTCTTCCCAGAAAACGACGTGTGTGGGGCCTGTTGGTGGTGCTGCTTCAAGTGACTCAATACTCTTTTGCAGTAACTTTGCATCTTTCCGTCTGATCTGTCCTTCTGTCTTCTCCTGGTGGATTCTCATGTTGTCCAGCTCAACCTCAACCTGCTTCCCATCTGGCTGCGGGTAGTCCTCGATGTCTGTACCCATTGTCAGGCCAGGATCTGGTGTTTCCTCCTTCTTCCGCCCCTCCTTTGGCGCTCCAGTCTCCGATTCTGATTCTTCAGGGTCATGGTCGGTATCCACCAGTTCCTCATCTGTCTTTTTGGCGGGGCTTGCCATTCTGCGATAAGAAGAAATCCTGTTCCGCAAGAAACCAAGTATCAAAAAAGGTTGAAATTGTCGAGAATAATCAATGTGTGACGCATTTTTAGCGACAACGGGTAAGGTGTTGCTCAGAATGCAAACCTGATAGGTACCGCAACTGTTTTTGCGAACTACCTTGCGCGAGGCCTCGCGCAAGAGAGGGGGTGTAATAACCTGTTGTTTCACGCTGTTTGAGCGAGGCCTCAGGCATCAGTGCACGGTCTCCAATCTTCTTGGTACGTTCCGGATCGTGTCACCTTCTCTCTGCTCCTCCAACACACTGCGTTGGGGAATCAGCACCCTAGGGGGCTGCTGCACCTCTTAGTGAGAGGTCCTGGGTTCAATTCCCAGCCAGCCTAGCTAAGTAGGAAGATCCAATGTGACATGTCAGTGACCTCAGCGCCACAAGCCATGCCACCTCAGCACCTATGGGACCCAAAACAAAGAGTGCATATCTCTAGATGGCACTATAAAAGAGAGAGTGCCAATTTTGGCAGTTTTCCCATGATTGTAGGGGATGTTCTAGCTATCTTTTCCTAAATTTGTAGTTATTGTGAGTTCCCTTATGTAGATACATTGTCTCTCTTTTCTCCATTGACTGCAGCCCTTCATGTTGTGGATTGGATACTGAATTTCCTCTTCTTGCACTGTGGGTACTTGGGAGCTTTGGTTTATTATTTCATTTCATCAAAACATTGGTATTTGGAAAACCTGAGCTACAGCAAGAAGCAGCAGGAGCAAGCAGAGACACAGACAAAACAATATCATCAAAGCATCAACGGTGGAAGCGTGTTTCAACTTTGTCAGCGGCAGGCACCCTGAGCCCGGATCTTTGCGGGCCTCCACGTGCCCCGCGCAGCTGCCCGCCACATCCTGGGGGCAAAGCCCCCGGTAGGGGAAGGCACCAGCGCGATGGGAAAGCCGACTGGTGCATTGAGAGCCACCAGACTGGACAGGGTGCGGCGCACCAATGTATGCCTACAAGGAACGCCAGAGACGCAGGCCGCCGGGAGGAACCACGGCACAGGAACATGTGCCAGGCAACAACGGCCGCCGCGTGCCAGAAATCCGGACCAGGCGCACAACAGGCGAACAACCAGGGCACAGGAGGTGGCTCCAGGCAACACCCAACCCGGCGAGGGACATCCACCATTACGCAACAGTGCCGCCCACACCGAGCGCAGCGCAGGCAAGGCAGCGTGCAGAGTGGGGCAAGTGGGCCCCAACTACCGCACAAAGGAACCCAGAGAGGCGCACGAAGGAGAGGAGGGAGTGACAACGATGGGCGGGCAGAGCGGGATCAAGCGGAACAAAAGCAGCCCACACGCAGAGGAGCAACTGGGACAGTAGCAACACTACGCACACGAGACTCAGGAAAGATGGGGCAAGCGAGGACACACAAAGAGGAGCAGGATGGGAAAATTCACGCCAAAACCTAAAAGAAGAGGGGGGCGGAACCAGACCCGCCCTACACCAGAAGCAAAAGGGGAGAAAGGCAACCAACACACAAACAGCGGGAAGAGGCGGGAGGGGGAGAGGAGGGACGGACAGCGATCGGCACGCAGAGCGGGAACAAGAGGACTAATGAGCAAAAAAGAACCCAACAACCAAGAACAACAAGGAGAAGATGCCCCGAACGGGATCAACCGAGGCAGAACAAGCAGGAGGAGACACCACGCCGCGGACTGCATCATCCGGGGAAATTTGACCAGACTCCCCTGACTGGGTCATCTGGGGCGAAAGAAGCAGGAGGAGCCGCCGCCCTCCGGACTGGATGAATCTTGGGAAAGTGGCGGCCTGGCTCCTGAGACTGGATCATCTGGGGCTGCACAGGAAGGAGTGGCCACTTCTGTGAACAAACACTACTTTTTCAGAATATTTTGAGGTACAATACATTACATTACAGTACTGTACCGGAACGATGCAATACATTACACGTACAGTATTGTACAAAGCTTGGCCACAACCTCCAGGGCTGGGTCATTCAGGGAAACGTGACCTGATGCCCCGGACTGGATCGTCTGGGACTGATCAAGTAAACATGAGCCGTCGCCCACCGGACTTCATCATACGGGGAAAAAGGCGGGCTGAACAAGAAGGAGCGGCCACAACCGCGAGGACTGGATCATCTGCGGAAATGAGGCCTGACGCCCCGGGCTGGATCGTCCCGGGCAGATTAAGCAGCAAGAGCCCCTGAGCCCTGGAACATCCGGGGAAAAGAGGCGGCCAGAAGCGAAGCAGAGGACGAGGCCATGGTGCAGGAGCGATGCAGTGATGAGTACGAGGACGTGGTAGGGCAGTGAAGCAGTGAAGAGGACAAGGCCCTGGTGATGCAGCGATGCAGTGATGAGCACCAGGCCGTGGTGATGCAATGATGCAGTGATCAGGACGCAGCCGTGGTGATGCAGAGGTGCAGCGATGGGAACGAGGCCGGGCTGATGCATTCATGCAGCAATCAGGAGGCGCCCGTGGGGATGGATAGATGCAGGGATGAGGTAGGTAGGTAGGTATCTTCGGGAGCTCGGGATGCCTACTTTGACATTGCAGGAAGAAGGTCTTACCAAGGGGACGTCCTGTCCCTCCCACTGCCCTATGTCAGGTGCCTCTTGAGCCGCTCCCGCATGTGCTTGGGAAGGCATTGTCGCGGCCACCCGGTCCATGTGTCCCAGGTGGGAGGGTGTCCCCACATGTGTCCATGGGTAGGGCCACATGCCCCCTCCTTTGGGCGGCAGCTCTGGGGGGCTGCCCAGCCGTGTGGAGTATCTCTCACCACGAGGGGTATTGCTCCCGCTTGTCTACGGTACGACCGCCTCACCCTTGTGGCTTGAGTTGCGGGGCCACTCTGCTTGGCAGGTGACCCCCTCCTGGACTGTGTACCGGCTCGCCTGTCACCGGTTGCTTCCATGGCTTTGGGTGACGTTTGCCATGGTCCTCGATGCAGCCTGGCCGGGCTCGGGCCAGTGGCTTTGGAGTACCGCTCCTGCCACTGGCCCGGTGGGTCGGCTGGGTCGCCCCAGTGCGTCCGACCCGTGGGGTATTGGTTCTTTCCTGTCCCTCGGCTGCCCTACGTGTGTGTAGCGTCCTGGGCCGTTGGGCTCCTGTTCACCGGTGTGCCCGCGCGGTTTGCTGTGGTGCGTCTGCGGTGTCCTGGGCCAGCTGGCTCCTGTTCACCGGTGTGCCCGCTCGGTGTGTTGTGTTGCATGTGCGGTGTCCTGAGCCCTTGGGCTCCTGTTTACCGGTGTGCGTGCCGTGTGCGGTGCGCGTGTGCCCTGGGTGGATGTGTCCCTCTTCCTCCCCCCCTAATGTTCGTTTTTTTTTTTTTTTTTGTTTTTTTTTTTTTTTTTTTTTTTTTTTTTTTTTTGAAAAAAGAAAAAGAAAAAACAAAAAAGAGGAAAACAGAGGCGCGCGTACACTGCAGGCACAGGCATGGGCAGCTGGTGCGGCGGTGCTATAGCGTTGTGTCCTCTGGCGTGTGTCGCCGGTGCTGTGGCGGCGGTCGCGCCCCAGGGGTGCGGCTCGCGTGTCCTGATGTACATGGGTATGGGTCAGGGTGGGTTTGGTTAGGTGTCTCTTTGCTTCTGGTGCTGGCTGGTTAGGCGGCTGTGTGGGCTGTGGCTGTGGGCTGTGTCTACGCATTTCCCTCAGCGGGCCTGGTTTGGAGTCAAGCGTTGACGGTTTCGGGTTGTGGCTCGGGTTTGATTTGTGTTGGGGCTTTGGCCCGGTTAGGCTTGGGTCAGGGTGGATTTGGTGTGGTGTTTCTTTGCTTCTGGTGCTGGCTGGTTAGGCGGCTGTGTGGGCTGTGGGTGTGGGCTGTGGTTGCGTTGTTCCCTCGGCGGGTTTGGTTAGGAGTCAAGGGTTAGCGGTTTCGGGGTGTGGCTCGGGTTTGATTTGTGCTTGTGTTCTGGCTCGGTTAGGCGGTTGCGCGGGGCCGGGCGTGTGGGTAGCGGCGTCCACGGAGTCGTGCGCCCGAGGCGGGTGCGGGGTGGTGCGTGTGGGCCGGCCGTTGGCCGGTGGCCTCACTGGGAGTCCCACACGGAGGGGTCGGCGGGCGCGCCGGGGGCGTACGCAGCGTGCAGGTTGGGCAGCTGCGGGCGCACGTGCAGGGCGTCGGCGTGCCCGATGGGGACCTCACTGAGGACCAAGGGGTTGGCGGTAAGTAGTATGCGATGCCCGGGAGGGGTGGTGGTGGGGAGCGGGAGGATGTCCGCGGCCCGCGACGTGGGGGCGAACACGGCGTGGGTCGGGTGCGGCCCTGGGAGTGGTGCTGGGGGGAGCGGGACCATAGGACGGCGGTCTACTGTGAGGTGCCAAGCGCCGCGATGGTGGAGGAGCCGGACTAGGGCGATGCTGTGGCGCAGTGTGTGGGGCTGGGTGCTGGGCGGCGTGGGGACGTGCGGCGGGAGGGGGGGGGGGGCGGGGCGGTGGCGTGGGAGGGGGCATGGCGGAGGAGTGACGTCAGTGACGTGTGTGTCGTGCTGAGGGTGGAGAAGAGCCCACGGTATCGGGCCCGGGTTCGGCGCCTTTGGGCGTAGTGGTGCTCGTTGTCGTGTGCGTTGGCTTCCTTCGGCGTCCGGTTTGTTTGGTGACTTCTGGGCGGGGCCTGGCGTGGCGCCCCGTGGTGGTGCTGTGCTGGATAACGGGGTTAGATGGCGGCGCCGCTGGCCGGGGGGTCAGGCGCGTCGTGTTGTGTGGCGCGCAGGGCTTGTGGGGTGTTGTGGGTGTCGCCGGTGTCGGTGCGCCGACGCTTGTGGGGTGGTGAGGGGGTGTGTGCGTGCGGGGCTGGGCTTTGGGTGATGTCCCACAGGCGGATGCCGTCTCGCCGTGCTTCCTGGAGGGTCTCCCGCAGGCGCCTGAGGACGTACGGGTGGTCCTGGGGCGCGGGGAGGTTGCGGGGGTGGACTCCCAGGGGGTGGAGCGCATCGGCCAGCATGGCTTCCCATGCGGCCTGCGGCATCCACCCCCCCGCTGGCCGGAGGCGGCAGTTTTCCACCGACCCCTTGCGGGGCCGATGGACCAGGCCCTCGAGGGAGGGCTCTCCCCGGGCCCACTTCCGCAGCTCCCAGAGCTGCGTGTGGGTCCAGCGCTGCCACCACTGTTCCTGGGCGGGCCTGCGGTCTTGGGCGGAGGAGTGTGCGTGGGTGGGTGTGATGGGGTCGTGGGGGCCGGCGGCGGTGGCGGGCCTGGGGGATTCCTCGTAGTCCTGTTCCGTGGGGGTGCGTGGGGAGTGGGGGTGCACGCGGATGTGGACCCGCGGGTGTGCGCGTACGGTCTCCGCCTCGGGGTTGGGCGGGGATTCGTGGCGGCGGCGGTAGTGGGGCATGCGTTGCATGTGGGCTGTCATCGGGGGCCGGTAGGGGGGCGTGGGCGCTGCTGGTGGACCCTGGAGCGGTCCGTGGGCCCGGGGTGCGGGCTTTGGGAGGTGGTGGGACGAGGCGCGCCGCGCTTCGGCCGCGGCGCGCTCCGCCATGAAGGTGGCGGCGGTGGTGTCGGTGACGGTGGGGGGGCGCCGCGCTGGGCGCTGCTGCCTTCGGGCCTCGGACGGCTGGGGCCGGATGTCGTAGAGGACATCCTGGGGGGGCCGGGCCCGAGCTGCCGTCGTGGCGCCGGGTTTGGGCCTGGGCTTGGGCTTGGCTGCGGGCTGCCCTTTGGCGGCGGCCTTGGGCTTCGGCTGGGTCGTGGGTATGGGCTTCGCCGGGGCGTGGGCTTTGGCGGCGGTGGGGCTGCTCGCGGTGGGGGCGGGTTTGGAGGCCCGTTTGGGAGGTGTCTTCCGCGGCCTGGGGGGTGGAGTGCTGGATGAGGACGTGGTGGTGGTGGTGGTGGATGAGGTGGTCGTGGTGGTGGAGGTTGTGGAGTCGGAGGCGGAGGAGAGGGCCGCGGGAGACGGCGGAGGGTCCCGGGCCTCGGGGGCGGGCGTATGATGTTGGGTCCTGTAAGTAGCGAGAACGCGGGTGCAGGTTCGGGCATCGGGCGTGTGCGCGCGTTTTCCCTGGTGATCCGTGCGTGCTGGTGCTGGCGTGGCGGTGTTGTCTCGGCTGTGCGGGCACGTGGGTTACCCGGGGGGTGGCCATATCTGCTCCAGGACGCGGGGGTGTGTCTGCTGGAGGTAGTCGAGGGTCTGGAAGAAGCATCGCTGGATGCCGGGCATGTCCCCCTCTGTGAGGTGGGGGTAGTTTTGGGTGGGGGTGTGGGGGCCCGGCCATAGCAGCGCCATGAGGCGGGCTGCCACCATGTACGGGCATAGTTGTGGGGTGGTGGGGCGTGGGGGGGTGGGTCCCCCGCGGTTTGGGGGGGCTTCCATCTGCTGGGGGCGCAGCGTGACCACCCACACCCATCGGTCCGCGGGGATCCCCCAGGTCCGTTGGGTCCACTTGGCGAGGCAATACATCGCCCTACCAAGGCCCTGGTAGCTGCTGCGGATGGAGAGCAGCGCGTCCAGGGATTCGGGTTCCCACGTGCCCCAGATGTGGGGGTCGTCCGGGTCTTCCCCCCTGGCGTACGTGTCGGGGCCCGGGTTGTGTGTGGGGGGGGTGTAGTCGGCGGGGAGGAGGGAGTCGGTGCCGTGTACCACCCAGTGGTCTGTGGGTGCGTGGTAGGTGGTGGTGGAGAGGGTGTAGTGCAGATTGTACATGAGGGTCATGTACGTGGAGGGGGCTGGCTGCTGCTCGTCAGGGGTGGGGATGTCCCCCGGGACGTGGTGCCGGAAGTTGCTTAGGGAGGCCATCCGGGCCACCCATGTTTCCCGCTCCCACTCCTTGGTGCTGTTGGGGGTGGCGTCGGGTGGGGGGTGGGCCATGTTGGGCTCGCGGTAGCGGGTGCGGCCCTGGGTGCTGTCCCGCTCTGGCACGGGGTGTCCGACCAGGTGTCGCCCCCAGTCGATGGGGGGTACCCAGATCCGGCTCCCCGTGGGGGGCGGGCTCTCGCCGTCCGGGGTGGCGCGTGGGGGGCGCTCGTGTCGGGCGACGTGGAGGAAGGCGTCGAAGAGGAAGTCTCTGACGCCTTCCCCCAGGGTGGCCGCCTGGACCAGGGTGGCCGCCCGGATGGGGGTGCTGGTGCCGGAGGTGCGGAGGTACAGCACGACGTCCTGTTCCCCGACCCCCCGGAGGTGCTGCCGTACCGCTGCGGGGTTGTGCAGGGCGTAGGGCTCGGCCGGTGCGGCGACTGGTGGTGCGGGGTGTGATGGGGGGGGTGGTGTGGGTTGGGGGGGGTGGTCATCGTTGTCGCGCGCGGGGTCCGGTGATGGGGTCTCTTGCGGCGGCCGCGGGAGGGGGGATTCGCGGTGGCATGTGTCGGCGGGGGCATCGACATCGATTGGTTGGTGCTGGCTGCCGCGTGTTGTGTCCGTGGCCTGGTCTCGGGGGGGGGGCGGGGGGGGGTGGTGTGGGGGTGGCGCTGTTGGTGGTGGGGGGGGCGGGGGTGGGTGTTGTGCTGGCTGGGGGTCTGGGCGTCCCTGTGGGTCGTGTGGGTGTTGCGTGTGTGCGCCGTGTGGTCCTTGCGGTTCCTGACTGGTTGTGGTGCCGGGGTGTGGGTGGGAGGCGGCCGTATGAGCGTCCGGGTGGGGCGGTGGTCCGTATGTAATGGGTGGCTGCCGGTGGATGGTGCTCGCTGGTATGGGGTGTGGGTGGGGGGGCTGCTGGTGGTGGTGGGGTGGGGGGGGCGGGGGTGGGTGTTGTGCCGGCTGGGGGTCCGGGCGTCCCTGTGGGTCGTGTGGGTGTTGCGTGTGTGCGCCGTGTGGCCCTTGCGGTTCTTGACTGGTCGCGGTGCCGGGGTGCGGGTGGGAGGCGACCGCATGAGCCCCCGGGTGGGGCTGTGGTCCGTATGTGATGGGTGGCTGCTGGTGGATGGTGCTCGCTGGTATGGGGTGTGGGTGGGGGGGCTGTTGGTGGTGGTGGGGCGCCCCTACTCGGTCCTGGTGTTGCCGGTGTGCGTGCGCGGCTCCTCGCGGGTCCATGGGGGTGTACCGTGGCTCGTATGCCGTGGGTCCGTGTAGCGGGGGCGGCGGGTGGTGCTGGACCGCGTGGTGGTGGTGTGGAGGGTGTGTCGGTTGTGTGTGGTACCCCGGCGTTGGTGGGTGTGGCGGCAGGGGCTGGTGGTGGTGGTACACGTGATGGTGTGGTGCGGTGATGTGCGCTATGTGGGGTGGGTGGTTCGCGGGGCCTGGTTGTGCTGGGGCGTGGTGGGGATGTAGCTGGTGGGGGCCGCTGTAGCTTGGGGGCATTAGGGGGTAGGGGTTGGGAGGGACGGGGGCGCGGTGGTGGTGTTGGTGGTGCCATGTCCCCTGGCTCTGCGCGTACGGTGGTCCTGGCATGGTGTTGTAATGGGATTCAGCTGCAGTGCATGCGCACGTGGTCTCTGTAGATTATAGGTCGCGCGCGTGTGCGTAGTCTCCAGGATTTGTTACGACATTTAATGCATGTATCACAGAGATTGTATTATAAAAAGCATTGTGTGTTCTTATCTCATTTTGTAGATATATGATGTAGACCCGGACAAAGGATTTGTCGATCTGGGTTCATAATCAGTCATCCTCTTGGTGTACTTGTGGGATTGGGGTATACGGAGGTATGGCAGGTTACAAGATCGACTCTTAAGTTCCGGGTGCGATGGGGAGTATTGCAAGGTTGGCCGAGGAGTTTCACAGTCACTTTACAGAGTATGAGAAGTTTGACGGCCACGCTGAAGTGTCAGTGCGCTTGATGCGGCGAGAGCTTCCTCAGAATCACTGGGTTGGCTACGAAGGTCTTGGGTTTGATGTGTGTGAAACGCGTTTACGGTCGTTGACAGTGGCTCTGCCTGATGACAAAACTCGTGGAAAATTTTGCACTAAACACGCGAAGTATGGATTTTACTCCTTCAACCTGCCCGAATGTGTTGATGAGTGCTTGGATTCGAAGGGACGCGTGCGTGAGAGGACAGAGCGCGTTCTGGTGCGAGCCTTCAATGACAAAGTGCTGATGGATTTGTGTGCGCTGCATGAACTTGTCGCGGCCGAGCGCCATTACAGAGGAGAACACGAGCGCGCTGAGAGCTACATGTTTCTTCGTTATTGTGGTATGGAGAGACAGGCAGCGACGCAACAGGCGACATCACTGGAAGAGCGACGCCGAGCGGAGGCAGAGCGCGATACGCTACAGCAGCAACAGATGGGCTACGATGAAGAGGGTGCGAAGAGCAAGCGACGGCGCAAACGAGCTGGACGCAAACACTGAGTGGGGCATGGTGGCTGTACGTGCTGTCGACACGGGTGTACGTGCTGATCACTGCTGGTCGCTGTTATTTGTGTGTGACGCTGTTAGGACCATGTTCACTGTTGCCCCTGGCTGGGGAGCAACAGAAGTTGTGTCTATGCGAAGGAGAGGCGCTGGCGAGTGCGCTGTCGCAAGCACTTTCTGAGTGTCTATTTTTTTTTCGTATGTTACGTCGCCCACGTGTTTGTATCCTTTGTGGAGCAGCTGAGTTTGAGTGCGCTTTGGAGCTTGGATTGTGGACAAGATCATCCAGTGCACGGATCTGGCGGAATTAGAAGCCTTTGAAGCGGAGCGGCGCACGGACTGGTTTGGAGTTTCTCGTGACGAGGAGCGTGCCTTTGTGGAGCTGCAGAACCAGTTTGCGCTTCGCTTTCAACAGCTTGTGCTTGAATCTAAAGCGTTTTCGTCAACGACAGAGCGTTTGGAGCGTCTGGAACGAAAATTTGATGGTCTGCTGCTTGCGATCAGCTCTTTGAAGGCGCAGCGCCAGAGCAGACGCCGAAGCGTAACAAGTGAGCGCCAGAGACAACGCCGAAGCGCCAGAGCAGACGCCGAAGCGTGACAAGCAGTGCACCGAGGAATCTGCCTAGATCTCAATCTGATGTCTGGAGTGTAAAATGTGTGTCTGCACCCTCAGCTCCCAGGGGTGCTCCCTTTTGTCAGGTGAATCCGATTTCAAATGAGTTGATGAGAAAAACAGGTATGTCACTGAGGCGCGGACAGCCTCAGTCGCCAAGTGTTTTGCACTGGTTGGTGCATACATATTATCAGGTTTGCCTTACTTTTTTGAGACAGTGCCCTGGTGTGCCTTTGTGGCATCTGGGCTGTTTTGGGGTTCGAGTTTTTTCAGTGGCTTATATATATATATCAGCGATGGCGCTGCCGCTGCAGTTGCCCTTGGCGCTGACCCTCCTGAGTTCAGGCCTGTTTTTTGGCTTTGCACCTAATTTTGTGGGGTGTCTTCTTTTGGTGAGACACTCCGTGGGCTCTGGTGAGTCCTTGCGCTGGCGTGTTTGCCCAGCTTTGGAATTCTGCACTGCTTGTGTGGCAGATGTTTGCTCTTTTTTTTTCTTTGTGTTTTTGGTCTTGCAGGGACCTGGCTTTTCACAGTGGTGCTGGTTGGAGCCCGGGCCACTCTGCCCTTTTCGCGTGGGGCATGAGAACTGTTTTTATTGATCCTCTGAGAACAGTTTTGGTCTCTGGATGTGCACCCAGAGGACCATTGTTTTTACATGAGTAGCCATACCACTGATGGCACTTTTTTGTGAGAACTGTTTGGAAAAAATCCAGCAGTGGGTTTTTGGAGCAAAATATTTTGTGCAGGTGCAGCAGAAAAAACCAAGCCACTGGATACATACAAAAGCCCCCCACTGATGTTGTAATTTATTTTATTGTGCCATATGGGTTGCGAGTTTTTTGTACAATTCAACACCAATTCTCAATCTAACTTAACAAGATATTGTATGATACACACTCAGGCCTAGACAGCTAGGGGTTGAGGCATAGCACTCTGGTCTATAGAAAGCTAAGGTCACTGAAGCATGTTGTAGATAAGTTTGGACAGCTAGGCCCTGAGGCAAGGTAGGCCCACCTTAGACAGCTAAGGGCAGGGGTCCTGAGGCTTGGTAGGGGAGTGTGTAGGTAGATTTAACCCCATGGTGTGATTGAACCAATTTCAGGGTTTACGGCACCCATCAGTTTTATATATGGCACAGCAACTCATCCCATCATTTTTGTAGATTATCAAAACCTTCCATAGGTGTATGTCAGATTTTAGGAGGGGAGTGTAATGGGATTGAGCTGCAGTGCATGCGCACGTGGTCTCTGTAGATTATAGGTCGCGCGCGTGTGCGTAGTCTCCAGGATTTGTTACGACATTTAATGCATGTATCACAGAGATTGTATTATAAAAAGCATTGTGTGTTATTATCTCATTTTGTAGATATATGATGTAGACCCGGACAAAGGATTTGTCGATCTGGGTTCATAATCAGTCATCCTCTTGGTGTACTTGTGGGATTGGGGTATACGGAGGTATGGCAGGTTACAGGTGTGGACGTGAGTGGGCGGTGGTGGCTGACTGGGCTGCAGGGTTTGGGTGCTGCGGTAAGGTGGTGGCGGTGGGCGTTGGTGGTGGTGGTGTTGCTGGTGTGCCCCGGGGGTCTGGGTGTGGGGCGGTGCGGTGTGGCTGGACCCGGGCCTTGGTCGGGGCGTCGCGCCCTGCTGGCGGGCGCGTTGGCGGGCCCCCTGGTGCCGGTGCCCCTTGGTCTTCTTGGCCTGGTGGGTGTCGGGGGCGGGTGAACCCCCCTGTCCCCGCGGGGGCGACGGGGAGCGGGCGCGCCAGCGGTGTGCCTCTTGGAGGCTCGTCTTGAGGCCTCTGACGTAGGCCTCCTGGTCCGTGAGGCTCATCCGCGTGGCGGTGGCCTCGTCGGGGGCGGCCAGGTGGGTGTCCCGGAAAGACGCCCAGCCCTCCGGGGGTGTCCGTTGTGTGGGGTGGGGGTGGTGTGCCGGGTAGAGGAGTGCGCTGAGGGGGTAAGGTGTTCCCTTCCGTCGGCCGAGGGCGTTTGCGAACCGGCGGCACGTGGCTCGGAGGTAGGCTGCTATCTCCTCTGGTGCCGTGTCGGCCCACGCTTCCGGCGTCAGGGCTGCTGCTTGGGGGGCCGGGAGTTGTGGGTCTGGGAGGTGTAGGTTTCGGTGGTGGAGGTATAGGGCGAGGAGGATGTGGCGGGCCGCCACGTTCAAGCCGCCTCCGCTGTGGCGTAGGGCTGGGCTGTGGGGGGGCAGGGGTGTGTTGCCCGTGGCCACGGCTATGGCCCATGCGTGGTCCGCCGCGTCCGCCACGTAGTACCCTCCCAGTTGGTCCCGGAGAGTGTCGGTGAGGTACCCGAAGAAGCTGGGGTGGCTGGCGGGGGGGGGTGCGGCTGGGGCCGCGGGCCGTTCGCGGTGGCGGGGGTTGAGGTCCCCGCAGTGGGGGCAGTGGGTGAGGCGGTGCGCGGCTCCCAGGCAGACCCAGTGGTCTGGGTTGCAGGGCAGGGCTGTCTGTGGTAGCCGCTCGCGAGCGCAGAGGGGGCATGCGGTGGCTGGTGGTTGGTGGTACCTGTGGACGGACGGCGGCGTGGGGGGATGGGGGCTGGTGGCGCGCGCATGCTGGTGGGAGCGTGTGCGGTGCCTGTGGCGCCCGTGTGTGCTGTGCCAGTGCTGTGCCCGGTGGACGGTGTGTAGACGTGGTGGGGGTTCGGTGTTGGTATGTCACGGGGTAGGTTCTCATGGTTGGTAGAACAGGAGTTTGAGGAGGTGGGCTTGGTCTGTTGGTGGCAGGGTTGCCGCATGCTGCAGGTATTTGTGGGTGCGGTATGTGAGCTGCTCCGCCGTCTTGGCAACGGCCGTTCGCTGCATGTGTGCCGCCGTGGCCTGGGGGTCCTCCGCGTGGGTGCGTAGTAAGGTGTAGACGGCAGTGGGGACGAGTCCCCTGCGGACTGCCTCGAGCACCTCCGTCTGCTTGAGGACGGTGGTGAGTTGCTGGGTCGCCGGGGACTGCGCCAGCCATCCGGCGTGCTGTGCGATGGTGTGGGTTGGGTTCCAGTCTGTGAGGGTGTCCAGTCCCCTGTACAGGGAGCACGCCTTGAAGTGGTCCCACGTTTCTTCTTCCGCGTGGCTGCAGATGCATTTGGTGTGTCCTGCGGGGACGTGGATCGAGCGGCGCGTATACCATCGGTGGTATCGGGTGAGGAGGGGAAGTTGTTCGAGGGCGAGCTGGAGTCGGGGCTTTTGTAGGTGTGCTGGGAGGCTATCCGGGCGCAGGGCGGAGTAGTAGAGGGGGGTGTGGACGGAGTTTTCGAGGCGTCGGAGGAGTTCGGTGTTTGCTGGGTGGCCCAGTGTGGCGGCGAGTTGCTGGATGGGTGTGGGGTAGTGGTACTGCTTGTCTCGATCCGTGTACGGCGTGTCCTCGGGCATCCATTGGGGGGGCTGTGCGGCCAGGGGTATCGGGGGCAGGTGCTGCAGGTGGCTGTGGTGTGGGGTGTCCAGTCGCACGCGTTCGAGCCCTGGGGTGTGGTTTGTGTTCTGGTGTTTGGCCTGCGTGTCTGCGCGTCCATTGCCGTATGCGTAGCGGTGCGACTCCTGCTTGACGATGTGTAGGGCGTCCTGGGGGTGCATGCCCTTGAAGGCCATCCATAGTCCCAACGCTTGTGTGGTGAGGCCGGAATCGAGTGCTTTGTGGAGGGGTAGGTCCGCAAGGCGCCTGGTGAGGTGGATGTCGGCCGTGGCGTCCACGACTACCCAGATGTTGCGGGGCCGGACCGTCGTGGGTGGCGGTGTGGCGGTGACGGCGTCTGCCATGGTGCGCAGTTCGCCGTGGGAGGACGCCCCAAAGATGGTGGTCCCGGTGTGGTGTTCCACGTGGAGGCCGTCCGCGCGCCGGGTGATGCGCACGGAGGCGCAACCGACCGTGGGGGTGCGTTGCTGGGTGCCGGATGCGTCAGTGAAGTAGATGATGTCGGTGTCGCTGGGTATGGGTAGGCGGGCGATTGCTGTGGGGTGATAGACGTAGATGGGCTTCCCCTGGGTGGTTCTGGCGGTGATTTGCGTGGGTTGCAGTAGTGGCGCTGCATAGACGCCTATTCCCTGGGTGATGATGGCCTGGGCTCGTGGGGTGAGGCGGAGGAGGCCCCTGTCTGGGCGTCCCTGGGTGATATACGCGTACATCAGGTGGAAGAGGTATCCCGTATTGGGGTGGAATTTCTGGCACGTGATGGTCTGTCGCCGCTCCGTGTCGTCCTTGTCGCCGCGGAGGGTGGGGCATTTGTGCTGTAGGGGGCGCATGGGTGCCTCCTGAGGTCCTGCGCGGTGTGGGTCGCAGCGGTCGTACTCCATGGCTATGCTGTCCGGGTCTGCCTGCTCGTTGGTGAACGTCCATGTCGCCGTGGGTGTTCGGGTCCAGGCTACGTGCGCCGGGTGGTCCGGGGGTACCGTGTGAAACCAGGGGGAGAGCCATGCCTGCTGGTCGGCGGTGGCGGCGGCGGTGGGGGTGTGGTAGTGGGTGGAGATGATGTGCAGCAGGGGCCACGGCGTGTCGAGGGCTGCCGGGCCGCAGTGCCAGCACGTGCGTGGTATGCCCTGGTCACTGTGTCTGACTGGTGGTACATCGGTCTCCGGTGCATTGTGTTTGGGGATGGACCAGGGGGCATGGTGTCGCTGGACGGTGCGGGTTACATGTTTGTGGCCGTTTGGTGCTAGCAGCAGGATGGTGGGTGGTGTCCAGCCTTCGGCTGACGGGGTGGGCTCCCCCTGCGTCGTGCCGCCGTCGTTGGGGGTCTCGTGTTCGCTCAGGCAGGGGCGGGGGTGCTGGCGCTGGAAGGCTGTGTACGCCGTGTCGATGTCCTTGGGCCCCGGCATGTCGCGCCCTGCCTTCGTAGCACATGCGCGGAGGTACGCTTGGAAGACGTGGCGTGCCGGCCATTGTGGGTCGGAAAGGAACGGGGCGTGGTGGGCGTCGCATTGGGCCATGATCTGCATCTGTGTTGGGGTGATATACACTATGGTGATGGTGGCCCCTACGAGGCGCAGGGTGTCCACCTCGCCTGCCGGGTGTCGGTGGATGTCGGTGTGTGTGGCCACGAGTGGCCCCTGTTGGTCGCAGTGGTGGTTTGTCAGGATGGCGTGCGTGTGGTGCGGTAGGAGGAGTTGTAGCTGGGCCCAGATGCCAGTGCCCACGGGGGTGGAGACGCCGTGTTGTGCCAGTATCCACCGGGGGCAGGTGTTGCGGGCCATTTGCGCTTCTTTTATGCGTATGGCCGCCGCCTCGCGAACTTCTGGTTGGTGGTTGTGTGTTACCCTGTGTAGGAGGTGTGCTGCGTGTTTGGCATAGGCCATGTCGACCAGGGCGCCCGTATTGTCTCCGTAGTAGCGCCAGTGGGCCATCATGGCCTCCTTGGGGAAAGACGTGGGCCAGCCTCCGTGTTGCGCCCATGCCTTCGTCACTTGTTGTCGAGCGTGGCGTAGTGCGTCTTGGGGGCGCGGGAGGTGTAGGGCTTGGTACCCGATGGCCGCGTTGAGCACTGCTTCCATGAAGTACGCCAGGCCCTGCGTAGACAGGAGGTCCCCCCTGGCAATTTGGGTTAGCCGGGCGAGGCGCTCTTCTAGCTTGCTTGGGAGTGTGATGTGGTGGTGCCGCGTGGCCTGTGTGACTCCCAGGTGGACTGTGGTGTCTTCCAGGTGCAGGGGTTCGCCTTTCCGGATGTGGGGGGTGGGGGTCTCGGCGTCGGCCAGCCCGACCGATTTGCGGGGGTGCACTAGGAGCTGGTGGGCGTCTAGGTAGGTTGTGGTGAGTTGGAGAATGGCGGACGCTTGTTCGGTGGTCGTTGGTAGCCCTGCGTTCTCAGGGTCGCGGTGGCGGGTGGCTGTAGTGAGGAGGTTGTCATCTGCGAAGTTGATGAGGGGGGACCGTAGCGGGTATGGGGCGTACCCCGGGTATACCCGTGCTAGCTCGAATGCCAGTGGCAGGGTGACGAGGAGGTAGAGGAAGGGGCCTTCGGCGCCTCCCTGGGGGACCCCGCTGTCTGTGCCGGTCCAGGGGGTGAGGCCCGCGGCCGTGATGACGGCGTAGAGTCGGGTTTGGATGTACCCGGTCATGAAGGATAGGAATGGGAGGCCCATGGCATCCCATACCTCCGTGAGGAGCCGGTGTGGGGCGTGGGGGAACGCGCCTTGGACATCGAGGGAGGCGATGATCATCTCGTAGGGGTTCATGTCCAGTGCGGTGTCCTGGAGGAAGATGGCCTCGTGGGGGGACCTGCCGGCCATGGCCCCCCACATGCTGGCGGGCACGTGGGCGAAGACCGCTGGCGCGATGCGGCCCAGGATGAGCGTCCACACCAGCTTGACCTCGGTGGTGGCGCATACTATGGGCCGCCAGTTCCCCGGCTGCGCCCAGTCCCCCTTTTTGTAGAGGGGGTGGACCAGGTTGGCCCACTCAGGGGGGATGGGCGTGGCGCCCGTGACGATGTCCCACAGGCGGGCTGCCAGGCGGCGTTTGATGGGCAGGGTGAGACGTTGGTATGCTTCGGCCGGCAAACCGTCGACGCCGGGTACGACCCCCTTCTTCAGGCGGTCCAGGGCGCGCTGCAGTTCTGAGATGCTGAAGGGGTCGTGTTCGATGGCGCGCCGCTGTTCCCGGTTGAAGACCCTGGGCACATGCTCGCGGATGGTGTTTCTGGTGTGGGGGTCGAGCTCGGGGAGGGCGTCTCCGTGTTGCGCCTGGAAGCTGTCCAGGACTGCCTGGAGGACGGCGTCGGGGTCATTGGTGAGGCGTCCTTCGGGGGTGCGCACCGCGTGGATGGTACGGCGCGCCGTGTCCTCCAGGATGCGGCTGACGTACCGTAGGGACTTGTACGGCGTGTCGTTTCTGCCGTATCTTTCGCGTTCCTGGGCTGCTGCCGCTATGCGGTGGGCGTGCCATTCCTGGAGTTGGTGGCGGCGGGTGGTGAGGAGCGCACGGAGGTGGGCGTCCCGGTCTCGTGCCTCCGGTGTGCTGGGGCGTAGCAGGGTGGCGAGTTCCCCTTTCGTGGTCCAGATGTCATGGACGAGTTGCTGGAGGGTGAGGTCCGGTGCTGCTCCCGTGTGGTTGGTGTCACGCTCCATGCCGCATGCTTGTGCCGCCCGGCGCATGGCGGTGGTGAGTGTCGGTGCACCCGGGCGGCGTAGGATGGCGTGTAGGGCCCTGTTATACCTGTGCCAGGCGCCGTGGTCGTCCTCGGCCGGGAACTGCAGTGTGGGTGGGAGGGTGTCGTCTGGCAGGGTGGCTGCGGGTGGGGGTAGGTCGGGGATGATGAGGTCGATGTAGAGGGGCCGGTGGCCCGTGCCTGTGGGCGGGAGGTCCCCGTAGGCTGCTTCGTGGACGCGCACCGTGGTTGGGTCCCCGTAGCACGTGTCGATGCGGGATGGGTGGGTGCCGGCTTGGTGGGGGTAATGGGAGGGTGTGCCGGTGAGCCCTGCCGTGAGGTCGGTGAGGCCCAGCTGGTGCATGGCGTCCCGGACAGCTATGTCGGTGGCTGTGGGTGGGCCGGTGCGGTTGTCGTCGGTGGGAGCGGCGTTTAGGTTGCCTATGATGATGGTGGGTGCCAGGAGGGAGAGTCGGCGGTACGCCAGGCTCAGGGTGTCCAGGAAGTCCTTGGTCTCCTCCCCGAACGGGACGTGCGTGAGCAGCACGTTTAGCTGCCATCCGGGCCCCACGCACTCGTACGCCCCGAGGCGACCATCCACTCCGAGGTCGGGGTGGGCATGTACCGTGACCGATGTCTTGTGGTAGAGGGGTACCCCCCGTTCCCAGTGGGCGTGATATTTGTTCCCCTCTGGGTCCAGGATTGGTGCTGGTTCGGGTTGGTCCGCTTTGCGGAGGGCTTGCTCCAGGAACCCCAGGAGGTCTGCGCCTTGGGGGTGCGGCCCGGGCATGGCTTGCAGTGTGGCGGCCTTGGTGGGGTCGTAGGTGACCGCGGGCTCGTTGAGGATGTTGATGCGGGCGTGGGCTTCCGCAGGCGGCGGTTTCTGGGGACCGGTAGTTGGGGGGGCGGGCCGTGTCCGGCCCTGGCCCCGTCAGGCGTTGAGGAGGTCGATGACGCCCTGAGCTGTGGGTGCCCTGCGGTTCCGCTTCTGGGGTTGGGGTAGGGCCCATGCATTGTGGACTTCGCCCGTGTACTCGGTGCCGGTGAGGTGCTCCGTGTCGGGGGTGCACAGCTGCATGGGGACCATCTCACGACCGGCTTGGTCTCGCCAGAGTTCGATGGTGCGCCCCAGCTTCTTGTCGTTGGGGGTGGCCGGGTCCCACTTGACGTTGATCTTGAACCCCTGGTGGTCCCCGGTGACGCGGTACCGGTGCTTGACCTCCCCTGCGGCCCATATCCACTTGGAGGGGCCCGCGGCCGTGGGGTACTCGAAGGGCAGCTGCACCCGGGTAATGATGGCGTATTCGGGATACAGGGCAGCGGCTTCCTCTTTGGTCCAGCTCTTCGGCTTGGCCCTTGGCTTTGGCGCGGGTTTGGCCTGTGTGGAGGCCTTGCGCTTTTGCGCACCTTGGCGGCGTCGGGCAGCGGGTTGTCCCCGTTGGGGAGGTGCGCCCTGGGGCCGCTGTACGGGTGCGTGGCCCGGTGCAAACACGGGGTGTTCGCGTGCGGCTGGGACGTCGGGCTTGGACGTGGGGACGGGGTCCGCCAGTTGGAACACTTGCTTGGTCATGAGGCCAAGCACTTCCTCGGCCTCCTGCAGGGCGTCGGGCGGGTTTGTGGGCCAGGTGAGGAGCCGGTGCCCGGTGCCTGCCCCGTGGCGGCGCATGTGGGCCGTGTAGCGGGTGGCGTGGCGTGTCCACGCTGGGGTGCGTTCCGGGGGGAGGGGGCCTTCTGGCGCCCCCTGCGCCCAGTAGAGGGCGTAGTGCAGCGCTTCCCAGGCTGCCTCTGGGGCGTGGGGGATGCGTGCGGCGAGTCGCAAGCGGTCTCCTCCGCGTGGTGGGGGCGGGACTTCGCCGTCGGGGGCGTGTGCCGTTGCCCGTCTGACCTTGCCGTGGTCGTCCCATTCCACCGTCCACCAGGTGTCCCGGTGTTTGAGGATGTGGACCTCCGTGGTGGCCGGGGGGGCGTCCATGGCGTCCCAGCTGACGAGCTGGATGGGGCGGACCGCAGGGTGGGTCTTCGGGGGTGCTCGCATGTTGAGGATTTGGTGGATGTCCTCGGCGGTGGGGCCCGTGTCGAGGGGGTCCTGCGCTGCTTGGGCTAGAGGTGGGGAGGGGCGGTCCTCCCAGAGGCGGGATGCGGACGCCGTGGCGTACATGGCTGCGATCAGGACGTGTTCCGTCAGCCCTTCCACCATGAGGTGGTTTTCCCCCTCCAGGTCTCGGGGGATGGCGGCTTCCGCCTTTAGGGTGAGGAGTGCGATGGCGCGTTTGGGTCCAGGTGTGGCGTGTGTCGGCTCATCTGGCGGGCGTCCGTCGGATGGGGTGTGGGGGGGGCGCTTCTGGAAGGGGGATGGTCCCACCGCCAGGTGCTCGACAAGGTGTAGTGGTATGGCGTGGTGGCGGTCCGCCGCGGGCAGGAGGTAGGGGTGTGGGTCTCCGGGCACCGTGCCGAGGAATATGCCCCCCCTGTAGGTAGGGGTGGGCAGGGGTTGCTGCAGAGCGCCTGCGCATGGTAGCGCGCACCGAGGGTTGCAGTGGGTGCATGGGGCTGTTATGGGGTGCGGTACCGCGTACACGGTGAAGGGCCCTACCGCTCGCTGGATGTGGCGGGGGATGATGTTGCGGAGGTCCGCCACCCGTGCCGTGCGGCCTTCGCCATAGTATATCCAGAGCGTGTCCTCCAGTGCCATTTTGGGGCGTAGTTTGCGAGCCAGTAGGTTCAAGGTGCTTTTGTGGGTGGCCTCGGTGATGGTGCCGGGCCCAGCGTTAATGCGTGGGAGCAGGTGGCTTTGGTGTTGTGCTGCGGCCCGTCTGCGGGCGGTGTGGAGGGCGGTGCTGTCGGCGGGAGGGGGCGCGTGGTGGGTGGGCCTTTTGCGTGGGGTCGGGGCGACGTGTAGGGGGTGCTTCCATGCAGGGCGTGGGTGGTGTTGCGGTGGCTGGAGGCCAGGGTAGGTGGTGAAGGTGTATACGGTTAATGGGGGAGCGCTCATGCGTGGCCTGGAGGTAGTAGTGGTCGCGACCCGTGTTGTGGGTGACGATGACGTTGGGCGTTGGTATGTCGTAGTGGAGCGCGGTATTGGGGAGTTGTTTGGTGATGCGTGCCGTCGCGTCCCCTGTTTTGGGGGCGGTGTCGTGGGGCACGAGGATGTGGACTGCCCACGCATCGTGGGCGGGGAGGTCGAGGTCCGGTAGGGTGGGATGAATGGGGCGTCCCCGGAAGTGTGCGAAAGCTGGGTTGTGGCGTGCCGCCGTTTCCTTGATGATGGACGGTGCCCATTGGGGTGGCGCCCCAACTTGCTGGGCCATGGCGGCGACGGCGCGGGCGATCGCCGTGAGGTCTGGGCCGATGCCAGGCTGGTCTGCCGGTGGCTGCAGGCCCCCTTCTGGTGCGGGGTGGTGCCACCATAGGGTGTAGCCCTTTTGTGTGTTATCGTGGGGGGTGTGCACGAGGCCTTGGTGGTTGGAGATGGCGGTCTTGAGGGCTTCCGCTGCCTCGCGGTGGAGGGTGCGCGTGTAGGCCCAGACTCCGGTGGGGGGGGCCGCCCCGGTGTGGGATTCGGCCGTGGTGGGGGCCGGTTCGAGGGTGTGACTGGTGAGGGAGGGTCTGTGCAGCCCTTCGTGCAGGGAGGCGCACACGTGTGCCCACCTGTCCGCCCATCCCTGTTGGGCGCTTCCTGTGTCTGCTCCAGTGGGTAGTCGCACGATGACCACGTGCCAGGGGTGTGACCCCGGTACTACGGTGGGGGGTGTGGTGTGCTCGTGAGCGTGTAGCCATACTGCGGTGTCCGCGTTCGCCGTCACGTAGTCCTCTCCTTCCGCTGTGTGGACGTTTTCGACGGCGGCCTCTCCCTCCAGGGTGAGGAGGAGGTGTGTGCCGGGGGGCTGCGCGTGCGTCTCTGCGTCCCGGAGCCACAGGTACGTGAGCGCCACGGCGCCGGGGAGGATTTCCCCCCACGTGAAGGTGCCTTCGGGTGATGCCCACTGCAGGGGCAGTGTGCGGCGTCCCCGCGAGTCGTTGGTGGCGTGGTAGTCGTGGGGGAGGTGACGTTTGGTGAGCCGGTGCGGCATGCGTTCGGTGGTGGCCGTGGGGGGGTCCCAATTACATTCCTCCGGTGGGGGTGCGTCTGCGTCGTCCTCCTGGGGCTGGGCCAGCGGCAGCGCCTGTGCATTGGGTGCGGCGTCGGGTAATCCGCTGTGCGTGAGGGTGTAGAAGCCCTCGGGGGTGAGTTGGAGGACGATGTCCCACTTCGCCGTGTGCTCTGGGGACCACTGGTGGGGCCCGTCCTGCGGTCGGTGGAGGGTGACCTGGTGGCCCCATCTCCAGCTGTGGTAGGCGAGGAGGCTGAGGACGGTGTCTTGCTCCGGGTCCTCCACGCTTTCCATGTATGCCGTCATGTCGGTGACGTCGACGGCGTACTCGTCCTCCCATTCTTGTGTGGGGGTGCCTGGAGGGGGGGGGGCGGTGGTGTACCCGTGGAGTCCTGGTCCCGTGACGTCGGGCAGGTCGCGCTCGAGTGACGCCCGGTACTCGGCGGGCCCGTTGCTGGCTTCGTGGGTGGGGTGGTGGCGTCGCAGGGCGTTGGACAGGTGCGTCCAGGGCGCCCTCTCGCGGGGGGGGGGGCGCGGGGGGGCATTTTGCGGGTTGGGGCCTGCGGGGCTGCTTGCTGTGGGCTCGAGCTCCGGCGGGGTGAGGTCCATATGATGCTCCGTGTTCTCCGTGTGTTGGAGTTCCAGTTCTAGCAGGCTGTCGATGTCCAGGGCCATGGGGTCATCTTGCGTGTTCACGTGCTGGGGTGTTGCGTCATGGCACGGTGGGCGTGTGATGCTGGTGTTCGGGGCATGTGCGGCGGCCGGTGCGGGGTCGTGCGTCGGGGGAGGCGCGCCGTTTGGCGTGGCTGTGGTGTGTGGCTGCCCGCTGGTGGCTGTCCTGGCCGGTGGTGTTGCCCCTGTGTGCGGTTCGGGTTGTGGCCGGTGGTGGGTGCTGAGCTGGCGCGAGGTGTGCGGGGTTTCCAGGGGTGGTGCCGGTGGGGTGGGGTGCGGGGTCGGTGGGGCGTGGCTTCGTTCCTGTGTCGGTGGGCTGTTGTGTCCCGTGCCCCCGGGTGGGGGAGGGGGGTGCGGTGCGGTATGGTGGTGTTGTGCTGTGTGGTGGCCTTCCCGTTGGGGGGGGGGGGCGCCGTGTCCAGGTCTGGTGGGGTGGGCTGTCGCCTGTGGTTTGTCCTCTGGTGGTGTGGGGCAGCCCCGCGTGGTCTCTTGATCGTTCTCCTGGTGTGTTTCAGTACGTGGCCTGTGCGGGGTCGGTGTGGCGTAGGGCCTGGGGTCCCCTGGGGCGGGGTGTGCGGGACTGGAGTGTCGCAACCAGGGGGGTGTGGTCGTGTGGTGCTTGGGGGTGCCGGCCCGCCGTTGGGTTGGTCCGTTGGTGTGGGGTATTGCGCTTGCGGGGTCCGCGGGTCGGTGGGTCGCGGCTGCTTGGGCGTGTTGTGGCCCCGGTGCGGTGCCCGCGGGTGGTGTGTGGCGGTGTGTGGCTGGGGTGTATCGTTTCCACGGTGGGAGGGGGGCTATGTGCTCGGGTGTGGGGTGGGCCCGTGGTAGGATGCCGGCGGGTAGCGGGTGTCGGGGCCGCACTGTGGGTGGGTATTCCGCGGCGTCCCCTTGGTGCGTCCCGTGGTGGCCTCTGGCCGGCCGGCTGAAGGGGGTCTTTGGGGTGTACCGCATCCATGGGGGCAGCATTGTGTGTTGGGGCGCCGCAGCGGTGGGTGCGGCGGGTTTAGGGGGTGGGGCTTGTGTCGGTGTCGACCGTGTGTTTGGCGGCGGTGTGTCGTGTGTCGTCCTCGGCGGCTCCTCTTGGTGGTCTGTTGTGGTGGTGTCTGGGGGGTGGTCTTGGGCTTTGCGGTTCCTGGGAGGGTGCGGGACATGCGGGGTTGGGCTGGCTGGGGGGGGGGGGGCGCGCGTGTGTGGGCTTGCGTGTTTGCCCTCTGTTCCCCCCGTGGCCCCTTCCTCTGCATGTCCCTTACTCCTCTCTTTTCGCTGGCTTGTTTGGCTTTGTTTTTTTTTGTTTTTTGGGGGGCGGTGGCTGGGGTGCTGTACGTGGGTGTGGGTGTGTGCCGGTGTCGGCTCCCGGTTCCCAGACCGCCAGGGTGGGTGGCTGTGGCTCCTGGTTAGTGTCCGGGTGGCGTGGCCGGGCGTGGGCGTGCGTGTGGGTGTGTCCGTGGCGTGGGCTGCTGGGGTGGTGGGCAGTGTGGGCGTGGTTGGTTTGTGTGGGTGTCGGGTATGTGTGCGCCGAAGGCGCAGTGGGTTGGGCTGGGGCACCGTGGGCGATGCAGTGGGTGGAGGTGATGCTGATGTAGGCGTCGGAACGGGTCCGTGTTGTTGACGTGGGTGCTTCGGGTGACGCGCCGGGCGGCGACGGGGTTGGTGATGTTGCTGGCGTCATAGGTGACGGGGCGGGCGCTGGGGGGGCCTGCGGCTCCGGTGGTCGTTGTAAGTGGTGCGGTGGGTGGTGGCGCGACTGGTGGTGCCGGCGGTGTGGGTGTTGCCGGCGACGTCGATGGTGAGGGTGCTGTGGGTGATGTCATGGGTGGTGGCGATGTTGATGTGGGTGCTGTAGGTGGTGTGCCGGCTGGTGGCGCCGCTGGTACTGTCCCTACGTAGGGTGTTGCCGGGGGTGCTGTGGGTGGCGGTGTCGTCGGTGGTGCCGATGGTGAGGGTGACGTAGGCGCTGCACTGGGTGGCGGTGTCGTCGGTGGTGCCGATGGTGAGGGTGACGTAGGCGATGCACTGGGTGACGGTGAGGCCGGTGTGCGCCGTAGGTGACGCGTTGGTCACGGGTGGTGGGGGGCCGGAGGGGGGTTTGGCGTTGGTGCAACGGGCGATGGTGGCGTTGGTGCTGCAGGTGGTGGCTTGGGCGTTGGTGCTGTTGGTGATGCCGACGGGGTGGTTTGTCTGCCTGTCTGCCCGCGGAGTCGGTGCCGGTGTTGGGCGGTTGCCTGTGCTTGTGGTGGTCGGTGCGCCGGGCGCTTGGTGGGCGTGGCCGGGCGCGGGTGTGCGTGTTGGTGTGTACGTGGCGCGGGCTGCGGGGGGTCTGCGGGCGTCGGGTGCGCTGTTGCCGTGCGTGTGGTGGTTTGTGTTGTCTGGTGGAGCGTGGCCGGTGTGTGCGTTGCGTGGGTGTTGTGGGGTCTGGTCGGCGTGGGTGGTGTCGGTGTGGGTGTTTGGGGTTGGGTGCTGGTTTTGGGCGTGTCGTCGGCGTGGTGTAGTCGGGCGTGATGGTGGTGCCGCTAGCGGCGTCGATGGTGACGGTGCTGCAGGTGGTAGGGGTGGGACGGTGGTGTTGGCGGTTTCCGGTGTGGGTGGTGTGAAGTGTGGGGGTGTGGCAGGTGCGGTGCGGGGCGGATGGTGGTGTGCGTGGCGCCGGCGTCGCGAGTGCTGCCGGGGGGGAGGGTGTCGTTGGTGATGTTGTGGGCGGCCGGTGGTGGGTGGTGGTGGTGGTTGTGGCTGGACTGCTTGGTGGTTGTGGTGTCGGCGGGTGGCTCTGTGTGTGGTGGCGGGTGGGCGCGCTTGGTGGTGGTGCTGGTGTGTCCTTGCGGGTGGTGTTGGGTGTGGTACCATTGGGCGTGTGGTTTGCGATAACTGAGACGGCGGCTGCTCCGTAGCCGGCAGGGGTTGGGTTCACTGCCGGGCGCACACACGTCCCTCCGGACGGCGGCTGTTTCGTAGCCGGCAGGGGCTGGGTTCACTGCCGGGCGCACACACGTCCGTCCGGACGGCGGCTGTTTCGTAGCCGGCAGGGGGTGGGTTCACTGCCGGGCGCACACACGTCCATCCGGACGGCGGCTGTTTCGTAGCCGGCAGGGGCTGGGTTCACTGCCGGGCGCACACACGTCCATCCGGACGGCGGCTGGTTCGTAGCCGGCAGGGGCTGGGTTCACTGCCGGGCGCACACACGTCCATCCGGACGGCGGCTGTCGCGCTGTGGGGACTGCGGGGCTTGGACTTGTTCTTGGCGGCTCGTTCGTCGTCGGGTGTGGGTGTTTGCCGTGGTGGTGTCGTGTTTTTGTGCCGTGGTGCGTGCTGGCGTGCGGTGCTGCGTGTGTGCCCTGCTTGGCCTGTGTGTGGCGCGCGCTCCTTGCCCGGGCGTGCTGCTGCGCAGGCGCGGGGACACACCCTCTCTCTGGCGGGCCCGTTTGGCTCCATGGCGGGCCCTGTTGGTGCCCGGCTGTGGCCCGGCGCGCGGCAGTGGGGTGTGTGCTCGCTGGGGGGGGGGGGTTCGGACCCCTCTTCTCGCTTTCCCCGCCTTGTCCCTCTGTCCCTCTTCGCCGGCCTGCCCTGCCTGCCCTCCCTCTTCGTACCCGCTGGGTTGGCCTTGGCCGGTCGGTTGGTCTTGGCGGTCTGACATTGTGTTTCTTTCCTGCAGGGCGGCGTGGGCTGGGTTCGTTTTGGGGGCGGGTTGCTCGTGTGGTGTGCCGCGCCGCTTGGCTCCTGTTCACCGGTGTGCACGCTCCGTGTGTGGTGTCGTGTGTACGGTGTCCTGGGCCTCCCGGCTCCTGTTCACCGGTGTGCACGCCTTGCGTGTGGTGTCGCGTGTATGGCGTCCTGGGCCTCCTGGCTCCTGTTCACCGGTGTGCACGCCCCGCGTGTGGTGTCGCGTGTACGGCGTCCTGGGCCTCCCGGCCCCTGTTCACCGGTGCGCACGCTCTGCGTGTGGCGTTGCGTGTACGGCGTCCTGGGCCTCCCGGCTCCTGTTCACCGGCGTGCACGCTCTGCGTGTGGTGTTGCGTGTACGGCGTCCTGGGCCTCCCGGCTCCTGTTCACCGGTGTGCACGCCCTGCGTGTGGCGTCGTGTGTACGGCGCCCTGGGCCTCCCGGCTCCTGTTCACCGGTGCGCACGCTCTGCGTGTGGCGTTGCGTGTACGGCGTCCTGGGCCTCCCGGCTCCTGTTCACCGGTGTGCACGCCCTGCGTGTGGTGTCGTGTGTACGGTGTCCTGGGCCTCCCGGCTCCTGTCCACCGGTGTGCACGCCTTGCGTGTGGTGTCGCGTGTACGGCGTCCTGGGCCTCCCGGCTCCTGTTCACCGGTGTGCACGCCCTGTGTGTGGTGTCGCGTGTACGGCGTCCTGGGCCTCCCGGCCCCTGTTCACCGGTGCGCACGCTCTGCGTGTGGCGTTGCGTGTACGGTGTCCTGGGCCTTCCGGCTCCTGTTCACCGGCGTGCACGCTCTGCGTGTGGTGTTGCGTGTACGGCGTCCTGGGCCTCCGGGCTCCTGTTCACCGGTGTGCACGCCCTGCGTGTGGTGTCGCGTGTACGGCGTACTGGGCCTCCCGGCTCCTGTTCACCGGTGCGCACGCTCTGCGTGTGGCGTTGCGCGTACGGCGTCCTGGGCCTCCCGGCTCCTGTTCACCGGTGTGCCCGCTCTGTGTGTGGTGTTGCGTGTACGGCGTCCTGGGCCTCCCGGCTCCTGTTCGCCGGTGCGCACGCTCTGCGTGTGGTGTTGCGTGTACGGCGTCCTGGGCCTCCTGGCTCCTGTTTACCGGTGTGCACGCTCTGTGTGTGGTGTCGCGTGTACGGCGTCCTGGGCCTCACGGCTCCTGTTCACCGGTGTGCACGCCCTGTGTGTGGTGTTGCGTGTACGGTGCCCTGGGCTCCCTGGCTCCTGTTCACCGGTGCGCACGCCCTGCGTGTGGTGTGGTGCGTACGGTGTCCTGGGCCTCCCGGCTCCTGTTCACCGGTGTGTTCGCTCGGTGTGGGTGTGTGGTGGTGGGTGGGCGTGCTTGGTGGCGGTGTCGGTGTGTCCTTGCGGGTGGTGTTGGGTGTGGTACCATCGGGCGTGTGGTTTGCGTTTATTGGGCACTCACCCCTCCGGGTGGCGCGGGCCCGGTGGTCCGGTAGCCCGTCCGGCAGGTGGCGCCGGGTGCTCACGCGTCCCTCCGGACGGCGGCGTGGTGTTGCGTGTACGGCGTCCTGGGCCCCCCGGCTCCTGTTCACCGGTGTGCACGCTCTGCGTGTACGGTGTCCTCGGCCTCCCGGCCCCTGTTCACCGGTGCGCACGCCCTGCGTGTGGTGTTGCGTTTACTGGGCACTCACCCCTCCGGGTGGCGCGGGCCCGGTGGTCCGGTAGCCCGTCCGGCAGGTGGCGCCGGGTGCTCACGCGTCCCTCCGGACGGCGGCGTGGTGTTGCGTGTACGGCGTCCTGGGCCTCCCGGCTCCTGTTCACCGGTGTGCACGCTCTGCGTGTACGGTGTCCTGGGCCTTCCGGCTCCTGTTCACCGGTGTGCACGCTCTGTGTGCGTGTGCGGTGCCCTGGGCCTCCCGGCTCCTGTTCACCGGTGTGCACGCTTCGTGTGTGGTGGCGCGTGTACGGCGTCCTGGGCCTCCCGGCTCCCGTTCACCGGTGTGCACGCTCTGTGTGTGGTGTTGTGTGTAGGGATGAGGAGGAGGTCGCAGTGATGCAGTTGTGCAGCGATGAGGACGAGTCCGTGGTGATACAGTGATGCAGGGATGAGCACAAGGCCGTGGTGATGCAACGATGCAGTGATCAGGACCCGGCCGTGGAGTGCCCCGGACTGCATCATCTGGGGCCGCACAAGAGAGAGCAGCCACAACCCGCAGGGTTGGATCATCCGGGAAAAAATGAACGGACATCCTGGACTTGATGATCGGGGACGGAACAAGCAGGAGGAGGCACCAACCCCCAGACTGGATCATCGGGGGAAAAGGGGCGGCCTGACGCCCCGGACTGGATCATGCAGGGCTGAACAAGAAGGGGCGGCCACAAGCCCCAGGACTGGATCATCTTGGGAAATGTGGCCTGTTGCCCCGGCCTAGATCATCCGGGTCGGATGAAGCAGGAGGAGCCACCAACCCCGGACTGGATCCTCCGAGGAAACGTGCCGGGCAGAGCGCCGGACCGGATCATCCGGGCCTGAAGAAGAGAGATCGACCACGACCCGCACGACTGGATCATCCGGGGAAATGGGGACAAACGCGCCGGACTGGATAATCCGGGGGCTGAGAAAGAAGGAGCGGCCACAACCCCGAGGATATGGACATCCAGAAAAATGTGAACTGACGCCCCGGACTGGATCATCCGGGGCGGTTCAAGCAGGAGGAGCTGCCGCCCCCCGGACTGAATCGTCCGGGGAAATGTGGCGGCCCAACGGCCCGTACAGGATCACCCAGGGCAGAACAAGAACGAACGGCCACAAACTCTAGGATGCATTATCCAGGGGAAATTTGGCTCGACGCCCCGGGCAGGATCATCTGGGGCGGATCAAGTAGGAGGAGCCACCAACCCCCGGACAGCAAAAACCGGGGAAAAGTGGCGGCCAGAAGCCATGCAGCGGCCGTTGTGCTGCAGCGCTGCAGTGATGAGGACGAGGCTGTGAAGATGCAGCAGAGCAGTGATGAGGACGAGGCCAGGATGATGCCGTGATGCAGTCATGAGGAGGATGGGGTGGTATTGCAGTGGTCCAAGGATGAGGACCAGCCCGTCGTGATGCAGTGATGCAGTGATGAGGACGCGGCCGTGGTGCTGCAGCCAGGCAGTGATAAGGACAAAGCTGTGGAGTGCCCTGGACTGGATCTACTCAGCTGCTGAAGAAGGAGCGGCCAAAACCCCCTGGACTGGATCATCCGGGGAAATGTGAACGGACGCCCTGGACTGGATCATCCGGGGCGGAACAAGCAGGAGGAGGTGCCGCCTCCCTGACTGCATCATCCGGGGAAAAGGGGCGACCTAATGCGCAATGGATCGCCCGGGGCTGAACAACAAGGAGCGGTCACCAACCCCAAGACTGGATCATCCGGGGAAAGGTGGCCTGACGCCTTGGATTGGATCATCCAGGGCGGAACAAGCTGAAGGAGCCACCAACTCCCGGACTGGATCATCGGAGGAAATGTGTCCGCCAGTGCCCGGGACTGAATCATCCGGCGCTGGACAAAAGGGAGCGGGCACAACCCGCAGTCCTGGATCATCCGGGGAAATCTGGACAGACACCCCGGACAGGATCATCCGGGGCAGAAAAATAAGGAGCGGCCACAGCCCAGAGGACAGGGACATCCGGGGAATTGTGAACTGACGCCCCAGACTGGATCATCTGGGGCGGATCAAGGAGGAGGAGCCGCCGCCCCCCGGACTGGAACATCGAGCAAAAAGTGGCTGCCAGGCGCCCGAGACTGGATGTTCCGGGGCAGAAGAAGAAGGAACGAACACAAACTCCAGGAAGGATTATCCAGGGGAATGTGGTCTGACGCCCGGGCCAGGATCACCCGGGGCTGATCAAGTAGGAGGGGCCACCACCCAACAGACTGGAGCATCCGGGGAAAACTTTCAGCCACAGGGGAGGCAGTCATAAGGACGAGGAAGTGGTGATGCAGCGCAGCAGTGATGAGGACGAGGCCGCGGTGATGCAGCGAAGCAGTGATTAGGACGGGGCCGTGGTGATGTCCGGGAGGCCCCAGCCGGATAGCTGGGAGCCACAGAGCAAAAAGGCCGTGGTAATGCAGCGCTGCGGAGATGAAGACGAGGACGTGGTTATGTAGCGATGCTGACATCAGGACGAGGCTGTGGTGATGCAGCCATGCAGTGATGAGGACGAGGCCATGGTGATGCAGTGATGCACTGATTAGGACGAGGCCGTGGAGATAGAATGATGCGGTGATGAGGACAAGGCCCTGGTGTTGCAGTAAAGCAGTGATAAGGAGGAAACCGTGGTGATGCTGTGATGCAGTCATGAGGACAAGGCTGTGGTGATGCAGAGATGCAGCGATATGGATGAGGCCATGGTGAGGCAGTGATGTAGTGACCACGAGGAGGCCGTGGTGATGCAGCGATGCAAAGATGAGGACGAGGGCATGGAGTGCCCAGGACTGGATAATCCAAAGCTGAACAAGAAGGAGCGGCCACAACCCCAAGAGTAAGTAAGTAAGTAAGTAAGTAAGGGCGGCCGCGTCCGCAGCCTCATCTGACATCCCGGTGTTTGTTTTACATGTCAGCGGCCTCTGGCGGGAAAGAGAGCTCTCCAACATCAGTTACTCCGGCGACCCTTGTCTCACATAACGGCTGAGGACTTCAACCAGGTTCCCTTGGGGCATGACGGGCGGTAGGTTTCCTTCAGTCGCTGCCCTCACAGTTTCAGCTCGATCCGGTCACCCGTCGAAGGATCCTCCGGCCTTCCCCCGCTTGCACAGCCTTTAGGGTGCCTGAAGGCGGGTTCCCTGTGGAGAGCCGTCGCCGACAGCGCAGCATTGCTCTCAACCACATTCCACCCCTCCCTCTCCCTCACGGGCTGGAGTACCCACTTGGCTCCCGGAAGCAATTGGTTTTTGTCCATCCGCGGCTGGAGGCCTGGGGGGACCATTTCCACGTACCCCCGAGTTCTGCTCATGCGTGAACCTACGTGTACTTAGGCCATTGATCAGGGGGCCTCACCGTCAACGCTCAACCCTGTGGACACCTCACGGCCGTCCCGGAGTTCAGGGCATTTTTCCAACTTCCCGTGGTCAGTCTGCCCATGGTTGGCTGATGGTTCACCACTCCATGGCAACTGGTTTCTGGATCCCAAGGAGCTGTTGCTTGGCGCTTTCTGACACCCATCTTTCCCTGCTCTGCTTTGTTCGCAACCCCGCGATTTTCCGGTCCGCTTTGCCACATCGTGTCACTGGCCCGATCCCCGCGTCTCGTGGTTTCCTGTTCGCAAGGGGCTGTTGTGCGGCCCTTATCACACCCCTACCCTGACCCGTCCCCTCATCCCATCCCTCATCCCGTGTTTATACCCGACCGGGCTGCCAGCAACCCAGTGGCACGGGCTTCCTGACGGTGGACCGTTTTGTGCGCCTTGCACCGGTTGCTCCTATCCCGGCCCCCTTTTCTCGCGCACATGGTGCGTTCTCCTGTCCAGTCCCGGATGATCCTGTCCGGGGCGTCTGGCCACATTTCCCATGTCGAGGCCCTATTGACCTACCTGTGTTTTGGCAGGAGAACACAGCGCCTGTATGCGGCTGTGGCCCAGCAGGGACACCACTACACGTACCCCCAATAGGGCCTTGAAGGGAGGTGTGTTCTGTATGCTTGCACTGCATCTGGTCTTGCCGTCCTTGACGTCGTTGTCCAGACGTCGCTTGGCCGATGGCCATTCTGATGTTTGTCCCTCGCCATTCCTGGCCGGTGGGTCCTTCATTCCTCTGTTCCCCCCATACCTGACTCGGGCGTGTAGCTGTGTCTGTGATCTGCGCCCTTGGTCATGTAGGGTTGGGAGCCCAAGTGATCCACCTGTGTTTGTGCACGAGAACACAGCGTTTTGTTTCGGCTGTGGCCTAGCAGGGACGCCACTACACGTACGCCTGCTAGGGCTTGGAGGGATTAAGTGCTCTGTTGTGGTGCCCCCCTTGCGTCAGTGGTAACAATGTTGATGTCGTCCAACCCCTCCAATTCGAGGGAGAGGGCAATTCCGTTGTTGTTCCCTCGCCAGTCCTGGTATGGTTGCTTTACTCTTTTGTTCCCGCCATTTGTGGCTTGGGCACCTTGCTGTGCGTGTGACTCTGCCCTTGGTTTAGCTGGGTGGGCGGCCCTTGGTGCACACTTGACCCTACGTGTCCCGCCTGCAGTAGGAGTGACTCTTGCATGGTGGGCGTGAGGAGAGGCGTAGCTACCAGCACTCACGTCTGGCGTGCTATACCCGGATTACCGGGCCCGCCTCCGCGCGCCCTGTCGGGCCCGGTACTCGCCCGGACAGGGCGTCAGCCCCAGATGATCCACTCCGGGGTGCCAGGCTGCCACTTGTCCATGGATGATCCAGTCCGGGGGGCGGCAGCTACTGCTGCTTGATCCGCCTCGGATGATCCAGTCCGGGGCGTCAATCCCAGATGATGCTCTCGTCGTGCTTTGGCCGCTCTTTCTTGTTTTGCCCCGGATGATGCAGTCCAGGGCACTTCATGGCCTCGTTGGCGCTTTGCTGCATCACAACGGCCTCGTCTGGGTCTCCGCATCACTGCATCACCAAGGGCTCCTCCTCTTCGCCGCCTCACTGCTTCTCCACAGCCTCGTCCTCTTAGCTGCTGGTCCGCATCACCACGGCCTTGTCCACTCGTTTACGCCACTGCATCACGACGGCCTTGTACTCACCAGGGTTGCTCTGCCTCCCCTCAGCCTCGTCCTTATCTGCAGCACGACTGGCTGGTCCTCACCGCTGCTTCTCTGCATCACCGCGGCCTTATCCTTAGTTCTGTTTCTCTGCTTCACCACGGCGCCATCCTCATTATTGCTGCACTGCGTCTCCTTGGCCTCCTCCTCATCTCTGTATAACTGCATCGCCATGGCGTTGTTCTTTGTGTTGCTTCCGGACATGACTCCATCGCTGCACCACCTTGGCCTCGGCCTCTTGTTTTCTTCGCCTCCGGCCGCCACTTTCCCCTGGACGCTCCAGCACGGGAGGTGGGGACTCCTTCTGCTTGATCCGCCCCGGGCAATCTTGCCCGGGGCGGCAGGCCAGCCCTGATCCAGCCTTGGGAGTTTTGGCAGCTCCTTCTGGTTCTGCCCCGGATGATCCAGTCCGGGGCGTCTGCCCGCCACTTGTCCCTGGATGATCCAGTCCGGTCCGCAGCGGCTCCTGCTGCTTGACCCGCCCTGGATGATCCAGTCCGGGGCGTCAGCCCGCCGCTTATCCCCGGATGATCCAGTCCGGAGCGGCGGCTCCTGCTGCTTGTTCCGTCCCGGATGATCCAGTCCGGGACGTCTGGCGGCCACTTGTCCCCGGATGATCCTGTTCGGGGGGGCGGCGGCTCCTGCTGCTTGTTCCGACCCCGATGTTCCAGTCCGGAGCGTCCGAACTCCTCCCTCTGCATTTTGCTGTCGTTTTGTTTTCGCCGCTCCGTCTTGTTTCGCCCCGGATATTCCAGTCTGAGGCACTCCATGGCTACGTCGCCACGTTTCTCCATCTACACAGCCTGGTCCTGGTCACATCATCGCTGCATCCCCTCGGGCTCCTCTTCTTCACTGCTTCACTGCTTTTGCTCCGCCTTGTCCTCTTGGCTGCTGCACCACATCCCCACGGCCTCACCCACTTGTGTGCATCGCTGCATCACCTGGGCCTTGCCTCATCATGGTTTCACTGCATCTGCTCGGCCTCGTCCTCATCTCCGCTTCTCTGCATCACCACGGCCTTGCCCTTATGGCTGCTGCTGTGCTCACGGCGGCCTCACTCCCTGGACTGCTGAATTGTCTGCTTCCGCCCGGCCCCGCGACATCTTTGCTGCACTGCCTCTCCTCGGCCTCGTTCTCTGCCCTGTGTCACAGCTCCTCCTTGCAGTTGTCCTTTGTGCTGCTTCCAAACCTGTCCGGGTGGTGTGGGCTCCTCCTGCTTGATCCACCCCGGACGATCCTGCGCAGAGCGTCTGGCCTCTTTTCCCCGGTTGATCCTGTCCTGGGGGTGGTGGCCGCTCCTTCTTGTTCTGCCCCGAACGATCCAGTCCGGGGCGTCTTCTGCCTCTTGTCCTTGGGTGTTCCAGTCCGGGGGGCGGCGGCTCCTGCTGCTTGATCCGCCCCGGATGTTCCAGTCCGGGGCGTCCGCCGCCACTTGTCCCTGGATGATCCAGTCCGGGGGGCAGCGGGTCCTCCTGCTTGATCCGCCCGGGAGGTTACAGTCCGGGGCACCAGCCCGCCACCTGTCCCCCAAATGATCCAGTCCGGGGGGCGGCGGCTTCTGCTGCTTTCTCCGCCCCGCATGATCCAGTCCAGTGCGTCTGGTCTCCTGGGCGCTCCTTGGCCAAGTATCCACCTCGCTGCAGCTCTTCAGCCTCATCCGCGTCTCCGCCTCTCTGCTTCTCCACTGGTTTCACGGGCTCCACGGGCGGCGGTGTGCATCTTCATGGCCACGCCTGGTTAAGTGTTGCTTGGCAGCGCCTCCTGTGCGGTGGTTGTGTGCTTGTGGTGTACGCTGTCCGGGTTTGCGGCACCTGGTGGCCGTTGTTGCTTGGCACGTGGTCCTGTGCCGTGGTTATGGCCGGCAGCGTGCCTCTCTGGCGTGCCTCTTTGCCCCCTGTTGGTGTGCCGCGCCTCGTCTGGTCCGGTTGCTCTCGGTACTCCGGTCGGCTTTCCTGTCGCTGTGGTGCTTTCCCCCACCCCGGGGGCTCTCGCCCCCAGATTTACCCGGCAGCTGCCCGGGGAACGTGGAGGCCGGCCGAGAAACGGGCTCATGGTGCCTGCCGCTGGCCCCCGCCGAGGCGGGGGCACTGGGCTTGCTCCGCGTTGTACCCGTTCGGTGCCCTGCGATGGCGTTGTCTCTGGCAGGTCCCTCCAGGTGCGGTCTTGGGCTGCGTGCGCTGCGGTGGTTTGGCGTGTGTGGACCCGGTCATTGATGCGTCCCGTTTCCCGTACAGTCCGTCGTTCGACGGGGGACTCGGCGGGTGCAACGAAGCTGTTTTGAGAAAAGGTTTCTGGTTTGCTCACACTTGTGCTTGTTCCTTGTATTTGCTTTAGAAAGCCCTTGCTGATTTTCCACAACTCAAAATAAAGTCCACACAAAGGTAATGTAGAGCAAGTCCAGGCACCGGATCAATCAAATCAGGATAGATCTTTCCACAATCAAAACATGTGTAACAAAGAGGGGCTGCAGATAGACAAAGATAGATCTAGATACAAAGCTCCAATAGTCTATAAACAAAATAGATGATTTCATGTGGAAACTGGCATGACTCAGGCCTCCAAGATAGCACCATGCACTTCATGTGCACTTTCTTGGATAAAATGGAGTTGGTTAGGAATCTGGGGCAAAGGGGCTGGGCCAGACACAGAATATGGCTTGGCCAGCATGGCCAAGGATCTGAACTCAGAATTAGTTAAAAGGTGAAACCACAATAAGTGGTAGAATCAGTTGAGTATAGGGATCTTGAGGTGGGGGACCACCTGGCTTAACCTACAAGGCCTTAGGCAAGAAGTGCCTACTTGACTTTGGTATTACCTCCATGAAGGAAGATAGCTCCGCTCAGTTGAGTGGTAGGGGTGACTTTCATGGGGGGCTAGGGTTATAACCCTAGTTACTTTGGAAAGTGTACTTGAAACCTCAAAAGAGTGATCAAAATGATTAAGTCAGTCTCAACATCAACAAAAAGTATTTTGGGGGGGGGCTTGGCCTGCATCCAGTCCCCCAAGAAGGACATGGCAGTGCCTTTTCCTTACTCCCCCTTGGAGTACTAGTTGATCCCACTAGTAGGACCATGGACGAAAGCTCCATTTTCCCCAACATTACCCCAGAAAATGCATTAAACCAGCTAATGACACCCCCATCAGCTCAAAGAAGCCTATCACACTGCAGGTCCCCTTGAAAAACAGTGTAATGTACCGTCAATGATGTCTCTTCGATGGCGCATTCCTCAAAAGTTGCCAGCGTGCGGCGAAAACGTTTGGTAAAATTTTGAGGGTAGTGGGGTTTGAACCCAGGACTCCATCCCTAGAGCACACATGCTTGCCCACTAGGGTACAGTCGAATGCTCTAATGCGGACAGGGATCGCTGTATAAACAGCGTTTTGGTAAACGTCCTGACCAAGGGCTAGGGTGGAGCAATACTCCCAATGGAGGGCACAAAGCTCCAGGGGCTGATAAAAAATAGAAAATGGAACCAACAGGGAGTGAATCCTGTTGTTTAGCGAAAGAGGTAGCGATCTAAGAAGTCACATCGCTAAAACGTGACGAAAAGACGTTAGATATCGTCCTTTTTGGGCCAAAACCTAAAGTCCCAGACGAGCGAAGCAGGAGCGCACTCCCAAACAATAAGGTTTGCGCAAGCAAAAACGGTTCCTGGACAAGAAGGTACGACCTGTGGTTTTTAAAGCTTGTAAAAGAAAATTTTGCAAAGTTGAATCAAACATTTCATAAACTTTACTAAGACGTATTCACCAGAAACCTACACAACAGAGCAGGTGGGCAACCCACCTCTCAGGTATGTTTGTGTCATGTCACACGCATGCATTGCGTTTGTGGTGGTAGTTACGTTAAAGCGCTAGGGTTGTCACCGTTGTGTTTGTTGGGGGTTCGGGCGTTCACTTCATTTGCTCTGCACAGGTCAAAACTAAAATGAAAGGTATGTGAAACGAATGGAGCCCGCAGCGCGCACTTAGGGTTAGTGTATGCGCTGTGCTCGCGATGCATGTGCCTAATCTAGGCATTCACACGTTGTGGCGCTTCCCTTGAGCACCCATCCATCCTTCTCTTCTCTTCACAGGTCAGAAGGGAAAGTGCTTGCTCGTCCTCGTCTTGCCATACCGCTAAAATAGGGTTGCTTAAAACGCTTAGGCTTGTTTTGCACTGTGCAGTTGCTCGCCATTCCCTCTCCTTTTTCCGCAGGAACCAAGGTAAGAAGGGCATGCATGACACACGATGCATTAATCATTTAGGGTTGTTTATAACTCGCCGTAGGGTTGTTTAAACGCTTAGGGTTGCCTTTGCGTTCGTGTTCCCTTCTGCATTCACATTGTGCGTGGTGAGTAAGGTAGGTAAGCCCAGGAGGAGCTCACCTGCCGGTTTAGTCTCGTGATGTTTGGATGAAGTGTGTTAATTTTAGGAAAGTAGATTGTTGTCCATCGCCTCCCTCCCCTGCATACGCACGATGCATTAAACGGATGTAGGCCACGCGCTGTGCACACGGTATAACCCTTGTTTAGGCTACCCAGGGCTCCGCCCTACGTTCTTTAAGAGAACGGGCGGAGTTCTTAAGTTTGCTTGCTTGCAGCTCCGTTAGAGGACAGTGTATTATTTTCTACCGCAAGACCTGTATAATACAGTGAGGGTAGTTAGGTTCCTCAGCGGCTAACCGAGCCTCATATGCCTTGGCTCTCAGGTGGGAAAGGGCAGGGTGATTGGTGCAGCAGCAGTTGCCTTCGGCGACTTCCCATTTTTCTGCCCAAGTTAAAAGAGGCGCAGATCACACAAACGAATTGGGTCAGAGAACGACTTCCTCATGGACAACCCTTACTACACGCTGTGCACACGGCACACCTTTCCTCCAACCCCTGTCATCGAAACGCGCGAGGGCGTCCCTGGCAGGCCACAGTTGCCTAGCGGCGCTGTCTTCTCTTGTAATCTCAATAGGGCTCATGACCTCTTTGTCATGGCCACACAGTAGTGTGTGTAGGGGTTAGGGTCAGCAAGCCTGGCAGGGACTGAGTGCGGTTGTGCTCAACCTGCCTTCGGAAGCTGGTGCTGGCATTAGTGAGTGTAGTGTAGTGGTGTCTCCTGCTCCGCAAGCTTTTCCTCGCGGGTAGGGGAGTGCGTTAGCTTTTGGCCTTTAGAAAAATGGGGGATTCGTATGCCCTTAGCACAGCTGGCCACCACACCCCTCTAGTAGGTAGGGCTCTTGCCGTCCTCCCCAAAGGATACGCGCCAGCACAGAAATTGGGCGCCATAGGAGTGGTAACAGTACCTGATTACCGCCTTCGGTCCGAGGTCAGCGACGCCCGGTCTCCGGGAGCCACGCCGAGGAGTGAAGTGAGACACATACAGACATACGTAGCACACTTAGGGGTATGGTAAGCCCGTCAGGTAGGGTAGAACGCCACGGGTCTGGACCAGTTACGGGTCTAACTGTGGGCACGCTTGTCCCCAAGGAGGGTGGACACACCTTGCTTCACAGCACCCTGCTTGTCATTCCCCCCTGGAGTAGAAAGCCACCGCTCTTTGTTTGCTCCCCAAGGTCGGAACCTCGGGGCAGATCCCATGCACCACATGGTCAACAAGGCACACACTTGCTGGGTTGCTACAAACCTGATAAGCGGCCATCTGGTTCACGCTGGTAACCATAGGCACGGGACTGCAGGGCACGGCCAGGGCAGGAGCAGTGCTCCGCAAGCAGCCGATGTGTAAATGTCTGGAGTGCCAAACCCGATTGAGGGTGGGAGTTAGTACATTCACCCTAACTGGAGCTCTACAGGAGTCCTGAACCTGTCCTGGCACACACTGAGTAGGCCTAGCTATCAGCACAAGAGTGCTGTCTGCCCCTGGGAGGTTAGAAGCAGAGTGGGCTGCGAGGAAAGGGCCTCAACTGTGAGTCTCAATCTGAGGGGAATCTGTTCACGTAGGCCAGCGTGTTCAGGTGATCCGTAGTTGAGGTGGTCACATGGAGGTGGGCACCCCGGACTGAACCGACCCCACAGGTACCTAGTCCAGCGCGTGGGCACATTCTTGGTACTACACTGCGCGGAGAAAGTGTGGTGGCAGGCTGGGGTAATAGGACGCACCGAGCATTGGGCTGCAAACAAGACAAGCGGCCTGGTGGTGTTCCAACTATCCTCACTGTTGCTTCTCCCTTGGTGCCAGGGAAGTGTACCTCCGGGGGGAGCCAATACTCCTGCGGGAGTGGCCTGAAGGAGACTGCCAACGGGAGGAGGGGATGTCTTGGGTATACCACCGCCTTCTGAAGCTTGCAACATCCTCAGTTCGGTTACGCACAGTAAATAGATAGGCACAAGGAGATTATTTTTTCTTTTTTCGCCTGGGCCAGAGTCTCAGCACGGGTTGGTAGCTGTCCCTCGTTGTTCTCAACGAGGTAGGAGCGAAAGATGGGGTTGATACTCCCATCTGGCTGTATAAATGCGGACATGGGTTCCCAGGTCGCCCCAGATAGCCCATATCCGTCCCACCGGGTAAGCAATTTCCAGCCCTGTTTATACTCGTGGCTGGCAATACCTGCAACCACGTAGTAGCCATCGACTGCCATCCCATCAGCAGTCATCTCTTCGAATTCGTTTGCCTTCTCAGGGTTGGCAGCGTTCTCTAGGTCGATGCGCTCGACCTCTCTATCAGACAGACGCCACTTGTCCGAAGACAGTTCGTCAGGCGAGTGGTAATGTCTCAGCTGCTTAGGTGCACACAGCAACTCTCCACCTAGGCGGGGACTGCACCTTACATGGATCGTGGATCCATCTATCTTTATAATCCGGTAAGGCCCAAAGTAGGGGTCCTGCAGACAGTTGCGGGGCCACGTGGGCAATCGCGAATGGTGTACCAGCACAAGGTACCCTACCTTGAAGGTGGCAGGACGTCTCCTCCGATTACGCCTAGTCAACTCACGGTCTCAAATGTGTTTCAGGTTAGCTCTAGCCAGGTTAGCCAGGTCCTGCCTATGCTCCAACCAATCCCCTACGGGGCTCTTGTAGTCCTCTGGAAAAGGGGTTTTGAAGAACCACGCAGGACGCCCCACATGGAACAGTTCATGGGGGGTATAGGCAGTTGAAGAACTCTCCTGGGAGTTCATGGTTAGGACAGCCCAGGGTAACAGACGTACCCAATCTTTGGTACGCTCCTGTTTCATCAAAATCCTCAGGTTCTGCTCCAACACACGGTTCTGTGTCTCGCACAAAGAGTTAGAAGTGTGAGTGTAGGGCACACATGTGGACACATGGACGTTCAGGGCGTCCAATACTCGCTTGTACCATCCGGTATCGCTCCGGATACGTACATCCTCGTCTGAGTGCACATCCTTAGGTGCCCCATAGTCTTCGAACCATTATTCAACTAAAGTTTTCACAGTCTGTTCCCCTGCGATCTTTTTGTTGCAGGGGAACGCACGGGTGAAAAGGGTCAGACCACAGGTGACAACCAAACAACTGTCGTAACCACCAAACTTAGGCAGACCGTGGATGAAATCCACGTACAACAGAGAGTTAGCACAGTAGGAGATAGGCCGACTGGAGACGAGTCCCTGGTCACGTGAGTCGCTCTGTTTGCTGGCCTGACAGCCACAGGAGTCCACTATGGACTGCATACGAGCACGTAGCTCAGCACAGATTAGTTGGGAGTAGAAGTGCTCCCTGAAAAAGTAAACAGATCGGTTGCACCCTGTGTGCCCAGAGCTGAGATGGGCCCACTGTAGGCAACCATCAGGTCGTGCCTCAGGCATGACTATACGGTCCTCATAATACAGATATTGGTTATCCTTATACCAACGGTCGCCGTCTGTCTGGCGTGCCTCAAGGCCATCACTGAGGGAGTTGAGTACGCATTTGTACTCAGCATGGTAGTCTCTCAGACTCCAGCCCTCCAGTACACCTGCAGTGCGCATGGATAGGTCCAGCTCGACATCCATGCGCTGGAACGCCCCTTTGGGCAACGCCTCCGAGCTCTCACCTAGGAGGGCGTCGAAGTTGTTACGAGAAATATATACAGCCATCTCGTTCTTCCTACCCTGGATATGGTGGACAGTCAGCCTGAACTCACTGAGGTGGGTCCACCACCGCTTTAGTTTCGCTTTTTCAGGAGGGGGACCCTTCTGAAACGCTTTCACTGGCCCTTGTTCACAGAGCCAGACGATAGGGTTAGTGCCAAGTAGACAGGACTGGGAAGAAAGCACGAGCATCCCAGCCAGGAGTTCGTGGTCGTAGGTACTGTAGTTGGATCGTGCTTGATTGTACTTCCAGTTCCAGTGACCAAGAGGTACCAGACGCCATTCATTGCCAGGGTAGTCATGCTGCAGGGTTCCATCGCGGTTCACACCTGAAGTTTGAAACTGGCAGTGAGACGGACAGCGGGGGTTTAAGCTCCTGCCACTGGTATAGCGTACCACCCCCCCCTACATCACAGGCATCTGTGACGAGTATTATCTCGCCCTTAGGGCGGGGTACCCCCAGGCAGTTGGTAGAGGAAATTTTCTTCTTCAACTCCTGGAAACAAGCCTCCTCCTTGTCCGTCCATCGCCAAGGATTGGTCTTTTTTCTAAAGTCAGTCAGGGGGGCTGATGAATACGTAAAATTGTTGATATGGCGCCGGTAAAAATTGCAGGCGCCAATGAAACTCCGAACGTCGTGCAGACCCTTCTTAGGGTCGTCACGTATCTGCATGTCCTGCAGGGGTTGCATCTTAGATGCGACTGGCTTCCACCAGCCATACCCAACATCAAACCCTAGATACTTCATCTCCTGTCACATGAACTCACATTTCTCGAGTTTGATGCGGAGATGGCTTTCCTGACAGACAGTGAAAAACTCTTGTAGGAGGAGGATATGATCCTCCTGGGTATTAGTACCCAGGCTCACGTCGTCGATGTGTGCCTCCATCTTAGCCCCGCGGGAAACCATTTCCTGTACAAGGGGTCTGCGTCTCACGATATATAGGATTTTATTCATTAGCTCCTGAAAGAGAGCAGGGGCATTGGCGACACCGAACGGGCATGACCTTCCAGCGGAAGACACGGCCCTGAGGGGTTTCAAAGGCGAGCAGTTCCTGGGCTGCTCCGGTTAGGTCTACCTGCCAGAAGCCACTGCGCTTGTCCATCTTAGTTTTGAATTGGCACTTAGTGATTCTCTCCAGGGTCTTTGCCATGTTGGGAATAGTCCCTGAGTGGTTCTGGGTCTTCTTGTTGACCGCACCGTAGTCAACAACCAAGCGCATAGCAGTGGAGCCAGGTTTAGCCACTAGAAAACAAGGGCGACAATGGCGGAAATAAACCCCGTGTTTATATTCCTCGACGAAACCAGCATCGATGCATTCCTGGATCTGGCGTTCGATCTCGTCGATCTGGTCTTGTGGGGCGGGGTATGGACGTCGTCTTACCACAGACCCTTCAAATTCTGGTTTGACTTTGAGGTCCATCTGGACCAGTTTTTTGCAAGACAGGGGTGGGGGCAACGCTCCAAAAACCTCCTGGTAATTCTGGATGAGCTTATTCAGACGGGGCTCTAGGTTCATGCTCTCCAGTTTCTGAAAAACATCCCCCGCAGGATGGAGGTTGCTCTTCCCTTTTTCCTGTTTCTTCATACGCCCCATTGTTTCAGGGGGTAGTTCATCCTCCAAGTCCCAGGCATAGTGAAGGGAGTAAACCAGAAGTACCTCAGGATCGGGAAGAGTCATCTCTTCATCATCCGCCTCGGACCATATAGACGTTTTCCAGGTCCTCTTGAGGAGGTCCAGGCAGGTCCGTCGCTCGGGGGGGGGGGGGCGCTGAGGACCTTCGTCCTCCACCAGGGTTACCCTTACCCCTAAGACCTCCAGGGTAAGCCCCCCCCCCTCAGGTGTTCCACCCTTACCGGCGTTCCTACGCCGTTCCTCTTCCGCTTTCTTTAGTTTTTCGGATTCGCGGTGTTTTATGTGGCATTCATCTTCATAATGCCTCCTCTCGCCGCAATATCCGCACCTTATCATGCAGCGGAAATGGTCTTGATGCTTTACCTCCTGACCATCTTTGTTTTTCTGGGTGCGTTTCAGTTGGAGCATGCACGCACTTCGCCCATCACAGTCGGGCGCGTGGCAGGGTCCACCCTTATCGTCCGTAGGACGAAAGTAGAAAAGATTGGGGGCCCCTTTACCTTTGGAGGGGGCGGTTTCAGTCATGTGCCTCAGCTGCCCGCAACGGCCCTTCCCAGGGTTAGAGTTGGGATGAGGCGACCTCTCTCCAAAAGACTTCTCGGCAGGGGTCTGCCTTCGCAGATGTTTGCGCAGATACTTGTCCATGTGGGAGTCATTCTGCCTCTCCATGGCCAATTCGATCAACAGACCGAGCAGGTCATCGTAGGAATGCGTCCGAGATTTCCTCTTGGACGTCTCTCTGCAGTTCCCCGAAGTCCTGGTAGGAATCTTCCCCACAAGCCACAGATGTGGCTCAGTTGGCCCATAGGACGAGGGGTTCATGCGCCCCATGAGCTCTTCCAACCTCGCCACGAACTCGGAGATGCGTGCAGCTGTGGGGAATTCGTGGAGAGGAGGCAGCTCCTCAATCTCCGTTCGGACACTCAGGTCCGTTTCGTAGACTGGATACATTTGCTCCAGTCTTTTCAGGAAGTAGCCACAGTTGGAGCTCTTCCTGAAAGCGGTCTTAACCTGCCGCTGAAGGAACTCCTTTTTGCACGACTTTTTGATGAGCGTGCATTTGGTCCGGACATCAGCGTGTTGCTGATCCGTGAGGAGCAAAAACTCAGGAAACTCCTCAGCCCGTTCCGGCAGGTTTTTGGGATCGCACTCGGGGAGTTCGATCTGAAGGTTCGCCGTAGCAATGGGCTTCGTTCCCCTACCTGGGAAGCCTGTGTCACCTGTACCACCTGAAGGGGGAAAGGGGTACACTGTGGCCAATGGGGCCAGTGCTGCAAGACCACAGCCTTTCATCTCAGCCTCTCTGGTGACACCTACACTGCAGACAGGCACAATTCTCACACGAGGGTGGAAAGGGTTAGGACAGGTGTCTATTGGGGAGCTGCGGATGCCTCTGCAGCTCTTCACGTCCCTGGTCAGCAGGTCAACGCCTGGGGACATAGTAGGTGGGGGCTCCTTCAAATCAGAGAGCCCGAATTTTGTCTTGAGTGCTGCTGACAATGCACTCAGATCTGGATCTTCATCCCCTGCCCGCAGGACCCGGGAAAGCAACTCCATGGTCTCATCGAGAGCCAGCTTAGGGGCTGCCATGCGTCTGGGCAAACCTCCATCCACGCACTTAGGTTCGGGTGCCACTCCCCTGTGACTGAGGCCAGGCTTCAGGCATTCATGCTCCTTCGGTTCCTCCGGAGGCGTAGGTTCTCCAGACACCAAGACGGGTTCCCACTCTGATGATTGGGCTGACGACGACCAGTCCATTCCGCCATGAGGTATTCTGAACGTCTCCTTGCCCCAAGTAGCTTTAAACATCGTTCCCAAAGGCGCATCCTTCCCCTTTCCTTTCCTTGCTGTCCTTCTCCAGGCCTTGACCTTGGCATTAGCCACTTCGATCCCTGAGGTAGGCGTAGTTTCGGACGGGGGCATCAAGGACACGACAGAAGCTAAGGCTGCTGCCACAGGGTCCTTGGCTTCGAGGCGCCTGAGGTTTGCCCGCGTTAAGCCGGGCGCCCGGGCGCTTGCGCTCAGGCAGACTCCTTCTGTATATATCTCTGTGGTTTCTTCCGCCCCTCTTGTTACTGCAAGTTCTCCTAGAGGACCAGTATCAAGGGGTACACCACTTGTAGATGTAGGTCGTGCTCTCACATCATAAGTCTTGGACCTGATGCTTGTGATCGGCACTGTTTTGCACCTGAGCGTGACAGACATCTTCACAGTTCAGGAAACAAGTTTTTCTTGGTGTTCTTTGTGTTCTGCTTTAGTCTTCTAGGGACTTCCTGTGCTACCAGAAAAGGTAGTTGGTCTGCTCACACTTGTGCTTGTTCCTTGTATTTGTTTTTAGAAACCCCTTGCTGATTTTCCACTACTCAAAATGAAGTCCACACAAGAGTAATGTACAGCAAGTCCAGGCACCGCATCAATCAAATCAGGATAAGTCCTTCCACAATCAAAACATGTGTAACAAAGAGGGGCTGCAGATAGACAAAAGTAGATCGAAATACAAAGCTCCAATGGTCTATAATCAAAATAGATGATTTTATGTGAAACCTGGCATGACTCAGGCCTCCAAGATGGCACCATGCACTTCATGTGCACTCATTTGGATAAAATGGAGTTGGTTAGGAAGTTTGGCCAGACACAGGATATGGCTTGGCCAGCATGGCCAAGGAACTGAATTCAGAATCAGTTAAAAAGTAGAACCATATTAAGTGGTAGAATCAGTTGAGTATAGGGGTCTTGAGGTGGGGAACGCCTAGGCTTAACCTACAAGGCCTTAGGCAAGAAGTGCCTACTTTAATTCGGTATTACCTTCATGAAGGAAGATACCTCCGCTCAGTTGAGTGGTAGGGGTGAACGTCTTGGGGGGCTAGGGTTATAACCCTAGTTACTTTGAGAAAGTGTACTTTAAACTTCAAAAGAGTGATAAAAATGATTAAGTTAGTCTCAACATCAACAAAACGCTTTTAGGGGGGGGGGGGCTTGGCCTGCATCAAGTCCCCGGAGAAAGACATGGCAGTGCCTTCTCGCTGTCCCCGGCTTTTTGTGCTCTCCGGCCCCGGCTGCCCTTGGCCTTGGCACTCTGCGTTTTCTTCTGCCCCCCCCCCTTCCCCCCCCTCCTTCCTACTTTAATCTACTTTAATTCGGTAGTACCTCCATGAAGGAAGATACCTCCGCTCGGTTGAGTGGTAGGGGTGAACGTCGTGGGGGGCTAGGGTTATAACCGTAGTTACTTTGAGAAAGTGTAATTTAAACTTCAAAAGAGTGATAAAAATGATTAAGTTCATCTCAACATCAACGAAACGCTTTTAGGCGGGAGGGCTTGGCCTGCATCAAGTCCCCCGAGAAGGACATGGCAGTGCCTTCTCGCTGTCTCCGGCTTTTTGTGCTGTCCGGCCCCGGCTGCCCTTGGCCTTGGCGCTCTGCGTTTTCTTCTGCCCGCCCCCTGTCCCCCCCCCCCCTTCCTCAGGCCCTGCTTTTCTTTTGCCTGCCTCCTTTTGTTTTTCGCTCTCCCTCTGCTTGCGCCCCCGCTGTCTCCGGTATTTGGTGCTTTCCGGCATCGGGTGCCCTTGGCCTTGGCGCTCTGCGTTTTCTTCTGCCCAGCCCCCCTCCCGTGGCCCCCCCCTTTTTTTTGGTTTTTGTTTACCTGCTTTGCGCTTCCCCCCTTTTCCTCTTTTTTGCCCCCCCTTTTTGTGCCTCTCCCCTTGCCTCCTGCCCTCTCCTTGTGGAGGGGGGTGGGGGGGGGGCTTCCTTGCTCTTTTTCACCCCACTGGTGCCTGCTGCCCAGAGTTGGTAGAATACAGTACGTGTAATGTATCGTATCGCTCCGATACAGTACAGGTAATGTAATGTATCAAATCCGCCTCAAAATCATGGGTCATTGAGTTTCCTTTCCACGACAGTGAGACAATTTCAATAGGGGTTGGGGAAAAGCATGACTTATGTTTGCTAGAACCCCTATTCCTCTACAACAGACCACATCCATGGCTCAGGCGGGTTTTCGCAAGACTGCAAATCAATTTCAGAACTCTCCTGCTACAAGCTTGAAAAACATGCAAAGGGTATCCCAACATAGGGGACAACTGTGCATTGCTTTTCAAGACCTGTATTGTGGTGTGCCTGTGCCTAGCTTTTGAATGAGTGGTGTGCTTGTGTGGAGTGCTAGTGCATATGTAGTTAAAGAGATGCAAACCTGGTGCGTGACCTGCACCTTCGGGACTCAAAAACAGTTTTTCCGAATAAAAGAAGATACACAAACAACAAAGCCTTTTAGGGACAGGGTCAACCCTGGCAAGCTTTGCACAAAGAAAACACTTACAGACTTGTGATTTCTGAAAAACAAGTCAGTATCCATACAATGGGGCGCTGAGAAACTCAGAGCCCAGCGGGGCTGGAATGGAGTGCAAAGCCTCACACACAAAGATCCACTCAGATAAGTCTGCTGAAACCCTAAGCCCGACCTCACTCCCCTCAGGAACGTTTGTCAGCACCCCTTGAAGGGGTACAATTAACTTCTAAAATGGGAGCACAAAAGCAAGCTATCACCTCAACAGGACAGTACAAAGCCCTGTCCAAAGCGTCAGGGCTCGCTGAGGCACTGGCATGAGCGCCAGACTTCGGATTCAAACATTTTCAGTCCATCTTTGTGAGCAACATGACCAAATGACCGAAATGACTTGTCGCAACGCAAACGGCTTAGCAGCGCATTTCACTGGTCTTATTGCGATCGTACAGACTGGGCGGCAAGGTACAATGACTTGGCCGGCTTTAGCAAGGAAACAGGCAGCAAGCCGCAGTGATGTCAAGTGCTGCAAGGCCTGGCATTCTGCAGTCCACTTGGCAGCACCCGGCGCACTGCTGCAGTGAACTTTGCGCCTCCAGGTTATCCGTATGCTGCCAGCACACGGAGGTCGTGCGCTGCAACAAGGCAGCGTGCTAAAATCAGCCTCGCCACAGGTTCACCAACATATAATCACGGCAATCAGCTCACCCACAATGCAGCGTCCGTCCCAGCGCACGACAACAATTGCAAGGCAAAGCCTCCACAAATGCCACAAACCCGTGGAAGAAGGCGTAGTCCATAAGGAATCAAATAAGCTCAGCGGTGAGGTCGGGGTGTTCAGCGGCATGTCAATGTAGACATAGATCTTGGGATTTCGTTCGTTGAACAAAGCTCAGCTGCGGCGACTCCGTAGACGTTGAGGGACAATGCGACATCACAAAGCATGCACAGCACATACATCAAGGTCTACACAAAGCTGTTCAGCAGTCTCCAGCGAGTTATCGAAAGCACAAAGCATTGTGAAAAAGGGACATCAATAAAAAAAACAGTAATGATGCATAACCACATTCAGAAAACGGATATTTTGGAGCATCAAAAGTAATCAGAAGCATTAATCTTTTCCATTCTCTGGGGTTCTTGTTTGCGGCGTCACACGCGGCTGTCTGCGGTAGCCCCCTGATATCTCCGGCAGTACGCCACCTAACCAGACGTACTGTATTGTATTCTCGCAGAAGGTTAGAACAGGCTTCCACTGTTGATTACTTTGATGATATTGTTTTCTTTGTGCCTCTGCTTGCTCCTGCTGCTTCTTGATGTAGTTCAGGTTTTCCAAATAAATGTGGCTTGATGAAATCAACCAGAACTCTAAGTACCCACAGTGCAAGCAAGGGAGTAAGAAAAGGTCACTACCATGTCTTCCTTGGGGGACTTGACCAGGCCAAGCCCCCCTAAACCCCTTTTGTTGATGTTGAGACTTACTTAAGCATTTGTATCTCTCTTGTAGAACTTAAAGTACACTTTCTCAAAGTAACTAGGGTTCTAACCCTAGCCCCCCATAAAGTTCACCCCTACCACTCAAATGAGCGGAGGTATCTTCCTTCATGGAGATTATACCGAAGTAAAATAGGCATTCCATGCCCTAGGCCTTCGAGGTTAAGCCTAGTGGGTCCCCACCCCAAGACCCCTATACTCAACTGGTTCTACCACTTATTGTGGTTCTACTTTTTAACTGTTTCTGAATTCAGTTGCTTGGCCAAGTCATATTCTGTGTCCGGCCTAACTCCTTTGCCCCACATTCCTAACCAACTCCATTTCATCCAAAAGAGTGCACATGAAGTACTTGATGCTAATTGGGAGGCAAGAGTCATGCCAGCTTTCTCATAAAAATCATTTGTTTCATCCAATTGCGATGGAATCGTTGTACTTAAGCCTGCTTTGTCTATTTGCAGCCCTTCTGTGATACACTGGATTTCAAAACTATTCATTGATTCCATCCACATCCAGTTCTTGCTCTACTTGCTGCTTTGGTTCTGTTTTCCAACACCAAAACTTGCAGGATTTCATCAAAGCTATTAGGGCACTAATCAAGGATATCTTTCCGGTAGCAGAGGCAACCCTTGAGAACCTTTCTAACCGACTCTGAGAAGTACACAAGTCAAACCCAGCAAACAATATGTCCACACCATCAGTACAACTGTCCGCAAGGACTTGGCCAATTCGGAGTGTACAAGTACAACTGGGCAGCAGTGGTGCCATCTCAATGAGTGAGCTCAAGCTCAGAGTTGCATCTGGATCTCAGGAAGATCCAGATCACAGAAGGGCGGAACAACAAGCGCCCAGAGAACTACCAATACCCCTAACCACAGAGGCCTTGGCGGCCCGTGATGTCAGCCTGCAGCACCTTGGCCGAAGAGTTGCTGTCTCTAACTCCCGTTCAGCCTGCCCTGCATCTTCGTCTGCAGGAGTTGGAGGCTCTGAGGAACAGGACGACCTGAGAAGGAGAATGGAGGAGGGCGGACAGGGGGGCACACGTGTGCGCCTCCCTGCACGAAGGGCTGCACAGACCCTCCCTCACCAGTTACACCCTCAAGCCGGCCCCCACCACGGCCGAATCCCACACCGGGGCGCCCCCCCCCACCGGAGTCTGGGCCTACACGCGCACCCTCCACCGCGAGGCAGCGGAAGCCCTCAAGACCGCCATCTCCAACCACCAGGGCCTCGTGCACACCCCCCACGATAACACACAAAAGGGCTACACCCTATGGTGACACCACCCCTGCACCAGAAGGGGGCCTGCAGCCACCGGCAGACCAGCCTGGCATCGGCCCAGACCTCACAGCGATTGCCCACGCCGTGGCCGCCATGGCCCAGCAAGTTGGAACGCGACCCCAGTGGGCACCGTCCATCATCAAGGAAACGGCGGCACGCCACAACCCAGCTTTCGCACACTTCCGGGGACGCCCCATTCATCCCACCCTACCGGAGCTCGACCTCCCTGCCCACGATTGCGTGGGCAGTCCACATCCTCGTGCCTCACGACACCGCGCCCAAAACGGGGGACGCGACGGCACGCATCACCAGACAACTCCCCAATACCGCACTCCACTACGACATACCAGCGCCAAACGTCATCGTCACCCACAACACGGGTCGCGACCACTACTACCTCCAGACCACGCATGAGTGCTCCCCCGTCACCATATACACCTTCACCACCTACCCTGGCCTCCAGCCACCGCAACACCACCCGCGCCCGGCATGGAAGCATCCACTACACGTCGCCCCGACCCCGCGCAAAAGGCCCACCCACCACGCGCCCCCTCCTGCCGACAGCACCGCCCTCCACACCGCCCGCAGACGGGCCGCGGCACACCACCAAAACCACCTGCTCCCAAGCATTAACGCTGGACCCGGCACCGTCACCGAGGCGACCCACAAAAGCACCTTGAACCTACTGGCCCGCAAGCTACGCCCCAAAATGGCACTGGAGGACACACTCTGGATATACTATGGCGAAAGCCGCACGGCACGGGTGGCGGACCTCCGCACCACCATCCCCCGCCACATCCAGCGCGCGGTAGGGCCCTTCACGGTGTACGCGGTACCCCACCCCATAACAGCCCAATGCACCCACTGCAACCCTCGGTGCGCGCTACCATGCGCAGGCGCTCTGCAGCAACCCCTGCCCACCTCTACCTACAGGGGGGGCATATACCTCGGCACGGTACCCGGGGACCCACACCCCTACCTCCTGCCCGCAGCGGACCGCCACCACGCCATACCGCTACACCTTGTCGAGCACCTGGCGGTGGGACCATCCCCCTTCCAGAAGCGCCCCCCCCACACCCCATCCGACGGACGCCCGCCAGATGAGCCGATGCACGCCACACCTGGACCCAAACGCGTCATCACTCTCCTCACCCTAAAGGCGGAAGCCACCATCCCCCGAGACCTGGAGGGGGAAAACCACCTCATGGTGGAAGGGCTGACGGAACACGTCCTGATCGCAGCCATGTACGCCACGGCTTCCGCCTCCTGCCTCTGGGAGAACCGCCCCTCCCCACCTCTAGCCCAAGCAGCGCAGGACGCCCCCGACACGGGCCCTACTGCCGAGGACATCCACCAAATCCTCAACATGCGAGCGACCCCGAAGACCCACCCTGCGGTCCGCCCCATCCAGCTCGTCAGCTGGGACGCCATGGACGCCCCCCCGACCACCACGGAGGTTCACATCCTCAAACACCGGGACACCTGGTGGACGGTGGAATGGGACGACCACAGCAAGGTCAGACGGGCAACAGCACACGCCCCCGACGACGAAGTCCCGCCCCCACCACGCGGAGGGGACCGCTTGCAACTCGCCGCACGCATCCCCCACGCCCCAGAGGCAGCCTGGGAAGCGCTGCACTACGCCCTCTACTGGGCACAGGGGGCGCCAGAAGGCCCCATCCCCCCGGAACGCACCCCAGCGTGGACACGCCACGCCACCCGCTACACGACCCACATGCGCCGCCACGGGGCAGGCACCGGGCACCGGCTCCTCACCTGGCCCAGGGCCCCGCCCGACGCCCTGCAGGAGGCCGAGGAAGTGCTTGGCCTCATGACCAAGCAAGTGTTCCAGCTGAAGGACCCCGTCCCCACGTCCAAGCCCGACGTCCCAGCTGCCCGCGAACACCCCGTGTTTGCACCGGGCCACGCACCCGTACAGCAGCCCCAGGGCGCACCTCCCCAACAGGGACAACCCGCTGCCCGGCGCCGCCAAGGTGCGCAGAAGCACAAGGCCCCCGCACAGGCCAAACCCGCGCCAAAGCCATGAGCCAAGTCGAAGAGCTGGACCAAAGAGGAGGCCGCTGCCCTGTATCCCGAATACGCCATCGGTACCAGGGTGCAGCTGTCCTTCGAGTACGCCACGGCCGCGGGCCCCTCCAAGTGGATATGGACCGCAGGGGAGGTCAAGCACCGGTACCTCGTCACCGGGGACCACCAGGGGTTCAAGATCCACGTCAAGTGGGACCCGGCCACCCCCAACGACAAGAAGGTGGGGCGCACCATCGAACTCTGGCGAGACCAAACCGGTCGTGAGATGGTCCCCATGCAGCTGTGCACCCCCGACACGGAGCACCTCACCGGCACCGAGTACACAGGCGAACTCCACAATGCATGGGCCCTACCCCAGCCCCAGAAGCGGAACCGCAAGGCAGCCGCAGCTCAGGGCGTCATCGACCTCCTCGACGCCTGACGGGGCCAGGGCCGGACACGGCCCGCCCCCCCAACTACCGGTCCCCAGAAACCGGCACCTGCGGAAGCCCACGCCCGCATCAACATCCTCAACGAGACCGCGGTCACCTACGACCCCACCAAGGCCGCCACACTGCAAGCCATGCCCGGGCCGCACCCCCAAGGCGCAGACCTCCTGGGGTTCCTGGAGCAAGCCCTCCGCAGAGCGGACCAACCCGAACCAGCACCGATCCTGGACCCGGAGGGGAACAAATATCACGCCCACTGGGAACGGGGGGTGCCCCTCTACCACAAGACGTCGGTCACGGTGCATGCCCACCCCGACCTCGGAGTGGATGGTCGCCTCGGGGCGTACGAGTGCGTGGGGCCTGGATGGCAGCTAAATGTGCTACTCACGAACGTCCCATTCAGGGAGGAGACCAAGGACTTCACGGACACCCTGAGCCTGGCGTACCGCCGACTCTACCTCCTGGCACCCACGATCATCATAGGCAACCTAAACGCCGCCCCCACCGACGACAACCGCACCGGCCCACCCACAGCCACCGACACAGCTCTCTGGGACGCCATGCACCAACTGGGCCTCACCGACCTCACGACAGGACTCACCGGCACACCCTCCCATTACCCCCACCAAGCCAGCACCCACCCATCCCGCATCGACACGTGCTACGTGGACCCAACCACGGTGCGCGTCCACGAAGCAGCCTACAGGGACCTCCCGCCCACAGGCACGGGCCACCGACCCCTCTACATCGACCTCATCATCCCCAACCTACCCCCACCCGCGGCCACCCTGCCAGACGACACCCTCCAACCCACACTCCAGTTCCCGGCCGAGGACGACCACGGCGCCTGGCACAGGTATAACAGGGCCCTACACGCCATCCTGCGCCGCCCGGATGCACCGACACTCACCACCGCCATGCGCCGAGCGGCACAAGCATGCGACATGGAGCGTGACACCAGCCACACGGGAGCACCACCAGACCTCACCCTCCAACAACTCGTCCATGACATCTGGACCACGAAAGAGGAACTCGCCACCCTGCTACGCCCCAGCACACCGGAGGCACGAGACCGGGAGGCCCACCTCCGTGCGCTCCTCACCACCCGCCGCCACCAACTCCAGGAATGGCACGCCCACCGCATAGCGGCCGCAGCCCAGGAACGCGAAAGTTACGGCAGAAACGACACGCCGTACAAGTCCCTACGGTACGTCAGCCGCATCCTGGAGGACACGGCGCGCCGTACCATCCACGCGGTGCGCACCCCCGAAGGACGCCTCACCAATCACTCAGTCGTCGTTCTCCAGGCAGTCCTTGACAGCTTCCAGGCACAACACGGGGACGCCCACCCCGAGCTCGACCCCCACACCAGAAACACCATCCGCGAGCATGTGCCCAGGGTCTTCAACCGGGAACAACGGCGCGCCATCGAACACGACCCCTTCAGCATCTCAGAACTGCAACGCGCCCTAGACCGCCTGAAGAAGGGGGTCGTGCCCGGCGTCGACGGTTTGCCGGCCGAAGCGTACCAACGCCTCACCCTGCCCGTCAAACGCCGCCTGGCAGCCCGCCTGTGGGACATCCCCACGGGCGCCACGCCAATCCCCCCTGAGTGGGCCAACCTGGTCCACCCCCTCTACAAAAAATGGACTGGGCGCAGCCGATAAGTGGCGGCCCATAGTCTGCGCCACCACCGAGGTCAAGCTGGTGTGCACGCTCATCCTAGGCCGCACCGCGCCGGCGGTCTTCGCCCACGTGCCCGCCAGCATGTGGGGAGCCATGGCCGGCAGGTCCCCCCACGAGGCCATCTTCCTCCAGGACACCGCACTGGACATGAACCCCTACGAGATGATTATCGCCTCCCTCGATGTCCAAGGCGCGTTCCCCCACGCCCCACACCGGCTCCTCACGAAGGTATGGGATGCCATGGGCCTCCCATTCCTATCCTTCATGACCGGGTACATCCAGACCCGACTCTACGCCGTCATCACAGCCGCAGGCCTCACCCCCTGGACCGGCACAGACAGCGGGGTCCCCCAAGGAGGAGCCGAAGGCCCCTTCCTCTACCTCCTCGTCACCCTGCCACTGGCATTCGAGCTAGCACGGGTATACCCGGGGTACGCCCCATACCCGCTACGGTCCCCCCTCATCAACTTCGCGGACGACAACCTTCTAACTACGGCCACCCGCCACCGCGACCCTGAGAACGCAGGGCTACCAACGACCACCGAGCAAGCGTCCGCCATTCTCCAACTCACCACAACCTACCTGGACGCCCACCAGCTCCTAGTGCACCCCCGCAAATCGGTCGGGCTGGCCGACGCCAAGACCCCCACCCCCAACATCCGGAAAGGCGAACCCCTACACCTGGAAGACACCACAGTCCACCTGGGAGTCACACAGGCCACGCAGCACGACCACATGAGACTCCCAAGCAAGCTAGAAGAGTGCCTCGCCCGGCTACCCCGAATTGCCAGGGGGGACCTCCTGTCTACGCAGGGCCTGGCGTACTTCATCCATGCCCTGCACCTCCCGCGCCCCCAAGACGCCCTACGCCACGCTCGACAGCAAGTGACGAAGGCATGGGTGCAACACGGAGTCTGGCCCACGTCTTTCCCCGAGGAGGCCATGATGGCCCACTGGCGCTACTACGGAGACAATACAGGCGCCCTGGTCGACATGGCCTATGCCAAACACGCAGCGCACCTCCTACACAGGGTGACACACAACCACCAACCTGAAGTTCGCGAGGCGGAAGCCATACGCATAAAAGAAGCGCAAATGGCCCGCAACACCTGCCCCCGGTGGATACTGGCGCAACACGGCGTCTCCACCTCCCTGGGCACTGGCATCTGGGCCCAGCTACAACTTCTCCTACCGCACCACACACACGCCATCCTGACAAACCACCACTGCGATCAACAGGGGCCACTCGTGGCCACACACACCGACATCCACCGACACCCGGCAGGCGAGGTGGACATCCTGCGCCTCGTTGGGGCCACCGTCACCATAGTGTATATCACCCCAACACGGATGAAGATCATGGCCCAATGGGACGCCCACCACGCCCCTATCTTTTCCGACCCACAATGGCCAGCACGCCACGTCTTCCAAGCGTACCTCCGCGCATAAGCTACGAAGGCAGGGCGCGACATGCCGGGGCCAAAGGACATCGACACGGCGTACACAGCCTTCCAGCGCCAGCACCCCCGGCCCCGCCCGAGCGAACACGAGACCCCCAACGACGGCGGCACAACGCAGGAGGAGCCCACCCCGTCAGCCGAAGGCTGGACACCACCCACCATGCTGCTACTCGCACCAAACGGCCACAAACATGCTACCCGCACTGTCCAGCGACACCATGCTCCCTGGTCCATCCCCAAACACAATGCACCGGAGACCGATGTACCACCAGTCAGACACAGTGACCAGGGCATACCACGCACGTGCTGGCACTGTGGCCCGGCAGCCCTCGACACTCCGTGGCCCCTGCTACACCTCATCTCCACCCACTACCACACCCCAACCGCCGCCGCCACCGCCGACCAGCAGGCATGGCTCTCCCCCTTGTTTCACACGGTACCCCCAGACCACCCGGCGCACGTAGCCCGGACCCGAACACCTACGGCGACATGAACGTTCACCAACGAGCGGGCAGACCCGGACAGCGTGGCCATAGAGTACGACCGCTGCGACCCGCACCGCGCAGGACCTCAGGAGGCACCCATGCGCCCCCTACAGCACTAATGCACCACCCTCCACGGCGACAAAGACGACAAGGAGCGGCGACAGACCATCACGTGCCAGAAGTTCCACCCCAATACGGGATACCTCTTCCACCTGATGTACGCGTATATCACCCAGGGGCGCCCAGACAGGGGCCTCCTCTGCCTCACCCCACGAGCCCAGGCCATCATCACCCAGGCGATAGGCGTCTATGCAGCGCCACTACTGCAACCCAGGCAAATCACCGCCAGAACCGCCCAGGGGAACCCCATCTACGTCTATCACCCCACACCAATTGCCCGCCTACCCATACCCAGCGACACCGACGTCATCTACTTCACTGACACATCCGGCACCCAGCAACGCACCCCCACGGTCGCTTGCGCCTCCGTGCGCATCACTTGGCACGTGGACGGCCTCCACGTGGAACACCACACCGGGGCCACCATCTTTGGGGCGTCCTCCCATGGCGAACTGCGCACCATGGCAGACGCCGTCACCGCCACACGGCCACCCACGACGATCCGGCCCTGCAACATCTGGGTAGTCGTGGACACCACGGTCGACATCCACCTCACCAGGCGCCTTGCGGACCTGCCCCTCCACAAAGCACTCGAGTCCGGCCTCACCACGCAAGCGTTGGGACTATGTATGGCCTTCAAGGGCATGCACCCCCAGGACGCCCTACACATCGTCAAACAGGAGTCACACCGCTACGCATACGGCGATGGACGCGCAGACACGCAGGCCAAACACCAGAACACCAACCGCACCCCAGGGCGCGAACACGTGCGACTGGACACCCCACACCACAGCCACCTGCAGCCCCTGCCCCTGATACCCCCGGCCACACAGCCCCCCCAATGGATGCCCGAGGACACGCCGTACACGGATCGAGACAAGCAGTACCACTACCCCACACCCATCCAGCAGTTGGCCACCACACTGGGCCACCCAGCGAACACCGAACTCCTCTGACGCCTCGAAGACTCCGTCCACACCCCCCTCTACTACTCCGCTCTGCCTCCGGATAGCCTCCCAGCACACCTGCAAAAGCCCCGACTCCGACTCGCCGTCGAACAGCTTCCCCTCCTCACCCGATACCACCTATGGTGTGCGCGCCGCTCGATCCACGTCCCCGCAGGATACACCAAATGCATCTGCAGCCACACGGAAGAAGAAACCTGGGACCACTTCAAGGTGTGCCCCCTGTACAGAGGACCTGACACCCTCACAGACTGGAACCCAAACCACACCATCGCACAGCACGCCGGATGGCTGACGCAGACGGAGGTACTCGAGGCGGTCCGCAGGGGACTTGTCCCCACTGCCGTCTACAGCTTGCTACGCACCCAGCCGGAAGACCCCCAGGCCACGGCGGCGCACATGCAGCGGACGGCCGTTGCCAAGACGGCGGGGCAGCTCACATACCGCACCCACAAATACCTGCAGCATGCAGCAACCCTGCCCCAAACAGACCAAGCCCCCCTCCTCAAACTCCTGTTCTACCAACCATGAGAAGCTACCCCGTGACATACCAACACGGAACTCCCACCACGTCTACACACCGTCCACCGAGCACAGCACTGGCATAGCACTCACGGGCACCACAGGCACCGCACACACTCCCACCAGCATGCGCGCGCCACCAGCCCCCATCCCCCCACGCCGCCGTCCATCCACAGGTTCCACCAACCGCCAGCCACCGCATGTCCCCTCTGCGTTCGCCAGCGGCTACCACAGACAGCCCTGCCCTGCAACCCAGACCACTGGGTCTGCCTGGGAGCCGCGCACCGCCTCACCCACTGCCCCCACTGCGGGGACCTCAACCCCCACCACCGCGAGTGGCCCGCGGCCCCAGCCGCACCCCCCCCCGCCAGCCACCCCAGCTTCTTCCGGTTTCTCACCGACACCCTCCGGGACCACATTGGAGGGTACTACGTGGCGGACGCGGCGGACCACGCATGGACCGTAGCCGTGGCCACGGGCAGCACACCCCTGCCCCCCCACAGCCCCCCTCTACGCCACAGCGGAGGCGGCTTGAACGTGGCGGCCCGCCACATCCTCCTCGCCCTCTACCTCCACCACCGTGACCTACACCTCCCAGACCCACAACTCCCGGCCCCCCAAGCAGGTGCCCTGACGCCAGAAGCGTGGGCCGACACGGCACCAGAGGAGATAGCAGCCTACCTCCGCATCACTTGCCGCCGGTTCAACAACGCCCTTGGCCGACGGAAGGGAACACCTTACCCACTCAGCGCACTTCTCTACCCGGCACACCACCCCCAGCCCGCACAACAGAGGCCCCCGGAGGGCTGGGCGTCTTTTCGGGACGCCCACCTGGCCGCCCCCGACGAGGCGCCCGCCACACGGATGGGCCTCACGGACCAGGAAACCTACGTCAGAGGCCTCAAGACGAGCCTCCAAGAGGCACACCGCTGGCACGCCGGCTCCCCGTCGCCCCCACGGGGACAGGGGGGTTCACCCACCCCCGACACCCACCAGGCCAAGAAGATCAAGACAGGTCAGGGGGCCCGCCAACGCGCCCGCCAGCAGGGCGCGACGCCCCGACCAGGGCCCGGGTCCAGCCACACCGCACCACCCCACGCCCAGACCCCCGGGGCACACCAACAACACCGCCACCGCCAACGCCCACCACCAGCACCGTACCGCAGCACCCAAACCCTGCAGCCCAGTCAGCCACGACCGCCCACACACGTCCACACCATGCCAGGACCACCATACGCGCAGAGCCAGGGGACATGGCACCACCAACACCGCCACCACGCCCCCGTCCCTCCCAACCCCTACCCCCTAATGCCCCCATGCTACAGCGACCCCCACCAGCTACATCCCCACCACGCCCCAGCACAACCAGGCCCCACGAACCACCCACCCCACATAGCGCACATCACCGCACCACACCATCACGTATTCCAGCGGCACCAGCCCCTGCCACCACACCCACCAACGCCGGGGTACCACACACAACCAGCACACCCTCAACACGGCCACCACGCGGTCCAGCACCACCCGCTGCCCCCGCTACACGGGCCCACGACACACGAGCCACGGTACACCCCCATGCACCCGCGAGCAGCCGCGCACGCACACCAGCAACACCAGGGCCTAGTAGGAGCGCCCCACCACCACCAGCAGCCCCCCCACCCACACCCCATACCAGCGAGCACCATCCACCAGCAGCCACCCATTACATACGGACCACAGCCCCACCCTGACGCTCATGCGGCCGCCTCCCACCCACACCCCGGCACCACAACCAGTCAAGAACCGCAAGGGCTGCACGGCGCACACACGCAACACCCACACGACCCACAGGGAGGCCCAGACCCCCAGCCAGCACAACACCCACCCCCGCCCCCCCCACCACCAACAGCGCCACCCCCAAACCACCCCCCCCCGCCCCCCCCCCCCGAGACCAGGCCACGGACGCAACACGCGGCAGCCAGCAGCAGCCAATTGACATCGATACCCCCGCTGACACACGCCACCGCGAATCCCCCCTCCCGCGACCGCCACATGAGACCCCATCACCAGACCCCACGCGCGACAACGACGACCATCCCCCCAAACCCACACCACCCCCCCCATCACATCCCGCACCACCAGCCGCCGCACCGGCCGAACCCTACGCCCTACACAACCCTGCAGCGGTACGGCAGCACCTCCGGGGACTCGGGGACCAGGACGTCGTGCTGTGCCTCCGCACCTCCGGCACCAGCACCCCCATCCGGACGGCCACCCTGGTCCAGGCAGCCACCCTCGGGGAAGGCGTCAGAGACTTCCTCTTCGACGCCTTCCTCCACGTCGCCCGACACGACCGCCCCCCACGCGCCACCCCAGACGGCGAGAGCCCGCCCCCCACGGGGAGCCGGATCTGGGTGCCCCCCATCGACTGGGGGCGACACCTAGTCGGACACCCCGTGCCGGGGCGGGTGGACACTAAGGGCCGCACCCGCTACCACGAGCCAGACGTGGCTCACCCCCCACCCGGCGCCACCACCGACAACACCAAAGAGTGGGCGCGGGAAACATGGGTAGCCCGGATGGCCTCCCTGAGCAACTTCCGGCACCACGTCCCGGTGACATCCCCACCCCCGACGAGCAGCAGCCAGCCCCCTCCACGTACATGACCCTCATGTACAATCTGCACTACACCCTCTCCACCACCCACTACCACGCATCCACTGACCACTGGGTGGTACACGGCACCGACTCCCTCCTCCCCGCCGACTACGCCCCCCCCCCCCACACAACCCAGGCCCCGACACGTACGCCAGGGGGGACGACCCGGACGACCCCCACATCTGGGGCACGTGGGAACGCAAATCCCTGGACACGCTGCTCTTCATCCGCAGCGGCTACCAGGGCCTTGGTAGGGCGATGTATTGCCTCGCCAAGTGGACCCAACGGACCTGGGGGATCCCCACGGCCCGATGGGTGTGGGTGGTCACGCTGCGCTCCCAGCAGAGGGAAGCCCCCCCAAACCGCAGGGGACCCACCCCCCCACGCCCCACCACCCTACAACTCTGCCCATACATGGTGGCAGCCCGCCTCATGACGCTGCTGTGGCCGGGCCCAGACACCCCCACCCAAAACTACCCCCACCTCACAGAGGAGGACATGCCCGGCATCCAGCGATGCTTCTTCCAGACCCTCGACTACCTCCAGCAAACACACCCGCACGTCCTGGAGCAGATATGGCCACCCCCAGGTCAACCCACGTGCCCGCGCAGCCGAGACAACGCCGCCACACCAGCACCAGCACGCACGGATCACCAGGGAAAAGCGCGCACACGCCCGGTGCCCGAACCTGCACCCTCGTTCTCGCTACCTACAGGACCCAGCATCATACGCCCGCCCCCGAAGCCCAGGACCCTCCGCCGTCTCCCACAGCCCTCTTCTCCGCCTCCGACTCCACAACCTCCACCACCACGACCACCTCATCCACCACCAGCACCACGTCCTCATCGAGCACTCCACCCCCCAAGCCGCGGGGGACACCTCCCAAACGGGCCCCCAAACCCGCCCCCATCGCGAGCAACCCCACCGCCGCCAAGGCCCAAGCCCTGACGAAGCTCACACCCACGACCCACCCGAAACCCAAGAACGCCGCCAAACAGCCACCCAAAACCGTCAGCGCGCCACGACCGCAACCCGCAGCCAAGCCCAAGCCCAGGTCCAAAATTGGCGCCACGACAGCAGCGCGAGCCCAGCCCCCCGAGGACGTCCTCTGTGACATTCGGCCCCAGCCGTCCCAGGCGCGGAAGCAGCAGCGCCAAGCACGGCGCCCCCCCACCGTCACCGACGCCGCCGCCACCACCTTCACAGCGGAGCGCGCCGCGACCGAAGCACGACGCACCTTGTCCCGTCACCTCTCAAAGCCCGCACCCCAGGCCCACGGACCGCCCCCGACCAGGCCAGAACGACGCCAGGATCCGCCAGCAGCGCCCCCGCCCCCCTACCAACCCTCGATGACAGCCCACATGCAGCGCATGCCCCACTACCGCCGCCACCGCGAGTCCCCGCCCAACCCAGAGGCGGAGACCGTGCGCGCACACCCGCGGGTCCACATCCGTGCGCGCCCCCACTACCCGCGCAGCCCCACGGAACAGGACTACGAGGAATCCCCCAGGCCCGCCACCGCCACCGGTCCCCAGGACCCCGTCAGACCCACCCACGCCCACCCCTCCGCCCAAGACCGCAGGCCCGCCCAGGGACAGTGGTGGCAGCGCTGGATCCACACGCAGCTCTGGGAGCTGCGAAAGTGGGCCCGGGGAGAGCCCTCCCTTGAGGGCCTGGTCCATCAGCCCCGCAAGGGGTCGGTGGAGAACTGCCGCCTCCGGCCGGCGGGGGGGTGGATGCCGCAGGCCGCACGGGAAGCCATGTTGGCTGATGCGCTCCAACCCCTGGGAGTCCACCCCCGCAACCTCCCCGCGCCCCAGGACCACCCGTACCCCACAAGCGTCGGCGCACCGACACCAGCGGCACCCACAGCACCCCAGGAGCCCTGCGCACCACACACCACGACGCGCCTGACCCCCCGGCCAGCGGCGCCGCCACCTAACCCCGTTACCCAGCAAACCACCACCACGGGGCGCAACGCCAAGCCCTGCCAAGAAGTCACCAGACGAACCGAACGCCGAAGGACGCCAACGCACACAACAACGGCCACCACTACGCCAAAAAGCACCGAACCCAGGCCCGCTACCGTCGCAACCGCCTAACCGAGCCAAAACCCAAACACAAATCAAACCCGAGCCACACCCCGAAACCGCTAACCCTTGACTCCTAACCAGGCCCGCCGAGGGAACAACGTAACCACAGCCCACACCCACAGCCCACACAGCCGCCTAACCAGCCAGCTCCAGAAGCAAAGAGACACCTCACCAAACGCACCCTGACCCAAGCCCGTGTAGATCAGGACGCGCGAGCCGCACCCCTGGGGCGCGACCGCCGCGACAGCACCGACGACACGCGCCAGAGGACACAACACTATTGCACCGCCGCACCAGCTGCCCGTGCCTGTGCCTGCAGTGTACGCGCGCCCCTGATTATCTTTTTCTTAAAAAAAAAAACGAAAATTAGGGGGGGATGAAGAGGGACACAACCACCCATGGCACAAGCGCACCGCAAACAGCGCGCACACCGGTGGACGGGAGCCAGGTGGCCCAGGACACCGCACACGCAACACATCACACCGAGCGAGCACACCGGTGGACAGGAGCCAAGTGGCTCAGGACACCGCAGACGCAACACTGCAAAACCGCGCGGGCACACCGGTGAACAGGAGCCAAGCAGCCCAGGACACTGCACACACGTAGGGCGGCCGAGGGGACAGGAGAGAGACAATGCCCCATGGGTCGGACGCACTGGGGCGACCCAGCCGACCCACCGGGCCAGTGGCAGGAGCGGTACTCCAAGGCCACTGGTCCGAGCCCGGCCAGGCTGCATCGGGGACTGTGGCAAACGTCACCCGGAGCCATGGAAGCAACCGGTGACAGGCGAGCCGGTACACAGTCCAGGAGGGGGTCACCTGCCAAGGAGAGTGGCCCCGCAACTCAAACCACAAGGGTGAGGCGGTCGTACCGTAGACTAGCGGGAGCAATACCCCTTGTGGTGAGAGATACTCCACACGGCTGGGCAGCCCCCAGAGCTGCCGCCCAAAGGAGGGGGCATCTGGCCCTACCCATGGACACATGTGGGGACACCCTCCCACCTGGGACACATGGACCGGGTGGCCGCGACTATGCCTTCCCAAGCACATGCGGGAGCGGCTCAAGAGGCACCTGACATAGGGCAGTGGGAGGGACAGGACGTCCCCTTGGTAAGACCTTCTTCCTGCAATGTCAAAGGAGGCATCCCGAGCTCCCGAAGATACGTACCTACCTGTTTCTGAATTCAGTTGCTTGGCCAAGTCATATTCTGTGTCCGGCCTAACTCCTTTGCCCCACATTCCTAACCAACTCCATTTCATCCAAAAGAGTGCACATGAAGTACTTGATGCTAATTTGGAGGCAAGAGTCATGCCAGCTTTCTCATAAAAATCATTTGTTTCATCCAATTGCGATGGAATCGTTGTACTTAAGCCTGCTTTGTCTATTTGCAGCCCTTCTGTGATACACTGGATTTCAAAACTATTGATTGATTCCATCCACATCCAGTTCTTGCTCTACTTGCTGCTTTGGTTCTGTTTTCCAACACCAAAACTTGCAGGATTTCATCAAAGCTATTAGGGCACTAATCAAGGATATCTTTACGGTAGCAGAGGCAACCCTTGAGAACCTTTCTAACCGACTCTGAGAAGTACACAAGTCAAACCCAGCAAACAATATGTCCACACCATCAGTACAACTGTCCGCAAGGACTTGGCCAATTCGGAGTGTACAAGTACAACTGGGCAGCAGTGGTGCCATCTCAATGAGTGAGCCCAACCTCAGAGTTGCATCTGGATCTCAGGAAGATCCAGATAACAGAAGGGCGGGACAACAAGCGCCCAGAGAACTACCAATACCCTGAACCACAGAGGCCTTGGCGGCCCGTGATGTCAGCCTGCAGCACCTTGGCCGAAGAGTTGCTGTCTCTAACTCCCGTTCAGCCTGCCCTGCATCTTCATCTGCAGGAGTTGGAGGCTCTGAGGAACAGGACGACCTGAGAAGGAGAATGGAGGAGTACCTGCTCCACGAAGAGTACTACAAGTCCGTCCGAGGGGAAGATGGAGAGGAACCACTCAAAGCCTTGGGATCCCCACCACATACAGACATGGGTTCCTACCCTTACTCCGGCCCAGCTACGGACCTGGCTGACACTGTGTCTCTACCCAGGCGACCGAGAGGGCCAGCATGGCGTTCAGAGCTGCCAACCACTAGCAGGAACCCTGAAGTGTGTCCAGCTCATGTGGAGGATTCCCATCTCCCAGAGCCACCTCATGGTGCCCTGGACCGTACGGCCGAACTACTGGTCAAACTACTGTCTGGGTCCGAAGATCCAGATGTAACAGCCCTGTCTGAGGCTGTCAAGGCAAAATTGGGTATCACTGAACCCTTACCCAAGCCAGCGCCTGCCCTACCCTCTCCCAGATTGAGCACACATGCTGAGGATATCAAAGGATCAAGAGTGTCCAGGTTGCTACCCAAGGTCACTTGCCCCAGCCCTTTTCATCCCAGGGCCAGGACGGTACCCATCGCTGAGCTACATGATGTGCCCGTGACAGAGACTGAGAAAAAGGGGCTAACAGCTCTGGCACCCCTCGCTGGCGTACCCCCCCCCCCTTCAGGCCTAAACCCAGGGGGTGGGACGAGTGGCAAACCGATTGCCAGGGCAATCATCCAGTTGGAATTGCCGGAGTTCGACCCGAAAAACCTGCCCGAATCGGCAGAGGAATATGCCGAGTTTCTTTTGCTTACCGGCCAATCTCATGTGGGTGTGCCCACTAAATGCTTTTTTTTGAAACGCTCATGCAAAAAGCAATTTTGCAAAAACAGGTGAAGCAGATTGTGAAAACCTGTTCAACATTGGCCGAGGTTCTCCAAAGACTGGACAAAATTCTCCCGTTCTATGAAACTGACCTCAGTGTACGCACACAGATTGAGGAGCTTCCTATGCTCCCTGAACTTCCTTCAGCTGCGCAAGTCTCTGAATATGTGTGCGACCTGGAGTATCTGTTCTCACACATGAATGTGGGTTCCTATGGAGCCACAGAACCCCACCTGTGGCTCATGAGTAAAACTCCCTACACGTACGTGGGACGATTGCCGCACCACCTCAGAGAGGAAGACTCAGACCCACACGTACGATGACCTCGTGGACCTGCTGATCGAGCTGGCCCTTGAGATGGAGAATGACCCCCATATGGAGAATTTCCTCAAGAGACACCTAGGTTGAGGTGCCCCCCCTACCCCTGAAAGTGGCGAAGGGAAGGGACCTAGTAATCTCACTAACACCAACAAGGGTGGTGGTAAGGGGGGGTTAACCTGCGTGCCATGAATGAGGTGAAACCTGAAACAGGTACACCCCAACTCTTCTACTGTAAGCCTGTCAATGACAAGGGAGGACCCTGTCATGCCCCTGACTGCGACCACCGCAGTGGTTGTATGCTGCAACTGAAACGACAGCAGCACACTAAAGATGGGAAAACAGTGACCCATCAGGGCCATTTCAGGTGTACCATCACATGTGGTTACTGTGGCAAATGTCGTCACTACGAGGACGAATGTCGCATAAAAAACGTGAGAGTGACAAACACAAACGGCAGGAGGCTGAACGCCAGAAGGCCCAAAGACCATCCAGAACTGCCCAGAATGGGGATAAGGGTGGTAAAGGAGGAGGCAAGGGAGGTGGCAAGGGTGAAAACCCCAACCCCCAGAGGTGCTCATCGGTGCCCGCTCTTTCACCCTCTCATGCCGATGTTGAAACCAAGAAGCCTCCCCAAGAGGGATAACGCCTCCCCCGAGGCTTAGCGAACGCAAACTGCACCCCCCCTTTTAACTGAAGCACCAACGTTTCGTCATTGAAAAAACAGTTTTTTTGCCATTTTGAAGGTACTGTTTTCCACACCCTCCCAAAAAATGCATTTTTCGTCCAATTTGCCCTTTTCTTTGCTGTTTTCAGGGGGGTCAAACAATTATTTTTCAGTCCAAATCAGAGGACTTACCGGTCATTTTACCCGGGAGAAACATTTTGTTGGCTAATTTGAAGGGTACTAATTTTTGGAGCTTCTGCAAAACTATTAACAATGGCCCCTGCTCACACAACCTGTACATGTCCACATGCAAAAGTAATTATTTTAGGAGGCTGGGTGCGCGAGGCCTCGCGCACTCAGTCACCTGGAGTGAGATTTTCAGGCCTTTTTGAGATGTGTTTTAGATATCGCAAGTGGCATGAAGCAAGAATGGAGCAAAAGGAAAACTGCAAGATTTCATATGGGTCAAAGACTTACACAGCGGAACACTCAGTGCGCGTGGGCTCGCGCACTCAACATGCTAAAAAAATACTTTTTTTTGATACTCCTGACCACTTGCATTCTGCTGATAGCCTGAAGAAGGGTTTGTGAGACTCCTCTTATTTTGAATTTTGTGAAAACAGTGAGCTCAAGAGTGGCGTTTACACACTCCTCCTGTAGGGTTCCTTGTTTCATACGCCCCGTGACCCAGCGCTTCTGAAAAACTGTTATACAGCCCCGAAGATGGTAGGCTGAGCACCTCATTTCCTAGGTAAATGAACTGAAGAACGTCTGTTTAGCGAGGACTGAGGGTAGCCCGCTATGTAAATGCATTGCACCTTACATAGTGCATGCTGTGAACAACAAATGCATTGATTGACAACTCTTGCTGCAGACATGACCCGAGCGGTACAACATGAGGCACCCGTTGAGACATCAGCGCCTCATTTGGCATTGAATACTCTTTGTTCAGGACCGTTAAGAAATAAACATTCTACATAATTGAGTGCGCGAGGCCTCGCGCACTCAACATGCCAAAAAAATAGTTTTTTGATATGTCTGACTACTTGCATTCTGCTGATAGCCTCAAAGCATTTTTTCGAGATTCCTCCGTTTTCAAATCCTCACTTCTCAGGTGGATACACGAGGAAATAGGGCGTAATTTTTTGGCACACAAGTGCCGCCCCTGAGGTGCAAAACAGGGTGTGGTTTACGTGGGCTAAGTGAGGGGTCTAACTCCAAGAAGAGGCGACTGGCCTGGATGGCCAAGTCCCTCATTGCTGCAGGGGCTGACGTGAAATTCCCTGCTGAGGAGTAGGGGGGCGGCTCCGGAGATGAGGACTTGTTTTTTCGGAGAGTGCTAGACACCGGCGCAACACTCTCTATAGTGGCCCGCCGCCTGCTGAGGAATTTCAGGAAAACTAAGACAGTGGCCATAAGAGTAGGGGATGGGCGTACCATCCTTTCCTTGGGGGCCGTCGATGTTACTATTTGTCTGGGTAACGAGACTGTGACCCAACACTGCAGAGTGTTGGACACTGACGCCTTTGACATCGTCATTGGCACCGACTTCCTACGAAGAAACCCCCAGGTAAAAGTGTTGTCTCTCCAACGCCCCTACTCTCTGCACTGTGACTTTGACAGTGGGCTCTTCTCCGTACCTTTGGAGCTGTCAGGACGAAAAGAGTCTCGGCTGCGCTACGCAGCCAAGACTAACTATCGTACTGAAAACTACCAATTGGCCCATCACGTTCTTGAAAATCGACTGGCGGCCCTTCAGGTATCCCTGGATGAGATCCAGGTGGAATTGTTCGCGAGCCAACAACAGCACATTATGCATTTGTATTGCTCGAAACATTTGAATAACGCTTTCCGTTTCTTCTGGAAAGCAATGGGCCTAGCGTAGCCCTCCCTTCTCCCTGCTTGCGAAGGTTCCAACCGAAATCGCTTATGAGGGAGGAAAGGTTGTCATGTGCACCCCTGACTGGAGTTGCTGGGGTAAACACGCTTATTGGCGCCGAATGCTGGACTGAATGACTGTGGGAGTAGTGCAACTTCCCGGCAGTCTCATTTATGTGCCTGAGGACTCAGGCACAGCTATGCAGGCCCCTGAATGGGCCAATTTCTTATGCATTGTCGATGGATCCCTCAACCCTGTACCCCTGTGTGCTCTTGATCAGGTGCTACTGAAAGAGGTCATGGCCGAAAATCGTGGCTTGACCCTTTCTGATCTCAGAAAACGATCTCCTGAGCACCTATCCGCCACACTTACAGGGTGTGAATCCCCTAATGGCGATCTGGAACCTGCTGCTGTGAAGGAGCAGGCTGACGACCAACTGTCTGAAATCGCCAGCTCCATCCCTCCTGTTGATCTCAGCTCTGTTGAACTCAAACACAGTACCTTCGTGGCCCAGCTGCTGCTGGAGGAAGTAGACCTAGGGTCAACCTCAGAACCAACTTCCCCTGTTGGGAAACCTGTGCTGCACATGCAGCATACTTGCTCAGCTGAACCCGTGACTCAGAGTCCTGATGCTCCAGCGCGGCCTGCTTCTAATAACATGCCATTGTCGGAGTATGACACTCAGGAACTCTGACGGCTGTTGTACCTGAGGGCTGAAGGTATTGAGCGCCAAGAACGGCTGCAATACCTCAAACAGACCTGGAAATCCTCGATCTGGTCTGAGGAGGACGATGATTCCTACACGCTACCTGACCCTGAGCTACCCCTAGTGTATTCTCTGCACTATGGGCAACAATGTTCCCCTGAGTGGGATGACGGCTCAGTACCTGCCGAAACAGCTGATCGGCAGAAAAAGAAAGAGCATGGTAAGTGCAATCTCCATGCTGAGGAGGATTTCCTGCAGAAAATCGAGAGTCTGAACCTTGACCCCCGACTGAAGAAACTGCTCCTAACCTTTTAGGAGGTGTTTGGCGTGCTGCCACCTCCCCTGTCCTGTAAAAAGCTGGTCCAGACCCGAAACTGTAACCTGAATTTGAGAGGACGCGGGTCAGACGTCGTCCCTACCCTGCTCCTCTGGAACAGGTTGAAGAAATCGAGCGCCAGATCCAGGAATGTATTGATGCTGGCCTGGTTGAGGAATATAAGAAGGGGGACTACCCCCATCACTGCAGTCCTTGCTTCCTGGTCGCCGAACCAGGATCGACTGCCCTGCAACTGGTTGTTGACCATGGTGAGGTCAACAAGAAAACCCAAAACCACTCAGGGAGTATTCCGAACATGGAAAACACCATGGAGCGTATTGCTAAATGCCGGTACAAAACCACAATGGACAAACGCAGTGGTTTCTGGCAGGTTGACCTAGCAGCCGCATCTCAGGAACTGCTGGCCTTTATAACCCCTAAGGGTCGTTTGTTTAAGTGGAAGGTCATGCCTTTTGGGGTGGCTAATATCCCGGCACTCTCCGAGGAACTGATGAACAAAATTTTGTACATACTGAAGCGCAGACCTCTAGTACAGGAGTTGATTTCCCGAGGGGCAGAAACGGAGGCCAACATCGATGACGTGAGTTTGGGTACCAATACCCAGGAGGACCATGTCCTTCTCCTCCGTGAGTTCTTCATTGTTTGTCAGGAAAACCATCTCCGAATCAAACTCGAAAAATGCGAGTTCATGAAAGAGGAGATGGAGTATTTGGGTTTCGACCTGGGGTATGGCTGGTGGAAACCAGCCGCGTCTAAGATGCAGCCCCTACAGGACATGCAGACTCGCGATGACCCTAAGAAGGTCCTACACATTTGGTGGGCGCCTGTAACTTCTATAGGCGACACATCGACAATTTTACCTACTCTTCTGCACCTCTCACTGACCGAATCAAGAAAACTACTCCCTTGAGGTGGTCCGCCAGAGAGGAGGAGTATTTCCAAGGGTTGAAGAAGAAGATTGCCTCCTCCGACTGCCTGGGCTTACCCCGCCCCAAGGGCGAGATAGTCCTGATCACTGATTCCAGTGATGTAGGGGGGGGTGGAATGACATACCAATGGCAGGAGCTTAACCCAGCTGAACTAACGCACTGCCATTATCCTACAAGTGGACTGAACCGTGATGGTTCCCGGAAGCACGACTATCCTTCCAGTGAGTGGCGACTTGTACCACTGGGACATTGGAACTCGAAATGGAACCAGGCACGTTCCAATTACAGCACCTACGACCAGGAGCTCCTGGCCGGTACGTTGGTGCATTCATCACAGTCCCGACTATTGGCATCTAAGCCTATTGTCTGGCTCTGTGACCAAGAACCGGTGAAGTCCTTTCAGAAGGGCCCACCACCGGAGAGAGCGAAACTAAAACGGTGGTGGACTTACTTGAGCCAGTTCAGGCTGACAGTCCATCATATCCCTGGTATAAGGTAGGTAGGTAGGTGCGCTCGGTCGTGGAGAGGCGCCCCATGGATCCCCCTCGCGTCGCCCCTGTGACGAACAGGAAGAGGTTCCGCGCGTGAAGAGGGGAGGCGGCTTACTCCCTGCTAGACCTGACTGGTGGCCCCCAGCAAAGCGACCCCGGGCAATACCGGGAGGGCGGATCGCCGCCAGCGTGATGTGCTTGTCTCGCCGGGAGGGTGCTGCCCCCGTGCTTGCGCACGTCCTGTCCTTCCGGCGGAACCCTAGAGGTTCACCGGACTTCCTGGCGTATCCCGTTCCCAAGGCATGCATGCATGTTCTTGGTACTGGGGTTCCGAGGCGCTTGGGTGTCGCACGCTCCGCCTCGAGTCCCAAAGCAGCGCAGGCCTTAGGATGCAGCCTTTCCCCCGGGCTCCGGATCTCGTTTGGCCGGGTCACCTGCATGGCACGGGTTGCCTCAGTGCCCGGGCTATGGACACTGGGTTTGCTACTGTTGTGTGGTGTTTGTGTGTGGGTCCGGGTTGTGTTTGGGCTCGGGTTTCGGCTGCGCCCCGCCACTCCTGACCGGGGTGTTGGGGTGGGTGTGTGTTTGTGCGCCTGCTCCGCTTGTACCCCGCCACTCCTGGCTGGGGTGTGCGGTGTGGGTGTGTGTGCTTGGGCTCGGGTTTCGGCTGCGCCCCGCCACTCCTGGCTGGGGTGTTGGGGTGTGTGCGTGTTCGTGTGCACGCTCCGCTTGTACCCCGCCACTCCTGGCTGGGGTGTGCGGCGCGCTCCGTTTGTACCCCGCCACTCCCGGCTGGGGTGTGCGGCGTGGGTGTGTGTGCTTCGGCTTGGGTTTTGGCTGCGCCCCGCCACTTCTGGCTGGGGTGTTGGGGTGTGTGTGTGCTCGTGCGCCCGCTCCGCTTGTACCCCGCCACTCCTGGCTGGGGTGTGCGGCATGGGTGTGTGTGCTTTGGCTTGGGTTTCGGCTGCGCCCCGCCACTTCTGGCTGGGGTGTTGGGGTATTTGTGTGTTCGTGTGTGCAGTCCGCTTGTACCCCGCCACCCCTGGCTGGGGTGTGCGGTGTGGCTGTGTGTGCTTTGGCTTGGGTTTCGGCTGCGCCCCGCCACTCCTGGCTGGGGTGTTGGGGTGTGTGTGTGCTGGTGCGCCCGCTCCGCTTGTACCCCGCCACTCCTGGCTGGGCTGTGCGGGGTGGGTGTGTGTGCTTTTGCTTGGGTTTCGGCTGCGCCCCGCCACTCCTGGCTGGGATGTTGGGGTGTGTGCGTGTTCGTGTGCGCGCTGCGCTTGTACCCCACCACTCCTGGTTGGGGTGTGCGGCGCGCTCCGCTTGTACCCCGCCACTCCTGGCTGGGGTGTGCGGCGCTTGTGTGTGTGCTTTGGCTTGGGTTTCGGCTGCGCCCCGCCTCTCCTGGCTGGGGTGTTGGGGTGTGTGTGTGCTCTTGCGCCCGCTCTGCTTGTACCCCGCCACTCCTGGCTCGGGTGTGCGGCGTGGGTGTGTGTGCTTTGGCTTGGGTTTCGGCTGCGCCCCGCCACTCCTGGCTGGGTTGTTGGGGTATGTGCGTGTTCGTGTGTGCACTCCGCTTGTACCCCACCACTCCTGGCTGGGTTGTGTGGCGCGCTCCGCTTGTACCCCACCACTCCTGGCTGGGGTGTGCGGCGTGGGTGTGTGTGCTTTGGCTTGGGTTTTGGCTGCGCTCCGCCACTCCTGGCTTGGGTGTTGGGGTGTGTGTGTGCTCGTGCGCCCGTTCCGCTTGTACCCCGCCACTCCTGGCTGGGGTGTGCGGCGTGGGTGTGTGTGCTTTCGATTTGGTTTCGGCTGCGCCCCGCCACTCCTGGCTGGGGTGTTGGGGTGTGTGTGTGCTCGTGCGCCCGCTCCGCTTGTACCCCGCCACTCCTGGCACGGGTGTGCGGCGTGGGCGTGTGTGCTTTGGCTTGGGTTTCGGCTGCGCCCCGCAACTCCTGGCTGGCGTGTTGGGGTGTGTGCGTGTTCGTGTGCGCGCTCCGCTTGTACCCCGCCACTCCTGGCTGGGGTGTGCGGCATGCTCCGCTCGTACCCCGCCACTCCTTGCTGGGGTGTGCGGTGTCGGTGTGTGTGCCTTGGCTCGGGTTTCGGCTGCGCCCCGCCACTTCTGGCTGGGGTGTTGGGGTGTGTGTGTGCTCGTGCGCCCGCTCCGCTTGTACCCCGCCACTCCTGGCTGGGGTGTGCGGCGCGGGTGTGTGTGCTTTGGCTTGGGTTTTGGCTGCGCCCCGCCAGTCCTGGCTGGGGTGTTGGGGTGTGTGTGTGCTCGTGCGCCCGCTCCGCTTGTACCCCGCCACTCCTGGCCAGGGTGTGCGGCGTGGGTGTGTGTGCTTTGGCTTGGGTTTTGGCTGCGCCCCGCAACTCCTGGCTGGGGTGTTGGGGTGTGTGTGTGCTCGTGCGCCCGCTCCGCTTGTACCCCGCCACTCCTGGCTGGGGTGTGCGGCGTGGGTGTGTGTGCTTTGGCTTGGGTTTCGGCTGCGCCCCGCCACTCCTGGCTGGGGTGTTTGGGTGTGTGTGTGCTCGTGCGTCCGCTCCGCTTGTACCCCGCCAGTCCTGGCTGGGGTGTGCGGCGTGGGTGTGTGTGCTTTGGCTTGGGTTTTGGCTGCGCCCCGCAACTCCTGGCTGGGGTGTTGGGGTGTGTGTGTGCTCCTGCGCCCGCTCCGCTTGTACCCCGCCACTCCTGGCTGGGGTGTGCGGCGTGGGTGTGTGTGCTTTGGCTTGGGTTTCGGCTGCGCCCCGCCACTCCTGGCTGGGGTGTTGGGGTGTGTGCGTGCTCGTGCGTCCGCTCCGCTCGTACCCCGCCACTCCTGGCTGGGGTTTGTGGTGTGCCGGTTTGGTGTTGCGTTGCACCTGTCCCTGTGCCCTGGTTCGTTGCATGTTGTGCGCGCTCTCCGGGTTTGCGGCACCCGGTGGCCGTGGTTGCCTGGTCCCTGTCCGTGTGCCTTGGTTGTGGCCGGCGGCGTGCCTCTCTGGCGTGCCTGGTGGCCCCGCCTCGGTGCGCCGCGCCGCTTCCGGTCTGGTCGCTCTTGGTGCTCCGGTCGGCTTTCCCGACGCTGTGGTGCCTTTCCCCACCCCGGGGGCTTGCGCCCCCGGCTTTACTGGGTGGCTTCGCGGGGCACGCGGAGGCCGGCCGAGAACCGGGCTCTTTGTGCCTGCCGCTGGCCCCCGCCGAGGCGGGGGCGCTGGGCTCCCTCCGCGTCGTTCCCGCACGGGGCCCCGCGATGGGGTTGTCCCTGGTGGGTCCCTCCAGCGTCTGTCTTGGGCTGCGTGCGCTGCGGTGGTTTGCGTGTGTGGACCCAGTCACTGACGCGTCCGGTTTCCCGTACCGTCCGTCGTTCGACGGGGGACTCGGCCGGTGCACCGGGGCTGTTTCGTGTAGTCGCCGACACCTCCTCCTGCGGGTCGGAGGACGCCACGCCCGGGTCCCGTGCGTGTGTGCGTGTGCTCATCCTTCCTGGCCGGGTCGGGCGGGCTGGCCTCCCGGGCGCGTTCTGGTGCGCCTCACCTTTTCCCTTTGCCGCTTGGTCTTTCTGCTTTGCTGGGCCCCCTCCGGGCTGGGGCTGCCCCCTTTGTGATTCTTCGGTTTCCTCCCCCCCCCCCCTTCTTTTTTTCTTCTTCTTGCTTTCCGTTTTCTGCGCCCCCCTTGTCTCTTTCTTTGTCTGGTTTCCGGCCCCTGGTGCCTTGGGCCTTGGCGCCTTGTTTCTCTTTTCTCCTTCCTCCCGCCTTGTTTTTTTTTTTTTTCGTCCCGCGCCCCCAATGTCTCTGGCTCTCTTTGTTTTCCGGCCCCGGGTGCCCTGGGCCTTGGCGCTGTGTGCTGTTTGTTTTGTTGGCCTCCCGCTCCCCGGCTCTCCGCGCGATCTCGCCTCTTTTGTGGTTCCTGCCCGGCCGCCGGCTGCTCCTCGGCGTTTGCTGCCCCCCCCCCCCTTTTTTGTGTCTCGCTGTTTTTCTCGCTGCTGCTTTGTGCTCCGTTTTTTTTTTCCTGTTTCGCGCCCCCGCCGTCTCCGGCTGTCTCTGGTCTCCGGCCCCGGGTGCCCTGGGCCTTGGCGCTGTGTGCTGTTTGTTTTTTGTTGGCCCCCCCCTCCCCGGCTCTCCGCGCGCTCTCGCCTCTTTTGTGTTTCCTGCCTTGCCGGTTGCTGCTCCTCGGTGGTTGCTCCCCCCCCCCCCCCTCCGACCCCTCCCTTTTGTGCCTTGCTGTTTTTCTCGCCGCCGATTTGTGCTCCGATTTTTTTGTTTTTTTTTTTGCGTTGTGCGCCCCTGTTGTCTCTGGCTTTCCTTGGTTTCCGGCCCCGGGTGCCCCGGGCCTTGGCGCTGTGTGCTGTTTGTTTTGTTGGTCTTCGGCCCCTCTCCGTGTGCTCTCGCCTCTTCTGTGGTTCCTGCCTTGCCGTTGGCCGCTCCTTGGTGGTTCCTGCCCTCCCTCCCCCCCTCCCTCTTGTGTCTCACTGTTTTTCTTCCTGCCTCTTTGTGCTCCGTTTTTTTTCTTTTTTTTTCCGTTTTCCGCCCCCGTGTTGTCTTTGGCTTTCTTTGGTTTCCGGCCCGGGGTGCCCTGGGCCTTGGCGCTGTGTGCTGTTTGTTTTGTTGGCCTCCCGCTCCTCGGCTCGCCGTGCGCTCTCGCCTCTTTTTTGGTTTCTCCCCGGCCGTTGGCTGCTCCTTGGTGGTTGCTGCCCCCCCCCCCCCCTTTTGTGTCTCGCTGTTTTCCTCGCTGCCGCTGTGTGCTCAGGGAGTATTCCCAACATGGAAAACACCATGGAGCGTATTGCTAAATGCCGGTACAAAACCAAAATGGACAAACGCAGTGGTTTCTGGCAAGTTGACCTAACATCCGCATCTCAGGAACTGCTGGCCTTTATAACCCCTAAGGGTCGTTTGTTTAAGTGGAAGGTCATGCCTTTTGGGGTGGCTAATGCCCCGGCACTCTCCGAGGAACTGATGAACAAAATTTTGTATATACTGAAGCGCAGACCTCTAGTACAGGTGTTGATTTCCCGAGGGGCAGAAATCGAGGCCAACATCGATGACGTGAGTTTGGGTACCGATACCCAAGAGGACCATGTCCTTCTCCTCCGTGAGTTCTTCATTGTTTGTCAGGAAAACCATCTCCGAATCAAAATCGAAAAATACGAGTTCATGAAAGAGGAGATGGAGTATTTGGGTTTCGACCTGGGGTATGGCTGGTGGAAACCAGCCGCGTCTGAGATGCAGCCCCTACAGGACATGCAGACTCGCGATGACCCTGAGAAGGTCCTACACATTTGGTGGGCGCCTGTAACTTCTATAGGCAACACATCGACAATTTTACCTGCTCTTCTGCACCTCTCACTGACCGAATCAAGAAAACTACTCCCTTGAGGTGGACCGCCAGAGAGGAGTAGTATTTTCAAGAGTTGAAGAAGAAGATTGCCTCCTCCAACTGCCTGGGCTTACCCCGCACTAAGGGCGGGATAGTCCTGATCACTGATGCCAGTGATGTAGGGGGGGGTGGAACGACATACCAATGGCAGGAGCTTAACCCAGCTGAATTAACGCACTGCCATTATCCTACAAGTGGACTGAACCGTGATGGTTCCCGGAAGCACGACTATCCTTCCAGTGAGTGGCAACGTGTACCACTGGGACATTGGAACTCGAAATGGAACCAGGCACGTTCCAATTACAGCACCTACGACCAGGAGCTCCTGGCCGGTACGTTGGTGCTCTCATCACAGTCCCGACTATTGGGATCTAAGCCTATTGTCTGGCTCTCTGACCAAGAACCGGTGAAGTCCTTTCAGAAGGGCCCACCACCGGAGAAAGCGAAACTAAAACGGTGGTGGACTTACTTGAGCCAGTTCAGGCTGACAGTCCATCATATCCCTGGTAGAAAAAATGAATTGTCTGACTACATATCGCGCAACAACTTCGATGTGCTTCTTGGTGAGAGCTCTGAGGCGCTCGCCAAGGAGGCTTTCCAGCGTTTGGATGTCCAGCTTGACCTGTCTATGCGGACTGCTGGAATCCTCGAGGGTTGGAGCCTAACTGACTATCAGTCAGAGTATAAAAAAATTCTCCAGACCCTCAGAACTGGTCATTGACGGGCACCAGTGGTATAGAAACGACCAGTACCTCTTCTAGGAGGACCGTATAGTCGTGCCTGAGGCACGACGTGATGGGTGTCTACAGTGTCCCATCTCAGCTCAGGTCACACTGGCGCTAATCGCTCAGTGGACTTCTTCCGTGAGTGTTTATACTCTGGTCTAACCCTGACTGAACTGAGGTTCCGTATGCAGACCATTGTTGATGCTTGTGGCTGTCATGCCAGCAAGCAGAGCGACAGTAGGGATAGGGGACTGATTTCCAGCCTACCCATACCCTATTGTACTCACTCTCTGCTCTACGTGGATTTCATCCACGGCCTACCTCGCTTCGGCGGCTATGATAGTTGCCTAGTTGTCACCTGTGGCCTGTCCCGCTTCACCCGTGTGTTCCCTTGCAATAAGAAAATCACAGGTAAGCAGACTGTAAAATTGCTTGTCGAACAATGGTTCGAACCATATGGAGCACCTAAGCAGGTGCACTCTGATGTACGCATCCGCAGTGACACAGGATGGTACAAACGAGTGCTGAATGCCCTCAACGTTGAGGTAACCACAGGTGTGCCCTATACCCACACGTCTAATCCTCTTTGCGAGAGACAAAACCGTGTGGTGGAACAGAACCTGAGAATCCTGATGAAACAGGAACGTACCAAAGATTGGGTAAGCCTAGTGCCCTGGGCAGTGCTGACTGTGAACTCTCAGAGGAGCTCTTCTACCGGTTTCAACCCCCACGAGCTGTTTCATGGAGGACGACCTGCTTGGTTCTTCAAAACCTCCTTTCCTGAGGACTTCAAGAGCCCTGTTCGGGATTGGTTGGAACACAAGCAGTCTATGGCTAACGAGGCTGGGACTTACCTGAGACATATCCGTGAACGTGAACTAAGCCGACCAAAACGCCTACGGTCACCCACCAGTTTCAAGGTTGGTGACCTTGCCTTTGTTCACCATTCACGCTTGCCTTCCTGGTCCCGTAACCGCGTACAGAATCCTTATTTTGGGCCCTATCGTATCATCAGGATAGATGGATCTAGAATGCATGTCAGGTGCAGTCCACGTCTAGGTGGTGAACTGCTTTGAGCGCCTCAGCAGTTGAGACACCATCATTCCCCTGACAAATTGTCCTGGGATGAGTGGCGCCTCAGCGACATTGAGGGCGAGCGTATCGACCTAGAGAACGCTGCCAGCCCTGAGGAGGCAGACCAACTTGAAGAGATGACTGCCGATCAGATGGCAGTCGATGGCTACTACGTGGTTGCAGGTATTGCCCGCCACGAGTATAAACAGGGCTGGAAATTCCTAACCCTTTGGGATGGCTATGGGCTATCTGAGGCGACCTGGGAACCCATGTCGGCCTTTATACAGCCAGATGGAAGTATCAACCCCATCTTTTGCTCCTACCTCGTTGGGAGCAACGAGGGACAGCTACTAACCCGTGCTGAGACTCTGTCCCATCGGAAGGAGAAAAACTAATCTCCTTGTGCCTACCTTTTTACGGTTTTCTAACCTCCCAGGGGCGATGAGCACTCTTGTGCTGAATAGCTAGGCCTACTCAGTGTGTGCAAGGACAGGTTCAGAACTCCTGTAGAGCTCCAGTTACGGTGAATGCACTAAGTCCCACCCTCAGTCGGGTTCGGCACTCCAGACACCTACACATCCGCTGCTTGCGGAGCACTGCTCCTGACATGGCTGTGCCCTGCAGTCCCATGCTTATGGTTACCGGCGTGAACGGGGTGGCCGCTTATCAGGTTTGCAGCCACCCAGCGACTGTATGCTTTGTTGACCATGTGTCGCATGGGAGCTGCCCTGATGTAATGACCTTGGGGAGTCAACGAAGAGCGGTCGCTTTCTACTCCAGGGGGGAATGACAAGCAAGCTGTTATGAAGCAAGGTGTGTCGACCCTCCTTGGGGACAAGCGTGCCCACACTTAGGACCCCTGACTGGTCCAGACCCATGGGGTTCTACCCTTCCTTGCAGGGTGTACCATACCCCTAAGTGTGCTACGTATGTCTGTATGTGTCTCACCTCACTCCCCGGCGTGGCTCCCGGAGACCGGGATTCGCTGACGTCGGACCGAAGGTCCTAATCAGGTACTATTACCACTCCTATGGTGCCCAGTTTCTGTGCTGGCGCCTATCCTTGGGGGAAGACGGCAAAAGCCCTACCTACTAGAGGAGAGGGGGTGGCCAAGTATGCGAAGGGCATGCAAAACGCCCATTTTTCTAAGGGCCAAAAGCTAACACACTCCCCTGCCCACGAGGAAAGGCACGCGGGACAGGAGACACCACTATACTACACTCACTAACGCCAGTACCAGCCTTCGGTGGGTGAGCACTCAGCACCTGCACACAGTACGTGCCAGGCTTGCTGACCTTAAAACCTACACACGCTACTGGGTGGTCATGATGAAGGAGTCACGGGCCCTACTGGCCCCCCTGTGAAAATACAAGAGAACAGAGCGCTACTAAGCGACTGTGGCCTAACAGGGACGCCACTACGCGTTTCCCTGTCGGGGCTTGGAGGGAAGGAGTGCTCTGTTTGCGCGCACAGCATGTATGTCGAAGACGTTGGACTGCCCTCGCCACTCCTGGCTGGGGTAAAGTTTGTTGATCGTGGGATCAGCGCCCGTTTGAGCTTGGGCAGAAAAACCGGAAGTCGCTGAAGGCAACTGCAGCTGCACCAATCATCCTTACCTGCCCACCTGTAAAGCAAAGGCAAATGAACTGGGTAAGCGGCTGAGGAACCATGCTTGCCTCCACGTATTATACGCTTCTTAGGCTGACCTATAATACGCTGTCCTCTCCCTCAGTTGCAAGCAAGCAAGCTGAAGGAGCTCCATCCGTTCTCTTAACGAACGTGGGGTGGAGCCCCTGGGTAGCCTAAACAAGGGTTGTGCCGTGCGCAACACGCGTGGCCTACCCTTTAATGCGCCACATGCATGCACGGGTATGCACGAGTTATCCAATCTCCCATTGTAACCACCCCTTTCCAAGATTCCATACCACCATCACAAACTCTACCAGCAGGTGACCCTTAGTCGCTAGTGGGCTTACCTACCTTACTCACCACGCATGATGTGAATGCCGAAGGGAACACGAACGCAAAGCAACCCTAAGCGTTTAAACAACCCTACGGCGAATTATAAACAGCCCTAATCGATAAATGCATTGTGTGTCATGTATGCCCTTCTTACCTTGTTTCCAGCAGAAATAGGAGAGGGAATGGCGCACTGCACAGCGCAAAACAAGCCTAAGCGTTTTAAGCAACCCTATTTTAACGCTACGGCAACACGAACACGAGCAAGCACTTTCCTCTCTAACCTGTGAAGAGAAGAGAAGGGTGGTTGGGGCACAGGGAAAGCGACACAACGTGTGAATGCCTAGATTAGGCACATGCATGGCGAGCACAGCGCATACACTAACCCTACGTGCGCGCTGCGTGATCCATTGCTTTCGCATACCTTTCAATTCAGTTTTTACCTGTGCAGAGCAAAGGAAGTGAACACCCGAACCCCCAACGAACACAACAGCGACAAACCTAGCGTTTTAACCAAGCAACCACCACGAACGCAATGCATGCGTATGACATGACACCAACATACCTGAGAGGTGAGTTGTCCACCTGCTCTGTGGTGTGGGTTTCTGTTCAATACCTTTTCCTAAAGTTTTTATAATTTTTGACGCAACGCTGGAAAAATTTCTTTTAAAACTTTAAAAACTACGGCTCATACCTTCTTTTTCTGGAGCTGCTTACGCTTGCGCAATCATTTTTTTGGAGTCCGCTTCTGTTGCGCTTTTCTGCGACTTTAGGCTTGAGTCTAAAAATGACAATTTCTAACGTCGTCTCGTCCCTTTTTAGCAATTTGACTTCTTGAATCGCTACTCCTTTCGCTAAACCACAGGATTCACTCCCTGTTGGTTCCATTTACTATTTTTTTCAGCTCCTGGCGACTTGTGCCCTCCATTGGGAGTATTGCTCGATCGTCGTCCGCATTCGAGCGTTCGACTGTACCCTAGTGGGCAAGCATGTGTGCTCTAGGGAGGGGGTCAAGGGTTCAAACCCCATTACCCCCAAATTTGTGCCAGGAGCTTTTGTCGCACGCTGGCAACTTTTGAGGAGTGCCCCATCGAAGGGACATCATTCATCGTACATTACACTCTTCTTCGAGGGTACCTACAGTGTGATAGGCTTCTATGAAATGATGGGAATGTTTTTGGCAGGTTTAATTCATTTTCTGAGGTAGCTTTGGGAAACATTTGATCCTTTTTCGTTGGTGCTACTAGCTTGATCAACTAGTACTCCAGGGGGGAGTAAGAAAAAGTCACTACCATGTCTTCCTTGGGGGACTTGATCCAGGCCAAGCCCCCCTAAAACCCTTTTGTTGATGTTGAGACTTACTGAAGCATTTTTATCTCTCTTTTAGAACTTAAAGTACACTTTCTCAAAGTAACTAGGGTTGTCACCCTAGCCCCCCATGAAGTGTACCCATACCACTCAACTGAGCGGAGGTATCTTGCTTCATGGAGGTTATACCGAACAAAAATAGGCATTTCATGCCTAAGGCCTTGGAGGTGGAGCCTAGTGGTCCCCCACCCCAAGACCCCTGTGCTCAACTGGTTCTACCACTTATTGTGGTTCTACCTTTTAACTGTTTCTGAATTCAGTTGCTTGGCGAAGTCATATTCTGTGTCTGGCCTAGCTCCTTTGCCCCACATTCCTAACCAGCTCCATTTCATCCAAAAGAGTGCACATGAAGTGCTTGATGCTATATGGGAGGCAAGAGTCATGCCAGTTATCTCATAAGAATCATTTGTTTTATCCAATTGTCATTGAATCTTTGTACTTAAGCCTGCTTTGTCCATTTGCAGCCCTTCTGTGATACACTGAATTTCAAAACTATTCATTGATTCGATGCACATCCAGTTCTTGCTCTACTTGCTGCTTTGGTTCTGTTTTTTAACACGAAAACCTGCAGGATTTCATCAACACTATTAGGGCACTAATCAAGGACATCTTTCTCAGGGACCACAGAATCAAATCCACAACATGAAGGGCTGCAGTCAAAGGAGATAGTGTAGCAACAAAGAAATCTCACAATACCTACAGATTTAGCAAACGATAGTTAGAAAATATCCTACAAACAAGGGACAACTGCCCACATGGGCTTCCTTTCTTTTAGAATGCCATCTAGAGATGTGCACTCTTTGTTTCTTGTCCCACAGGTGCTGAGGTGGCATGGCTTGTGGCGCTGAGGTCACTGCCATGTCACATGGGATCTTCCTAGTTAGCTAGGCTGACTGGGAATTGAACCCAGGACCTCTCAAAAAGAGCATGCCACAGCCCCCTAGGGTGCAGACCACTAGGATAGCTAAGCATTCATGAGAAAATATAGAACAATGTATAGGCACTAGACTAATGACAGCGCCTCAGTCAGTCCAGAAAATGGTGAATAAGTTCAAGCAGTTGAGGGGTCGAGGGTCCACACAACATCCATAGTTGAATGCTTGGTTTGATAGGGCAAATTGTCTTATCACCCCTTTTGTTTTGGCCAATACTAAGATAAAAATGTGCTATGCCTTTAGGCCTCTCTATAACAACTACGTCTAACCTTTTGGCAGGGAAATACACTTTTTCTTACCCCCCCCTTGTGCTGTGGTGGCCACCACTGTCGCATTCTAAAGGAAAAAGGGAATATTTCTTGACCTCCAGATGGCTTCAACATCTTTTGAAGAAGGTCCTATAACATCCCTAACATTGGAAAGAAGGCACTGCGTCTGGGCAGTCATCATTTTTTGCTAAGTCATAACAGACACCTACAGTCCCCACTGCGCTCATTGGGGTCGCTGGCGCAGCTGTGGTTTGGTAGGGGGTTAGAATTGGCATGCCAATTCATGTGTGCAGACAGCTCTCCCTTCAATATACCAAAATGCAGTGCATTACGCAAACCTCAACGCGGGATACGATCAGGGCACGCTGTCTGGGGTCTCGTTGAACCTGCTGTCTGACCTGATCTGTCCTTAGTGGCGTTGAAAACTATTTTGTTCCTCATGGGGGTCTGGGATTCTGGGGAGTGGTCCAGGAGTCAGTTCTTCGGCCAGAACACGGCCTACTCCACTGTTTGCGCTCCAGGATATCTGCAGAGAAGGAACAAAGGGTTGAGGGACTGACAAACACGCAGGGATCGACGCACACACCAAAATCCGTCACATGACGGCCTAGAATGTTTCTGAGAGCACACACCTGTCCAGAATCTCCATGTGCATTAAATGCACATTTGTACGAAATTTCATTTCATCACAGGAATTTTTCAATTCCTGGATTTACATGCAGCGAAAAGCGGCGCGCCGGAGCGCATCCTAATTGGGCGCCGGAGAAGAAAGAAAAAATACGATTACAACAGTATGTCACGTAGTAGTAAGGAAATGACGAGACACACAATAATTAATAAACGTAGAGATTCCACGAATGCTTCTAGGAAAGTCCAAGAAGAAAGAATTCAAGAATTCAATATGAATTCGAAGAAAGAGGTATAAACATACAGGTTGTGTTTGCTTCGCATGCAGCATGCACATTGCTTGTCTCGTCTTTCCGAGATTTCGCCGTGTTGCAGCGCAGAGGTAAAGTAGAGGGACAGATTAGAAGATTGCACGATGATTAGAGGTGAGACCGACTGATTAGAACATACACACACGTGCATAAACGCTTGCCTCGCTTGTGTTTTGTTTTCTTGGCTCACTTGCTCTCGCTCTCCAGCGGTAGGTAAGGTGAGTAAGCCCAGGAGGGGCCACCCCCTGGTTGAGTTCGTGATTGTGGTATGGATTGTTAGGAAGGTAGGTAGGTAGGTGCACTCGGTCGTGGAGAGGCGCCCCATGGTTCCCCCCTGCGTCGCCCCTGTGACAAACAGAAAGAGGGTCCGCGCATCAAGAGGGGAGGCGGCTTACATCCCGCTAGACCTGACTGTTGGCCCCCAACAGAGCGGCCCCGGGCAACACCGGGAGAGCTGATCGCCCCCGGCGTGACGTGGTGGTCTCGCCGGGAGGGTGTGCCCCCGTGCTTGCGCACGTCCCCTCCTTTGGGCGGAACCCTAGAGGTTCACCGGACTTCCTGGCGTATCCCGTTCCCAACGCGCGCATGCACGTTCTTGGTACTAGGGTTCCGAGGTGCTTGGGTGTCGCACGCTCTGCCTCGAGTCCCAAAGCAGCGCAGGCCTTAGGATGCAGCCTTACCCCCGGGCTCTGGATCTGGTTTGGCCGGGTCAGCTGCATGGCAAAGGCTGCCCCAGTGCCCGGGCTGTGGACACTGGGTTTCCTACTGTTGTGTGGCGTTTGTGTTCGGGTCCTGGTTGTGGCTGGGTGTGGGTTTAGGTAACCCCGCCAGTCCTGGCTGGGGCCTTGGGCGGGTGTGTTTGGGTACGGTTTGTGGGGTCGCCCCCCTTTTACCAGCTGGGGTTTGTGGTGTTTGTGGTTGGGCTTAGGTTTTGGCTTGCTTTTGGGACGTGTGTGGTTGCGTGCGCGCTCCTCTTGCACCCCACCGTTTCCGCTGTGCGGTGCGGGTGTGCGTGCTCGGGTTTGGGTTTCGGCTGCGTTCCGCCTCTCCTTGGGGTGTGTGTGTGCTCGTGCGCCCGTCCCGCGTGGTCTCCCGCACCTTCCAGTTAGGGTTTCCGTGCGGGGTGCGTCTTTGTGGGTGCGCCTCGCTTGTTCGCCCCTTTTCTTGGCCAGGGTGTGCTGTGTGGGCGTGGGTGCTGGGCCCGGGTCTCGGCTGTGCTCCGCCCCCCTTGGCCGGGTTGTCGGGGTGTGTTTTTTTTTTCTCGCTGGCTGTTCCTGTCCCGGGCCTTGTGGTCCCTGTCCCCTCTCTTTCGGGGTGAGTTGCTGCCCCCCCCCCTTTTCTTTGCGTGTGTCTGTGCCTTTTTGGTGTCCCTCTTTCCAGTGGGCCGCTGTTCCGGGCTTGGTGTCGCCGTTTTCGGCTGGGTGGTCCCTCTGTGCCCCTTTGGGGGTCCTGCCTTCGGTGTCTTCCCGGTGGGGGGCTTGGCCGTCTCTTGTGGTGTTGGCGGGCGGTTTGGTGGCTGTGGGCCGTTCTCTTGCCCCCCCCCCCCGCCCCCCTGGTTTGTTTTTTTTTGCGGCGGGGGTCTGCCTGTTCCTCCCTCTGCCTTCCCTGGGCTGGCGCACGCACTGGCCCGCATTCAGTGTGGTCTTCCGGGTTGCTGCTGGCGGTCGCGTTCTGTTTGGCCGTGCCCCGGCCCCATGGGTCGGGTGGGTTATGTACATGTTGGGCTCGGCGCCCCTTCCTGCCGGGTTAGGTCCTGGCTCTGCCGGCTGGGCGTGTGCGCCAGGCGGCTTCGTGTGGCTCTGGGTTAGGGGCTGGGGTTGTCCGTGTCCGCTCTCCTCCGCGGTGCCGGTTTTAACCTTCCGGGTGGTTGGTCACCGTGTGTGGCCCGCGGTGCCGGTGTGTGGCATGGTGGTGCGGCATCTTCTGGGGTGTGTAGTGGCTTGTTTTGGTTAGTCCTTCAGGTTAGGGTTAGCCGTGCCGTGTTTTGCCGCTCTGTGCCGCGTCGCATCGCTTCATGCTGTGGCGTGTTGCGCTTCGGGGTGCGTTGTCGTGGCGCGTTGCATTTTGGCGCGCTGCGCTGCGGTGTGCCGTGCTGTCCCGTGTTGTGCCGTGGTGGGTCAGTGGTGGTCAGCCTGGCCTGTGTCGCGGTGCGGAGGGCGGGTCGGAGTGTGGCTGGTGGCCCGGGGGTGTGGTTAGGTGTGGGTGGCTCACTGGGTCCGTGCTGTGGGGGCCTGGGCGTGCCGCTCGGGTTGGTGGGTCGGGTAGGTGTCCGTGGGGTTGCCCACCTTGGGGGCCCGTGCCTTGGTCCCGTGTCCTCTGGGGGTCCCGGTTTCTAGCCCGGGTTTCCGTGGCTGTGCCTTCGTCCTCTGCCGGTGCCTGTGAGGTGGCCCTTGTGGCGGTCGGGGCCGTCGCCTGGTGGTGAGGGCGTGGTGGTGCGCCGGGCGGCGGTGTTCCCCGTAGCTTCCTCTGTGGTTGTAGCCTGTTCTCCCCGTGTAGGCGTGCCCTCTATTCCCTGTGTGGTTTCCGGTGGCTGGTGGGTGTGGGCTGGTGTGATCCGTACGGCGTCCGCGTCTTGCTTCGGCGGCGTGTGTTGGGGGTGTGCGAGCCCGGGAGTCGTGCGGCGTTCGCTGGGGGTGGGGCGGCGCTGGTCCCTCTGTCGTGGTATGCCCTTCCTGGGTGTGGGTCGCGGCGCCTGCCGTGGTGCTCTCTTCCTCTGTGCCTCGGTCCCCGCCCCTGTCCCTTCCCGGTCCTTGGGTGGTTTCCTGCCCCCACGCTGTGTCTCTTCCGGTGCCCTGTCCCTATGGGCGCCTGCCCCTCTGTGCCCCCTTGCCTGAGTGTCCCTTGCTGCCCCTTGCCCTACCCTTGCCCGTGCCCTTTCCCTTCCCGGTGTGGTGGTGGTTGGGTGGGGGGGGGGGCGCCGATGGCCCAGGCCCGGGGTTGGGTGGCCTGGAGCCATTGGCGGAGGGCTGGGGGGGTGTGGGAGGGGGGGAGGCCCTGGACCGCGTCGTGGAGGAGGGCCTCCCATGCTGCTTGCGGCATGATGGCCTCCGGGGCGGCCTCATTGGGGTCGGCGGGGGTGCGGGTGCGCACCTCCTCGAAGGTGTGCACCATGTGCACCCCCTCTCGCCTTTCCGCTCCTCCGGCCCACTTCACCCAGCGGCGGAGCTCCTGCAAAGCGGGGGCAGACCACCAGGCGAGGTGAGCCGGGGGCCTGGGGGGGGGGGGGGAGGGGTCTGAGCTCGCGGTCCTGGAGCGGCGGGGGGAGGAAGTGGACCTGCGGTGGTGGCGGGGGTGGCGGTGCCTGGGGGAGCGGGAGCGGCGGTGGCGGGGGCTTGGGGTGGAGGACGGGTACGGGCGGAGAGGGGAACGGGAGGGGGAGGTGGACATGGGGCGGAGGTGGCGGGAGTGGTGGTGGCGGGGGCTGGGGGTGGCGGATGGGTACGGGCGGCGGGAAGAGCGGGGAGCCTGGTGGGGCCTGTGGGGGGAGGGGGAGGTGGAGGTGGGGCGGTGGTGGCGTCTGGGGGAGCGGGAGCCGCTGGAGCGGGGCCCCGGGGGGTCGCGTACGGGCGGAGGGGGGAACGGAAAGCCCTGCGGGGCTCGTGGGGGGAGGGGGAGGTGGACATGGGGCGGCGGTGGGGTCTGGGGGAGCGGGAGCGGCGAAAGCGGGGCCCCGGGGGGTCGCGGCGGCGCCTGGGGGAGCGGGAGCGGCGCGAGTGGGTGGTTGAGGCGTGGTGGCGGTGCGGGGAGCGTGAGCGACGACAGCGGGTGCGCCGTGCGGGGGGGGAGCAGGAGCGCCGCCGTTTGCGGGACCGGGGCTCGTCGGTCGAGTCGGGCCAGTCAGGAGGCGTCGGCGGTTCCTGGGGGGCCTCACGCGGTGCCGCTTGGTACTGGGGGGGTTGGTAGGGGTGCGGTGGCGGCATTGGGTGGTTGTATGGGTCGGGTTGGTCCCGGGGGGCCCCCTCTGCGTGGAGGTGGTGGCCGGGGGGATACGGCAGCTGGTACCGGGGGGGCGGCCCCTGGTGGTAGGTGGGGTATGCGGGTGGAGCGCTCGGTGGCTGCCATCCCATACGCTGGTGCTGTTCGTGCACGGGGGGTTGTGGCCCGGTGGGGTAGGATGGTGAGCAGTGGTAGTGGTGGGGGAGGTGTTGGTGGTGGTGGTGGTGGGGCCGCTGGTGGTGGTGGCGTGGGTAGTGGTGGGGTTGGTGCTGCGGGTACGGCCCTAGGACCCCTTGTGGGTATTCCGGTCCCCCTTGTGGGGGTGGGGGGTCGGGCATCGTGCGCAGCCCTGTTTGGTGGGCAGGGAGGGCGGGTAGGGGGCCGGGCTTAACGGTGACTGTGGTCGAGGGGTCCCACGTCCCTGGGTCGGTCTGGCCGGCGGCGATGGTGGTTTGTGGGGGGTGGATGATGGGGCGCTTGGAGATGGGGATGTTGGCGAGGGTTCGGAGGGGGTCGTGTTGGGTGGCCGCCTCTGCGGTGGCGGCGGCTGCGGGTGGGAGGGGGGCGTGGGTTGTGGTGGGTGGGGGGTCCTGGCTTGGGTCAGTGTTTGGGTTAGGGCTGTGTCGCTTGGGTTTGTGTCGCTGCGTTTGTGGTGTTGTGTGTGCTTGTTTGGGCGCCGGCTTGAGTTTGGGGTCGGGTTTGAGGTTGGGGTCCGGTTCCAGGTTGAGGAGGACGTCTGTCCGGAGGTGTGAGGGCGTCAGTGCCGGGTCGGGGGTTTTCCCGGTGCGTTGCCGGGGTGCCTGAGTCGCCTGTGTGGGGGTCGGAGGGTTGGTGCGTGCGGCCACGGCTTTGGCTTTTGCCGTGGCCTTGTGGATGAGGGCGGCGGGGAGGGGGGGGTCGGAGGATGAGGTGGAGGAGGTGGATGAGGTTGCGGATGAGGAGGAGGTGGTGGACGCGGGTTGAGCTGTGATGCGGGCGGTCGCGGGCTTGTGGGCGGCGGCTTCTGCGGCGGCCACGGCGGGGAGGATGGAGGGCATGTCCTCGGGCCGTAGGTTCGGGGCGGGTGGCTGGGGGGGCCCGGTCGCGACCTGGCGGCCCGGTGGGCCGATTTGGTCGGCACTGCCTGGGGAGGGAGGCGCGGGGCTGTGGCCTTCTCCTTCCGGGCTTGGCTGGGCCGGGATCCTGCAATGTGCGAGGCTGTGTGGGTTTGCGTCCGCGGGGGGAAACAGTTCGCGTGGGCTGCATTCGGCGGTTGGGGGGGCCGGCCTGGGTCTTCCGGGGTGTGCGCGGGGGGCGTTTGCGGGCCACTGGGTGGGGTGGGCGTGCCGCGGGGCGCAGGGCTCCCCTCGGCGGTTGTGTGCCGGTTGTCGTGTGTTGGGGGTGGTGAGGGGTGGCCGGTGGTTGGGTCTGTGGCGGGCGTGTGCTGGTGTTCGGGCGGGTGGGGGAGGCCCGTGTCGCGGGGCTCGGGCGTGCGCGCGATGTTGGGCGTGTGTGGTTCCCCGGGTGAGCAGCGAGAGGGGAGGGGCATGGGCGGGGATTGCGCAGTCGGGCGTGCTGTGTCGGTGTATGTGTCCGCTCGCAGTCGCGCGCTTGCGTGGTCAGTTGTAGGCCGGGCGGTTTGGAGGAGAAGCTTGCCGTCTTCTGCTGCCGCAGCAAGGATTTCGCAGATGAGCTTGCGTATCTGGTGGACCTCTTGGTCAGTGGTGGGAAGGGGGTACGCTAGCTCGGGGCTAAGACCCACGCGGCTGAGGACCCTGTGGATGGCGTGGTACCCGCAGGTGAGGGAGCTCTGCGGCCTTGGGGGGGGTCTGGCCGCATGTCGGTGTAAGTGCGGCTAGCCCCATCTGCTCAGATTTTCAGACATTCTGCCCAGATTGGCTACATTTTGGTCATTTTCTTTGCTTCGGCGGAATCGCCGCCTCGCAGCTCAGTCACAGGATATTTCCTATATATTTCTGATATGCCGGATTGGATTCCGCGGTCCATTTCCCGTAAATCCGCCGCGTTCCGCTATTTTAGCTGGAATCGCCATTTGCCGCTGACGCGCGCTCGCGGGCCAGATCGGCCAAACATTTTTACATAATTGGATTATTTAAATCTTTTCAGACAGTTTTGGACACTCAGATGTATTTAGAATAATTCGCATCAATTTTCTTCATAGACTGGGATTTTCTGCCGGACCACAATCAGCATGGACCTTGCTTCAGTTGTTGCTGCTCTCGCCTCCGTTGGTGTCCGAGTATCCGGTTCTACCCCCAATAACAACATCCAGGGAGACTCCTCGCGTGCCTGCCCCACTGGTCTTGCCGGCCCCGAGCCCTCCGGCACCCTCAACGACCCAGGGCAGCACTTTCATGGTAGCAGAGGCTACCTGAATGTTGTTCCTTTGGTGTCCCAACCACAGCTAGCTCCCCAGTACGGCCCCGTAGACTCCGCAACCTCCGGAGACGTAACGATTACGCTGCCGTGGTGCTGTGCGAACGAGGCCTTGAGAGGAATGCCTTGCGCAAGCCCAAATTGCCCAAGAAGGGCACAAATCAGCAGCTGTGGAGGCCCAGATTACAATCAAGATCCCAGTCGAAATTGGCCATCAAGTAGCTGGAATCTCCCAGCCTACGCTAATGGCAACGCTCCGGTGGAGCTTACGGACCTGGCAGGTACCAATACTCCCTACCAATGTCCACATTTTGAGACCATCGACGCCGACATTGACGACATTGAGATGGGTGGTCCAGGTGAGGTACCTACCTATAATCGACCAGCCAATTGGGCACAATGGGACAACCATTTGTCTTCGGAAGTGACCCGTAACCTTGAGGCGCTTGAGGCCCTTTGTCTATTAGCCACGTCTAAGCTGATAGGTCAAGAAAGAATCGCCTCTGATTTTTTATTTGAATATTTTTTCCTTCTTCAAGAAGAAATTAATACCAGGATGTGGTGGTGTTCTCAAGAAGATGAATCTTTTGCCATTTTTTTGCAGATCTGGGAGGCAAGCCCCTTCCCGAAGGAGAAGACCAAGGCACCTGTTGCCGGGCCCTCCGCCCCTCATCCCTCTGTTTCCATCCGCGACGATCTAGCCGCCGCGGTTGAGGAAGGAATTTTAGAGGCAGCTAGGCAGGCAAGCCTGGAAATTAGGACTGAAGGAGCTCCCCAAGTGGACTCCTGGCTGCGAACTACTGAGATTAGCGGTCGGACAGCCTGCTCAGGCCCTTCAGGACACGGTATGTACTGTCCTGCCGACTGCTCTTGCAGATTACAGCGAGATACTGAGCTCCAATTGCTCAAAGATCAAATGCAACTCATCATTCAGACGCTGGGAATTAAAGATCTTTTCAAGACCCACATGAGGTCTGAGGGCGCATCATCGGTGGAACAAACAACAGAACCGTCGGAGGAGGCGACAGAAATTTTTTCGATTGCTCCTTCGGTGGACTCTAAGACCACCGACGAAAGGATCAGCAGGACTAAGCTAAAGGAAAGGGTTACAATCTCTCGATCTCAGAGTAGATCGGCGAAGGCTAGGACTGAGGCTCAGAATGCCAAACGAACTGCCTCCCGTACTACCCTTCCTGCTGTTGATTCCAATGCAATAGCCCAGATGTTGCTCGCCCAGACCCTCGCCGGAGCTGGTGTGGCTAATGATGCCGCCAAGGTGTCTGCCATTACGGCCGGTGTTGGGCTGGATTCACTTCTAAATCCCACTTCATTGCGACTTCGTCAGGTTGCCAAACAAGCGAAGTATAATGGGAACCCCAGACGTTGGCCTCAGTTCCAACGGGAATTTAAATTGTGGGTTAAGACTCAAAAGCTCCAGGATGATCAGTTCCTGATGGCCCTCCTGGACTGCCTTGAGGGAGCGCCAGCCAACACTTGGCTCAGGACCTGGAGTGATCGTGAGGATTCAAGTTCCCCCCATACCTTTGATGAGGTGTGGGAACAGTTGGAGGTACGTGGATCCCGACTGCCAGAGGACCATTACCACCAGATGTTGAAGAATTTTCCTTCATTCTCTCGATTAATCTTGCACGAAGTGCAGGACAAGAGACAGCGCTTCTGGAATCTCGTAGAAGAATCTGAACATTCAGGCGAAAAACTTTCCAGTGCCGAGCTGAAAAATCTGATTTTTGACAAGATCCCCTCAGAAACCGCCGCCACCCTTCGGAATAAACAATCCGAAGAAAAGGTCAAGACCTGGTGGGCGGGGGTCGATGGCTTCGACGCCTCGGCCAACAGGTTCACCGTCAGGGAATCACTTCAAAAGTGTTCCCCCACGTCGTTTACCAAGGTGAAATTCACTGAAAACACGTGGAAAATCAAGTTTAATGAACACGAGGATCGGGACTTGTTTGTCCAAGTCCTCAATAGGGGAGTAAGTTTCCACGGCCATCGCCTGAAGGCCAGAAACTGGGTGTTTTCGTTCACCCCGCAGGAACTGTGGGAAGAGGTTGAGCGGCTCGCTGACGCCGCCAATCAAAATTTCCATGAGGGTCTTGGGGGAAACAAGAATACCCAGCAAAACACCCAAAATGGGGCCCAAAAGGGCAACAAAAAGGTGAATGACACCCGGAATGTTCAGGATCATTGTAGCATCTGCCTTCTTTTAGGTTCTACGAACCGAGCTAAGACGCATTCTACTGCTAATCACCGATGGTCTGCTTACGATCACAAGGTGATTGGTGAAAATGTCAGTAATTCACAGAATTCAGACAGGAATGACAGACAGGTGCATGGTGCAAAGGGGGGAAAGGGTAATCCGACCCCCTCCGGTGGAAACAAAAACACTGGAGGCCCTGGCGGGTCCCAAGGCAAAGGAAATCGAACTCCATCCGGCTTCGGTGGGCAGCCAAACGGCCAGACAAGTCCCAATGGCAACGCCGGAGGCGGAAATCGAAATCCAGGCCAAACCCCTCAATCCGGTACAAACAAAGGAAATGCTCCAGGATCACAGGGTAAAGGTAAGGGAAATCCTTCAGGAACCCCTTTCTCTGGTAAGGGCAGAGGGCGTGGCGACAGTGGTGGTCCATCATCCGGCGGCCGTGGCCGTGGACGCGGAAAGGGCAATCATCGTGTGGATCAGGTCTCAGGTGCAGATCAGGTGTCCGATGCGGATCGAGATTATGTCGAAAATGCCCTGAATCCAGCAGATGATCCGTTCCAAGATGAGTGGATCGACGAATCAGGCTGTGTTCACAATGTTAACGCAGCCGCTGGAGGTCAGAACGCCTAGGGGAGCCACGAAAATCGCCCCTCCCCAGGCGATTTCAGGCATGATCCCCAAATTCCTGATCGACCATTACTTGATGTAGGGTCGCTTGTCTCCTCTCCCCTGGATCCGGCAGCGAATCCTTCTGTTGTAGTGGACGAGGTTGGTGTACAGTCCAAGCACAGGGCTCGTCAGTTTGTCACAAAGCTGTGGGTCTCTGATTGCAAGGGAAATTTCCACCTCGCCACTTGTTTGTGTGACAATGGATCAGAGGTAAATCTCCAATCCAATTCATTTTTACCTGACGACTGCGTGTTCGAGTCGCCTCATCCTGTTACCCTCGAGGGAGTTTCTGGACATTCTCTCGCAGGTGGGCAACGCGGTTGTTATATATCAACTCATTTGGTCGCTCAAGACCTTTGGGAAGAGCAAAATGTGGAAGAAGTTATCCTTAAGGATGACTACTTCTATCGTGCTGACATAAAGTATGACCTTTATTTGGGCCATCCTTGGCTTCGCAAGAACAGGGTAGCGCCCGTAGGTCATCGTCGTTGTTTTTTGCTGGAGTCAGGTCCCTTGGAGCGTCCTGAATTTCGTTTTTTGCATGCAGGGTTTAAAAGTGCAGAAGAATTTTTGAAGCAAAAGGTGACACCAAAATTTGGTGAAGATGTCACCATTGCAGAGGTGAATGGGAGTGCCGATTACTCCCAAGAGTTAGAATGTCTTCGTAGGGACTCCCAGCCACGACGCCCTTCGCGCTGGCACTCTTCATCCTACAGAGTTGTCGACAAATGGGGCGATGCAGTTTGTGAATACTTTCACGAACACCATTCCTTTTGGCCACAGTATGATGCCTTTGCTAACCGTATGAACAAGCGCTTTGACAAGCACTTTAGCGACGCTTGGACTCATAAATGGGACAAGAAGTTGTGGATTAATCCTCCGTTTCACTTAATCCAGCAGGTCATCCACAAAATCAAGCAAGATAAAACCCAGGCAATTTTAGTTGTGCCCTTGTGGGACGACAAGCCTTGGTTTCAGGAATTACAAGACATTTGTGTAGATTACATCGAACTTCCCAGGAAGATTAAGCTGTATGCCAGGGACGACACAGGTCCCCTGCCACAGCGGTCCTGGAGTTCGCTTGCATTCCTGGTGGATGGAAAGCTTTCTAACTCTAATTCTGCTGATTCTAGTACAGATTCCTGTGTTGGGTCTGAATCTGAGGTTGAGCGTGGTACTGATGATGAATCTATTTTTTCTGATTTTTGTCCGTCAGATACCCAAGGTGATTCAACGTCCAATGGATCCGCCTCGTCTCCCTCTTCCCCAATACGGTCGACATCGAAAAGAATCTTCAGTGCACGGGCGAGGAAAAATCTCCAATCGCGCCGCAAATTCAGAGTTTTTTATGAAAAACCCCCTGTGGAAGCTTTCATGGATCCTTTCGAGGAGCTGGATCACGAAGAGAATCTCTGGGATTTCTACACACGACCCACCTATCTTCAAGAGGCAGTTGATACGGACCTGTTTAGGGACATTCGTAAGAAGATTCTTCCTGCCAAAGCCGAAGAAGTCGCCAAAGTTTTTTCGACAGTAATTCCTGGCGATCAGGTGGACACTGAATTGTGTTCCAAGTCAAGAGAAAAGATTTTTGAGGAACTGAAGGACACAACCCTTTCAGGGAAGTTGATCAAAGACCCCCCTGTCCGTGGACAGTTCGGTGAAGCCTTCATCGAGCTTCGTGAAGGGTACAAGGCAAAGAAACAGCGCCCTTATGAAAATCATGGACATAAACATGAGATCCTCAGAAAAATCATCGAGAGAAATCTCAGGGAATTTGGTTGGCTTGAGGGTTGTATGACCAGCGAATGGTGCTGTGCACCCTTCACCGTCCCGAAGCCGCCGCCTGCAGACCAGAACACTATTGATGGTTGGCGAATGGTTGTTGATTTTCGCAATCTCAACGCCGAAACCAAGGCAGATTCGCACCCCCTGCCCCTCATTGAGGAGGAAATCGCCAAGAGGGCAAGAGGTCGTTTGTTCTCTGTGCTGGATCTCCGTCACGGCTTTCACCAAATGCCGTTGAGGAAGGACAGCCGACCTCTGACCTGTATGTGCACGCCATGTGGCCCAGTCCAATGGACGGTCATGCCCATGGGCCTGAAGAACGCCCCTTCATTTTTTCAAAGAATGATGGAGGATGTGCTGTTCACAACCCATCCTGAGCTTCGTGCCTTCGTGAGTGTGTACATAGATGACATAATCAATGCGACGGAGGGGGAGGGACTGACCGAAGCCGAGCTGGTGGCCCTACATGAGAAGCAGCTGAACCAAGTTTTGGACATTCTTGACGCCAATCAGCTGATTTGTGGGCCAAAGAAGGGAAAATTATTTTTAAAATCAGTCGAATTTTGTGGTTCTCTCCTAGAGAATGGCACCCGACGACCCAGTCCAGGGAAGCTCGTCGCTATTCAGAAGTGGAAGCGCCCTGAGACGATCACGGAGTTGAGAGGATTCCTGGGTTGTTGCAATTTTTACCACACCTTTGTGCCGAATTATGCCAAATTTGCTGCCCCCCTCACTGAATTATTGAAGGTAGGGAGAGATGCGGGCAAGGCAGGTTCAAAGGTTCGTGTCAAGTGGACTGACGAGTGCGAGGAGGCCTTCCATCACTTGAAGGCGGCCCTCTGTGAAGTCGCCACGTTGCATGTGCCCCAATTTGACCGACCCTTCTACATTAGAACCGACGCTTCTAGGTACGCGATCGGAGCTGTTCTTGAACAGGTTGATGAAGCCACCGGCGATCATTACCCTCTTGCATTTTGGTCTCGGAAGCTAGCCCCACGCCAAATGCAATGGTCGCCGCGTGAGCAAGAGACTTACGCCATAATCTGTGCTTTAAAAAAGTACCAATCGTGGGTTGGCACCAATCGAGTCGAGGTCCTGACGGATCATCGATCTCTGGAGTATTGGGCCACCGAACACATTGATACTGTCGCGAGCCCAGCTGGTCGACGGGCCAGATGGCACGAATTTCTCTCTCTGTTTGACCTCCATGTGTCGTATTTGCCTGGAAAACATAACACGGTAGCGGATGCTCTGAGCCGATGGGCTTACCCCGCCTCAGAGGGGCTGCAAAGTACCAACATCCATGGTACGGAGCAGGACCGCCATGTCATCATCGAATGGGATCAGGAAGAAAAGAAACTCATTCGACGTGCATGCATGCAGTGCGCTGTTAAACAGCACGCATTGCCGTGTCACGACATCACGGCCATCTCAGATCCGGCGCATGCCCATGAGATCTGCACCAAAACACTGAAAGTCGTGGAGAAAGTCACCGATCCCTCCTCAGGGAGTGTGAAACGGTTTGACTATACCCGACAAGTAAGTCGATTTCGGTTGATCCAAGGCATTAAGCGTCGAGATCCGGCCAAAACTCCACCCCTGCCTAAAGATTCCCTGATCATCCGTGACTGGACGTCCGATTATCTGCAGGATCCCATGTTTAAAGAGGTCTTTGGAAATCTCAAATCCAAAGATGCTCACAAGGATGGGATTTTTCCTGAGTACTCGTTGGATGGGGGGAAGCTGTGGATGGAGGGTAAATTGTGTGTGCCAGACGCCCTAGCCCCCCGAGTGTTAAACTGGTGGCACAAATGGGAGTCCCCCCACGCACATGGCCGTCGACTGTGGTCGATGATTAAACATAGGTTGTTTGGCTCACGGCTATATACTCACTGCATGAAAGTAGCCGCCGGATGTGCCCAATGTGCTGTCTCGACGCCCCCCAGCGCGAAGAAGCACGGCCATCTGAGGCCTCATCCTATTCCGGAGCGCCTCTTTAACAGAGTCACCAGTGATTTCTTCTATCTCGGTGAACTCGATGACGAAGAGTGCCATTGGACTAACAAAAAAGTCAATGGTGTGCTCCTCATTCAGTGCCGTCATTCCGGCTACATTCAAGTGTTGCCTTGCAACATTGAGTCGATGACTGGCAAGGCTGCCGCCAAGTGGTGCCCGCAGACCTGGATGGGAGGCTGGGACGTCCCATCCGAGGTGGTCACGGATTCAGGGAAAGAGTACACCTCCGAATGGTGGAGAGAATTGTGTGCTCGCCTTGGAATCCACCACCTCCGATGTGAAATCCACTCGCATCGAGCGCTGCCTGGCGAAAGAGCCGGCCGCTCAATAATAAATATGCTTCGTAAGGAGCTCGCGAGTGAAAAGGATTTCCATTGGATGGAAGTTCTCCTCGCATTGCTTCGCCGTTACCACAACACGCCTTTGTATCATGGCCTTTCTCCAAATGAAATTGTCTTTGTACGAAAGATGTGTTGGTGGAACATGCCGTTGAATAATCCTCGCCCCTGTAAAGATGCTTCGCTGTTTTTGGACGAAGTCCAACGAGCAGATAAAACTGTGTCGAAATTAATCGAGAAGCATCAAGCTGACTGGCTTTGGGTTCAAAATCAAGGTCGAAAAAACCCCCACAATTTTGAAGTCGATGATCGAGTTTGGCTTCGAAAATCCGAAACCACCCTGGACGGAGATGACAAGCTTCTTCCCTTGTCGGAGGGGCCATTCGCTGTTACAGCGCGTCTTGGTGAGAACAGGTGGAGGATTCGTGTGGATGTCAGCAGGGAAATTGACGTTTCGGGCGATCGCCTCAAGAGAGAGATCCCCTCCCCCAAGGATCGGGTTAAACCCCTTTTTTGGACTGCAAAACACTTGTCCGATCGGGTCATCGAAGGGGGGAAGTACGAACTCAAGAGGATTGTTGAAGCAAGACGTGACGCCAAGGGCGAATGGGAATTTCTGTGTGAGTGGAGGGGCTTTGATTCCAGTCACAACAACTGGGAACCAGCCCAATCTTTTGTCCATGGATACACCAAGGGGTTCATCGACTTCCTGAAGAAGCACCCCGAAATTGGCGTACTCCTGACAGATTGTTTGTCGAAACCAGACAGACAAGTGGAGAGCGACGGAAAACGACCTGTGGTGAATCGAGATCCAGCCTTTTACGGCCCTCAGCAGCCACATTCCAGGGCTGATCCGTCGATCCCCCCTCCTGCGGTCAGGCCAGCCCAGGAGCCAAATGAGGACCAAGCTTCAAGTTCGGCCGCTGATTTGCAGCGCCCAAGCCGTACGAGGGCCAGGCCAGACAGGTTGGTGGTCACATGTATTCGTGCTTGGCCGAATTGAAGAAGCCATCCTACCACATTCTGCTCAATCCACTGTTCATTCTTTCTGTTTATGTCATGATGTGGAGAACTGCGAATGTTTGATAATTTGACGTCAATCAATCCATTTTTCTTTGGTCTCCGTTCGGTAACGTATCGAAAGTCGAAAGCCGAAAGCCACGGAGTGTGCTGCTGTGTTCAGAAAAAACCAAACTCAGGCTTAATTCAGGCAGATTCGGGGTAATCTTGTCTCTGTTGGTCTGTGCATCTTTGGAATTTGGCTACTCGTGCAGATGGAAGCAAATGTACATAATCAAAACACCGGCCGGTGACATTCACCCCTACAGGCATCCCCTGTAGTACTGGCTGCACCAGATGCGACGCCAGGAACTCAGATCTCACCTTCATTTGCTGTGATGCTGACGCCAAAGTCCAGATTCAGATCCAGGATCCTCAAATTTACCTTGAATTTCTCAGGTTTGTCCATCATTCTGCCACTGTTGTGCAAAACCCAGACGTCAATTGTTCAGACAATCTTCAGATAGGAGCTCTAGGGACTTCTAACAGCAACCTCTGAAGTCCGTAAGCTTCGTTGTATTTTTGGCACACGCCAATGTGAGCTCAATCCGACCTGAAACTGTCGAAGATGGTGAATCCAAGTGTCTTGTGGGACTTCATCGAAAGATTGGCCTTGTCCAAGTCGATTGACACCACCGCCACTGTAAATTTGGTGTCTCTCAGTTACATACTGTCAGTAAAGCGCCTTCAGAGAACCTTCGGCGCGTTACATGCCAAGGATCCAGGGCTATCATGTCCCATCATGATGCATCATCACATGATCCACATTTTCATAGAATCTGTTAGATGCTCGCGAACCAACGTGCCGGAAAGCACAATTGAGCTGAATAAACGACGATATATATTAACTCTAGTCTAAACGAAAGTGTTAGTAGTTTCAGTTCTAGACATTCCGCTTCATTTCACCTTCATCTTAGGGAATTTGCTGATTTTAGGACAATTTAGGTTGATTGCCTTGTCATCTCCTCTCATTCCTCGAAGATCTGTTTAGATCTAAGTGCACAGAAAGACATCTCTACCTTCAATGGTGCACTTAGGGTCTGTAGACTACATTTGTATTTGTTTTACCGCTCTGTGACTGTTTAATCTCCTTCATCTTTGCTCCAAATGAATGCTGAATCTTGTGATCATCCACCAGATGCGCCAAATCTGACGCACATGCTGCACTTTTCAGAACGAGAAAAGCGGGAATAACACGATGTAGAGTTCGGCGAGGACACCGTAGCGTGCCCGCGACAGCAAAACTGTGCCAGAGCGCTGAGATGTCACTCCAATTCTTGATCCCCCCACTCAATCCACCAATAATCTACCTCATTTCTCAACCAATGCATGGTTTGGTATCGATTCTCGATACGTTTACATGCTTTTTAGCCCTTGACCTAATGTTTTACTGCACGGAGGACTGTTCGTCACTTCTCATTCTGTCTCATTTCAGGTTCATCCAGCTTGATTCAGTGCCAATTCAGCCCAAATCAGGTCAGATCAAGCAGATTTCGCCCCATCGAGGCTACATTTCTATTTTTTTCTGGGACTTACCCGCACTACGTTCTTCTTTGACGTAGCGACACACCCCAGTGTGTTTTTGGAGGGGGAGTGTAAGTGCGGCTAGCCCCATCTGCTCAGATTTTCAGACATTCTGCCCAGATTGGCTACATTTTGGTCATTTTCTTTGCTTCGGCGGAATCGCCGCCTCGCAGCTCAGTCACAGGATATTTCCTATATATTTCTGATATGCCGGATTTGTTTCCGCGGTCCATTTCCCGTAAATCCGCCGCGTTCCGCTATTTTAGCTGGAATCGCCATTTGCCGCTGACGCGCGCTCGCGGGCCAGATCGGCCAAATATTTTTACATAATTGGATTATTTAAATCTTTTCAGACAGTTTTGGACACTCAGATGTATTTAGAATAATTCGCATCAATTTTCTTCATAGACTGGGATTTTCTGCCGGACCACAATCAGCATGGACCTTGCATCAGTTGTTGCTGCTCTCGCCTCCGTGCGTGTCCGAGTATCCGGTTCTACCCCCAATAACAACATCCAGGGAGACTCCTCGCGTGCCTGCCCCACTGGTCTTGCCGGCCCCGAGCCCTCCAGCACCCTCAACGACCCAGGGCAGCACTTTCAGTCGGGCCCTGCCTCGATTTGTGTGTGGGCGGTGGGGATGGCCCAAATCCAGGGCACGGTCCCCGTGGGTGGCCAGCGGCGGTGGATCCAGTGGGTCAGGCAGAGCATGGCCAGTCCCAGGTGGTAGCCCGCCTTCCCTGAGGTGATTTGGGCCAGGGCGCGGGCTGGGGGCTTGTCCCCCCGTTGGAGGACGCCCCTGAGGACCCTATGTGGGGTGGTGGGGTCCCCTATTGCCCCTGGTGGGGCGGCCCCTGGGGCGATCATGGTGTATGTCCCTTTGACCAGCCATTGCGGCCCAGGGGACGTAGCTGTAGCGGCTACCACGTAGTAGTGCTCGCGCTCGAGGACTGTACACCAGACCTCCGGCGGGGGGTAGTCAGTGTCTGTAGGTGGGGGAGGGAGGTTGTCGTCTTGGGTGCGGAGGCCGGCAGCGCGGAGGGCGGTGTCGCGGGTTGGTGCGGTGGCCTGTTCCCACTGCTCCGGGTGGTTCGGGTCCGCTGGGTGGTCCCTCTCCGCTGGGGCCCGTCGTAGGCGTATGGTCCCGCGACGTGTGACGTTGATGCCGGTGTCGTGCGTCAGGGCCTGGCCCCACTCTTTGGGGAGGATGCAGACGTGCTGGCCCTGGGTGTGTTTGCGGGCTCGCCAGAGAACGAGGTCTACGATGGCCTCGTGGAGGCAGTTGCCTGGGGTGGTCAGGTCCTGGAGGGCTTTGGCGGTGAGCTTGGTCCAGTCCTCTTGTAGGCGGTACCAGCCCAGGGGAGTGGCCAGGTCCCTGCCTTGGAGGGTTGCTCGGAGGAGGTCGGGGTCGCGGATGGTGGCCGGTGTGAGGGGGGGCTGCCTCGGGTCTTGGGGGGGTGGGCTGGGTGAGTTGCCGGGGTCTTGTGCGTCTACGTCGACGTATGGCTCGTCCTGGTTGGGCTCGGCCGGGTTGTGTGGTGCCGGGTGGCTTCTTGGGTGAGGGATGGGCTTTGGGGCGCTGTGGTGGTATCTTGGAGGCCTGCGGATGGAGATGGGGGGCGTGTGCGGGGCGCGGAGCGGGTTAGTGGACGTCTGGGTCATGCATGGCATGGTAATGGATGAGGCGCTGCATGTGTTCCCTGGCGGTGGGGTCGGTGAGTTGCTCCGCGTGTGTTAACAGGAGGTGTTTGCGGTGCGCAATTTGGGCCGCTGCTCTGCAGACTGCCTCTAGCTGGAGGTGTGCTGCTGCCTCCATGGGGCTCTCGGTGTGTTTGGTGAGGTGCCGGTGCAGGGCCTGTGTCACCGCCCCTCGCATGGTGGCTTCTTTGACCAGGGGATCCCGGAAGAGGTGTTCGGTGGCCTGGTGTGCGTGGCTGTGGATTGGCCAGCCTTCGTGTTGTTGTAGGGTTTCTGCCAGGGGCCCAGCCCACTAGCGTGTCCCTGCCTGTATGGAGGGGGCATTTCTTGAAGTGTTCCCAGTCCTCCGGGATGGTGTGGTCGCAAGGGCAACATGTGTGTTCTTCGGGGACGTGGATGTGTTTGCGGGCGAGCCATCTGGCGACCCTGGTGAGGAATGGTAGTTGTTCCCTGAGGAGCTGGATGCGTCGTTTTTGGAGGTGGGCTGGGATGTTCGCTGGGCGCAGCGCTGAGTGGTAGAGGGGGGTTTGCAGTCTCTCCTGGAGCTCCTGGCTGTGCGTCCGGCTGTCCGCGTCGCCGAGCACGCGGGCGAGGTGTTGGGTGGGGTTGGGGTAGTGGTATGCTCTCTGGTGGGAGGAATAGGGGGCGTCCTCTGGCACCCAATCCGGGGTCTGATGGGGCTCAGGTACGGGGGGTATGTGTTGCAGGTGCGTGTGGTTTCGGCGGAGGTCAGGGATCTGGAGGGTTGGCAGGTGCCTTTTGCGCTGGTGTACTGCCTGGTTGTCGACTTTACCATTTCCGTTTTGGTGCCTGTGGGACTCCTGTTTCACGATGTGGAGTTGGACGTAGGGGGGAAGGCTGCGAAGGGCTTTCCAGAGCAGCAGCACCTGGCTGCCGAGGCTCGTCGCGGTGGCTTTGTGGAGTGGTTGCCTTGCTATGCGGAGGAGCAGGTGTGTGTCGACAGTGGCGTCTACCACGAACCAGACCCGGACGATGTGCGGGAGGTGGGCGGGTAGGTGGGCTGCGATCTCGGCGATGGCGTCGGCCATGGCTCCTAGCTCCCCGTGGGAGGAGGCCCCGTAGGTGGTGTGGCCCGTGTGGTGGTCCATGTGGTAGTTTCCCCCGGTGTGGGTTAGCTGTAGGGTGGCCCCCCCGGTGATGGGCGTGAGGGCGGATTCGCCTGAGGCGTCGGTGAAGAAGAGCCGGTCCGCCGGTGATGGTTGTGGGAGGCGGCATGGGTTCATGGGCAGTTAGGCGTATATGGCGAGGCCTGTGGTGAGGTGGGCCACCGGGGTTGTGGTCTGCAGGACGGGGGTGGCGTACACCCCTATTCCTTTGGAGACGATGTGTTTCGCTTAGGAGGACATGGCTATGAGTCCCTGTTCCGGCTGTCCTTGTGTGAGGTAGGAATAGATGTAGTGGAGGACGTAGGCTGTGTCTGGGTTTAGGTCGTGGCATGTGAGCGTTTGTGTTTGGTGTTCCGGTGTGTGGCAGGAGTGGTGGAGCGGATAGTAGGGGTGCTCGTGCTTGCCTGTTCTGCCTGGTTCGTCCATGCTCTAACGGATGGCGACCCCTGCCGGGTCGGGGCGGGGCCAGGTGGGTGTAGTGGTGAAGAGCCACTTGGGCGTGTGGTCGGGGTTCCACGCTACCGTGGGGTTGGTGTCGGTGCGGTGGAACCATGGGGCTATCCATGTGTAGGCCCGTGGTGGTAGGTGGGCTGTGGGGTGGGTGTGGTGGCGTGCTATGAGGTGTAGTATGGGCCACAGCGTGGTTGGTGCATCGGGGTCACAGGCCCAACATTTGCGTGGCATGCTCTTGGAGTCATGGGGGACCTTCGGTAGGTCTTGGGCGGTCATGTGGTGCTTCGGTATGCGCCATTTTGCCCCGTGGCGGATGACGGTGGTCTGCGTGGGTTTGGCGTCATTTGGGGCCAGGAGTAGGGTTAGTGGTGGGACTGGGCCCGTCACCGGGGGGACGGGTTCGTGTTTCGAGCCGGTGGGTGCGTAGGGTGGTGTCGCTGGAATGGGGTGGGGCTGCTGCTTTTTGAATTCTCGGTAGGCTGCTAGCATGTCTGTGCTTCCTGGCAGAGTGTGGCCTGCTGCTCGTGCCGTCTGCGTGAGGTACTGGCGGAAGAGCCGGTATTTCGGCCATTCGGGAAGTTGTAGGAAGGGGGTGTGGTGCGCTCTGCTGTGGTGAAGGACCTGCATTTGTGAGAGGGTGACGTATACTACGGTGATGGAGGCCCCGACAAGGTCTATGGTGTGGATGGTGCCCTTGGGGTGATGGTGGAGGTCCCCGCAGAGGACTGCTAGAGGCCCTTCCTCTGGGCACGTGTGGTTGGTGAGTATGGCGTGGTGTGGGGATGGGAGGAGAAGCTGCAGGTGGTTCGACAGGCGCGTGTTCATGTTGGTGGGCATGCCCGTCCGGTGGAGCACCCAGTGTGGGCATGTGTTGCGGGCCCGTTGTGCGGCGTGGAGGCGGATTGTGGTGACCTCGCGGACCTCCGGCGAGTGGTTGTGGGTCATGCGGTGAAGGAGGAGGGCGGTGTGTCTGGTGTAGGCCGCTTTCACCTCGTCCCCTATGGCGTCCCCATAGTGGGGCCATGGCGCTCGGATGGCGCGGGTGGGTATGGAGGTGGGCCAGCCCCCGTGTGCTGCCCATGCCTTGGTCACGGCGCGTGTGGCTGGCTGGAGGGCGGTTGTGGGGTGTGTCAGGTGGAGTGCTTGGAAACCTATGGAGGCGTTCAAGACCCCGGTGAGGTAGTACGCCAGACTCTGGTGGGACAGGGAGAGGGCCTTGGTGGTCGGGGACGCATATCTGGGGAGATGGGCGAGGTCTGATTGCAACTTCGGAGAGAGGGTGGCGTCCTCGGGGTTGGCGGCCTGGATTACCCCCAGGTGGGTGGTGGTTGTCACGACTTGCATGGGGGGCCCTCGTGGCCCTAGGGTGGGGGGTGTGGCAGACCCCTTGATCATGGCCACTGACTTTGTGGGCCGGACGATGAGGTTGTTGCGAGAGAGGTAGGAGATGGTCACGTCCAGTGGGTCGTTGGCCTGTTGGGTGACCGTTGGCCCGGGGTCCGGGGCATGGGGCTCGTGTGGGGTGTGTGCAATTGTGAGGTTAGTGTCGTCCGCGAAGCCCACCAGGGGGGAGAGGAGGGGGTAGGGTGCGTAGGCCGGGTAATCTTGCTCGATTGCGAGTGCCAGGGGGAGCGTCACGAGGAGGTAGAGGAAGGGGCCTTCTGCTCCTCCTTGGGGGACCCCGCTGCCTGGTTCCAGGAAGGGGGTGAGGCCTGCTCCAGTGCGGACCGTGTATTTGCGGGTGCGGATTCAGCCGGAGGCGAAGTCGTAGGAGGGGAGGCCTAGGCGTTTCCACACTGCCTCCAGGAGGAGCCAGGGGGTGTTTGGGAAGGCTCCTTTGACGTCGAGGGAGGCGATGATGAGGTCAACCGGGTCCATGTCGGCGATGGTGTCCTGGAGAAAGATGGCCTCGTGTGGGAACCTGCCTGGGATGGCCCCCCAGAGGCTGGTTGGTATGTGGGGGTCCAGGTGAGGGCGGATGCGGCGCAGGAGGATGGTCCAGACGATTTTTACCTCCGTGACGGCACAGACTATGGGGCGCCAGTTGTCCGGGTTGTCCCAGTCCCCCTTTTTGTAGAGGGGGCGGACAACGTTTGCCCAGTCTGGCGGTACGGGGGTTTGCCCCGTGACGATGTCCCAGAGGCCGTCGGCGAGGATGCGGAGGAGGTGGGCGGGGAGGTGGTAGTACGCCTCCGCAGTAAGGCCGTCGTAGCCTCGGATTTTGTGTTGCCGGAGACTGTGGATGGCCTTCCGGATTTCGTGGATGGTGAAGGGGCGCTTTTCCAGTTGCCTCTTCTCGGCGCGGCTGAAGACCTGAGGGAGGCGGTCGACTTTGGCCTGGGTGTCCGTGTCCAGTGTGTCTTGGGTGGGGGTGTGTTGTCGGAGGAAGCTGTCTTAGGTGGCCTGGAGCACTGTGGCCGGGTCGTTGGTGAGGGAGCCATCCTCCTGTCTGACCGTGGTGATGGTGCGGTGGCCGGTGTCCGTCATGGCGTTGTTGAGGTGGCGGATGGCCTTGTAGGGGAGTTCATGTTGCGCATACCGCTCGTGTTCTTGGGCGATGCGCTGCTGCCTGTGGATGTGCCACCGCTGCAGGTCTGCCCTGGTGTGGGCTATTTGCGCCCTGCAGTGGTGTATCTGGCGGCGGGTTTGGGGGGTGTCGGTGCAGAGGAGGGTCGCCAGTTGTTGCTTCGCATGCCAGAGGTCATGGAGCATGTCCCCTAGGGCCGTGAATGGTCGGTCGTCGTCAGTGTGGGGTTGTTGCTGGAAGCCGCAGGCAACAGGGGCCGTGCGCATGGCTGTGAGCAGGTCGGTGGGGTCCGGTTGGATGCGCCGGGCGCGGTCTATGGCCCTGTGATATTGGGACCAGGCCTGTTTGTCGTATAGTGGGGGCATCCTCAGGGGGGGTGGTAGGCCTTGGTCCGCATCCTCTGGGGGGCTCGGGGGAAGGTTGGGGATGGTGAGGCGGATGTGCACGGGGCTATGGCCTGTGGGTCCCAGCGGGAGGGGTCCATATCGGGCCTCCACCCGGATGATGGTGGTGGGGTCGCCATAGCATACATCGATGCGGCAGGGGGCAGCATCTGTTCGGTGGGGGAAGTGGGATGGTTGGCCTTCAAGGTTGGCCGTCAGGTCCACGAGCCCCAGCATTTCGATGGTGTCGCGGACTGCATGGTCCTGGGGTGTGGCCTGTCCCCCTCGGTCTGCCGGGGTGGGGGCGGCGTTCATGTCGCCGATGATGATGGTAGGGGCGAGCATGGCCATCTGGCGGTATGCCTCGGCCAGGGCTTGGAGGAAGGGCTCCGTGGCGTCGCCGAAGGGGACGTGGGCGTTGATGACGTTGAGTTGCCATCCGTCCCCGACGACCTCATAGACGCCTAGCCTCCCTGGCATGCTGAGGTGGTGGACGAGGTGGACGTGGATGCCCGTTCGGGCGTACAGGGGGGTCCCCTTGTGCCAGTAGCATTTGTATGCTTTCTGGTCCGGGGTATATATGGGGGTGGTTTCTGGGGGGTCGTTGCGTTGTAGGCCTTGTTCCTGGAAGGTGAGGAGGTGGGGAACCCACCCCGGCCCCTGTGCCATCGGAAGCTCCTGGAGGGCGGTTGTGGCGTCCTTGGAGTACGTGACGGCCGGGTGGCCGAGGTCGAGGAGGTTGACGGTGGCCTCGGTGGGGGCGGGCCGGGGCCGTGGAGGCTTGTGCTCTCGGCCCTTGCCCCGTCAGGGAGGGGGACTGGGGCCCGGGGACTTTTTGCCGGGTGGTGGGCGCTTGGGTAGGCGCGGCGGGGGGAGGCCTTGGCTCCACTCCGGGGGGAGTTCTCCAGTGTATTTGGTGCCTCTGTGGGCCTTGTTCTCGTCGGTGCGGAGGCGGATGGGGTGGGCGCTGGTGAGCTCCAGGGTGTGTCCCTCTGGCTTGTCCGGGGCGCTGCTGCCTTGGTCTAGCTCCTTTTGGCGGTGCCAGACCACCCGGATTTCCGGCCCCCCGCTGTCCCCCGGTTCGCGGAGGCGGTACTGGATTGTGCCCTCACACCAGATCCAGTCACCCGTGTGGTCGTTGCGGAAGGGCTGCTGGACCTTCGCGCCCTTTTCGAATCCTGGGTACGCCTCGGGTGGGGGCGGTGCCGGTAGCGGGAGGGAGGATGATGAGGATGCCTGGTCCGGGTGGGGCGGTGGTAACGATGGGAGGGAGGATGACGAGGATGCTTGGTCCGGGTTTGCCGGGTGGGTTGGGGGGGGCGCGGGGGGTCGGGAGGTCGCTGCTTTTCTGGCTCTGTTCGGGGCGGGTGCGCCCCTTTTCCGTCTCGCTCGCTTGGGTGGGACTGGAGGTAGTGGGGCCGGGGGGGTGTGGGGTTTGAAGAAGGGGTGCGTTGCTTGCTGGCCCGGATCTCTTAGCGGGGCTTCTGCCGGCGTTTGCATGGTCGCTCTCGCTTGGCTGCGCGTGAGGTCGGCGAGCTTGTGCACGGTCTCCGGGGGGTCGGTTGGCCATAGCAGTGCGGCCGGGCTGTCGTCGAAAGGGTGGTGGAGGTGGTAGTTCCTCATGGCCTTGGCCTGCCTGACCCAGGCCTCCGTGGGTTCCGGTGTGTCTGGGCCCCTGGGGGACCCTTGAGCCCAGTAGAGCGCTGTGTGGAGGGCCCCGGGGGGTCGCGGCGGCGCCTGGGGGAGCGGGAGCGGCGCGAGTGGGTGGTTGAGGCGTGGTGGCGGTGCGGGGAGCGTGAGCGACGGTAGCAGGTGCGCCGTGCGGGGGGGGGGGCGGGAGCGCCGCCGTTTGCGGGACCGGGGCTCGTCGGTCGAGTCGGGCCAGTCAGGAGGCGTCGGCGGTTCCTGGGGGGCCTCACGCGGTGCCGCTTGGTACTGGGGGGGTTGGTAGGGGTGCGGTGGCGGCATTGGGTGGTTGTATGGGTCGGGTTGGTCCCGGGGGGCCCCCTCTGCGTGGAGGTGGTGGCCGGGGGGATACGGCAGCTGGTACCGAGGGGGCGGCCCCTGGTGGTAGGTGGGGTATGCGGGTGGAGCGCTCGGTGGCTGCCATCCCATACGCTGGTGCTGTTTGTGCACGGGGGGTTGTGGCCCGGTGGGGTAGGATGGTGAGCAGTGGTAGTGGTGGGGGAGGTGTTGGTGGTGGTGTTGGCCGGGCCGCTGGTGGTGGTGGCGTGGGTAGTGGTGGGGTTGGTGCTGCGGGTACGGCCCTAGGACCCCTTGTGGGTATTCCGGTCCCCCTTGTGGGGGTGGGGGGTCGGGCATCGTGCGCAGCCCTGTTTGGTGGGCAGGGAGGGCGGGTAGGGGGCCGGGCTTAACGGTGACTGTGGTCGAGGGGTCCCACGTCCCTGGGTCGGTCTGGCCGGCGGCGATGGTGGTTTGTGGGGGGTGGATGATGGGGCGCCTCGAGATGGGGATGTTGGCGAGGGTTCAGAGGGGGTCGTGTTGGGTGGCCGCCTCTGCGGTGGCGGCGGCTGCGGGTGGGAGGGGGGCGTGGGTTGTGGTGGGTGGGGGGTCCTGGCTTGGGTCAGTGTTTAGGTTAGGGCGGTGTCGTTTGGGTTTGTGTCGCTGCGTTTGTGGTGTTGTGTGTGCTTGTTTGGGCGCCGGCTTGAGTTTGGGGTCAGGTTTGAGGTTGGGGTCCGGTTCCAGGTTGAGGAGGACCTCTGTCCGGAGGTGTGAGGGCGTCAGTGCCGGGTCGGGGGTTTTCCCGGTGCGTTGCCGGGGTGCCTGAGTCGCCTGTGTGGGGGTCGGGGGGTTGGTGCGTGCGGCCACGGCTTTGGCTTTTGCCGTGGCCTTGTGGATGAGGGCGGCGGGGAGGGGGGGGTCGGAGGATGAGGTGGAGGAGGTGGATGAGGTTGCGGATGAGGAGGAGGTGGTGGACGCGGGTTGAGCTGTGATGCGGGCGGTCGCGGGCTTGTGGGCGGCGGCTTCTGCGGCGGCCACAGCGGGGAGGATGGAGGGCATGTCCTCGGGCCGTAGGTTCGGGGCGGGTGGCTGGGGGGGCCCGGTCGCGACCTGGCGGCCCGGTGGGCCGATTTGGTCGGCAGCGCCTGGGGAGGGAGGCGCGGGGCTGTGGCCTTCTCCTTCCGGGCTTGGCTGGGCCGGGATCCTGCAATGTGCGAGGCTGTGTTGGTTTGCGTCCGCGGGGGGAAACAGTTCGCGTGGGCTGCATTCGGCGGTTGGGGGGGCCGGCCTGGGTCTTCTGGGGTGTGCGCGGGGGGCGTTTGCGGGCCACTGGGTGGGCTGGGCGTGCCGCGGGGCGCAGGGCTCCCCTCGGCGGGTGTGTGTGGGTTGTCGTGTTCGGGGTGGTGAGGGGTGGCCGGTGGTTGGGTCTGTGGCGGGCGTGTGCTGGTGTTCGGGCGGGTGGGGGAGGCCCGTGTCGCGGGGCTCGGGCGTGCGCGCGATGTTGGGCGTGTGTGGTTCCCCGGGTGAGCAGCGAGCGGGGAGGGGCATGGGCGGGGATTGCGCAGTCGGGCGTGCTGTGTCGGTGTATGTGTCCGCTCGCAGTCGCGCGCTTGCGTGGTCAGTTGTAGGCCGGGCGGTTTGGAGGAGAAGCTTGCCGTCTTCTGCTGCCGCAGCAAGGATTTCGCAGATGAGCTTGCGTATCTGGTGGACCTCTTGGTCAGTGGTGGGAAGGGGGTACGTTAGCTCGGGGCTAAGACCCACGCGGCTGAGGACCCTGTGGATGGCGTGGTACCCGCAGGTGAGGGAGCTCTGCGGCCTTGGGGGGGGTCTGGCCGCATGTCGGGCCCTGCCTCGATTTGTGTGTGGGCGGTGGGGATGGCCCAAATCCAGGGCACGGTCCCCGTGGGTGGCCAGCGGCGGTGGATCCAGTGGGTCAGGCAGAGCATGGCCAGTCCCAGGTGGTAGCCCGCCTTCCCTGAGGTGATTTGGGCCAGGGCGCGGGCTGGGGGCTTGTCCCCCGGTTGGAGGACGCCCCTGAGGACCCTATGTGGGGTGGTGGGGCCCCCTATTGCCCCTGGTGGGGCGGCCCCTGGGGCGATCATGGTGTCTGTCCCTTTGACCAGCCATTGCGGCCCAGGGGACGTAGCTGTAGCGGCTACCACGTAGTAGTGCCCGCGCTCGAGGACTGTACACCAGACCTCCGGCGGGGGGTAGTCAGTGTCTGTAGGTGGGGGAGGGAGGTCGTCGTCTTGGGTGCGGAGGCCGGCAGCGCGGAGGGCGGTGTCGCGGGTTGGTGCGGTGGCCTGTTCCAACTGCTCCGGGTGGTTCGGGTCCGCTGGGTGGTCCCTCTCCGCTGGGGCCCGTCGTAGGCGTATGGTCCCGCGACGTGTGACGTTGATGCCGGTGTCGTGCGTCAGGGCCTGGCCCCACTCTATGGGGAGGATGCAGACGTGCTGGCCCTGGGTGTGTTTGCGGGCTCGCCAGAGAACGAGGTCTACGATGGCCTCGTGGAGGCAGTTGCCTGGGGTGGTCAGGTCCTGGAGGGCTTTGGCGGTGAGCTTGGTCCAGTCCTCTTGTAGGCGGTACCAGCCCAGGGGAGTGGCCAGGTCCCTGCCTTGGAGGGTTGCTCGGAGGAGGTCGGGGTCGCGGATGGTGGCCGGTGTGAGGGGGGGCTGCCTCGGGTCTGGGGGGGGTGGGCTGGGTGGGTTGCCGTGGTCTTGTGCGTCTACGTCGACGTATGGCTCGTCCTGGTTGGGCTCGGCCGGGTTGTGTGGTGCCGGGTGGCTTCTTGGGTGAGAGATGGGCTTTGGGGCGCTGTGGTGGTATCTTGCAGGCCTGCGGATGGAGATGGGGGGCGTGTGCGGGGCGCGGAGCGGGTTAGTGGACGTCTGGGTCATGCATGGCATGGTAATGGATGAGGCGCTGCATGTGTTCCCTGGCGGTGGGGTCGGTGAGTTGCTCCGCGTGTGTTAACAGGAGGTGTTTGCGGTGCGCAATTTGGGCCGCTGCTCTGCGGACTGCCTCTAGCTGGAGGTGTGCTGCTGCCTCCATGGGGCTCTCGGTGTGTTTGGTGAGGTGCCGGTGCAGGGCCTGTGTCACCGCCCCTCGCATGGTGGCTTCTTTGACCAGGGGATGCCGGAAGAGGTGTTCGGTGGCCTGGTGTGCGTGGCTGTGGGTTGGCCAGCCTTCGTGTTGTTGTAGGGTTTCTGCCGGGGACCAGCCCACTAGCGTGTCCCTGCCTGTATGGAGGGGGCATTTCTTGAAGTGTTCCCAGTCCTCCGGGGTGGTGTGGTCGCAAGGGCAACATGTGTGTTCTTCGGGGACGTGGATGTGTTTGCGGCCGAGCCATCTGGCGACCCTGGTGAGGAATGGTAGTTGTTCCCTGAGGAGCTGGATGCGTCGTTTTTGGAGGTGGGCTGGGATGGGGGGGCTGGGCGCAGCGCTGAGTGGTAGAGGGGGATTTGCAGTCTCTCCTGGAGCTCCTGGATGTGCGTCCGGCTGTCCGCGTCGCCGAGCACGCGGGTGAGGTGTTGGATGGGGTTGGGGTAGTGGTATGCTCTCTGTTGGGAGGAATAGGGGGCGTCCTCTGGCACCCAGTCCGGGGTCTGATGGGGCTCAGGTACGGGGGGTATGTGTTGCAGGTGCGTGTGGTTTCGGCCAAGGTCAGGGATCTGGAGGGTTGGCAGGTGCCTTTTGCGCTGGTGTACTGCCTGGTTGTCGACTTTACCATTTCCGTTTTGGTGCCTGTGGGACTCCTGTTTTACGATGTGGAGTTGGACGTAGGGGGGAAGGCTGCGAAGGGCTTTCCAGAGCAGCAGCACCTGGGTGCCGAGGCTCGTCGCGGTGGCTTTGTGGAGTGGTTGCCTTGCTATGCGGAGGAGCAGGTGTGTGTCGACAGTGGCGTCTACCACGACCCAGACCCGGACGATGTGCGGGAGGTGGGCGGGTAGGTGGGCTGCGATCTCGGCGATGGCGTCGGCCATGGCTCCTAGCTCCCCGTGGGAGGAGGCCCCGTAGGTGGTGTGGCCCGTGTGGTGGTCCATGTGGTAGTTTCCCCCGGTGTGGGTTAGCTGTAGGGTGGCCCCCCCGGTGATGGGCGTGAGGGCGGATTCGCCTGAGGCGTCGGTGAAGAAGAGCCGGTCCGCCGGTGATGGTTGTGGGAGGCGGCATGGGTTCATGGGCAGTTAGGCGTATATGGCGAGGCGTGTGGTGAGGTGGGCCACCGGGGTTGTGGTCTGCAGGACTGGGGTTGGCGTACACCCCTATTCCTTTGGAGACGATGTGTTTCGCTTAGGAGGACATGGCTATTAGTCCCTGTTCCGGCTGTCCTTGTGTGAGGTAGGAGTAGATGTAGTGGAGGACGTAGGCTGTGTCTGGGTTTAGGTCGTGGCATGTGAGCGTTTGTGTTTGGTGTTCCGGTGTGTGGCAGGAGTGGTGGAGCGGATAGTAGGGGTGCTCATGCTTGCCTGTTCTGCCTGGTTCGTCCATGCTCTAACGGATGGCGACCCCTGCCGGGTCGGGGCGGGGCCAGGTGGGTGTAGTGGTGAAGAGCCACTTGGGCGTGTGGTCGGGGTTCCACGCTACCGTGGGGTTGGTGTCGGTGCGGTGGAACCATGGGGCTATCCATGTGTAGGCCCGTGGTGGTAGGTGGGCTGTGGGGTGGGTGTGGTGGCGTGCTATGAGGTGTAGTATGGGCCACGGCGTGGTTGGTGCATCGGGGTCACAGGCCCAACATTTGCGTGGCATGCTCTTGGAGTCATGGGGGACCTTCGGTAGGTCTTGGGCGGTCATGTGGTGCTTCGGTATGCGCCATTTTGCCCCGTGGCGGATGACGGTGGTCTGCGTTGGTTTGGCGTCATTTGGGGCCAGGAGTAGGGTTAGTGGTGGGACTGGGCCCGTCACCGGGGGGACGGGTTCGTGTTTCGAGCCGGTGGGTGCGTAGGGTGGTGTCGCTGGAATGGGGTGGGGCTGCTGCTTTTTGAATTCTCGGTAGGCTGCTAGCATGTCTGTGCTTCCTGGCAGAGTGTGGCCTGCTGCTCGTGCCGTCTGCGTGAGGTACTGGCGGAAGAGCCGGTATTTCGGCCATTCGGGAAGTTGTAGGAAGGGGGTGTGGTGCGCTCTGCTGTGGTGAAGGACCTGCATTTGTGAGAGGGTGACGTATACTATGGTGATGGAGGCCTCGACAAGGTCAATGGTGTGGATGGTGCCCTTGGGGTGATGGTGGAGGTCCCCGCAGAGGACTGCTAGAGGCCCTTCCTCTGGGCACGTGTGGTTGGTGAGTATGGCGTGGTGTGGGGATGGGAGGAGAAGCTGCAGGTGGTTCCACAGGCGCGTGTTCATGTTGGTTGGCATGCCCGTCTGGTGGAGCACCCAGTGTGGGCATGTGTTGCGGGCCCGTTGTGCGGCGTGGAGGCGGATTGTGGTGACCTCGCGGATCTCCGGCGAGTGGTTGTGGGTCATGCGGTGAAGGAGGAGGGCGGTGTGCCTGGTGTAGGCCGCTTTCACCTCGTCCCCTATGGCGTCCCCATAGTGGGGCCATGCCGCTCGGATGGCGCGGGTGGGTATGGAGGTGGGCCAGCCCCCGTGTGCTGCCCATGCCTTGGTCACGGCGCGTGTGGCTGGCTGGAGGGCGTTGGTGGGGTGTGTCAGGTGGAGTGCTTGGAAACCTATGGAGGCGTTCAAGACCCCGGTGAGGTAGTACGCCAGACTCTGGTGGGACAGGGAGAGGGCCATGGTGGTCGGGGACGCATATCTGGGGAGATGGGCGAGGTCTGATTGCAACTTCGGAGGGAGGGTGGCGTCCTCGGGGTTGGCGGCCTGGATTACCCCCAGGTGGGTGGTGGTTGTCACGACTTGCATGGGGGGCCCTCTTGGCCCTAGGGTGGGGGGTGTGGCAGACCCCTTGATCATGGCCACTGACTTTGTGGGGTGGACGATGAAGTTGTTGCGGGAGAGGTAGGAGATGGTCACGTCCAGTAGGTCGTTGGCCTGTTGGGTGACCGTTGGCCCGGGGTCTGGGGCATGGGGCTCGTGTGGGGTGTGTGCGATTGTGAGGTTAGTGTCGTCCGCGAAGCCCACCAGGGGGGAGAGGAGGGGGTAGGGTGCGTAGGCCGGGTAATCTTGCTCGATTGCGAGGGCCAGGGGGAGCGTCACGAGGAGGTAGAGGAAGGGCCCTCTGCTCCTCCTTGGGGGACCCCGCTGCCTGGTTCCAGGAAGGGGGTGAGGCCTGCTCCAGTGCGGACCGTGTATTTGCGGGTGCGGATGTAGCCGGAGGCGAAGTCGTAGGAGGGGAGGCCTAGGCGTTTCCACACTGCCTACAGGAGGAGCCAGGGGGTGTTTGGGAAGGCTCCTTTGACGTCGAGGGAGGCGATGATGAGGTCAACCGGGTCCATGTCGGCGATGGTGTCCTGGAGGAAGATGGCCTCGTGAGGGGACCGGCCTGGGATGGCCCCCCAGAGGCTGGTTGGTATGTGGGGGTCCAGGTGAGGGCGGATGCGGCGCAGGAGGATGGTCCAGACGATTTTTACCTCCGTGACGGCACAGATCATGGGGCGCCAGTTGTCCGGGTTGTCCCAGTCCCCCTTTTTGTAGAGGGGGCGGACAACGTTTGCCCAGTCTGGCGGTACGGGGGTTTGCCCCGTGACGATGTCCCAGAGGCCGTCGGCGAGGATGCGGAGGAGGTGGGCGGGGAGGTGGTAGTACGCCTCCGCAGGGAGGCCGTCGTAGCCTCGGATTTTGTGTTGCCGGAGACTGTGGATGGCCTTCCGGATTTCGTGGATGGTGAAGGGGCGCTTTTCCAGTTGCCTCTTCTCGGCGCGGTTGAAGACCTGAGGGGGGCGGTCGACTTTGGCCTGGGTGTCCGCGTCCAGTGTGTCTTGGGTGGGGGTGTGTTGTCGGAGGAAGCTGTCTTAGGTGGCCTGGAGCACTGTGGCCGGGTCGTTGGTGAGGGAGCCATCCTCCTGTCTAACCGTGGTGATGGTGCGGTGGCCGGTGTCCGTCATGGCGTTGTTGAGGTGGCAGTTGGCCTTGTAGGGGAGTTCATGTTGCGCATACCGCTCGTGTTCTTGGGCGATGCGCTGCTGCCTGTGGATGTGCCACCGCTGCAGGTCTGCCCTGGTGTGGGCTATTTGCGCCCTGCAGTGGTGTATCTGGCGGCGGGTTTGGGGGGTGTCGGTGCAGAGGAGGGTCGCCAGTTGTTGCTTTGCATGCCAGAGGTCATGGAGTATGTCCCCTAGGGCCGTGAATGGTCGGTCGTCGTCAGTGTGGGCTCGTTGCTGGAAGCCGCAGGCAACAGGGGCCGTGCGCATGGCTGTGAGCAGGTCGGTGGGGTCCGGTTGGATGCGCCGGGCGCGGTCTATGGCCCTGTGATATTGGGACCAGGCCTGTTTGTCGTATAGTGGGGGCATCCTCAGGGGGGGTGGTAGGCCTTGGTCCGCATCCTCTGGGGGGCTCGGGGGAAGGTTGGGGATGGTGAGGCGGATGTGCAGGGGGCTATGGCCTGTGGGTCCCAGCGGGAGGGGTCCATATCGGGCCTCCACCCGGATGATGGTGGTGGGGTTGCCATAGCATACATCGATGCGGCAGGGGGCAGCATCTGTTTGGTGGGGGAAGTGGGATGGTTGGCCTTCAAGGTTGGCCGTCAGGTCCACGAGCCCCAGCTTTTCGATGATATCGCGGACTGCATGGTCCTGGGGTGTGGCCTGTCCCCCTCGGTCTGCCGGGGTGGGGGCGGCGTTCATGTCGCCGATGATGATGGTAGGGGCGAGCATGGCCATCTGGCGGTATGCCTCGGCCAGGGCTTGGAGGAAGGGCTCCGTGGCGTCGCCGAAGGGGACGTGGGCGTTGATGACGTTGAGTTGCCATCCGTCCCCGACGACCTCATAGACGCCTAGCCTCCCTGGCATGCTGAGGTGGTGGACGAGGTGGACGTGGATGCCCGTTCGGGCGTACAGGGGGGTCCCCTTGTGCCAGTAGCATTTGTATGCTTTCTGGTCCGGGGTATATATGGGGGTGGTTTCTGGGGGGTCGTTGCGTTGTAGGCCTTGTTCCTGGAAGGTGAGGAGGTGGGGAACCCACCCCGGCCCCTGTGCCATCGGAAGCTCCTGGAGGGCGGTTGTGGCGTCCTTGGAGTACGTGACGGCCGGGTGGTTGAGGTCGAGGAGGTTGACGGTGGCCTCGGTGGGGGCGGGCCGGGGCCGTGGAGGCTTGTGCTCTCGGCCCTTGCCCCGTCAGGGAGGGGGACTGGGGCCCGGGGACTTTTTGCCGGGTGGTGGGCGCTTGGGTAGGCGCGGCGGGGGGAGGCCTTGGCTCCACTCCGGGGGGAGTTCTCCAGTGTATTTGGTGCCTCTGTGGGCCTTGTTCTCGTCGGTGCGGAGGCGGATGGGGTGGGCGCTGGTGAGCTCCAGGGTGTGTCCCTCTGGCTTGTCCGGGGCGCTGCTCCCTTGGTCTAGCTTCTTTTGGCGGTGCCAGACCACCCGGATTTCCGGCCCCCCGCTGTCCCCCGGTTCGCGGAGGCGGTACTGGATTGTGCCCTCACACCAGATCCAGTCACCCGTGTGGTCGTTGCGGAAGGGCTGCTGGACCTTCGCGCCCTTTGCGAATCCTGGGTACGCCTCGGGTGGGGGCGGTGCCGGTAGCGGGAGGGAGGATGATGAGGATGCCTGGTCCGGGTGGGGCGGTGGTAACGATGGGAGGGAGGATGACGAGGATGCTTGGTCCGGGTTTGCCGGGTGGGTTGGGGGGGGCGCGGGGGGTCGGGAGGTCGCTGCTTTTCTGGCTCTGTTCGGGGCGGGTGCGCCCCTTTTCCGTCTCGCTCGCTTGGGTGGGACTAGAGGTAGTGGGGCCGGGGGGGCGTGGGGTTTGAAGAAGGGGTGCGTTGCTTGCTGGCCCGGATCTCTTAGCGGGGCTTCTGCCGGCGTTTGCATGGTCGCTCTCGCTTGGCTGCGCGTGAGGTTGGCGAGCTTGTGCACGGTCTCCGGGGGGTCGGTTGGCCATAGCAGTGCGGCCGGGCTGTCGTCGAAAGGGTGGTGGAGGTGGTAGTTCCTCATGGCCTTGGCCTGCCTGACCCAGGCCTCCGTGGGTTCCGGTGTGTCTGGGCCCCTGGGGGACCCTTGAGCCCAGTAGAGCGCTGTGTGGAGGGCTTCCCACGGGGCGCCTTCGCGGCCTGTGAGGGTGGTGGCCTGGAGGAGCCGGTGCCGGCCTTGTGGGGGGTCTTCGGGGTCTATTTCCGGGGTGTAGGCCTGGGCTGCCATAAGGACTCCGTGTGCCCAGTGGAGGACCCACCATTAGGTGTCCGCTTTGAGGATGTGGATGGCGGGTTGTTGGGGGGGGTGTCCAGGGTGTCCACGATGCGATGGCTAGTTCTATCCTGGAGGGGTGGAGGTGTGGGGTGGCCCTGCGGCTGAGGAGTTGATCGATGTGGAGGGGGGTGACGGGGTCTTTGGGGCCTTGTGGTGGTGGGGGCATCGCTGGGATGGCTGTGGCGTCCCAGTGGCTTTCGTGGGCGGCGAGGGTGTACAGGGCGGCGGTGATGATGTGGTGGGCTTGCCCCTCCAGGACGATGTGGCGCTCCGTGCCGAAGTGCTTTGGTAGGTGGGCTGTGGGGTGGACGGTGATGTGGGCTATGGTGCGTACGTGGGCCTTTTTTTCCCCCGTCTGGTGCCTGCGTCCGTTTGTCCCCCGGGATTGTGGTGTTGTTGGTGTTTTGGCGGGGGCGGTCCCAGGGCGAGGGATTCTACTCCGTGGAGGGGGATGGCGTGTTCCCTGGACCTGTTGGGCAGGATGTATATGCCCGGGTCTCCCGGTACGGTGCCCAGGTACATGTTGCCCGTGATGGTGGGGGCCGGGAGCGGTTGGCGCAGGGGCGAGGTGCATGGGGTGGAGCAGGGCGGATCATGGGGCTCACACCGGGGGTGGTCGACGCCGTACGGGGTGACCTGTACGGCGAATGGTCCGACGGCGCGCTGCAGTTTGTGGGGTTGGATGTTGTTGAGGCGCGCCACCGCCCGTGTGTGGGAGCGCCCTTCGCTGATCCACACGGCGTCTGCCCGCGATGCCGCTGGGTTCAGGCAGTCCATGATGATGCCTGTGGTCGTGCGGTTGTGGGCGGCATCTGACACTCTGGCGGGGGGGGCGCTGATGCGGGGGATGGTGTGGTCGTCGTGGAGGGTGCGGGCCTTGCGCCTTGCATCGTGCCGGTGCTGGGCCTCCTGGGCGGGGGTGTGCATGCCTGTGTGTTTGGGCTTCTTGTTGGGGCGGTCTGCTGTGTGGAAGGGGTGGGGCCAGGAGGGGGCGTGGTGGAGGGTGGGGTGTGGGAGGTCCCCCCGTGTTGTCCATGTGTACAGGGTGGTCGCGGCGGCCCCTTCTGCCTGTATGGTGTATCGCTCGTCGTGCCGGCGTCGGGTGACGAGGATGTTGGGGGCTGTCAGCTCGTACACCTGTGTGGTCTGGGGGAGGTGGCGGGTGACGGTGATCCTGGCGGCGTCGTTCTTGCGGGTGGTGGTGTGGGGGATGATGTAGTGGGTCGCCCATTCGTCCTGGGGGGTGTGCTCGTCGCGTCCAGCTTGACTTGGGGCTGGAGTGGCTTCGGCGATGGGGGCTTTACTTGGGCCTTCGCGTGGGGCGTCACTTTGGTTTCGACCAGGTATTGCGGGCCCCAGGGGTCTGGGGTCCCTATCTGTGTGGCTGCTGCTGCTGCGGCTTGGAGGAGGGCGGTTGTGTTGGTGTCTAGAGGGGGGGGGGGCGGTTGGGGGGTGAGGGTGTCGTGGTCCTGGTATGCCCACCAAATGGTGTAGCCTCGTTGGGTGTTGCGGTGCGGGGTCTCGGTCTCGGATTGCTGGATGGATAGGGCGGTCTTGATGTCCTCCGCGGCTTGCGGGTTTATGGGTGTGGCGTACACCCATAATCCCGGGGTGTGTATGCCGTGTGGTGCTTGGCCTACTTCTCGCACCGGTTGTTGGGTGTGGTGGGTGCGCGTGAGCCCTAGGTGTTCTTGGACGAGGTCCCCCCGGATGTCCTCCCACGGTTGCTGCCAGGTGTGTGTATGGTCGTTTGGGGTAGGGTAGGTGATGACGATGGCTTGCCATGGCGCGGGGCCCGGTTGTACCGCCATAGGTGCCGACGATGCTTGCGGGGGCATGTGGACGGCGTGGGTGAGGGCTGCTGTTATGGGGTCTCCCTCCGTTGGTGTGATCGTGGCATCCCCTTGGACGGTGAGGAGGAGGTGTTGGCGGTCTGTTGGTAGTGCCCAGGTGGTGGTGGGCTCGGTGATCGAGTGGAGGCGGATGACTTGGAGCCCAGGTGTGATTTCATCCCATCGGAGTGTGCCGTTGTGGACCGCCCATTCCCGTGGCAGGTCCCGAAACCCGTTGCGGTCGGGAGTGGTGCGGTGCTGTGGGGGGAGCTCCATTGTGGTGATGGGGTGGGTGAGGGGCTCTGTGCGGGGGCTTTCTTGTGTGGTTGGTGGGGATGGTGCCTGGGGCATCTCTTCGTCCGGTTGTTGTGGGGCTTGCGCCTCCTGCAGTTCTGCGCTGATGGTGGCGAAGACATCTGGGATGGTGGGGGAGGCGGGGGGGTGGGGTGCTGGATTGTTCCAGGTGATGTGGTACTCCTCCGGGTTCTGGGGGCTTTGCTGTACGGTGATGGCGGCGATGGCGTCGTCTTCAGGTGTCCATCGGTGTGGAGTGTGGTCGAGGGGGTGGAGGGTGATGGTGTGGCGGTGTTTCCAGCTGTGGAACGCTAGGAGGGCGTGGAGGCCGTGCCTGGTGTCCCCGGGCGGGCGGGAGTAGGTTTCGGCTGCCGCTTCCAGGAAGGCGTCTCTGGTGCCTTTCCAGGTATTGTCCCAGAGAAGGTCTTCGTCCGTGCCCCACTCGTTGTCGTTCCTTTTCTCCTGCCTCCACCCCCGGAGGGTCGCGTGGTCCTCTGGGAGGTCTCGTTGGATGGACTGGTAGTACTGCTTGGTCCATGGGGGCTAGGGTGCTGGCCAGTGTGGCGTTGATGTCTTTTTTGGGGGGGGGGGCGGTGGGGGCGTGGTGGCGCGGTCGGGCTCGGGCTCCTCTCGCTGGTGCTCCGCGCTCTGGTCTGCGGTGGACGCGGGGGACATGGAGCGTGGTGGCATGGGGTGGTCGGATTCCTGCGGTTCTGTGGGTTGCTGGTGGGCTTGTGGGCGCCGGGCCGTGGCTGCCAGTAGGTGTCGGATGGCCGGTAGGACGACGTAGTCGTCGTCCCAGCAGTGGGCTGCAGCGCACGTCCTGTCGGGGGAAGCAGGGGGGGTGTGTTGCGGAACGGTGTACGATGCATGGGCGACGCGTGCGGGTGGTGGCGTGCTCGCTCTGCTGTTCCGTTCTCCGTGAGCCCTGACCCTTGGGGGTGGTGGTGATGTTGGTGGTGAGGTCGGTGTTGGTGTTGCTGCCGATGATGGTGCCGCTGGTGGTGCCGTTGGCGAGGGTGGTATGGGCGTTAGTGTAAACGAGGTTGGTGCAGGGCTAGTTGATGGTGGTTAGTTGGTGTGTTAGCCGGTCACTGTGGTCGCTGTTGTCGTCACTGCTGGTGTTGGTGCCTCTGATGTTGTGGACACTGATGGTGAGGGTGATGGTTGGTTAGCATGGCGAGGGTGACGTATGGGGCGTATGTGGCGTTGCCGGTGGTGTCGATGGTGAGAGTGTTGTCTCTGGTGATTGGGGGCGTAACGTATGCGGGCCGGACGTGGTGGTGGTGGCAAGGGTTCTGTAGATGACGGGTGCTGTGGCCCCTGTCGGCCGGCGTTGGGGGTGTAGTAGGTGCTGTGGTGGTGAGGGCGGTGTTGGCGTCGGTGGTGTGCTGGTTGATGGTGGTGGAGCTGTTCTTGGTCTGTGGGCAGTCCCCACGAGGTTTTGGGTGTGGTGTGGTGGGCGTGTCTGGTGGTGGTGGCGCTGGTGGCTGCGGTATTGGGGGTGTCGGTGCTGGTGATGGTGCTGCTAGTTGTGCAGATGGTGGGGGGTGTGGGCGAAGCTGCTGTTGTTCGTGGGGGGGGGGGGTGGGAAGGGGGACCCGTACCCAGGCGGTTTGTGAGGGTCATGTGGCCATCGGTCGACAGTGCTGCTTTCCGTGGTGTCGTTGAGGGCGCTGCGGGTGTTGGCCGGGAGTGTTGTTGGCGATGCTCTGGTGGTTAGTGCCCGCGGTTCGCGGTCGCAGGTGGTCAGCCGGGCTATGCCGCCGGTGGGGTTGGTGCAGGTGGTGTCGGTGATTGTTCGGCTGTTGCCGTTAGTGCGGTTAGTGACGGTGATGGCGGCGCGTTGGGGGTTGGTGTCGGTGGTGGCGCTCCGATGGTGAGGGTGTTGGGGACGCTGGGTGGCTCCGCGTTGTTGGTTTTTCTCCTCGCCACTCCTGGCGCAGGGTGCCGCTGGTGCCGCTGCCGGTGAGGGTGGTGGATGTGTCGGTGTTGTTGCGTTTGGTTGTGCTGGCTGGGGTGGTTGTTGACGATGCTCCGGGTGATGTCGATGCGGTGGGCGGTGATGCAAATGGTGAGGGTGTTGTAGGTAGGCGGTGTGTTGCCCTGCGGTGCCGCTGGCGTTGGTGTTGGTGAATGTAGTGTGTGCTTTTGCTGTTGTTACCCCCGGCTGGGGGCCCGGTGGGTGGCACTGGTGGCGTTTGTCCGTCAGCCCTGCTGGCGTCCTTGGTGAAGCCGACGGTGACGGCACCTTGGCACGCCGTTGGTGGGGTTGGTGGTTGTGCCGTGGGTGTCGGTGATGCTGGTGTTGCCGACGGTGAGGGCGTCAGAGGTCGTATTTGGTGGTCTGGTGGCGTGGGTGTTGTTGGTGTTGGTGCTAGGCGCAGCTTGCGTTTGGGTGGTCGGCGGTTCCGGGCGTGCCACCCGTGGCTGGTGGTCGGTCGGCTTGTGGTCTGCCGGTGATGCCGGAGGCGAGGGCGTTGCAGGTGATGCCTTGGTGGATGGTGGTGTTCGGATGGTGGGGGTGGGACCTCGCCACTCCTGGCGGAGGTTTCCATGGGCGTTGCTGGTCGGTGTGTTGGTCCTGGTCCCCCTTGGTGTCGTTTATGCCGATGGTGTTGTAGCGGGTGGTGTCGCCGTGGTGGCTGTCGTCGACGCTCTGGGTTGCTGTTGCTGAGGTCGCGCAGTCGGTGGTGGTGTCGGTGACGCCGATGGTGAGGTCGTTGCGGGCGTTGGTATGGTTTACGGCGTCTCTGTTGTTGCCGATGCTGCTGGTGGTTGGTGTGGGTCTGTGTTCGGGGGTGGGCGCTGGCTGGTTCCTGTGGCTTTGTCCAGGAGGGTGTGCAGTAGGTGGTGTGGGCTGCTGGTGTTGCCGTTGGTGAGGGTGGTGCACGCGATGCTCTGGGTGGTTGCGGGTGCAGGTGGTGCTGGTGGCGCCGGTGGTGTGGGTGCCGCTGGTGACTGCGTGGCCGATGGCGTCCTGTGGCTGCTTTGGTGGCGAGGGTGTTGTTGTTGTTGGTTCTGGGCGTGTGCCCTCGCGTCCTCCGGCCGGGGCTTGGTGGTTTGTTGGTTTCCCGGTTGTGGCGGCGTCGATTGTTTCTGGTGGCGGAGGTTGCCGCTGTTGGTGGGGTGATGCTGGCGTTGGTGTTGCTGATGCCGTATGCTTGGGGGTTGTAGGTGTTGTATCCGGTGTTGGTGTGCGTAGGTATCGCTGGCGATGGTGAGGACGGCGGTGCTGTCAGAGATGGTGATGGTGAGGGTGTTGTGTTGGCTTGATTGTTGGTTGTTGGTGGTCCCGATGGTGTGGATTTTGGCGGCAATGGTTCTGGGTGCGGGTCGGTGGGTGGCGCGGGTGTGGTCGTTGGTCAGTGTTGGGTGGCTTCCTGTGTTGGTTTGATGTTGGCGTGGGTGTCTGGGGTGTTGTGGTGGGTGCTGGGGGCGCTGGTGTTGCCGACAGTGTCTCCGTTGGTTCTGGGTGTTTTCGCTGGTGAGGGTGTTGTGGCGTTCGATTTGGGCGTTGGTGGTGGTGCCGGTGTGGGTGTCGCGGTTACTGGTCCTGGGTTTGGGCGTGGCTGGCTGGGTGTCGCTGGGCGTGGGCGCTCGCCACTCCTGGCTGAGGGCTTGGTTGGCCTACCCTTGTGTCCTAGCGGTGTTTCTGGCGGCCCTGCTGCTCCCCCTGCGGGGGTTGCTGGGTTCTTGTTCTTTGGGTTTTCGTGTGTTGTGTGTGCTTGTGGTCCGGGCAGTGCTCGCGCTTTGGTGTGTGGTGTGCTTTTTTGGGGCCCGTGTCGGTGGTGGCTGTGGCGGTGTGTGTTGTGTGCACGCGTGGGCGTGTGTGCGGTGTGTCGGTGGTGCGTTTGGGTGCCTGTCCTCGCCTTTCTGGCTTGGTTTGGCGGCTCGGTGTGGGTGCGGGGGCTGCGTGTCGTGGCCTCTCTCCCGCCCCGGTCGCGGGGTCGGGGTGCGGTTTCCCGCCTCCTTTGGTTGGGGTCTGTTGGTGGTGGTGTGTCCCCCTGTCGCCCCCTTTGCGTGCCCTCCCCCCTTTTTTCTCTTTGCCGCGTCGCTTGAGGCGGTGTTCTCCTGGTGCTTCTTCCCGGCTATGGTGGGTGGGAGGGGTCCTCGACGCTGGCTCGGGTCCCTTCCCCTGGTGTTGCCCCTTGGGGGGCCGGTGCTTGCACTCCCAGTCAGGGTGTAACTCTCTTGTACGGGCCGTCCATTTGTACCCGCTCGGTACAAATGGACCTGCTTCGTAGCCAGGTACGTCGGCCGTTCCCCACACCGGGGTCGAGTACACTGTGGGTCGCAGTGGAGTACTTGCGGGGTAGGCGTGTCTCTTGTCTGCCCCGATGGACGGTGTGCCCTACCCGCAGCCCCTCGCTGGGCACGAACCGCAGTACGTGCCGTGGGGAGTGCTCTTGGTCAGGCCCATTGGTCACCCCCCGAGGCCGGTGCCACCGCGGGCCGCTGACCGACGGTCCCGGGCGTATCCCACCTTATTGCGTGTGCTCAGGTGGGGCCGATACGGTCACCGGGGGGGGCCCCAAACGCCTGAGGTTGGGGCCCTCGCCTGCGTCCCCCGTGAGCCCTCTTTGTCCTGCCCCCCCTTTCGCTGTGTGGTTTGTGGTGGTGAGTTTCCTCTCCCGGGGGGGGTGGCAGTGGTGGGGGGGGGGGCTCTGCCTTTCCTGGCCGTGTTGCTTGCGTGCCCGCCCCCTCCTCCCCTGGTTGTGGTTCGCCGCCGGTGGCGGCGGGTGCCCCCCTACCCCTCCTGCCTGAGGGTCCTCACGTGTTGGTGGGGAGTGGGCCTTCGCTTCTCCTGTCTGTGGGTTCTTGGTGGGCCGGCCTCCCCTCGCTACTCCTGGCTGTGGGCCCCGGGTGCGGTCCCCCGCCTTTCCTGGCTGGGGGCCCGGTGGTGTTGGTGGTGGTTGGCCCCTCGCCACTGCTGGCTGAGGGTCCTGGGGGCGGTTCCCCGCCACTTCTGGCTGGGGTCCTCCGGTGTTGGTGGGGGGTGGGCCTTCGCCACTCCTTGCTGAGATCCGCCGGTTTGCGGGGTGTGGTCCCTCGCTTCCGGTTATGTGTTTTGGTTGGGCGTTTCCTCGCCACTCCTGGCTGAGGGCCTCGGGTGCGGTCCCCCGCCACTCCTGGCTCGGGGCCTGCCGGTGTTGGTGGAGGGTGGTCCCTCGCCACTCCTGGCTGAGGGTCCTGGGCGCGGTTCCCCGCCACTCCTGGCACGGGTCCGCTGGCTGCGGTGGTGGCCGTTTCCGCGGGGTTTGGTGGGGGGTTGCTCGCGTTGCGTGTGTTTGTGGCGCGGCGCGTGCTGGTGTGTGTGCTATGTGTGTGTGGCGGTGGTGTGGGTGTGGGTGTGTCTTCCGTGTGTGTTGGCGTGTGTGTGGCGGCGTGTGGCGGTTTGTTTCCCTGGCTGGGGCTTGCTGGTGGTGTTTGTGTGGGTGGGGATGTGGTTGGTGTGTTGGCGGTCCCTCGCCACTCCTGGCGGAGGTTCCTGCGTGTGTCTCCCCGCCACTCCTGGCTGGGTTGCGCCGCCGGTGGTGGTGGGCGCTCCTCGCCACTCCTGGCTGAGGGTCCGGGGTGCGGCCCCTTGCCTCTCCTGGCTGGGGTCCGCTGGCGGTGGTGGTGCGCGGTTGTTTGCACCTCTGGGGTGTGGTCCTGTGTGGGGTTCCCCGCCTCTCATGGCTGGGGTCCGCTGGCCACGGCGGTGGCTGTCTGTGTGGGGTGGGCTGGGGGTTTCTCGTGGTGTGCGTGTTTGTGGCGCGGTGCGTGCGCGCGTGGTGTCTGTGCTGGTGTGTGTGTGTCGCGTGTTCGTGGTGGTGCGGGTGTAGGTCTTCCGTGTGTGTTGGTGTGTGTGTGTGTGTGTGTGGGTGTGTGGCTGGGGCTGGCTGGGGCTTGCCGCTGGTGTGGGTGTGGGTGTGGTTGGTGTGTGCCGTGGTTGGTCCCTCGCCACTCCTGGCGGAGGTTCCTGAGTGCGAGTTCCCGCCACTCCTGGCTGGGTTTCGCTGTCGGTGGTGGTGGGCGGTCCTCGCCACTCCTGGCTGAGGGCCCCAGGTGCGGTTCCCCGCCACTCCTGGCTGGGGTCCGCTGGCGGCGGTGGCGTGTGGCCGCTTGCCACTCCTGGGTGCGGTCCGCCGGCCGCGGCGGTGGCTGTCTGTGTGGGCTGGGGTGGGGATTTCTCGTGTTGTGCGTGTTTGTGGCGCGGTGCGTGCGCGTGTGGTGTCTGTGCTGGTGTGTGTGTCGTGTGTTCGTGGTGGCGTGGGTGTGGGTGTGTCTTCCGTGTGTGTTGGTGTGTGTGTGTGTGTGTGTGGGTCTGTGGCAGGGGCCGGCTGGGGCTTGCCGCTGGTGTGGGTGTGGGTGTGGTTCGTGTGTGCCGTGGTTGGTCCCTCGCCACTCCTGGCGGAGGTCCCTGAGTGCGAGTTCCCGCCACTCCTTGCTGGGTTTCGCTGTCGGATGCGGTGGGTGGTCCTCGCCACTCCTGGCTGAGGGCCTCAGGTGCGGTTCCCCGCCACTCCTGGCTGGGGTCCGCTGGCGGCAGTGGTGTGCGGCCGCTTGCCACCCCTGGCTGCGGGTCCCGGTCTTGGTTCCCCGCCACTCCTGGCTGGGGGGGTCCGCTGGTGGCGGTGTTGGGTGGACCCCTGCCACTCCTGGCTGTGGGTCTCGGGGGCGGCTCCCCGCCACTCCTGGCTGGGGTCCGCCGGCCGCGGCGGTGGGTGTTTCCGCGGCAGGGGGTTTCCTGTGTTGTGTGTGCTTGTGGCGCGGTGTGTGCGTGTGGTCCCTGTGCTGGTGCGTGTGGTGTGTGTTCGTGGTGTCTGTGTTGGTGGTTGTGTGGGTGTGGGCGTGCCTTTCGTGTGTGTTTGTGTGTGTGTGTGTGCGTGTGTGTGTGGTGTGTTGATGGTGTGTGCTGTGGTGCGGTGTGGTGTGTTGGTGGGGGCGTGGCCGGTGTGTGGTGTGGTCGGTCCCTCGCCACTTCTGGCGGAGGTTCCTGTGTGTGACTCCCCGCCACTCCTGGCTGGGTTTCGCTGCCGGTGGTGGTGCGCGTTCCTCGCCACTCCTGGCTGAGGGCCCCGAGTGCGGTTCCGCGCCAGTCCTGGCTGGGGTCTGCCAGCGCTGGTGGTGTGCGGCTCCCCGCCCGCGGTGCTGGTTGGCCCCTTGCCACTCCTGGCTGTGGGGCCCGGTTGCGGGGCCCCGCCACTCCTGGCTGGGGTCCGCCGCCGGGTGCCGTGTTCGGTCCCTCACCACTCCTGGCCGAGGACTGTGGTCGTGGTTCCTCGCCACTCCTGGCTGGGGTCCACTGGTTGTGGTGGTGGGGGCCCTGGGTGCCCTTCTCCTTGGCCGTGGTGTGTGTGTGTGTGCTGTGTGGCGCTTCGTGTTGGTGTGGGCTGCGTGACGGGGTCCGCTGGTGGCGGTGTTGGGTGGGCCTCTGCCACTCCTGGCTGTCGGTCTCGGGGGCCGCTCCCCGCCACTCCTGGCTGGGGTCCGCCGGCCGCGGCGGTGGGTGTTTCCGCGGGTGGGGGTTTCCCGTGTTGTGTGTGCTTGTGGCGCGGCGTGTGCGTGTGGTGCTTGTGCTGGTGCCTGTGGTGTGTGTTTGTGGTGTCTGTGTTGGTGGTTGTGTGGGTGTGGGCGGACCTTTTGCGTGTGTTTGTGTGTGTGTGTGTGTGCGTGTGTGTGTTGTGTTGGTGGTGTGTGCCGAAGGCGCTGTTACCAAAAGGCAAAAGGCCGGAATGTCTACCCACGGGTACAGGTAAACGGGCTGGGCTGTGTGTGTTGTGTGCGCGCTGTGCGTAAGTGTGTAGGCCTCGGCAGGGGGAGGGGGAGTCGAGGAGACCTGGTGAGTTCGCCTCCCGCGACCGCGCTTATTCCAGGAGCTCCCGCTGCACCCCTTCCCGTTCTGCTTGATGGTGCAGGCGTAGCTCCTGCAACGCCCACGCCATTCTGCTGCTCGGGCCCAGGCGGGCCTTCAGGAGTGTGGCACGCGCCTTGGCGTGGGCGTACCAGATCCGTATGGACTCCTCCACGACGTGGCGGAGGAACTCCGTGCCCAGCGAGTGGGGCCCTGTACACTCCAGGTTGGCCAGCTGCATGGAGGGGGTCCGCAGGGCTGCCGCCCACTGCTCCAGCACAGTCGGTTTCCACAGCTGGTGAAGCACTGGGGCCGCCCTTGGCCCCACCTTCAGGTCGAGCCACGCTGCGAGGCGCCGGCGGGCTGGCCCCCACTCGTGCGATTGAGCCGAGCAGGCCCACAGGTGGGGCGCCGTCTCGGGCTGTGTCCCGCACAGGAGGCACGTTGTATCCTGCACCGGGCCCCGGTAAGAGGAACGGTGGGCTAGGACGGCCATGGTCGGGACCTTGTCCATGCGATGCGCCGTGATGTGGCGCTGCTGGTCGTGGTCGAACCAGTCCAGGGGGAGGCCCCCCCCTGGCATGAAGTTTACTCCCAGCGGGCCTGGGGGCAGTGGGCAGTGGAATTCCTGCAATGCTCTGCCCCAGTGCCTGGGGGCAGGGGGCAGCGCCACTCCTGCAACGCCCTATCTCACTGCCCTGGGGCATTGGGCAGTGGAACTCCTGCAATGCTCTGCCCCACTGCCTGGGGGCAGTGGGCAGCGCAACTCCTGCCATACACTGCCGCACTGCCTGGGGGCAGCGGGCATTGCAGCTTCTGCAATGCACTGCCTCACTGCCCTCGGGCAGTAGGCAGTGCAACTCCTGCAGTGCACTGCCCCGCTGCCTGGGGGCAGCGGGCAGTGCAACACCTGCAATGCACTGCCTCACTGCCTGGGGGCAGTGGGCAGTTGAACCCCTGCAATGCACTGCCTCACCGCCTGGGAGCAGTGGGCAGTGCAGCTCCTGCAATGCACTGCCTGACTGCCCTGTGGGCAGTGGGCAGTGCCACTCCTGCAATACACTGCCTCACTGCCTGGGGGCAGTGGGCAGTGCAGCTCCTGCAATGCACTGCCTGACTGCCCTGGGGGCAGTGGCCAGTGCCACTCCTGCAATCCACTGCCGCACTGCCTGGGGGCAGTGGGCAGTGCAGCTCCTGCAATGCACTGCCTCAGTGGCTGGGGGCAGTGGGCAGTGCAACTCCTGCAATGCACTGCCCCACTGCCCTCGGGCAGCAGGCAGTGCAACTCCTGCAATGCACTGCCTCACTGCCTGGGGGCAGTGGGCAGTGGAACTCCTGCAATGCTCTGCCCCACTGCCTGGGGGAAGTGGACAGTGGAACTCCTGCAATGCGCTGCCTCACTGCCTGGGGGCAGTGCGCAGTTGAACTCCCGCAATACACCGCCCCACTGCCCGGGAGGAGTGGGCACTGCAACTCCTGCAATGCACTGCCTCACTGCCTGGGAACAGTGGGCAGTGCAACACCTGCAATGCACTGCCTCACTGCCTGGGGGCAGTGGGCAGTGGAACTCCTGCAATGCACTGCCTCACTGCCTGGGGGCAGTGGGCAGTGCAGCTCCTGCAATGCACTGCCTCACTGCCTGGGGGCAGTGGGCAGTGCAACTCCTGCAATGCACTGCCTCACTGCCCTCGGGCAGCAGGCAGTGCAACTCCTGCAATGCACTGCCTCACTGCCTGGGGGCAGTGGGCAGTGGAACTCCCGCAACACTCTGTCCCACTGCCTGGGGGAAGTGGACAGTGGAACTCCTGCAATGCGCTGCCTCACTGCCTGGGGGCAGTGGGCAGTGGAACTCCCGCAATACACCGCCTCACTGCCTGGGAGGAGCGGGCAGTGCAACTCCTGCGACGCACTGCCTCACTGCCTGGGGGCAGTGGGCAGTAGAACGCCTGCAATACTGAAGCGGTACCCAGAACCTATGGCCCATGGCCCGGAGGCCTGTGAGCCATCACACCCGTGCGGAGGCCGTTGACACCGGCTGTCAGCGGGATATCGCTGTTCTCTAACCCGCGAGATCTGGAAGCCGATTTCTAACCATTAAATCAATCAAGAATAACCATAACTTTATTGTCTTAGGCGACTTCCGGTCGGAAATCGGTGAAATACCCGATTTCTACCGCGATTTCCAATTGTCGTGAAATCGCCGCAGTCGCGGCGCCTGTCGTCGCCTGTTCCGTGGACTGCATTAGATAAATCTATAATACGATTTCTCTTGAAGTTGAGACTGAAACAGTCTTCGAGTGATCCGTAGTTTTTTCCTTGATATATCGGATCACGTCCCAGATTTTTCCCAGAAAATCTGGGCAGCCGAAGGCGCTTTGAACCCCCAAGTGGAATAACAAGGGTTACGAGCGTTCAAGCGCCGAAGGGCGAACTAACGTGCCTCATAGGCACTGTGTATGAGGTTTTGCGCTGCATAGGCATAGGACGAGGCCAAAGGATCCCAACTCAATAGGCCCAAAGGGTTATTCATTTTGAGTGTTCTCCAAGAAGTGCACTTTTTCACGTACTTGGCGTCCAAGCACGTGTAGAAGTATGTTGAGTTGGCGTTTGTCCCACCCTTGCTTGCCTCTACATCCGGGGCATATCACTTGTCTTCCCCGGATAGTGCATATATGATCTCCATATACATATTGGCAATATATGTTGCGTGCATGCTAAAATTCAGCTTTCTGAAAGGAGGTCGATTTTCGACCAAAGCACTTGCATGCGTGTTAGGGGACCAAAGTTACATTAGAATATAGGCATACTTTGGTTCTAGGCCACTAGGCTGGGTGTAGAAGGCTTGGGTAGGGTTATATGCCATATTTGGTGTCATATTGCGTGCCCATTTGGCGGGTGCACCATTCCAAGACTAACCCGCCAATGGACCCCATATCGCACGAGGCTCTTCATTTTACTCCCAACCAACACCCGCGAGCCTAACTCTCGTGAAGGGACGCTTGTGGAGCGCTCCCGAAGCGATGCGTTGCGAACAAGGTGTGTTTTTTGCAATATTCCATTTTTGCATGTGCCCACTTGGGAGGCAGCGCGCGCGACCTTCCAAAGCGCCCCAAGTGGAGCACATATGTGGAATCGGAGGTCATTAGTGTCAAGTCATTGTGTTTAGAAGGATTGGTCGATTACTCAATCCAAGTCGAAGATATTATAAAATATTCGTGCGCCTCTCAAGGCACTTTTGGGTGTTTTTTCGCCAATATTGCTGTTTTTTGCCCGTCATGATGTCAAGTGGCGACCGTGTATCTCAACGTTGCGCCCAATTGACATCATGACCCAAGTATATTTTGAGGGTACATACTTCGGACCCCAACATATCTTATACCCGGCGAATTACTCCTCTTGGGCTTGGCATACCGTGGCCGCCATGTTGGCGATTTGGGACTATCCCAAATCATGGGCTCACTTGGCGACCCTGCCATTCCCAAAACCGGAGGAGTTGGGCGACACCCAAAAGATATGTGGGACGCATATGACTTGATACCAATCCTATGGCACACTCCGGTCCAAGTCGGGCATGTGCCTCATTTGCCCCAACCATGAGTGTGCGCATTTTTGGCCATTTTGAGCAATTTTCCACATTTTCTGCCCGCCGTGCACCATGTTCAGCTACCTCGTGCACGCCGAACGCATGGACCAATGGACCATATATGACATGGGTGTTATGTATATTGGTCCCCATGGCTCACACACCACGTGGGCGAAGGGAGCAACCTTCGTTAAGGTGCTAGCCCAAAGTGAGTGTGGACAATTTTGCCATTTTGGCATTTGTGGACCCAATTGGGATTGTCACCATACCGACCGGCATGGAGATCTCAGAGAGCCAAATGCGAGGGAGTCTATGTTGGACTCCGGGTGGATCGCATATGGAATGGCGGACCTGATCTCCAAGCCGGCATGGAGATATACTATTGGGAGCACCCCCGAATTTTGGCTCATTTCGAGCAGCTAAAATGACCCCCTTTTGGGACCCCAATTTCACCCCCCCGTGTGGTCAATTGGCGGCCCCATATCTCTATGCTTTTGGAAATCCCTGACCCAATTTAAAGTTGTACACTCAGATATAAGTCCTAGGTCCTGCCTCCTGTCCTGTGAGCCATTGGCCTTGCCCTGGCCGGGCGAGCCACGCGTGGGAATGACGCCAATTTTGGTGATTTTGGCATCATGACCCCACTTGATGAACCTGTGGTGCCCTGATGCCGGGGCTTCAGAGGGAACCAGGTTGGGTGAGGGCTCCATGGGGTTCTTATTCGAAGGGCATAGGGTCAGTTGCCTCGTCCCTACCTCTGGCGGGTCCAGACGAGGGGTCGATTTCGGAGATTTTTGAGCCAATATCAGTTTGGGCTGAAACAGCCCATTTTCAGCTACCAACTCCTAGGGGATAATGGCGGGGCCATATCTCTGGCTCAGAGTGAAGTTGGGACGTGCCGTTGGGGGAGCATAGGGGACCAGTGTAGGTTGGCCTCTGAGTCACTTGGTTTCGCAAGAACTCACCTGTGGGTGGGCGGGACACCTCCCCTATTGGCAGGGTTTCAGGGTCCGGACTGAGCAGGGCATGGGTTGTGTTTGAGCCCCCGCCACCACCAGCCACTGAGAGGGTCGGACCTGGGATTGGGATATGAGTTCGGACTGAGTGTCCATTGTCCTGCGATGCCCTTACCCCAGTCCAGTCTCAACCCCATGTGTACATATCCTGATGTGTTGCTGTACACACTTTTGTTCCTTCGTTGCAGAGTGGCAAGGATCCTGAAACGCTTTGTCACATGACACGAGCGCAATGATGCCCCTGTGAGCGTAGTGCTTTGCCTGCCTGCTCACTTGTGCGTGTCCACCGCAGCTTCCCGTGGCCAGGCCCCCCACGGGAATGCGTCAAAAGCGTTTCACCGCCGCAGGGTTACCCTTCCCCCGCGTGGCACTCGGGGGCCACCAACCCCGAGCAGCGCAGCGCAGCAGCTCGCAGCTCGCAGCTCGCAGCGCAGCGCAGCGGCTCGCAGCGCCGCCCAACGGAAGCGCCGCGACCGTGAAGGAAGTGGACAGACCAGGACTCCTTCATCAGCGAGTCCCATCGGCTGACCAGCAAGGCCGCACACCCAGTCGCGTCAACCACTTCCACAACCACCGGCCGACTAGCACCGGCCGCACTCCCAGTCCAGTGCTACCTCAACCGCTCCAACAACCACCACCAGGACCAGTCCGTTGAGCGGAACAAGAGCCCACCAGGGACTTCAAGACCAAGTACGCCCCCCGCTGCCATGGTAAACTGGCAAGAAGCGGGCAAGTCGTGGCCGCGGCCCCACCCCCATGCAGTGCGCCTACTGCGTGGGTTGGTTTGGGACCAGCACCACCACTACAGCCACCCCCAGTGCGAAGGCGGCATGCCCGGGAGCTTCGAGCTCCGTCAGGACATGGGCCCCGACCGCCTGCAGGCAGTCGAGGACTGGCTGCGGGTGGAAGGGTTTGCCTTCCGCTTCCAGCAGAGGCGCTGGAGGGTCTGGACCAGGCCAGACAGGCCCGGCGAAGGGCTGCGCCCCGACGGGATTGAGGAGGACGAGAAGCCCAACGAGTACCCGTCGGGCGCCACGATTAATGTCTCCATGTGGGACATGATCGAGAAGAACTTCCCGGAACCGGGGGACCAGCGCACGCTGCGGGGCAGCAGCAGCAGCGCGTCTCCGGGGAAGGAGAAGCGGTCTGCCGGGGACAGGTAGCGGGACCCGAAGTGGCGGGAGTACCAGGCATCCCTGGCTGCCGAAGCCGCCCAAGGCGCCAGGGGCGGAACCCCAGCCCACAGCCCCCAGCGGGCTGGTGGAGATCACCACCCCGGCGACACCACCCTTCATGACTTCCTCCAAGTCGCCAAGCCTGCCAAGGCCAAGCCCCGTCAGCTGCACCTGAGGAAGTCAGGCCCCAGCCGCAAAGTGGAGTCGGCCCACCGCGGGAGGATGCCGGCCGACCAGGCCAGCTCCAGCAGCAGCGTCGCTCCCGACCAAAGAGACGTGGCGCGCGCCTGTGAGCGCGCCTGTGGGGTGCCCTGCAACCTTCGGGTTGCCCGGCAACGGGCCACGCAGCAGAAAGCTGCCGTGGAAGGCGCCGTCGGCATCGCCCAGCAGGAAGCTGCGGAGTGGGCGCATGGCATGGCTATCCACGCCGCGACCGTGGCAGCCATTGCGGCCGGACTCACGGCCGCAGCCGTCCATCAGGCAGCGATTGCTGAGGTCAAGGGTGAGGTGGCGGCAGCCGACGAGGAAGCCCGCCTGACGCAGGAGGCCATCACCTGCAAGGAGGCCGAGGTGAAGGCGCTGGAAGAGGCGCTTGCCCAAGAGAGTGCAAAGAAGGAGGCGGAGGAAAGAACCCACGACAAAGCGACGGCTAAGGCCCAGGCGGACGCCGCCAAGAAGGACGCCATCGAGGCCGCGCGACGGAAGGTCGCTGAGGAGAGGGCCAGGACTGAGGCGGAGCTGGCGGCGTTGGAAGCGGAGAAGGCTCGGCTGCAGCAGGCCCGGGAAGCCGAAGCAGCTCGTGCTCGGGGGGAAGCCGAAGGGCGAGCTGCCGCAGCCACCGCCCCCGCAATGGAGGAGGCAGAGGCCAAACTCCGCCGCGAGACTCCCCCGGGAGGATCACGAGTGGAGACCCTTCGAAAGCTTTTCGAACGGGACGCCTCCTCCAAGATGACGCTGGACGGGGCCGACACGGGCAGCAGTGGGAGCAGTGGCCCCACTGCCTACCGACGGAGGAAGGGTAAGGGGAAGACCCCCGAGAGACCACGGAGGCCAGCGGGCGGACACCCCCACGACAGCGACCCCTTCTTCACCGCCAGCGACGGGGATGAACGAGGCCGCCGACATCGCGGAGGAGTGGCTGGCGGAGGAGGCGGAGACGTCCCCATGGAGCCGGAAGGTGAGGATGAGGATCCCCCTCCTCCCTACCGGAGCTCGGAGTCTTCCGAGACCGAGACGCCCAGGTAGGGCGACATGGACGAGGATGACGAGATGGACTTCGACATCACGAAGAAGCGCCCATCCTCGGACCCACCGAGGCGACCCGGCAGAGACCCACCGGGACCCCCTGGCGGAGGACCATCAGGACCCCCTGGAGGACGCCCACCAAGTGGACCCCCTGGAGGCGGACCACCGGGCAGGGGAGGGCCCCCTGGACCGGGCGGACCCGGCAAAGGCCCTCGTGGAGGACCCCCTGGAGACCCCGACGACCCACCAGGGGACGGCGACCCGGATACCAGCCGGCAGTGGATTCTCTACCTCCGCAGGAGGGTCCAGTCCCTCGAGCGCGGCGTAGACACGGGCAAGGGCGAGATGACTCGCATCGCCAGGGTCGCCGCGCGCGCTCAGAGGGAGCTGGACATCGCCAAGATCGAGATGGTCAAGAGCGCCCAGGTCGCCACCGCCACCCAGAAGGTGTTGGACATCGCCAGGGGCGAGACCAGGTCGCTGAACAAGGTCATCAGCGGCCTGCAGCGGAAGCTGGACGCGCTGGATACCCGTTGGAGCGTCGGCAGCGACCACCCACCCCTTGAGTCCCGCTCGTCGGACGACGGCTGGGGACCCGGACCAGATCCAGGCAGACCCCATGCCCCCGGCGGAGCCCCCAGGAGTCGCCCCAGCGCCTGTGCCCCCTCTCTCAGCGCCCGCTCCCACCACAGCGCGGGCCGCCGCAACGAGCGCGTGCCGCCCGGCAGTGGCAGTGAGGATTGGCGTGATGAGTGGCTCAGCGCGGAGTACCACAACCGCCGTGCCCCACCGCGGAAACCAGTACGCCCCCGACGCCCCGCACCAGCCCCGGAGCCAATCCCAATGGCTGGCCGACGTTATGGTGGACTCAGGGATGAGGTCCCCAGAGGAGACGTGGAGTGGGACGTCGGCAGAGGTGAGGACCTGGACCTGAACCTGGATGAGTTCGACATCTCCTCGCCGCGTGGTGTACGACGGGAGGCTGCTGAACGCAGCCGCCGGCGCCGTGATGAGGAGGCATACATGGAAGGTGTACGGCGTGAACATCTGGGTTCGGCGTTCATGGAGGGGATGGACGTGGCGGCCGTGGGAGTCCGTGGGCGAGGCCGATGGGAACCTCGGTCGACCTCGCGGCCGGCGTTCATGGTCTCTAAGGCCGCGGCTGCCGCCGTGTGGGAAGACTTGAAGGACATCAAGCCCCCGGTGTACGATGGCAACCCCCTCAACCTCGACCGCTTCTTGGAGAAGCTGGACGATTGGGGGGTGAAGGTCACTGAAGACATGGATCCCGCGGATGCGGAGAAATATGTCTTCAGACGGTTCAGGTACCGCCTGCCGGAAGTGCTTCAAGAGCTATACTTCGTGGCAACCAAGGAGGGGAAAATCAAGACCCTCAAAGAAGCCAAGAAGTGGCTCAACGAGCAGGAGCGGGTGGACGCTCCGCAGGTGGCTGCCAAGCGGTGGAAGTCCATCAAGCTTCAGCATGATGGACGGGAGATCCGCCTACGGGACTGGCGAGACTTCCGAGGGCAATACACCCTCTTCCGCCGCAACGTGGAGGACTGGAACCAGGGTGACGAGTAGGGTCGCCTGCTCTCCATGCTGCCGGAAGCATGGATCAAGAGGGTCATCAAGGAGGAAGCCAAGAGGGCCAAGTCCAACCACACGGTCAAGATGATGCTCCCCAAAGAGTATCATACGAAAGTGGTGGCTTGGACGAGGAAGAACGTGGCCCGGAATGTCAAACGGCACTCCCTGCAGAACGCTCTCCTCACCACCTTCCCGGGCAATCGCGAGAAGACCGCGATGTGGCGCCTTGACGAGTGTGACGTGAGCGGCCAGACCATCCGTCTGCAGGCCATCCCGGCGTGGATGAGCTGCGACGAGATTCTGGAGTGGGTTGGAGAGGAAGTACTCAAGGAGTACCGGAACCTCCATCACACCCGCTGGTTGAGGCCCGGCGACCGCGACGTCAACTACGTTGGCGAGGGGCCTGGCGGGGAAGCTGCCACGGACGAAGCGGGAGTCGATGGCGATGAAGCTCTCGTCGACGATGACGACGACGATGAACCCGCCGAGATGGCCGTTTATGCCTTCGTGGCCCACAACGGCGCGGGGAACAACCGGGGAAGCTGGAAGCCCCTGCAGCCCGGTTGGAAGAAGAAGGAGAAGAGGGACCCTCGCCGCATTGGCGACCCTCCGCTGTCCTTTGGGGAGTTCTTACGAGCTCACCCTCAGGGCTGTTTCGTGTGTTATGGGAGGAAGAAAGGCTTCAACCATGACCACCGAACATGCCCCACCCACCAGGCTGACACGGAGGCTTACAAGAAGGCGCACGGGTCGAAGAAGCGTGCACCTGCGGGTATCCGGGAGGCCAAAGTGGAGGTGAACAAGGACGAGCTCTCCAAGCTGATGTCGCAGGGGACCGAGTTAGCCAAGGAGATCCAGGAGATCAAGAGGAACTGGGTCCCCAGGTCGGACAACAAGAACAAGGAGAACAACCAGAACGACCAGAACAAGGACAAGGAGAATAAGCCTAGGAATAGGAGGAAGAAGGGTGTCAACGAGGTTGATTTTTTGCAATAATTGTTCACTTTAAGGTCCAAACCGGACCTAACATCAACGAGGTTGATGCGGAGGAGAATACCCCTACTTCCACAACCGACGCCCTCTAGCGGAGCCCCTGCAGCCGAGGGCCCAAGCTAGGGCGGTCACAGGATGGTGTCGTGGGAAGCGCCACACCATCCCAATCGGGAGTCGGTAAGCACAAAGGGACTGCCGCGGGCGGAAGGCCCGGTCCGGCACCCGACAGTCGCGGTGGCGGGGTGAGTGCAAGTGAAGGCACGAACCCTTGCACCCGTCCATCCTTCGCGACTAAGAATGTGTTTGATGTACTTCAAGATCTATCCGAGAGTATCGGAGGATCACCCGGACCGCACCTGGATGCTGCAGATGGGCAGCCTGAGCCCATTGTCCACGACCTGCACCAGTCGCTTGTTGAGCTTCTGGAACGGCCGGAGATCCTGAGCTTGCACGCCGTGCGCCGAGTTGGGCGTGAGCGGCAGTTGCACCTTAAGGTCCGTGCCTTATGCGGGGAGGTGGAAAAGGTCTTCGACGTGTTGGTCGACACGGGAGCACGGGTCAGCTTGGTCAAGGCTGGCCTACTTCCACCAGAGTGTTTGACCGACAGTCGGAAACCTGTCAGGCTGAAGGTGGCGAACGGCCAGTACATGGTGGGAGGCACGAAGGAAGCGGCCATTGGGCTTCAGTTCGTGAACCACCGTGAGCTGAGCCGCCCAGACCTCGGCAAGGACATCCTCCTGCAACGTCGCTTCTACGAGGCCGAGATGGACTGGGACATGATCGTTGGGTACGACTTCATGATGGAGACGGACTCCGGTGTCCTCCCGGCCCAGGCCTCCATGACCCTGTACCAAGACGACCAGCTCTCGTGGCTCTCGTCACCTGAGCACCATGTGGAATGCCAATGGATCCACGCGGAACGCAATCAGCTCGAAGTGGCCGCGCTGGACACTGAGCCAACTGGGCCAGCAAACCAGGAGTACGGCGTAATGCCGGAAGTGGCGAGCCGAGTTGTTGCGGACCTGGGAGCTTCGGATCTGGCCCTGGATGCGTTCTCTTCAGGAACCTCCGCCCATCTTCTGGTTCGTGAGAAGTACTGAAGCGCACAGGACTCCGCGTGGAAGAAGCACTGGGGTCCGCATCAGGGCTTGATGTGGATCCATTGCCCTTGATGGGACATTCCAAGGGCGATAGCGAAGATTCGCAAGGACCGCTCCAAGGCAGTGCTGGTTGTTCCTATGGCATGCACCGAGGAGGAAAGTACCCGACATTGGGTAGTCTCATTGACCAACATGACCTTAAACAAGGTCGTCCTACCGGCTGGAGAGAGTGTCTATCAGGACGCTAAGAGGCAGCCCATGCCACCCCAGAGATGGCCAACGGAATTCCACTATGTGGATGGGGGCCTTGATCAGGCCGACGCCACAGATTTCGTGTGTGTCAACCGCATCGTAGCGGAGCCATGGAGGCAATGCTTTGCTGTTCCCCCTGTTGACATCGGAGAATCGGAAGACCCCCTCACAGAAGAGGAGTTGGATCTGGTTCAGGGGTATATGGATCAGCCCTTTCACGACTGGGGAAGCCAGCGTGAGGGCAAGGGCCAGGGCAAAGCCTGGTGGGAAGTGGACTCGATCTTCTCTGGTTCCTATGATGGAGATACCTTCGTAAGGAGGGTACTGGACCACATGTCCAGCCAGGACGAGCCAATCGGGGGTAACCAACCCACCTACGGCGACCTATTCCGAGGCAAGACCAGATATGGCCCTTTGGGCCACCTGGGAAGACCGCCTGAGCCGAAACCGAGCGGGGTCGCTACCCCTCAAGTAAGCTCAGTGGTCCAGGTGCCTGGAAAAGCCAAGGCAGAGTCCGATGATTGCCCCAAGATCCAGGCATTGAGGGCCAGGCTGAAGCAGAAGTATGGTGATACCTTCTTCAGCGGAAAGCCTGTGTTTCCCCCACCGGTGCGTGGACCGTATGGCGAGGCCAAGATACGACTGAAGCAGGACCCCCGTGTGTATGGGCACCGGGAGCTCGCCCTGAGGGGCGAGAGGAAATAGACCATGGAGAAGATCCTCCGTGACTTCATCGAGAGAGGCTGGCTCAAGCCGTGCCACTCCGAATAGGCCTCTCCGTGCTTCGTCGTCCCCAAGAAGGTGGCCGGTGAATGGCGGCTCGTGGTGGACTACCGCGGCCTGAACGCCCAAACGCAGCATGACAGCTATACGCTGCCCCTCATTGAGGACATGCTGAAAAAACAACACCGGCGGAGGATCTTCACGGTGATTGACCTGAAACATGGTTATCATCAGATGCCTCTCGCCGAGGAGTCCCATGCCTGCACAGCCATGAGCACTCCACTTGGACCTCTCCAGTCGAAGGTGATGCCCATGGGCGTTACCAATGGCAATGCGGCTTTTCAGCGGATGTTGGATGCCGGTGCATGACTGTGCGAACCCCTTCGTGGACGACGTGATCATCGCGTCCGAGGACCCCAGTATGAGCTACGAGGAGCTCCTGGAGGCACATGAAAGGGACGTCACTCGAGTGCTGGACCTTCTGGTTCGGCACAAACTCACGGGCAGCAGTGACAAGGCCACCATTGCGGTAAGCGAGGTGGTCTTCGCTGGCCACGTAGTCGGGAACGGGCAGCGAAAGCCCATACCTGGCAAGGTGGCTGCGATCGAGCACTGGGAAAAGCCCAAAACGGTCTCTGAGCTACGGGCGTACTTGGGGTTCTGCAACTACTACTCGGGGTATATCAAGATGTATGCCGAGTATGCAGCCCCCATGACGACCATGCTCAAGGGCAACCGTGAGGAGACCAAGAAGGGGTCCAAGAAGGCGCTTGTCTGGACTGCTGAGTCCGACCGTGCCTTTGAGGGGATCAAGCAGGCGCTGCTGCCCGCAGTGGGTCTGCACCTCGTGGATCCCGACCGAGGGTTCGTCCTGCGCACCGAACCTTCCGACTACGCCGTTGGCGCTGTGTTAGAACAAGTGCTTGACGATGGGAGGCACGTGCCCGTTGCCTATCTGGTGCCGAGTCCTGGCGGAAGGCCAGAGACGGACGTGGACCCCCCTGCGAAAAGGAGGCGTATGCCATCGTCATGGCTCTCAGGAAATGGGCTGGGTACATAGCCCTCCATCCCGTCACCGTCTGCACCGACCATCAGAGTCTGCAGTCGTGGCACAAGGAGCACGTGGACACACCCTCTGGTCCCGCCTCCCGACGGGCAAGATGGCATGAGACCTTGGCAAAGTTCGACCTTACGGTTGTTTATATTCCTGGAAAGGACAACACCGTGGCGGACTGTCTCAGCAGGTGGGCCTATCCCGCCAGCAAGGGCATGACGGATGTCTCTGCTCATGGCGATGAGGCTGAGACCGCTGAAGCCAAGAAGATCATTGGAATGGAGCGCCTGATGGAGGAGGAGGGTGTCAAATGCTTCGTCGTTATGGCTGCGGATGCCCCCCTCAGAACGAGGATGGGCAGGTCGGTCAGAGTACTCGCCCCTGATGGAGCTGAGTCCAACAAGCACCTCTTCCCTGAGTCTTGCCTCCAGGAGGACTGGACCAACGACTACGCCAAGTCTGAGGCCTTTGCGGCCGAGTATAGGGCTGTGACCGACCCTGATGACGGGCAGAAGTGGCCAAAGGGGCTGACTGAGGAAGATGGCAAGCTCTACCGGAATGGTAAGCTGCTAGTACCAGAGTCCCGAGTGCTCGAGCTATGTGAAGCTTGGCACCACCACATGCTGCACCCAGGGGTCGAGAAGCAAGCCCTTGACATGCAGCGCTGGTTCGAGATCGACCAGATTGGTCTCTACACCGCCATCAAGAAGGTCAGGAAGGGTTGCTCGGTCTGTCAGGCCTGCAATCCCGATAACAAGAACGTCAAGGGGGAAGCCCAATGGACCCCGGTTCCTGACCAGCCCATGGAGAGCGTGGCCATGGACGTCTTCTCCATGCCCGAAGTGCACATTGGCAAGGAGACCTTTGAGTGTGTGGTTCTTTGTGTGGATCGCCACAGTGGCTACGTAGTAGCCGTTCCGGCACGCAGGAAGGGGTTGCTTGCCAAGGAAGGGGCAGTCATGATGATTCGTCATTGGCTGACCGTCTTTGACATCCCCCGCACCATTTGCAGTGACCAAGGGCCCCAGTCTACTGGAGGCTGGTTCAAGGCTGAGTGTTCCCTTATGGGAATATGTCATGCCAATAGCGTCGCCTATCTCAGCCGGTCTAACGGCCGGGCTGAAGTGGCTGGACGGCAGCTGTTCGAGAAGCTGCGCAAGATTCACATCACCAATCCACGTCGGAACTGGTTTGAGGAGATGTGGCCCGCTCTGAAGGCCCATCATGACACCCCCACTCCGGGTGGTTTGTCCCCTCACCAGATTCTGTTCGGCAGGGACCCCCTGGGTCGGGGACTTCCCTTGTCTGGTGATGGCATGGCTATGGACGCCAAGGAATTCTTCGCGCGGCAAGAGCAAACGGCGCGGGACATCCGCCAGCAGCTCGAGAAGGAGCATGCTGAGCGTCAGAAGTCCGCCCCGAGCTCGACAGCGCAAAGGTTCAGCGTGGGAGACCCGGTGTGGGTGATCAGACCCCGCCCTATGGGCACCCACCGCACCAAAACCTGGTTCACACCCGGAGGCGTGGTCCGCAGGATTGGTGAGGACACCTACCGCATCAAGGTGGGTCACGGACAGTTCCGGGAGCGCCACGAGAGTCAACTCCGTGTGCGGGAACCCGACCTCCGTGGCCAACATGTGTCCCTGAGCTATGCCGCACATGAGGCAGATTCGGACGACGACTATGCTGAGCAGGACGACTATACAGTCGAGAAGATCCTGGCTCAGCGTCCGAACGCCTCGGCAACCGGAGGCCTGGAGTTCAAGGTTCGTTGGCGAGGCTATGGGCCGTCCCACGACACCTGGGAACCCGTCTCCTCATTCGTGCCGCGGATCAATACCCCCTTCATGGACTACATCCGCAGGCACAAGACCAAGATCCATGTCTCGGACTTGGCAGCACTCACCCGGGGGATTGCAGCCAGGGGTGCCTGATCAGCACCCTGAGCTCTCCCCTGATGCATTTGGAGCGCTTGTGAGGTCGACGGATCGTCCCTTACTTGCTTGCTCTCTCCCATCTTCCGGTGACCTGCCATCAGAGTGGCCATATACCCCCCCCTGCTGAATCCAGGGGAAGATGACCCCTCTCTTCTACTCGTCACTCCCCCCCCTGCTGAATCCTTGGGAAACCAGGTAGGGCGACTGACCTTCATATTTTCTGAGCTCTTAGGGCCTTGAAGCCCATACGTCGTTGCGCAACGGATGCCGCTGTCATTGGCATTGCGATTTTTGGGTGTGTGGTCTGGTCCCATGGCACTTGCGGGATCCAGACCAGTCTACCTGTGTCGCGACTATATATCGCCTGAACTCAGGCGTTTTCCTATCCACCCTCCTGCATATGCCTTATCCTAACCGGGGCGTGGTTTGGCACTCTATCCAGAGTGTGTTTACACGCCTATTACCCTGCTTATTGCTTGTTTTTCTGCCCCCCCCAGGGATGTGTGCATCTGTATGTTGGATTTGTCAGCCCATCACCGGGTGTGGACTGTCTTTCCCTGCGAATCGGAATACAACGGCGCCCTGAGTCGCCATGTACATGTTCATACACAAGGTCCAGCCTGGGCCAGTACCTAACTACAGATTCTTCTGTTTGAGTCCCCGTGATACCGTGTGCCCTATTTGCTGTGATGTGGAGATCCTGATGGCGCCAGGTGGGAAGCCCAGTTGCCTGACTACACTCCCAGCGGTCCGCCACTGTCAGTCCCAGTGTGAGCCTACCGACTCGCAGACGCACTTGCAGTCGGATGGCGGCCTCCGGTGCTCCTGACCTCGGTCAGTCTGCCTGGGAAACTGGTGGTTTGAGGAGTCGACGCCTCCGCCCACACTGCATGAGGACTCCCTCATGTATGGCCTTCGTGGTAATAGGGCGAGGGAAAAGATGGCCTTGATGCCCGATCCTTTAAGAAGGAGCTCGTTCGGCTGTACCACTCTGGACTCGCGTCGTGGATATGGACATGGTGCGCCCGAGGAAGGACCCGTGGGGACTCTCCCCCAGCCGGCGGGCCTTGGGAACCTTGGGGTAGCCTGGTGGATCTTTGTGGTCGCTTTCGACCTGTGGGACCACCTCGGTCGTCGTGTGACGCCTATGTTGGCCGTGTATGCCACTGCCACTGTGGTGGTGACCGTAGCAGCCGGCACCTGGTGCGCCTGGTATGGGTTAACGGGTCCTTTGGATGCCGAACAATCGCCGCCAGGACCAGAGACTTGATACTTGATACTATACTTGCAGTTACTAACAGCTACAGCACCGTACCTGTCTTACTGTCTGATTTGGGCGCCTAACCCACCAATCGGTCTGAAGTGAGGATGTGACACACCCCCCCCGCTTCAGGGGATGGTCCTGGGTACCCGCTGCCATGCTTGGGTATTATCGAGCCCCCCCCAGGAGGGGGGTGAAGCGGTACCCAGAACCTATGGCCCATGGCCCGGAGGCCTGTGAGCCGTCACACCCGTGAGGAAGCCGTTGACACCGGCTGTCAGCGGGATATCCCTGTTCTCTAACCCGCGAGATCTGGAACCAGATTTCTAACCATTAAATCAATGTAGAATAACCATAACTTTATTGTCTTAGGCGACTCTCAGTCGGAAATCGGTGAAATACCCGATTTCTACCGCGATTTCCAATCGTCGTGAAATCGCCGCAGTCGCGCCGCCTGTCGTCGCCCGTTCCGTGGACTGCATTAGATAAATCTATAATACGATTTCTCTTGAAGTTAAGACTGAAACAGTCTTCGAGTGATCCGTAGTTTTTTCCTTGATTCATCGGATCACGTCCCAGATTTTTCCCAGAAAATCTGGGCAGCCGAAGGCGCTTTGAACCCCCAAGTGGAATAACAAGGGTTACGAGCGTTCAAGCGCCCAAGGGCGAACTAACGTGCCTCATAGGCACTGTGTATGAGGTTTTGCCCCCCATAGGCATAGGACGAGGCCAAAGGATCCCAACTCAATAGGCCCAAAGGGTTATTCATTTTGAGTGTTCTCCAAGAAGTGCACTTTTTCACGTACTTGGCGTCCAAGCACGTGTAGAACTATCTTGAGTTGGCGTTTGTCCCACCCTTGCTTGCCTCCACATCCGGGGCATATCACTTGTCTTCCCCGGATAGTGCATATATGATCTCCATATACATATTGGCAATATACTTTGCGTGCATGCTAAAATTCGGCTTTCCGAAAGGAGGTCCATTTTTGACCAAAGCACTTGCATGCGTGTCAAGGGACCAACGTTACATTAGAATATAGCCATACTTTGGTTGTAGGCCACTAGGTTGGGTGTAGAAGGCTTGGGTAGGGTTATATGCCATATTTGGTGTCATATCGCGTGCCCATTTTGCGGGTGCACCATTCCAAGACTAACCCGCCAATGGACCCCAAATCGCACGAGGCGCTTCATTTTACTCCCAACCAACACTCGCAAGCCTAACCTTCGTGAAGGGACGCTTGTGGAGCGCTCCCGAAGCGATGCGTTCCGAACAAGGTGTGTTTTTTGCAATATTCCATTTTTGCATGTGCCCACTTGGGAGGCAGCGCGCGCGACCTTCCAAAGCGCCCCAAGTGGAGCACATATGTGGAATCGGAGGTCATTAGTGTCAAGTCATTGTGTTTAGAAGGATTGGTCGATTACTCAATCCAAGCCGAAGATATTATAATACATTTGTGCGCCTCTCAAGGCACTTTTGGGTGTTTTTTCGCCAATATTGCTGTTTTCTGCCCGTCATGATGTCAAGTGGCGACCGTGTATCTCAACGTTGCGCTCAATTGACATCATGACCCAAGTATGTTATGGGGGTACATACTTCGGTGCCCAACATATCTTGAATCCGGCGAATAACTCCTCTTGGGCTTGGCATACCGTGGCTGCCATGTTGGCGATTTGGGACTATCCCAAATCATGGGCTCACTTGGCGACCCTGCCATTCCCAAAACCGGAGGAGTTGGGCGACGCCCAAAAGATATGTTGGACGCATATGACTTGATACCAATCCTATGGCACACTCCGGTCCAAGTCGGGCATGTGCCTCATTTGCCCCAACCATGAGTGTGCGCATTTTTGGCCATTTTGAGCAGTTTTTCACATTTTCTGCCCGCCGTGCACCATGTTCAGCTACCTCCTGCACGCCGGACGCATGGACCAATGGACTATATATGACATGGGTGTTATGTATATTGGTCCCCATGGCTCACACACCACGTGGGCGAAGCGGAGCAACCTTCGTTAAGGTGCTAGCCCAAAGTGAGTGTGGACAGTTTTGCCATTTTTGCATTTGTGGACCCAATTGGGATTGTCACCACGCCGAGTGGCATGGAGATCTTTGGAAGCCAAATGCGAGGGAGTCTATGTTGGACTCCTGGTGGATCGCATATGGAATGGCAGACCTGATCTCCAAGCCGGCGTGGAGATATACTATTGGGAGCACCCCGAAATTTGGCTCATTCTGAGCAGCCAAAATGACCCCCCCTTGGGACCCCAATTTCACCCCCCCCGTGTGGTCAATTGGCGGCCCCATATCTCTATCATTTCATGGAGCCCGGACCCATTTCACGTTGTACACTCAGATGAGGGTCCTAGGTCCTGCCTCCTGTCCTGTGACCCATTGGCCTTGCCCTGGCAGGGCGAGCCACGCGTGGGAATGACGCCAATTTTGGTGATTTTGGCATCATGACCCCACCTGATGAACCCGTGGTGCCCTGATGCCGAGACTTCAGAGGGAACCAGGTTGGGTGAGGGCTCCAGGCAGTTTTTTCTTCGAAGAGCATAGGGTCAGTTGCCTCGTCCCTACCTCTGGCGGGTCCAGACGAGGGGTCAAATTTGGAGATTTTTGAGCTAATATCAGTTTGGGCTGAAACAGCCCATTTTCAGCTACCAACTCCTAGGGGATAATGGCGGGGCCATATCTCTGGCTCAGAGTGGACTTGGGACCTGCCGTTAAGGAAGCATGGGGAGCTATTGTCAATTGGCCTTGGAGCGCCTTGATTCCCAGGAACTCGCCTGTGGCTGGGCGGGACAGCTCCCCTATTGGCAGGGTTTCAGGGTCCGGACTGAGCAGGGCATGGGTTGTGTTTGAGCCCCCGCCCCCACCAGCCACTGGGAGGGTCGCACCTGGGATTGGGATATGAGTTGGGACTGAGTGTCTATTGTCCTGTGATGCCCTTATTCCAGTCCAGTCTTAAACCAATGTGTACATATCCTGATGTGTTGCTGTACATACTTTTGTTCCTTCGTTGCAGAGTGGCAAGGATCCTAAAACGCTTTGTCACATAACACGAGCGCAATGATGCCCCTGTGAGCGTAGTGCTTTGCCTGCCTGCTCACTTGTGCGTGTCCACCGCAGCTTCCCGTGGCCAGGCCTCCCACGGGAAAGCGTCAATACACTGCCCCACTGCCTGGGGGCAGTGGGCAGCGGTCAATGGTCGGAGTGTCCCGCAGGGCCTGTGGGTATGAAGAACCGGGTTCACCAGCCTGGGGGACGGGGAGCCCTGCCCAGGGGGTGGTCGGAGTGTCCCGTAGGGCCTGTGGGGATGTAGATTCGGGCACACCAGCCTGGGGGGACGGGGAGTCCTGCCCAGGGGGTGGTCGGAGTGCATCGCTGGGCCTGTGGGGAGGTAGATTCCGGCACACTGGCCTGGGGGGACGGGGAGTTCTGCCCAGGGGGTGGTCGGAGCGTCCTGCAGGGCCTGTGGGGACGTAGAACCAGGCGCACCGGCCTGGGGGGATGGGGAGTCCAGCCCAGGGGGTGGTCGGAGTTTCCTGCAGGGACTGCAGGGATGGACAACCGGGCGCACCGGCCTGGGGGGATGGGGAGTCCTGCCCAGGGGTTGGTCGGAGTGTCCTGCTGGGCCTGTGGGGAGGTAGATTCGGGCACACCGCCCCGGGGGGACGGGGAGTCCTGCCCGGGGGGTGGTCTGAGTGTCCTGCAGGGACTGTGGGGACATAGAACCGGGCACACCGGCCTGGGGAGATGGGGAGTCCAGCCCAGGGGGTGGTCGGAGCGCCCTGCAGGGCCTGCGGGGATGGACAACTGGGCGCACCGGCCTGGGGGGATGGGGAGTCCTGCCCAAGGGGTGGTCGGAGCGTCCTGCAGGGCCTGTGGGGACGTAGAACCGGGCACACCGGCCTGGGGGGACGGGGAGTCCTGCCCAGGGGGTGGTCGGAGTGTCCTGCTGGGCCTGTGGGGAGGTAGATTTGGGCACACCGCCCCGGGGGGACGGGGAGTCCTGCTTAGGGGGTCGTCGGAGTGTCCTGCAGGGCCTGTGGGGACGTAGAACCGGGCACACCGGCCTGGGGCGATGGGGAGTCCAGCCCAGCGGGTGGCCGGAGTTTCCTGCAGGGCCTGCGGGGATGGACAACTGGGCCCACCGGCCCTGGGGGGATGGGGAGTCCTGCCCAAGGGGTGGTCGGAGCGTCCTGCAGGGCCTGTGGGGACGTAGAACCGGGCACACCGGCCTGGGGGGATGGGGAGTCCCGCCCAGGGGGTGGTCGGAGTTTCCTGCAGGGCCTGCGGGGATGGACAACCGGGCCCACCGGCCTGGGGGGACGCGGAGTCCTGCCCAGGGGGTGGTCGGAGCGTCCTGCATGGCCTGTGGGGGCGTAGAACCGGGCACACCGGCCTGGGGGGACAGGGAGTCCAGCCCACCGGGTCGCCGGAGTTTTCCGCAGGGCCTGCGGGGATGGACAACCGGGCCGACCGGCCTGGGGGGATGGGGAGTCCAGCCCCAAGGGGAGGTCGGAGCGTCCTGCAGGGCCTGTGGGGACGTAGAACCTGGCACACCGGCCTGGGGGGATGGGCAGTTCTGCCCAGGGGGTGGTCGGAGCGTCCTGCAGGGCCTGTGGGGATGTACAACCCGGCACACCGGCCTGGGGGGATGGGGAGTCCAGCCGAGGGGCCGGTCGCAGTTTCCTGCAGGGTCTGCGGGGATGGACAAACGGGCACACCGGCCTGGGGGAATGGGGAGTCCTGCCCAGGGGGTGGTGGGAGTTTCCTGCAGGGCCTGCGGGGATGGACAACCGGGCCCAGGGGGCGGTCGGAGCGTCCTGCAGGGCCTGTGGGGACCCAGAACCGGGCACACCGGCCTTGGGGGATGGGGAGTCCTGCCCAGGGGTTGGTCGGAGTTTCCTGCAGGGCCTGCGGGGATCGGCAACTGGGCGCACCGGCCTGGGGGGATGGGGAGTCCAGCCCAGGGGGTGGTCGGACCGTCCTGCAGGGCGTGTGGGGACGTAGAACCGGGCACACCGGCCTGGGGGGATGGGGAGTCCTGCCCAGGGGGTGGTCGGAGCGTCCTGCAGGGCCTGTGAGGACGTAGAACCGGGCACATCCGCCTGGGGGGACGGGGAGTCCTGCCCAGGGGGTGGTCGGAGTGTCCTGCTAGGCCTGTGGGGAGGTAGATTCGGGCACACCGGCCTTGGGGGACGGGGAGTTGTGCCCAAGGGGTGGTCGGAGCGTCCTGCAGGGCTTGTGGGGACGTAGAACCGGGCACACCGGCCTCGGGGGATGGGGAGTCCAGCCCAGGGGGTGGTCGGAGTTTCCTGCAGGGCCTGCAGGGATGGACAGCCGGGCCCTCTGGCCTGGGGGGATGGGGAGTCCTGCCCAAGGGGTGGTCGGAGTGTCCTGCAGGGCCTGCGGGGAGGTAGAACCGGGCACACCGGCCTGGGGGGATGGGAAGTCGTGCCCATGGGATTGGTCGGAGTGTCCTGATGGGCCTGCGGGGAGATAGATTCGGGGACACCGCCCCGGGGGGACGGGGAGTCCTGCCCAGGGGGTGGTCGGAGTGTCCTGCAGGGCATGTGGGGACGTAGAACCGGACACAGGGGCCCTGGGGGGATGGGGAGTCCAGTGCAGGGGGTGGTCGGAGTTTCCTGCAGGGCCTGCGGGGATGGACAACCGGGCCCTCCGGCCTGGGGGGATGGGGAGTCCTGCCCAGGGGGTGGTCGGAGTGTCCTGCAGGGCCTGTGTGGAGGTAGAACCGGGCACACCGGCCTGGGGGGATGGGGAGTCCAGCCCAGGGGGTGGCCGGAGTTTCCTGCAGGGGCTGCGGGGATGGACAAACGGGCCCATCGGCCTGGGGGGATGGGGAGTCCTGCCCAGGGGTTGGTCGGAGTGTCCTGCTCGGGCTGTGGGGAGGTAGATTCGGGCACACCGCCCCGGGGGGACGGGGAGTCCTGCCCAGGGGGTGGTCGGAGTGTCCTGCAGGGCCTGTGGGGACGTAGAACCGGGCACACCGGCCTGGGGGGATGGGGAGTCCAGCCCAGGGGGTGGCCGGAGTTTCCTGCAGGGCCTGCGGGGAGGGACAAACGGGCCCACCGGCCCTCGGGGGATGGGGACTCCTGCCCAAGGGGTGGTCGGAGCGTCCTGCAGGGCCTGTGGGGACGTAGAACCGCGCACACCGGCCTGGGGGGATGGGGAGTCCAGCCCAGGGGGTGGCCGGAGTTTTCTGCAGGGCCTGCGGGGATGGACAACTGGGCCCACCGGCCTGGGGGGATGGGGAGTCCTGCCCAAGGGGTGGTCGGAGCGTCCTGCAGGGCCTGTGGGGACGTGGAACCGGGCACACCGGCCTGGGGGGATGGGGAGTCCAGCCCAGGGGGTGGGCGGAGTTTCCTGCAGGGCCTGCGGGGATGGACAACCGGGCCCACCGGCCTGGGGGGATGGGGAGTCCCGCCCAGGGGGTGGTCGGAGCGTCCTGCAGGGCCTGTGGGGACGTGGAACCGGGCACACCGGCCTGGGAGGACGGGGAGTCCTGCCCAGGGGGTCGTCGGAGCGTCCTGCAGGACTTGTGGGGGCGTAGAACCGGGCACACCGGCCTGGGGGGACAGGGAGTCCAGCCCGGCGGGTGGCCGGAGTTTCCCGCAGGGCCTGCGGGGATGGACAACCGGGCCCTCCGGCCTGGGGGGATGGGAGGTCCTGCCCAGGGGGTGGTCGGAGCGTCCTGCAGGGCCTATGGGGACGTAGAACCGGGCACACCGGCCTGGGGCGATGGGGAGTCCAGCCCAGGGGGTGGTGGGGGTTTCCTGCAGGGCCTGCGGGGACGTAGAACCGCGCACACCGGCCCCGGGGGATGGGGAGTCCAGCCCAGGGGGTGGTCGGAGTTTCCTGCTCGGCCTGCGGGGATGGACAACCGGGCACACCGGCCTGGGGGGATGGGGAGTCCTGCCCAGGGGGTGGTCAGAGCGTCCTGCAGGGCCTATGGGGACGTAGAACCGGGCACACCGGCCTGGGGCGATGGGGAGTCCAGCCAAGGGGGTGGTGGGAGTTTCCTGCAGGGCCTGCGGGGATGGACAACCGGGCCCACCGGCCCTGGGGGATGGGGAGTCCAGCCCAGGGGGTGGTCCGAGTGTCCTGCAGTGCCTGTGGGGACGTAGAACCAGGCACACCGGCCTTGGGGGATGGGGAGTCCAGCCCAGGGGGTGGTCGGAGTTTCCTGCAGGGCCTGTGGAGATGGACAACTGGGCCGACCGGCCTGAGGGGATGGGGAGTCCTGCCCAGGGGGTCGTCTGAGTGTCCTGCAGGACCTGTGGGGACGTAGAAACGGGCACACCGGCCTGGGGGGACGGGGAGTCCAGCCCAGGGGGTGGTCGGAGTTTTCTGCAGGGCCTGCGGGGATGGACAACCGGGCCCATCGGCCTTGGGGGATGGGGAGTCCTGCCCAGGGGGTGGTCGGAGTGTCCTGCAGGGCATGTGGGGACGTAGAACCAAGCAAACCGGCCTGGGGGGATGGGGAGTCCAGCCCAGGGGGTGGTCGGAGTTTCCTGCAGGGCCTGCGGGGATGAACAACCGGGCGCACCGGCCTGTGGGGATTAGGAGTCCTGCCAAGGGGGTGGTCGGAGTGTCCTGCAGGGACTGTGGGGAGGTAGATTCGGGCACACCGGCCTGGGGGGATGGGGAGTCCTGCCCAGGGGTTGGTCGGAGTGTCTTGCTGGGCCTGTGGGGAGGTAGATTCGGGCACACCGCCCCGGGGGGACGGGGAGTCCTGCCCAGGGGGTGGTCGGAAGCCCTGCAGGGCCTGTGGGGACGTAGAACCGGGCACACCGGCCTAGGGGGATGCAGAGTCCAGCCCAGGGGGTGGTCGGAGTCTTCTGTAGGGCCTGCGGGGATGGACAACCGGGCCCACCGGCCCGGGGGGATGGGGAGTCTTGCCCAGGGGGTGGTCGCAGCGTCCTGCAGGGCCTGTGGGGACGTAGAACCGGGCACAGCGGCCTGGGGGGATGGGGAGTCCCGCCCAGGGGGTGTTTGGAGCGTCCTGCAGGGCCTGTGGGGGCGTAGAACCGGGCACACCGGCCTGGGGGGACGGGGAGTCCAGCCCAGCGGGTGGCCGGAGTTTCCCGCAGGGCCTGCGGGGATGGACAACCGGGCCCACCGGCCTGGGGGGATGGGGGGTCCTGCCCAGGGGGTGGTCGGAGCGTCCTGCAGGGCCTGTGGGGACGTAGAACCGGGCACACCGGCCTGGGGGAATGGGGAGTCCTGCCCAGGGGGTGGTCGGAGTTTCCTGCAGGGCCTGTGGGGATGGACAATCAGGCCCACCAGCCTGAGTGATGGGGAGTCCTGCCCAGGGGGTGGTCAGAGCGTCCTGCAGGGCCTGTCGGGGCGTAGAACCGGGCACACCGGCCTGGGGGGATGGGGAGTCCAGCCCAGGGGGTGGTCGGAGCGTCCTGCAGGGCCTGTGGGGGCGTAGAACCGGGCACACCGGCCTGGGGGGATGGGGAGTCCAGCCCAGGGGGTGGTCGGAGTTTCCTGCAGGGCCTGCGGGAATGGACAACCGGGCCCACCGGCCGGGGGGGACGGGGAGTCCTGCCCAGGGGGTGGTCGGAGCGTCCTGCAGGGCCTGTGGGGGCGTAGAACCAGGCACACCGGCCTGGAGGGATGGGGAGTCCAGCCCAGGGGGTGGTCGGAGTTTCCTGCAGGGCCCGCGGGGATGGACAACCGGGCCCACCGGCCTGGGGGGACGGGGAATCCTGCACAGGGGGTGGTCGGAGCGTCCTGCAGGGCCTCTGGGGGCGTAGAACCGGGCACACCGGCCTCGGTGGATCGGGAGTCCAGCCCAGGGGGTGGTGGGAGTGTCCTGCAGAGCCTGCGGGGGCGTAGAACCGGGCACACCGGCCCGGGGGGATGGGGAGTCCAGCCCAGGGGGTGGTCGGAGTTTCCTGCATGGCCTGTGGGGGCGTAGAACCGGGCACACCGGCCTGGGGGGATGGGGATTCCAGCCCAGGGGGTGGTCAGAGTTTCCTGCAGGGCCTGCGGGGATGGACAACCGGGCCCACCGGCCTGGGGGGATGGGGAGTCCACCCCAGGAGGTGGTCAGAGCGTCCTGCAGGGCCTGTGGGGACGTAGAACCGGGCACGGCGGCCTTGGGGGATGGGGAGTTCTGCCCAGGGGGTGGTTGGAGCCTCCTGCCAGGCCAATGGGGGGCCATCTTCCTCAGAGAACCGGGCGTACCGGCCCGGGGGGGGGCGGAGAGTCCAGCCCAAGGGGTGTTCGGAGTCTCCGGCAGGGCCAGTGGGGGGCCATCTTCTTCAGAGAACCGGGCGCACCGGCCTGGGGGGGACGGGGAGTCCTGCCCAGGGGGTGTTCGGATCCTCCTGCCAGGCCGATGGGGGGCCATCTTCCTCAGAGAACCGCGCGCATCGGCCTGGGGGGGACGGGGAGTCCAGCCCAAGGGGTGTTCGGAGCCTCCTGCCAGGCCTACGGGGGGCCACCTTCTTCAGAGAACCGGGCGCACCGGCCTGGGGGGGACGGGGAGTCCAGCCGAGGGGGTGTTCGGAGCCTCCTGCCAGGCCAATGGGGGGCCAATATCTTCGGAGAACCGGGCGCACCGGCCTGGGGGGGACGGGGAGTCCAGCCCAGGGGGTGTTAGGAGCCTCCTACCAGGCCTACGGGGGGCCATCTTCTTCAGAGAACCGGGCGCACCGGCCCGGTGGGGACGGGGAGTCCTGCCCAGGGGGTGTTCGGAGTCTCCTGCCAGGCCAATGGGGGGCCATCTTCTTCAGAGAACCGGGCGCACCGGCCCGGGGGGGACGGGGAGTCCTGCCCACGGGGTGTTCGGAGCCTCCTGCCAGGGCAATGGGGGGCCATCTTCTTCAGAGAACCGGGCGCACCGGCCTCGGGGGGACGGGGAGTCCTGCCCAGGGGGTGTTCGGAGTCTCCTGCCAGGGCCAATGGGGGGCCATTGAAGCGGTACCCAGAACCCCATGACCATGGTGGGGTATACAACCGGTCTCTGTGTGCCCACTAACCCCATGTACGGAGGGGAAGACGCCCAGTGAAGCCCGGTGAGAGCCCAGCAGGAGCGTGTCCCTTGCCGTAAAGCCCCCGTGACACTTGGGGCATGTCACCATGTACGGGCAAACTGCCATTTGCCGGTATCTTACTATTTCACGCCAATCTGCCCCGCACCGCCTTCGGCCGTCGATTCGGCAACCTAACCCTAACAACAGATGTAGGTAAGACGTGTTTGTGTGGGAGATCTGGGCATTTCAGCTATTAGCGGCCGCATCGGCAACCGATGCGTCGCCCGCTGAGATTTACACATCAGAGGATCAGGAATCAACAGCGTTTTATTTTCATATTGTTTCCGTAATTTTTCACGCTTCCCTTCTGATAATCAATGTTTTGACTGCTGGCGGCTGGCTCGCGACTTTAGAGTAACCGCCAGTTTAACTGTTACTTACAGACATTTTAGCGCAATCCGTGACGAAGACTCTAAAGTCTTCAGGAATTGCATTGATGCATCTGCAATTTTCACATTGTACACTCGCAACCTTAATCCGAATTCTTCAGGATGTCGAAATCGGATTTTCGACTTCGACATCCCCGCACTTGATTTGACCTCTTTCGAGTGGACCTACGTGCTTCCCTATGCACGAATCAACTTTCCTTTTGTCTTGCCCTCCATTTGTCTTAGAGATATGGGCAAAACAAAGTTGATTCGTGACGCCACTTCTGAGGGTCATATCTCGTGCTGCTTGCGAGGAATGACAATAGGGAAGCATGGGATGTATTCACAATACTCCCGACGTAATTTAGGAAGCTTTATACGCCTTGCGTCTCCACACGTGCGCGCTAGCGTAATGGATCATGGTCAAGAGGGTAGAGTTTGCGTTTTAACTCTTTGGCCATGATATTGCGTGCGTTAATATAACTTTCGAGTGTAGCGCGCGAGTTTTGGTGTTGCATAAGAAGTTTCCTCGAGTTCTTCTGAGCGATTGACAAAAAGTTATGCCCTCCGAGGGGCATGACATATCGTGGCGGGGGCTACTTTTTTGGGCAATATGTGGCATGTGCCATATGATGTATTGCGTGCCCATTTGGCGGGTTTGGCTAAGAGCGATACACCCACCAATTGACCTCATATTGCACGAGGCCCTTCCTTATACTCCCCACAATCAATTGCAAGCCTAACCTTCGTGGAGGAAAGCTTGTGTGGCGATCCCAAAGCGATGCGCTGGGAGCAAGGTGTGTGTTTTGCAATTTTCCATATTTTCATGTGCCCACTTGGGAAGTAGCGCTCGTGACCTTTCAAAGCGCCCCAAGTGGAGCACATATGTGGAATCGAAGGTCATTGGTGTCAACTCATTGTGTTTAGAAGAATTGGTCGATTACTCAATCCAAGCCGAAGATATTATAATATATTTGTGCGCCTTACAAGGCACTTTTGGGTGTTTTTTCGCCAATATTGCTGTTTTTTGCCAATCATGATGTCAAGTGGCGACTGTGTATCTCAACGTTGCGCCCAATTGACATCATGACCCAAGTATGTTATGAGGGTACATACTTCGGTGCCCAACATATCTTCGACCCGACGAATAACTTCTCTTGGGCTTAGCATACCGTGGCCGCCATGTTGGCGATTTGGGACCATCCAAAATCATGGGCTCACTTGGTGACCCTGCCATTCCCAAAACCGGAGGAGTTGGGCGACGCCCAAAAGATGTGTTGGACGCATATGACTTGATACCAATCCTATGGCACACTCCGGTCCAAGTCGGGCATGTGCCTCATTTGCCCCAACCATGAGTGTGCGCATTTTTGGCCATTTTGACCAATTTTCCACATTTTCTGCCCGCCGTGCACCATGTTCAGCACCCTCGTGCACGCCGGACGCATGGATCAATGGACCATTCATGACATGGGTGATATGTATATTGGTCCCCATGGTCCACACACCACGTGGGCGAAGCGGAGCAACCTTCGTTAAGGTGCTAGCCCAAAGTGAGTGTGGACAATTTTGCCATTTTGGCACTTGTGGACCCAATTGGGATTGTCACCACGCCTAGTGGCATGGAGATCTTCTGGAGCCAAGTGCATGGGAGTCTTTGTTGGACTCCTGGTGGATTGCGTATGGAATGGCAGATCTTATCTCTGAGCCAGCGTGGAGATATACTATTGGGAGCACTCCCGAATTTTGGCTCATTTTGAGTAGCCAAAATGACCCCCTTTTGGGACCCTAATTTCACCCCCCCGTGTGGTCAATTGGCGGCCCCATATCTCTTTGCCCACGAGGAGCCGGGACCTAATTTCACGTTGTACACTCAGATATACGTCCTAGATCCTGCCTCCTATCCTGTGGGCCATTGGCCTTGCCCTGGCCGGGCGAGCCACGCGTAAAAATGACGCCAATTTTGATGATTTTGGCATCATGACCCCACTTGACGAACCCGTGGTGCCCTGATGCTGGGACTTCAGAGGGAACCAGGTTGGGTGAGGGCTCTGGAGGGTTGGTACTCGAAGGACATAGGGTCAGCTGCCGCGTTCCTACCTCTGGCAGGTCCGGACGAGGGGTCGAATTTGGAGATTTTTGAGCTAATTTCAGTTTCGGCTGAAACAGCTCATTTTCAGCTACCAACTCCTAGGGGAAAATGGCGGGGCCATCCCTCTGGCTCAGAGTGGAGTTGAGACCTGCCGTTAAGGAGGCATGAGGAGCAACTGTCCGTTGGCCTTGAAGCCCCTTGGTTCCCAGGAACTCGCCTATGGCTCGGCGGGACACCTCCCCTATTGGCAGGGTTTCAGGGTCCAGACTGAGCAGGGCATGGGTTGTGTTTGAGCCCCCGCCCTCACCAGCCACTGGAAGGGTCGGACCTGGGATTGGGATACGAGTTAGGACTGAGTGTCTATTGTCCTGTGATGCCCTTACCCCAGACTAGTTCCAACCCCATGTGTACATATCCTGATGTGTTGCTGTACATACTTTTGTTCCCTTGTTTAAGAGTGGCAAGGATCCTGAAACGCTTTGTCACATGACACGAGCGTAATGATGCCCTTGTGAGCGTAGTGCTTTGCCTGCCTGCTCACCTGTGCGTGTCCACCGCAGCGTCCCGTGGCCAGGCCCCCCACGGGAACGCGTCAAAAGCGTTTCACCGCCGTGGGGTTACCCATCCCCCGCGTGCCACTCGGGGCCACCAACCCCGAGCGGCGCGGCGCAGCAGCTCGCAGCTCGCAGCTCGCAGCGCAGCGCAGCGGCTCGCAGCGCCGCCCAGCGACGGCGCTGAGTCCGTGAAGGAAGTGCGGGGACCAAAACTCTGTCATCAACGAGTTTCCTCGGCCAACCAGCAAGGCCGCACTCCCAGCTACAGCAACCACTTCCACAACCACCAGCCGACCAGCACCGGCCGCACTCCCAGTCCAGTGCTACATCACCCACCTCAACAACCACCCCAGGACCACTCCATCGAGAGTATCGATGGTGAACTGGGACGGGGCGGGCAAGACTTGGCCGCAGTCCCACCCCCATGCGGCGCGCCTACTGCGTGGGTTGCTGTGGGGGCAGCAGTACCGCCACAGCAATCCGCAGTGCGAAGGCGGCATGCCCGGAAGCTTCGAGCTCTGCGAGGACATGGGCGAGGACCGCCTGCGGGCAGTGGAGGAGTGGCTGCGGGCGGAAGGGTATGAGTACCGCTTCCGCCGCAAGCGCTGGAGGACCTGGACCCGCCCGGACAGGCCCGGCGAAGGGCTGCGCCCCGACAGGATTGAGGAGGACGAGAAGCCCAACGAGTACCCGTCGCGCGCCTCGATCAACGTCTCCATGTGTGATATGATCGAGAAGGAGTTCCTGGAGCTGGGGAACGAGCGCCGGCTGCAGGGCAGCAGCAGCAGCGGCGCGTCTCCTGGGAAGGAGAAGCGTTCCGCCGGGGACAGGAGGCGGGACAGGAAATGGCGGGAGTACCAGGAGTCCCTGGCCGCCGAAGCCGCCCCAGGCACCATGGGCGGAACCCCAGCCCACAGCCCCCAACAGGCCAATGGTGGTCACCACCCCGGCCACACCACCCTTGGTGACTTCCTGGAAGTCGCCAAGCAGACCAAGGCCAAGCCCCGTCAGCTGATCCTGAGGAAGTCAGGCCCCAGCAGCGACGTAGAGTCGGCCCACCGCGGGAGGATGCCGGCCGACCAGGCCAGCTCCAGCGGCAGCGTCGCTCCCCACCAAAGGGATAAGGCGCGCGCCTGCGAGCGCACCTGTGGGGTGCACTGCAACCTTCGGGTTTCCTGGCAACGGGCCACGCAGCAGAACGCTGCCGTGGAGGGCACCTTCGGCATCGCCCATGAGGAGGCCACCGAGGCCACCGACCGTGGCAGCCATCGCAGCCGGTCTCACGGCTGCGGCTGCCAATGAGGCAGTGGCTGCCCGGATCAGGGGTGAGCTGGCGGCAACCGCCGAAGAAGCCCGCCTGACGCAGGAGGCCATTGGCTGCAAGGAGGCCGAGGTGGAGGCGCTGGAGGAGGCGCTTGCCCAAGAGAGAGCAAAGAAGGAGGCGGAGGAAAGGGCCCACGCCGAGGCAACGGCTAAGGCCCAGGCGGACGCCGCCAAGAAGGACGCCATCGAAGCCGCGCGATGGAAGGTCGCTGAGGAGAGGGCCAAGACTGAGGCGGAGCTGGCGGCGTTGGAAGCGGAGAAGGCTCGGCTGCAGCAGGCCCGGGAAGCCGAAGCGGCTCGTGCCCGGGAGGAAGCCGAGAGGGCGAGCTGCAGCAGCCACCGCCGCCGCGATGGAGGAGGCAGAGGCCAAACTCCGCCGCGAGACTCTCCCGGGAGGATCACGAGTGGAGACCCTTCGAAAGCTTTTCGAAGGGGACGCCTCCTCCAAGATGACGCTCGACGAGGCCGACACGGGCAGCAGTGGGAGCAGTGGCCCCACTGCCTACCGACGGAGGAAGGGTAAGGGGAAGACCCCCGAGAGGCCACGGAGGCCAGCGGGCGGACACCCCCACGACAGCGACCCCTTCTTCACCGCCAGCGACGGGGATGAACGGGGCCGCCAACATCGCCAAGGAGTGGCTGGCGGAGGAGGCGGAGACGTCCCCATGGAGCCAGAAGGTGAGAATGAGGATCCCCCACCTCTCTACCGGAGCTTGGAGTCTTCCGAGACCGAGACGCCCAGGTGGGGTGACATGGACGAGGATGACGACATGGACTTCGACATCACGAAGAAGCGCCCATCCTCGAACCCACCGAGGCGACCCGGCGGAGACCCACCAGGACCCCCTGGCGGAGGACCATCAGGACCCCCTGGAGGACGCCCACCAAGTGGACCCCCTGGAGGCGGACCACCGGGCGGGGAGGACCCCCTGGACCGGGCCGACCCCGCGGAGGCCCTCCTGGAGGACCCCCTGGGGACCCCGACGACCCACCAGGGAACGGCGACCCGGATACCACCCTGCGGTGGATTGTCTACCTCCGCAGGAGGGTCCAGTTTCCTCGAGCGCGAGGTAGACACGGGCAAGGGCGAGATGACTCGCATCGCCAGGGTCGCCGCGCGCGCGCAGAGAGAGCTGGACATCGCCAAGATCGAGATGGTCAAGAGCGCAAGCGTCGCCACTGCCACCCAGAGGCTGCTGGACATCGCCAGGGGCGAGACCAGGTCGCTGAACAAGGTCATCAGCGGCCTGCAGCAGAGGCTGGACGCGCTGGAAGCCCGTGGGAGCGTCGGCAGCGACCACCCACCCCTGGAGTCTGGCTTGTCGGACGACGGCTGGGGACCCGGACCAGATCCAGGCAGACCCCACGCCCCCGGCGGAGCCCCCAGGAGTCGCCCCAGCGCCAGTGCCCCCTCTCTCAGCGCCCCCTCCCACCACAGCGCGGGCCGCTGCAACGAGCGCGTGCCGCCCGGCAGTGGCAGTGAGGATTGGCGTGATGAGTGGCTCAGCGCGGAGTACCACAACCGCCCTGCTCCACCGCGGACACCGGTACGCCCCCGACGCCCCGCACCAGCCCCGGAGCCAATCCCAATGGCTGGTGGACGTTATGGTGGACTCAGGGATGAGGTCCCCAGAGGAGACGTGGAGTGGGATGTTGGCGGAGGTGAGGACCTGGATCTGGACCTGGGAGAGTTCGATATTTCCCCGCCGCGTGGTGTACGACGGGAGGCCGCTGAACGCAGCCGCCGGCGCCTTGATGAGGAGGCGTACATGGAAGGAGTACGGCGTGAACATCTGGGTTCGGCGTACATGGAGGAACCACGGCGTAGCCACAGGGATTCCATGGAGGAGATGGATGTGGCGGCCCTGGGAGTCCGTGGGAGAGGCCGATAGAAACCTCTGTCGACCTCGCGGCCGGCGTTCATGGTCTCTAAGGCCGCGGATGCCGCCGTGTGGGAAGACTTGAAGGACATCAAGCCCCCCATGGACGATGGCAACCCCCTCAACCTTGAAAGCTTCTTGGAGAAGCTGGACGATTGGGGGGTGACCGTCACTGAAGACATGGATCCCGCGGATGCGGAGAAATATGTCTTCAGACGGTTCAGGTACCGCCTGCCGGAAGTGCTCCAAGAGCTATACTTCGTGGCGACCAAGGAGGGGAAAATCAAGACCCTCAAGGAAGCCAAGAAGTGGCTCAACGAGCAGGAGCGGGCAGACGCTCCGCAGGTGCTGCCAAGCGGTGGAAGTCCATCAAGCTTCAGCATGATGGACAGGAGATCCGCCTACGGGACTGGCGAGACTTCCGAGGGCAATACACCCTCTTCCGCCGCAACGTGGAGGATTGGAACCAGGGTGACGAGCAGGCTCGCCTGCTCTCCATGCTGCCGGAAGCATGGATCAAGAGGGCCACCAAGGAGGAAGCCAAGCGGGCCAACTCCAACCACACGGTCAGGATGATGCTCCCCAAAGAGTATCATACGAACGTGGTGGCTTGGACGAGGAAAAACGTGGCCCGGGATGTCAAACGGCACTCCCTGCGGAACGCTCTCCTCATCACCGTCTCGGGCGATCGCGAGAAGACCGCGATGTGGCGCCCTGACGAGTGTGACGTGAGCGGCCAGACCATCCGTCTGCAGGCCATCCTGGCGCGGATGAGCTGCGACGAGATCCTGGAGTGGGTTGGAGAGGAGGTGCTCAAGGAGTACCGGAACCTCCACCACACCCGCGGGTTGAGGCCCGGCGACCGCGACGTCAACTACGTTGGCGAGGGGCCTGGCAGGGGAGGCTGCCATGGACCCAGCGGGAGCCGATGGGGATGAAGCTCTCGTCGACGACGACGACGACGATGAGCCCGCCGAGATGGCCGTTTGTGCCTCCGTGGCCCACAACGGCGCGGGAAACAACCAGGGAAGCTGGAAGCCCCTGCAGCCGGGTTGGAAGAAGAAGGAGAAGAGGGACCCTCGCCGCATTGGCGACCCTCCGCTGTCCTTTGGGGAGTTCATACGAGCTCACCCGCAGGGCTGTTTCGTGTGTTATGGGAGGAAGAAAGGCTTCAACCATGACCACCGAACATGCCCCACCCACCAGGCCGACACAGAGGCTTACAAGAAGGCGCACAGGTCGAAGAAGCGTGCGCCCACGGGTATCCGGGAAGCCAAGGTGGAGGTGGACCAGGACGAGCTCTCCAAGCTGATGTCGCAGGGGACCGAGCTGGCAAAGGAGATCCAGGAGATCAAGAGGAACTGGGTCCCCAGGTCGGACAACAAGAACAAGGAGAACAACCAGAACAACCAGAACAAGGACAAGGACAAGAAGCCTAGGAATAGGAGGAAGAAGGGTGTCAACGAGGTTGACGCGGAGGAGAATACCCCTACTTCCACAACCGACGCCCCCTAGCGGAGCCCCTGCAGCCAAAGGGCCCCAACTAGGGCGGTCGCAGGATGGTGTCGTGGGAAGCGCCACACCATCCCAATCGGGAGTCGGTAAGCACAAAGGGACTGCCGCGGGCAGAAGGCCCGGTCAGGCACCTGACAGTCGCGTTGGTCGGGCGAGGGCAAGTGAAGGCACGCACCATTGCACCCGTCCATCATTCGCGACCAAGAATTTGTTTGATGTACTTCAAGATTTTTTCCGAGAGTATCGGAGGATCACCCGGACCGCAGCTGGATGCTGCAGATGGGCAGCCTGAGCCCATTGTCCACGACCTGCACCAGTCGCTTGTTGAGCTTCTGGAACGGCCGGATATCCTGAGCTTGCACGCCGTGCGCCGAGTTGGGTGTTAGCGGCAGTTGCACCTTAAGGTCCGTGACTTATGCGGGGAAGTGGAGAAGGTCTTCGACGTGTTGGTGGACACGCGCGCTCAGGTCAGCTTGGTCAAGGCTGGCCTACTTCCGCCAGAGTGTTTGACCGACAGTTGGAAACCTGTCAGGCTGAAGGTGGCGAACGGCGAGTACATGGTGGGAGGCACGAGGGAAGCGGCCATTGGGCTGCAGTTCGTGAACCACCGCGAGCTGAGCCGCCTAAACCTCGGCAAGGAAATCCTCCTGCAAGGTCGCTTCTACGAGGCCGAGATGGACTGGGACATGATCGTTGGGTACGACTTCATGATGGAGACGGACTCCGGCGTCCTCCCGGCCCAGGCCTCCATGACCCTGTATCAGGACGATCAGCTCTCGTGGCTTTCGTCACCTGAGCACCATGTGGAATGCCAATGGATCCACCCGGAACGCAATCAGCTCGAAGTGGCCGCGCTGGACACTGAGCCAACTGGGCCAGCAAACCAGGAGTACGGCGTAATGCCGGAAGTCGCGAGCCGAGTGGTTGCGGACCTGGGAGCTTCGGATCTGGCCCTGGATGCGTTCTCTTCAGGAACCTCCGCCCATCTGCGGGTTTGTGAGAAGTACTGGAACGCACAGGACTCTGCGTGGAAGAAGCACTGGCGTCCGCATCAGGGATTGATGTGGATCCATTGCCCCCGTTGGGACATTCCAAGAGCGACAGCGAAGATTCGCAAGGACCGCTCCAAGGCAGTGCTGGTTGTTCCTATGGGATGCACCGAGGAGGAAAGTACCCGACATTGGGTAGTCTCATTGACCAACATGACCTTAAACAAGGTCGTCCTACCGGCTGGAGAGAGTTTCTATCAGGACGCTAAGGGACAGCCCATGCCACCCCAGAGATGGCCAACGGAATTCCACTATGTGGATGGGGGCCTTGATCAGGCCGACAGCACGGACTTCACCTGTGTCAACCGCATCATAGCAGAGCCATGGCGACAATGCTTTGCGGTTCCCCTTGTTGACATCGGAGAATCGGAAGACCCCCTCACTGAGGAGCAGTTGGATCTGGTTCAGGGGTATATGGATCAGCCCTTTCACGACTGGGGAAACCAGCGTGAGGGCAAGGGCCAGGACAAAGCCTGGTGGGAAGTGGACTCGATAGTCTCCCGTTCCTACGATGGGAATACATTCGTGCAGAGGGTGCTGGATCATATGTGCAGCCAGGACGAGCCAATCGGGGGTAACCCACCCACCTACGGCGATCTGTTCCGAGGCAAGACCAGAGATGGCCCTTTGGGCCACCTGGGAAGACCACCTGAGCCAAAGCCGAGCGGGGTCGCTACCCCTCAAGTAAGCTCAGTGGTCCAGGTGCCCGGAAAAGCTAAGGCGGAGTCTGATGATTGCCCCAAGATCCAGGCATTGAGGGCCAGGCTGAAGCAGAAGTATGGGGACACCTTCTTCAGCGGAAAGCCTGTGTCTCCCCCACCGGTTCGTGGACCGTATGGCGAGGCCAAGATACGACTGAAGCAGGACCCCCGTGTGTATCGGCACCGGGAGTTTGCCCTGAGGGGCAAGAGGAAGGAGGCCATGGAGAAGATCCTCCGTGACTTCATCGAGAAAGGCTGGCTCGAGCCGTGCCACTCTGATTGGGCCTCTCCGTGCTTCGTCGTCCCCAAGAAGGTGGCCGGTGAATGGCGGCTTGTGGTCGACTACCGCGGCCTGAACGCCCAAACGCAGCATGACAGCTATACGCTGCCCCTCATTGAGGACATGCTGCAAAAACAACACCGGCGGTGGATCTTCACGGTGATTGACCTGAAACATGGTTATCATCAGATGCCTCTCGCCGAGGAGTCCCGTGCCTGCACAGCCATGAGCACTCCACTTGGACCTCTCCAGTGGAAGGTGATGCCCATGGGCGTTACCAACGGCAATGCGGCTTTTCAGCGGATGTTGGAGAACCTGCTTGAGCCGGTGCGTGACTGTGCAGACCCCTTCGTGGACGACGTGATCATCGCGTCCGAGAAACCCAGTATGAGCTACGAGGAGCTCTTGGAGGCACATGAAAGGGACGTCACTCGAGTGCTGGACCTTCTGGTTCGGCACAAACTCACGGGCAGCAGTGACAAGGCCACCATTGCGGTAAGCGAGGTGGTCTTCGCTGGCCACGTAGTCGGGAACGGGCAGCGAAAGCCCATACCTGGCAAGGTGGCTGCGATCGAGCACTGGGAAAAGCCCAAAACGGTCTCTGAGCTACGGGCGTAATTGGGGTTCTGCAACTACTACTCGGGGTATATCAAGATGTATGCCGAGTATGCAGCCCCCAATGGCGTCCATGCTCAAGGGCAACCGTGAGGAGACCAAGAAGGGGTCCAAGAAGGCGCTTGTCTGGACTGCTGAGTCCGACCGTGCCTTTGAGGGGATGAAGCAGGCGCTGCTGCCCGCAGTGGGTCTGCACCTCGTGGATCCCGACGGAGGGTTCGTCCTGCGCACCGACGCTTCCGACTACGCCGTTGGCGCTGTGTTAGAACAAGTGCTTGACGATGGGAGGCACGTGCCCGTGGCCTTCTGGAGCCGAGTCCTGGCGGAAGGCCAGAGACGGACGTGGACGCCCCGCGAAAAGGAGGCGTATGCCATCGTCATGGCTCTCAGGAAATGGGCTGGGTACATAGCCCTCCATCCCGTCACCGTCTGCACCGACCATCAGAGTCTGCAGTCGTGGCACAAGGAGCACGTGGACAGACCCTCTGGTCCCGCCTTCCGACAAGCAAGGTGGCATGAGACCTTGGCCAAGTTCGACCTCACGGTTGTGTATATTCCTGGAAAGGATAACACCGTGGCGGACTGTCTCAGTAGGTGGGCCTATCCTGCCAGCAAGGACATGACGGATATCTCTGCCCATGGCGACGAGGCTGAGACCGCTGAAGCGAAGAAGATCATTGAAATGGAGCGCTTGATGGAGGAGGAGGGTGTCAAATGCTTCGTCATTATGGCTGCAGATGCCCCCCTCGGAACGAGGATGGGCAGAGCGGTCAGAGTACTCGCCCCTGATGGAGCTGAGTCCGACAAGCACCTCTTCCCTGAGTCTTGCCTCCAGGACGACTGGACCGACGACTACGCCAAGTCTGAGGCCTTTGCGGCCGAGTAGAGGGCTGTGACCGACCCTGATGACGGGCAGAAGTGGCCAAAGGGGCTAACTGAGGAAGATGGCAAGCTATACCGGAATGGTAAGCTGCTAGTACCAGAGTACGGAGTGCTGAGCTATGTGAAGCTTGGCACCACCACATGCTGCACCCAGGGGTCAAGAAGCAGGCCCTTGACATGCAGCGCCGGGTGGAGATCGACCAGATCGGTCTCTACACCGCCATCAAGAAGGTCAGGAAGGGTTGCTCGGTCTGTCAGGCCTGCAATCCCGATAACCGGAACGTCAAGGGGGACGCCCAATGGACCCCGGTTCCTGACCAGCCCATGGAGAGCTCGGCCATGGATGTCTTCTCCATGCCCGAAGTGCACATTGGCAAGGAGACCTTTGACTGTGTGGTTCTTTGTGTGGATCGCCACAGTGGCTACGTAGTAGCCGTTCCGGCACGCAAAAGGGGTTGCTTGCCAAGGAAGGGGCAGTCATGATGATTCGTCATTGGCTGACCGTCTTTGACATCCCCCCCACCATTTGCAGTGACCGAGGGCCCCAGTTTACTGGTGGCTGGTTCAAGGCTATGTGTTCCCTCATGGGAATACGTCATGCCAAGAGCGTCGCCTATCTCAGCCGGTCCAACGGCCGAGCTGAAGTGGCTGGACGGCAGCTGTTCGGGAAGCTGCGCAAGATTCACATCACGAATCCACGTCGGAACTGGTTTGAGGAGATGTGGCCTGCTTTGAAGGCCCATCATGACACCCCCACTCCGGGTGGTTTGTCCCCTCACCAGATTCTGTTCGACAGGGACCCCCTGGGTCGGGGACTTCCCTTGTCGCGTGATGGCATGGCCATGGATGCCAAGGAATTCTTCGCGCGGCAAGAGCAAACGGCGCGGGACATCCGCCAGCAGCTCGAGAAGGAGCATGCTGAGCGTCAGAAGTCCGCCCCGAGCTCAACAGCGCAAAAGTTCAGGGTGGGAGACCCGGTGTGGGTGATCAGACCCCGCCCTATGGGCACCCACCGCACCAAAACCTGGTTCACACCCGGAGAGGTGGTCCGCAGGATTGGTGAGGACACCTACCGCATCAAGGTGGGTCACGGACAGTTTCGGGAGCGCCACGGGAGTCAGCTCCCTGTGCGGGAACCCGACCTCCGTGGCCAACACGTGTCCCTGAGCTACGCCGCACATGAGGCTGATTCGGACGATGACTATGCTGAGCAGGACGACTATACCGTCGAGAAAATCCTGGCCCAGCGTCCGAACACCTCGGCACCCGGAGGCCTGGAGTTCAAGGTTCGTTGGCGAGGCTATGGGCCGTCCCACGACACCTTGGAACCCGTCTCCTCGTTCGTGCCGCGGGTCAATACTCCATTCATGGAGTACATCCGCAAGCACAAGACCAAGATCCATGTCTCGGACTTGGCAGCACTAACCCGGGCGATTGCAGCCAGGGGTGCCTGATCAGCGCCCTGGGCTCTCCCCTGATGCAGTTTGAGCGCTTGTGTGGTCGACGGATCGTCCCTCACTTGCTTGCTCTCTTCCATCTTTCGGTGACCTGCCATAAGAGTGGCCATATACCCCCCCCTGCTGAATCCAGAGGAGGATGGCCCCTCTCTTTCAACTTCTATTCGTCACTCCCCCCCTGCTGAATCCTTGGGAAACCAGGTGGGGCGACTGACCTTCACATTTTCTGAGCTCTTGGGGCCTTGAAGCCCATACGACGTTGCGCAACGGATGCCGCTGTCATCGGCATTGCGATTTTTGGTGTGTGGTCTGGTTCCATGGCACTTGCGGAATCCAGACCAGTCGACGTGTGTCTGCAGACTATATATGGCCTGAACTCAGGCGCTTTCCTGTCCACCCTCCTGCATATGCCCTATCCTAACCGGGGCGTGGGCTGGCGCTCTGTCCAGAGTGTGTTTACACGCCTATTGCCCCATTTATTGCTTGTTTTTCTACCCCCCCAGGATATGTGCATCTGTATGTTGATCATCAGCCCATCACCGAATGTGGACTGTGCTTCATGCGAATCGACTACGAAGGCGCCCTGAGTCGCCGTATACATGCTTTTACATAAGGTCCAGCCTGGACCGGTACCTAAGTACAGATTCTTCTGTTTGAGTGCCCGTGATACCGTGTGCCCTAGTGGCTGTGATGTGGAGATCCTGATGGCGCCAGGCGGGAAGCCCAGTTGCCTGACTACACTCCCAGCGGTCCGCCAGTGTCAGTCCCAGTGTGAGCCTGCCGACTCGCAGACGCACTTGCAGTCGGATGGGGAAGGTTGGCCTGGAAAACTGGTGGTTCGAGGAGTCGACGCCTCCACCCACACTGCATGAGGATTCCCTCATGTATGGCCTTCGTGGTAATAGGGCGAGGGAAAAGACGGCCTTGATGCCCGATCCCTTAAGGAGGAGCTCGTTCGGCTGTACCACTCTGGACTCGCGTCGTGGATATGGACATGGAGCGCCCGAGGAAGGACCTGTGGGGACTCTCCCCCAGCCAGCGGGCCTTGGGAAGCTTGGGGTAGCCTGATGGATCTTTGTGGTCGCTTCCGACCTGTGGGACCACCTCGGTCGTCGTGTGACGCCTATGTTGGCCGTGTATGCCACTGCCACTGTGGTAGTGACCGTCGCAGCTGGCACCCGGTGCGCCTGGTATGGGTTAACGGGTCCTTTGGATGCCGAACAATCGCCGCCAGGACCCGGGGCTTGATACTTGATACTATACTTGCAGTTACTAACAGCTACAGCACCGTACCTGTCTTACTGTGGGATTTGGGCAGCCTAACCCACCAATCGTCTGAAGTGAGGATGTGACACCCCCCCCCCTTCGAGGGATGGTCCTGGGTACCCGCTGCCATGCTTGGGTGTTTTCGAGCCCCCCCCCAGGGTTTGCTCTAAGGGGGGGGGTGAAGCGGTACCCAGAACCCCATGACCATGGTGGGGTATACAACCGGTCTCCGTGTGCCCACTAACCCCATGTACGGAGCGGAAGACGCCCAGTGAAGCCCGGTGAGAGCCCGGCAGGAGCGTGTCCCTTGCCGTAAAGCCCCCGTGACACTTGGGGCATGTCACCATGTACCGGCAAACTGCCATTTGCCGGTATCTTACTATTCCACGCCAATCTGCCCCGCACCGCCTTCGGCCGTCGATTCGGCAACCTAACCCTAACAACAGATGTAGGTAAGACGTGTTTGTGTGAGAGATCTGGGCATTTCAGCTATTAGCCGCCGCATCGGCAACCGATGCGTCGCCCGCTGAGATTTACACATCAGAATATCAGGAATCAACAGGGTTCTATTTTCATATTGTTTCCATAATTTTTCACGCTTCCGTTCTGATAATCAATGTTTTGACTGCTGGCGGTTGGCTCGCGACTTTAGAGTAAGCGCGAGTTTAACTGTTATTTACAGACATATTAGCGCAATCCGTGACGAAGACTCTAAAGTCTTCAGGAATTGCATTGATGCATCTGCAATTTTCACATTGTACACTCGCAACCTTAATCCGAATTTTTCAGGATGTCGAAATCGGATTTTCGACTTCGACATCCCCGCACTTGATTTGACCTCTTTCGAGTGGACCTACGTGCTTCCCTATGCACAAATCAACTTTCCTTTTGTCTTGCCCTCCATTTGTCTTAGAGATATGGGCAAAACAAAGTTGATTCGTGAGGCCACTTGTGAGGGTCATATCTCGTGCTGCTTGCGAGGAATGACAATAGGGAAGCATGGGATGTATTCACAATACTCCTGACTTAATTTAGGAAGCTTTATACGCCTTGCGTCTCCACACGTGCGCGCTAGCGTAATGGATCATGGTTAAGAGGGTAGAGTTTGCGTTATAACTATTTGGCCATGATATTGCGTGCGTTAATATAACTTTCGAGTGTAGCGCGCGAGTTTTGGTGTTGCATAGGAACTTTTCTCGAGTCCCTATGAGGGATTGACACAAAGTTATGCCCTTGGAGGAGCATGACATATCGTGGGGGGAGCTACTTTTTTGGGCAATATGTGGTATGTGCCATATGATGTATTGCGTGCCCATTTGGCGGGTCTGGCTAAGAGCGATACACCCACCAATGGACCTCATATTGCACGAGGCCCTTCCTTATACTCCCCACAATCAATTGCGAGCCTAACCTTCGTGGAGGAAAGCTTGTGTGGCGATCCCAAAGCGATGCGTTGGGAGCAAGGTGTGTGTTTTGCAATTTTCCATATTTTCATGTGCCCACTTGGGAAGTGGCGCTCATGACCTTTCAAAGCGCCCCAAGTGGAGCACATATGTGGAATCGGAGGTCATTGGTGTCAGGTCATTGTGTTTAGAAGGATTGGTCGATTACTCAATCCAAGCCGAAGATATTATAATATATTTGTGCGCCTTTCAAGGCACTTTTGCGTGTTTTTTCGCCAATATTGCTGTTTTCTGCCCGTCATGATGTCAAGTGGCGACCTTTTATCTCAACGTTGCGCCCAATTGACATCATGACCCAAGTATGTTATGAGGGTAAATACTTCGGTGCCGAACATGTCTTGGAACCGGCGAATAACTTCTCTTGGGCTTCGCATATTGTGGCCGCCATGTTGGCGATTTGGGACCATCCCAAATCATGGGCTCACTTGGCGACCCTGCCATTCCCAAAACCGGAGGAGTTGGGCGACGCCCAAAAGATATGTTGGACGCATATGACTTGATACCAATCCTATGGCACACTCCGGTCCAAGTCGGGCATGTGGCTCATTTGCCCCAACCATGAGTGTGCGCATTTTCGGCCATTTTGAGCAATTTTCCACATTTTCTGCCCGCCGTGCACCATGTTCAGCACCCTCGTGCACGCCGGACGCGTGGACCAATGGACCATTCATGACATGGGTGATATGTATATTTGTCCCCATGGTTCACACACCACGTGGGCGAAGCGGAGCAACCTTCGTTAGGGTGCTAGCCCAAAGTGAGTGTGGACAATTTTGCCATTTTGGCAGTTGTGGACCCGATTGGGATTTTCACCACGCCGAGTGGATATGAGAACTTTGTGCGCTAAGGGCATGGGAGTCTTTGTTAAACTCCCGGTGAATCGCGTATGGAATGGCAAATCCGATCTCGAAGCCGGCGTGGAGATATACTATTGGGAGCACCCCCGAATTTTGGCTCATTTTGAGTAGCCAAAATGACCCCCTTTTGGGACCCTAATTTCACCCCCCCGTGTGGTCAATTGGCGGCCCCATATCTGCATGCCCACGAGGATCCCGGACCTAATTTCACGTTGTACACTCAGAGAGAAGTCCTAGATCCTGCCTCCTATCCTGTGAGCCATTGGCCTTGCCCTGGCTGGGCGAGCCTCGCGTGGGAATGACGCCAATTTTGATGACTTTGGCATCATGACCCCACTTGACGAACCCGTGGTGCCCTGATGCCGGGACTCCAGAGGGAACCAAGTTCCGGTGAGGGCTGCAGGGAGTTTGTACTCGAAGGGCATAGGGTCAGTTGCCTCGTCCCTACCTCTGGCGGGTCCGGACGAGGGGTCAGATTTGGAGATTTTTGAGCTAATTTCAGTTTGGGCTGAAACAGCCCATTTTCAGCTACCAACTCCTAGGGGTAAATGGCGGGGCCATCCCTCTGGCTCAGAGTGAAGTTGGGACCTGCTGTTATGGGAGCATGGGGAGTTATCGTCGGTTGGCCTTGAAGCTCCTTGGTTCCAGGGAACTCGCCTGTGGCTGGGCGCAATACCCCCCTATTGGCAGGGTTTCAGGGTCCAGACTGAGCAGGGCATGGGTTGTGTTTGAGCCCCCGCCCCCACCAGCCACTGAGAGGGTCGGACCTGGGATTGGGATACGAGTTAGGACTCAGTGTCTATTGTCCTGTGATGCCCTTACCCCAGACCAGTCTTAACCCCATGTGTACATATCCTGATGTGTTGCTGTACATACTTTTGTTCCCTTGTTTCAGGGTGGCAAGGATCCTGAAACCCTTTGTCACATGACACGAGCGTAATGATGCCCTTGTGAGCGTAGTGCTTTGCCTGCCTGCTCACCTGTGCGTGTCCACCGCAGCGTCCCGTGGCCAGGCCCCTCACGGGAACGCGTCACCATCTTCTTCAGAGAACCGGGCGCACCGGCCTGGGGGGGACAGGGAGTCCTGCCCAGGGGGTGTTCGGAGTCTCCTGCAAGGCCAGTGGGGGGCCATCTTCTTCAGAGAACCGGGCGCACCAGCCCGGGAGGGACGGGGAGTCCTGCCCAGGGGGTTCTTCGGAGTCTCCTGCCAGGGCCAACGGGGGGCCATCTTCTTCAGAGAACCGGGCGCACATGGCTGGGGGGGACGGGGAGTCCTGCCCAGGGGGTGTTCGGAGTCTCCTGCCAGGGCCAATGGGGGGCCATCTTCTTCAGAGAACCGGGCGCACCCGCCTGGGGGGGACCGGGAGTCCTGCCCAGGGGGTGTTCGGAGTCTCCTGCAAGGCCAGTCGGGGGCCATCTTCTTCAGAGAACCGGGCGCACCGGCCTGGGGGGGACGGGGAGCCCAGCCCAGGGGGTGTTCGGAGTCTCCTGCCAGGGGCAACGGGGGGCCATCTTCTTCAGAGAACCGGGCGCAACTGGCTGGGGGGGACGGGGAGTCCTGCCCAGGGGGTGTTCGGAGTCTCCTGCCAGGGCCAATGGGGGGCCATCTTCTTCAGAGAACCGGGCGCACCGGCCTGGGGGGGACAGGGAGTCCTGCCCAGGGGGTGTTCGGAGTCTACTGCAAGGCCAGTTGGGGGCCATCTTCTTCAGAGAATCGGGCGCATCGGCCTGGGGGGGACGGGGAGCCCAGCCCAGGGGGTGTTCGGAGCCTCCGGCAGGACCCGTGGGTACTCCCTCCTACCTCTTAGCAGCAGCAGGCAAGTAAGCAGGCAGTACCGGGGGTCATAACCCCAGGGTAACAGTATCTGGGACTCAACGTGAGTCCTCCTAACCAGGAACAACCCCAAACACCGCCAGGGCTTAACTCCCGAACGTAACGGCGTTTGGGGCCCCCGTGGGCCTTATGAGCCCACGGAGTGTACTCAGGCGTGGCTACCAGCACTTAAAGTCTGGCCTGCCATACCCATTGCTGGGCTCGCCTCAGTACGGCCGGTCGGGTCCGGCTCTGGGGGCTGCGCACTAAACTGGCAACGGGGGAGGGCCATTTACCCGGTTAAGCATTATTTACGGCGGTAGGCACTACTTACTACATTAGGTAGTTACTCAGCGCAATTGGTTACCCCGCAGACATGCCCCTTCCAGTGGTGCGCTCACCTTTTGGGCTGCCTTTTGGGGATCGGGGGCTGTTACCCCTCCCGGACGCCCTCTCTGGTGTTGGCGCCGGGGTGGTGGCCGGGGGGCCTTATACCTTACCTCAAAGGATGCTGGATACCCTTACCGGGGCGTCCAGCCGGACGGGTGCCCAGGGGGGGCATTCATATTCTTGTTATCTTCATACACATACACATCACATAGGCCAGCTGTCAGTTGGAAAAGACAACTCCACAGGGGCGCCACTGGCCCTCCTCTGCAAACTCTCTGAGAAAGCGTTCTGAGTATCATCAGTTAAGACCCTGGCACCGCGCCTCTGCTAGGGCGGGGGCCCCTCACATGCACCCTCCGGGGCCCTTTCCACCTGCACACCTGGACGCTTGCCATGAAGATCCCGCATTGGAGCCTCCTCGGTGGCGCGCCCGGGCCGAGTTGTTCACACGGCCGGCCGCCGATGCGGGGCCCTGGAGGCGCGCCGCACGGGCGCTGCCAGCCTGTGAGAGGGGCAAGGGAAGGAGAAGGGGGTGGGGGGGGGTTGGGTTTGGGTTGGGTTGGACTCTCCTGACTTGAAAAATGCGACGGACCCGTCTAGGTAGAAAATTTGGGTCCCCCGGGAGCGGCGCAGTCATCAGAGTAGTCACAGCACACTCCGCCTCCGAGGACCACTGCACCGCACTTGGAACTGCTTCTGGGGCCCAGCCTCTCGGCGGTCGCACGGGGCCCTGCCCCACTCGGCTTCTGGGGCCCAGCCCCACGGCGGTCGCACGGGGCCCTGCCCCACTCGGCTTCTGGGGCCCAGCACCTCGGTGATCGCACGGGGCCCTGCCCCTCTCGGCTTCTGGGGCCCAGCCCCACGGCGGTCGCACGGGGCCCTGCCCCACTCGGCTTCTGGGGCACAGCCCCTCGGCGGTCGCACGGGGCCCTGCCCCACTCGGCTTCTGGGGCCCAGCCCCTCGGCGGTCGCACGGGGCCCTGCCCCACTCGGCTTCTGGGGCCCAGCCCCTCGGCGGTCGCACGGGGCCCTGCCCCACTCGGCTTCTGGGGCCCAGCCCCTCGGCGGTCGCACAGGGCCTTGCCCCACTCAGCTTCTGGGGCCCAGCCCCACAGCGGTCGCACGGGGCCCTGCCCCACTCGGCTTCTGGGGCCCAGCCCCACGGCGGTCGCACGGGGCCCTGCCCCACTCGGCTTCTGGGGCCCAGCCCCTCGGCGTTCGCACGGGGCCCTGCCCCACTCGGCTTCTGGGGCCCAGCCCCACAGCGTTCGCACGGGGCCCTGCCCCACTCGGCTTCTGGGGCCCAGCCCCACGGCGGTGGCACGGGGCCCTGCCCCACTCGGCTTCTGGGGCCCAGCCCCACGGCGGTCGCACGGGGCCCTGCCCCACTCGGCTTCTGGGGCCCAGCCCCACGGCGTGCGCACGGGGCCCTGCCCCACTCAGCTTCTGGGGCCCAGCCCCACGGCGGTCGCACGGGGCCCTGCCCCACTCGGCTTCTGGGGCCCAGCCCCTCGGTGATCGCACGGGGCCCTGCCCCACTCGGCTTCTGGGGCCGAGCGCCTCGGTAATCGCACGGGGCCCTGCCCCACTCGGCTTCTGGGGCCCTGCCCCTCGTTGATCGCACGGGGCCCTGCCCCACTCGGCTTCTGGGGCCCAGCCCCTCGGTGATCGCACGGGGCCCTGCCCCACTCGGCTTCTGGGGCCCAGCCCCTCGGTGATCGCACGGGGCCCTGCCCCACTCGGCTTCTGGGGCCCAGCCCCACAGCGTTCGCACGGGGCCCTGCCCCACTCGGCTTCTGGGGCCCAGCCCCTCGGCGTTTGCACGGGGCCTTGCCCCACTCGGCTTCGGGGCCCAGCCCCTCGGCGGTCGCACGGGGCCCTGCCCCACTCGGCTTCTGGGGCCCAGCCCCTCGGCGGTCGCACGGGGCCCTGCCCCACTCGGCTTCTGGGGCCCAGCCCCTCGGCGGTCGCACGGGGCCCTGCCCCACTCGGCTTCTGGGGCCCAGCCCCTTGGCGGTCGCACGGGGCCCTGCCCCACTCGGCTTCTGGGGCCCAGCCCCACGGCGGTCGGTGATCGCACGGGGCCCTGCCCCACTCGGTTTCTGGGGCCCAGCCCCTCGGCGGTCGCACGGGGCCCTGCCCCACTCGGCTTCTTGGGCCCAGCCCCTCGGCGGTGGCACGGGGCCCTGCCCCACTCGGCTTCTGGGGCCCAGCCCCTCGGTGATCGCACGGGGCCCTGCCCCACTCGGCTTCTGGGGCCCAGCCCCTCGGCAGTCGCACGGGGCCCTGCCCCACTCGGCTTCTGGGGCCCAGCCCCACGGCGGTCGCACGGGGCCCTGCCCCACTCGGCTTCTGGGGCCCAGCCCCTCGTCTGTCGCACGGGGCCCTGCCCCACTCGGCTTCTGGGGCCCAGCCCCTCGGCGCTCGCACGGGGCCCTGCCCCACTCGGCTTCTGGGGCCCAGCCCCTCGGTGATCGCACGGGGCCCTGCCCCACTCGGCCTCTGGGGCCCAGCCCCTCGGCGGTGGCACGGGGCCCTGCCCCACTCGGCTTCTGGGGCCCAGCCCCTCGGTGATCGCACGGGGCCCTGCCCCACTCGGCTTCTGGGGCCCAGCCCCTCGGTGATCGCACGGGGCCCTGCCCCACTCGGCTTCTGGGGCCCAGCCCCTCGGCGGTCGCACGGGGCCCTGCCCCACTCGGCTTCTGGGGCCCAGCCCCACGGCGGTCGCACGGGGCCCTGCCCCACTCGGCTTCTGGGGCCCAGCCCCTCGGTGATCGCACGGGGCCCTGCCCCACTCGGCTTCTGGGGCCCAGCCCCTCGGTGATCGCACGGGGCCCTGCCCCACTCGGCTTCTGGGGCCCAGCCCCACGGCGGTCGCACGGGGCCCTGCCCCACTCGGCTTCTGGGGCCCAGCCCCTCGGTGATCGCACGGGGCCCTGCCCCACTCGGCTTCTGGGGCCCAGCCCCTCGGCGGTCGCACGGGGCCCTGCCCCTCTCGGCTTCTGGGGCCCAGCCCCTCGGTGATCGCACGGGGCCCTGCCCCACTCGGCTTCTGGGGCCCAGCCCCTCGACGGTCGCACGGCTTGGGGGGGGGGGCAGTGGGCAGGGAAGGCGGCACGGAGTGGCTGCGGGAGGCACTGCATGGGGGGCACTGAGAGCTGCATGGGGGTGTATGGGATGGAGTTGGGGCAGAGGGCCCTGTGGGTGGGGCAAAGGCGTTGAGGGGCGATGGAGGGGGAGGCTGTACCAGCCGTCCTCTCTAGGGATCGCTGGTCCGTTCCTGGGGCCCTCGCGGCCGGTACTAGGGGGCCGCGGGGTCCCTGGGGATGGCGCTTGGCACTGGGACGTGCGCGCACCCGACACTGTTAGTACACCGCCTATTGGCAGTGCCCGGGCCCTGTCGTCCGGGGCTTCGCACCCGGCACCCAGCTCATGGGTAGAGCTGGGGAGTACTCAGGTTGTGTTGGTGGTGTGTGCTGTGGTGCGGTGTGGTGTGTTGGTGGGGGCGTCGCCGGTGTGTGGTGTGGTCGGTCCCTCGCCACTCCTGGCGGAGGTTCCTGTGTGCGACCCCCCGCCACTCGTGGCTGGTTTTTGCTGCCGGTGGTGGTGGGCGTTCCTCGCCACTCCTGGCTGAGGGCCCCAAGTGCGGTTCCCCGCCACTCTTGGCTGGGGTCCGCCGGCGGTGGTGGTGTGCGGCTCCCCGCCCGCGGTGGTGGTTGGCCCCTTGCCACTCCTGGCTGTGGGGCCGGGTTGCGGGGCCCCGCCACTCCTGGCTGGGGTCCGCCGCCGGGTGCCGTGTTCGGTCCCTCGCCACTCCTGGCCGAGGACCATGGTCGTGGTTCCCCGCCACTCCTGGCTGGGGTCCACTGGTTGTGGTGGAGGGGGCCCTGGGTGCCCTTCTCCTTGGCCGTGGTGTGTGTGTGTGTGCTGCGTGGCGCTTCGTGTTGGTGTGGGCGGCGTGGGGGGGGGGGGGTCGTGCGCGGGGTGGCTGCTGTGTGTGTGCGTTTGTGTGTGCGGTGTGTGGTTGGTGGGCTGTGTCATACCTTGGTTGGTTCTCGTCGTCGGTCGGCATGTCCAAAAGCAGAAGAAGACAAGCAAAGAAGAGGCCCTGTAGACGTGTAGCAGAAATGCGTGGTATGCGTCATGCGTATGTACATACCCCTCTATTTGTCCCACCGCGCTTTTGTCCCCCTGTAGAGAGAGAGTGTGTGCAGGCCTTTGGGTTGTTGGTTGGTTGTTTTTGCGTGTTGTGCCTTGTGTTTCCCCCTTTTTTGTCCCGTCTTTGACAACATACCTTTTTGCCTTGCGCTTTCCCTATAGAGAGGGCGTGGAAGGCGGCTTTGTTTTTGTTTTTTCATTTTGTCGCAACATACTTGCCATACCTTGCGTAGCTTCTCGTTGTCATCCTCTATAGATAGAGCGTGTGCATGTTTGTGGGTGGGGCGGGGTTGGGGTTTCATACCATGTTTCTCCTTGTTCTTGTCTCCGTCCTCCTGTACTTTGCGGCCTTGTGTGCTTTTGTGTATGCGTGCGCGGTCCGTCCCTTTGGCACCCTCCCTCGCATTCTTAACATACTTGTTTGTCATACCATTGTTTGTTTCCCCGTGTTTCGTGGGCCTCCTCTATAGTGAGAGCGTGTGTGTGTTTGCGGGTGGGGCGAGATGGGGTTTCATACCATGTTTCTCCTTGCTCTTGTCTCCGTCTTCTTGTACCTTGCGGCCTTGTGTATGTTTGTGTATGCTTGCGTGGTCCGTCCCTTCGGCGCCCTCCCTCGCATTCTTAACATACTTGCTCGCCATACCATTGTTTCCCCGTGGTTCGTGGTCATCTCCTATAGCGAGAGCGGGTGCACGTTGTGTGGGTGGGGCGGGGGTGGGGTTTCATACCATGTTTCTCCTCGACCTTGCTGCCGTTTTCCTTCTTCTTGCGGCCTTGTGTACGCATGGTGCGAACCTCGGGCGCCCTCCTTCGTATTTTTAACATACTTGCTTGCCTTTCCATTGTTTCCCCATGGTCCGTAGCCGCCCCATACCTTTTTTTCTTTCCGCGGTGCTCGGTGCCTATGGAGGAATAATGAGGATATATGGTTGTGGTTCGTGTTTGTTCGTATGCTTTATGACGTGCGTGTTGGTTCGTCGTTCTCTTTTTTTTTTGCGTGCGGCGTTGTCCCTTTGGCACCCTCCTTCACAACATACTTGGTTCCTTCACCTACGCGTGTGTAGCGGGGGATATGTAGGATGCATGGGTTCGTAACATATCTTTTTGTCACACCTTTGTTTTCCCGTGGTCCGTGGTCGTGCTTCCTTTGTTTTTGGTTTGGTGTCTCCCCCTTTTGTTTTGTTTCCCTCTTTTTGTGTTTTTTGTTTTTTGACGCGCACAAGTCGCCTAGTTCCTATGGCACGCACTTTGCTTAGTGGTTTGGAGCACGCAATGTTCAAATTCTTTGTCATCGCGGTTCGTTTGTTGTTGGTGTTCTGTGTGTGTCCTAGTTTTGACGAACTCGCCAAACAGCGGCGTAAAATTTTTTGGGGGGTTTCTGAGGTCGGAATAAACGATTTCTCTGTTTATTTTTTCCGGCTGTGCGTCTTTTTCTTCGGTTTTTTTTCTCTGCTGCGATCGCGCGCGACGAGTGGATTGTTAGGAAAGAAATGGTTAAAACAGTAGATTGACAGCTTTGTGAATACCTGTGCATGCATATGACGCATCAAAGGGTAGGCCAAGCGTGTTGCGCACGGTATAACCCTTGTTGGAGGCTCGGCTTCAGCACAGCACAATCCCCATACTGAGCACTACTCAAAACTACCGGTTTACTTCACAAGTGTACTCTACATTCCCCTTTATGGTACACTTGTCCCCTGATTTTGTTTTGCCTATATCTCTACACTGAGGCCCCAACAGGGAAAACGGCAATCAGCAATGGATCCGGCATACTCAAATTTTGGGGGTATAGCCTCTTATAAAAATACTTGAATTTTCAACAATTTTGGGGTTTGAACCTAGGTCCCCCGAATACAATGCAAAGCCTTTAACCACTAAGGCAACTGGCCAATCTGCCTAAATTTCTGACATAAAGTAGATTAAACAAAATCAAAATCAGTTCACACTCACTGACTAACTGCCAGTAACTGACTCCCTATGCTCAAAAAAACCGGTTTGCTTCAAGAATTGATATAATTCTGAGCGACTTGATTTTTTGAGTGGCTATCTCAATTTTACTTTCCAGATTGCAGTCTCAGCACAATGGATGCTCAAGACATCATTGATTTCATCACAAAATTGGCAGAGTCGATGCAACAGATAACAGACATGCAAGTCGTACTGGATGCAATGGAAGAGATGGATGCAAACGCATTATCAGAGTGGCAAGCGACAAAAGCATACGCCAAATTGACTGGTCACAAAACAGTATGCGTCCTGAAAGAATTCTTGCCTCTGTTACACAATGCCTTACATTCAATGCACTCTGGGAAACCCAAGAAGGCGATGGCCTCGGCGATCAAGGAAGACGTCTTCCTGATTTCGTCGGCGCTGGAGGAGGCACTGAAACGCCCCGGGTCTGCGGAACAGTCCTTCGTGAGGCGGGATAAAACGCAGACGACGACAGCGATCGTCAAGCGTCTTGTTTTGGAAGCGCTCACGTTAGTGGACCCTGCAAAGCGACGCAGAGTCATTAAAGATGTCCCACATTACGCGGAAATCGGACGTACACCAGTTTTCAACGCTCCAATACGCCGAGAACTGGACGCAGAGAAGGTGCGCTGGGACAACCACGTGCGGGAGTGTTTGCGTATGCTTACCACACTGCAACTAGTTACTGAAGAACCAGAGTCTGTCCCAGAAATTGACCCGGTGAATTTATTACATCACACCATCGCTTCATTGGGGGCGCTATCCTTGTCGATCACACAATCCAGGCATGTGGCAGTGGATAAGTGTCTCGAAGTCGATAAACCAGGTTCAACACCCTTGTTTGCAGAGACAGAACCGGAATTGTTGAAACACAAAGATACCTTGAACAGTAGATTGCGCGGCAGATCGTCATACTCTTCTTTCCACCAAACGAGAAGTCGTTTCGGCAAAGGTCACGGATTTCGGCCTGAAAAGGGCAAGGGCAAAGGTAAAGGAAAGGGTAAAGGCTTCGATAGACCCTTCCACACGGAACGTGTTGCAGAAAAATGACATCCGTCAACGAGCTACTTATGTCGCACGTGGTGGTACGGGGTGTGGACACTTCCGTCCCACCACACAAGCGTGTGCAGGCGGCATGGCGTGAGTGAGAAGCTCTTGGAGACTCCTATGTTGCCCGCATAGCTCGCAATGGGCTACAATTCGATTGGATTCCTGGTTTTGACCCGTTACATCCGGATGACAACTACAGACCTTTTTCGCTGTTGCCTTACGCACGTGACGATCTAGATGACGATGAAGTCTTGCAGCGGGAGATAGACAAGTTGATTCTGGCTGGTCATGTAAGCGAAATTGAACCTGAAGACGCGAATTGTGTCATTTCTATTTTCTTGGTTGAGAAAAAGCCGGACCCAGAGAACCCACAGGGGTCGTCACGACCGTGCACAAATTTGAAACCTGTCAATCGTTTCATACATGTTACGTATTTTTCTTTACCAACGCTTCGTGAAATTTTACCGTACTTAAAGAAGGGGTACTACGCTTGCAAACTGGATTTGAAGTCGGCCTATTTTCATATGCCGATCGCGAAACGTGACGCGCCTTGGCTGGGTTTCGGACACCGAGGCCGTGTTTTCAGGTGGGACTGTTTACCTTTCGGTTTGAACATCGCTCCAAGGGAATGGCAAAGAATGATGCTCCCAGTGGTGAGCCACTTGCGGAGAAAGGGTGTTTTACTTTGGGTTTAGTCAGACGATTTCCTGATTATCGCTCCAACGATAGGGATCTGTGCGTTGCATACCCAATGGCTGGCCGATCTTCTGTGTAGGCTCAAGGTACGGATCCACATCGCCAAGTCCGTCTTGACGCCAACACGCGTCTTGGTCTTTTTGGGTTTCTTACTGGACCTGCAAGACGCGACAGTTCGCATACCACCACACAAGCTCAAGTCTGTACTCCACGATGTGCGTCGATTAATGGGAGCAGAAACACCAACCTGCAGGAGGTGCTCGTCGGTTCTGGGTCGACTTCGGGCGTTGCTTTTCGCAGCTCCACAGATGAGGCTGTACACCGACGCCCTGGCACAACCCGTTGCGGTACTCAGCAGAAGGGGATGGGAGACACAAGCAAGTCTTCCGGAACAGGTGACTATTCAGCTGGAGTTAGTCATGGAGGAACTACATCAGTGGAGAGGTCGTCAGTTCACCGTCCATCTGGAGAAGACACACAAGTGGACAGATGCGTCCGATTACGGTTGGGGCGCCACCATGCAGAATCAAATGGCTACGTTCGGCTGGTTTAGCACGATACAGGGTCACATAGACTTGAAGGAATTCAGGGCAGGAGTCAATGCGATCAAAGCGTACCTCTTGCGAGACACAGAACTCCATCTCCACGTGGACAATATGGTGCTCTTCCACTACCTGAAGAAGTGGGGAGGTCGCATTCGGAGATTAAACAATCTCCTGCAAGAATCATGGGAATACTGCCGTCAGATGAACGTGTTCATCATTCCACACTACGTGCCCAGCAAATTAAATCCGGCGGACGTGTGGAGCCGTCAACAAATCACATTGACAGAGGCATCATTGGACCCACGCAGCATGGAAATCATTTGGAAGAAATTTTCGTGGATGAGTTCGGGAACACATTGGATGGCGAGTGTGGTGAACAGGCAATGTCCAAAATTCATTTCAGAATACCCTCAACCAGGGGCGTTCAGGTTGGACATTTTCAGGCAACGAACACACAAGGTGTCTCCGGGTTTCTGCAATCCGCCGTGGCATCTAATTCCCAAGATGCTAACTTTCCTAGAGGAAGCTACGCATTACGAGGTTCTGTTAGTGTCCCCATATCATCCATTGAAGCCGTGGTGGCACAAGTTCCAATCAATGACTCAGATGACAATCACAACTTATCAAGCGACCTATCAGTTTCCAGACGGAGTGGCGGTCAAAGCGCGTCAACCTATGATTTGCGGATGGCTTTGCAAGACTACCTCAGACTCAAAGGAACCACCGAAGAAGAAATCCAGACGCACCTGAAAGCCTTGGGGGATCACACCTTCAAGCCATACAGTAGGGCTTCGATCAAATTTCAGCAGATGGCTTATACGAAGCGTTCCTTCACCTCCATTAGGGACTTGGACACCACTCCAATTACTTCGTTGGCGTACTGGTTGATTCAATTCGCTGAGAAGGAATCAGTGGCGGAGGCACGTTGTGCATATGCGGCTTTGCTGTTGTTTTCTGGAACTAACGCGTTACCATTCGAATCTATTTTGAAGCGGCTCAAGAAGAAATGGAACTACTCAGTTCCACGCTACGTGGTGTATTACGATGTGCCCAAGCTACTGCAGCAGCTGCCATACCAGGAGGCACAGACGGAGTCTCAGGTTCGTTTACGTCTCATTCTGGTATTTCGCTTCTTCGCGCTCTTTCGTGGAATTGATTAGGAACGCACAAAGCGCACAGATATCATTAAACACGACAACGTTTGGTTTGTGATGAGCAGGCGTAAAGGGCGTCCAGTGCATGAGCCATGTCTCATCCACGCGATGTCTAATGGTGCATTCTGTCCTATCTACTGGTTGAGCGTATACCTGGACATGACCACTTCTTACGAAGGGCCTGCACTCTTCGTGTCTTTGGAACCTCCTAGAAGGCCCATTCTGGCGAGTACCATCAATTCATTGACAACGACGTTTCTGCGAAGCATGGGGCTGCATGAGTTTACTGCTCACAGCACAAGAGGTTCAGCAGCTACAGCACTCATTTTATTGGGAGTTCATCCACACGTTGTCTGTGAACTGGGAGATTGGAGAAGTTACGATACCTTCAGGCGCTTTTATAACAGAGTGCGGGCGATGTCTAATGTGGCGCAGTCACTGGCCCCAGAAGCGTCTGTCGACTCGGAGGTTCTGTTATTGGAATAAGAAGTTTATTATGGGATTTAATGTAAGTCTTATTGCATTCTTTTTTACAGCGTCTGCTGTCTGGGCTCAGTATGGGGATTGTGCTGTGCTGAAGCCGAGCCTCCTCGAACTTACCAATATGTAATGCAGAGGAAGGAAGAGGTGGCGAGGCGAAAGCACAGCACAAGGCACATACTGTCCACCCTCCACGCCCTATATACCAGGGTAAAAAAGAATGAGGGATATAAAGTTATATGGGCTTAATATATTAGTGCTACTAGAAGCCAACCGTTTGTTTTGAGCATAGGGAGTCAGTTACTGGCAGTTAGTCAGTGAGTGTGAACTTATTTTGATTTTGTTTAATCTACTTTATGTCAGACATTTAGGCAGATTGGCCAGTTGCCTTAGTGGTTAAAGGCTTTGCATTGTATTCGGGGGACCTAGGTTCAAACCCCCAAATTGTTGAAAATTCAAGTATTTTTATAAGAGGCTATACCCCCATAATTTGAGTATGCCGGATCCATTGCTGATTGCCGTTTTCCCTGTTGGGGCCTCAGTGTAGAGATATAGGCAAAACAAAATCAGGGGACAAGTGTACCGTAAAGGGGAATGTAGAGTACACTTGTGAAGTAAACCGGTAGTTTTGAGTAGTGCTCAGTATGTGTCTTGTGCTGTGCTTTTGCTTCGCCCCCTCTTCCTTCCTCTGCATTACATTTTGGTAAGTTCGATAGGTTGCCCCGGGGCTCCGGCCCACGTTCTATGAGAGAAGGGGTGGAGTTCGTTAAGCTTGCTTGCTTGCAACTGGGTTTGGGAACAGCGTATTTTTTTTTAATGTTCTTAACCGCATCAACTTGTTCTGGGGCTGACGTCCCCCAAAGGAAGACCTCATGAGAGAATGTACACTACATGGAGGTAGAATACGTCACGGAGGCGGCTCGCCTAGGAAAGGGAAAACGTTGGCTCTGATGGTGTGGTTAGACGAATGCTGAGTTACCCTGGAGGGGAAGAGGGGGCCCGGGGAGGGGCAGAGGGCTGAAGGGGTCAAGTGGAGGAGACAGAAAGTCACTGGACGGACGGAAAAAATTTCGGATGTCCCGGGAGGCGCTGTATTGGGGTGGGGCAGACGGTGCGTTGCACCTAGTAGTGGTGGGCTTAGAGGTGAGGGGTAAGAGTGTTTGACGGTAGCGTGCCCTGGAGTGTCAGGGTGAGAGAGGGCGGGTGGCCTTTGGGCGTTTGGGAGGCGCCCAAGTGATGGTGGTCTGATTGCGCTGTGGCGCCCGCAGGCGTTTTTGTTGTTGCAGTGCGCGTTAGTGTTGAGTAGGACGCGGATTTGCGGAGGAGAGAGGGGCCCGAGGAGGTGCCGATGTGTGGCTGGATGGAGGTTTGGAGTTTCTAGGCGTGCGACGGATGGCTGGCTGTGGTTTGACCGGTCCTGGCTTGGACGGCTTCTTGAAGGTCTGTTTGGGGAGAGGTGGGGGGTGTTGGTATGCGGGGCGGGTCCGAGGGGGCATCTGGACTGAGGTACTGAATGCACCGTGTGAAACCGAGAAAGGATTGAGAGGGTCAGGAGGGTGCGCCAACAGTATAGGATCCCAGGGAAGAGGATCGGAACAAAGCGAGTCATGTGCTTGATGGACAGCCCCTTCCATGCGCTTCACTCGCTGCGCGAGGGCTTGGCCAAGCGTGGCCTTGTGCTCAGCGTGTGTTGAGCCAGCAATGGGCTGAGATAGGCAGGACCAGAGGAACTTTGGTACCAGGGTTCTCATGAAGTTCCTGCGGTCAGCCTTTGAGGGCCCAGAAAGCCACCAGTGCAGGACCATGGGGCTGAAAAGCGGGTCCCAGGATGAGATGTATGCCTGGAGGTGCTGGTCTAGAGCTTTGCAGAAAGCCAGCCAGGACACAGGGTCAAAAGGATGATGCTGTCTGCAGCTGGGGCAATGGTAGTCGTGAGGCATGCTGCTCCATTGACAGCCGTGCACATTGTAGCACCGGGCCGCCAGTTTGAAAAACAGGGACGAAAACCAGGAAGCTTTATTGTAAGGGCTGAAGCTAGGGCCAACTGCTATGTTGTTATGGGAATGCTGCGGCAGTAGGTGGCGAAATTGCTGCGTTTTAAATTTATGAAGGACAGGCAAGTGGTGTACCGCCACTGAACCCAGGGGGGGGGCTGGGAGGAGGTTGGGAGTGAAAATCAGGCTGTGAGCTGCCGATTTTGAGAAATGGTCGCTGATTACGTTGCCAATAAAATTGGCATGCCCTTTAATCCACAGACCTTGAAGTGAGTTGACAATGAGACGTAGGGCGCTGTGCACTGCGACGGTCCAGGTGTCGTCTTTGAACGGGCTGGGCTCAGAGGGCTGTCATTTCTGGAGGGTGGACACCACCTGATCGTTGTCGATCAGGAGACACACTTCATACTGGGAGATCTCCCAGTGAATCCAGCGTATGGCTGCTATCGCCCCCCAGAACTCCGAGCCCAGGGGGAAAGGATGTGGTGAGGACAGGCATAGAACTCTGGTTGTGCCGTCTGGTAGGAAGGCCGTGATGGTGGCCGCATGGCCGGGTTCACCGGATGATCCATCTGCATAAAGCCACACACGTTGCAAGCCGGGCGTCGGCGGTCTGGTTAGTGCTTGTGAGGCATCGTGCTTGTGAGGCATTCGATGAGGGATTTTTCTTCTAGGTAGTGCTGTACCTGCAGAGCAAAGAGATGGCCGTGTCGACTGACCCCTAGCGCGTGGGCGTTGTGCGGTGGTGTTGGGGGTTCGTGGATGGTCGCTAGAGGGCGCCAAAACTCAGGGACAAGCTGGAAGTGGGAAGGGTGGGGGTAATCCATGAAGGCTTGGCATGGCATGTGCATGGTGTAGGATGTGTGGGAGTCCACAGAGTAGATCCCGTCGTGGAACGAAACATTGGCCCATTTGGAAGTGGCCTCGGTCACGCTACCTGTGGCGCGCCCTGACTTGAACTCGACGGTTAGCTGGGTACCAGGGTTTAGATCCTGAATGGCAGTGGGTCTCCACGGGCCTATGTTGTGGAATGAAATCCCCAAGGCGTCAATGGAGTCCATGAAAGAGTTTTGAACGCGATCTGATGCCCTTTGATTTGGGCTAAGAATGGACTGGACGTACAAAGGACCAACTGATTTTTGGGCGAGGCCGCAAAGAGTTCGAAATCCGTAGTTCACAGTTGCAACGTGGACGCTGTGGGGCAGGAATTTCATGCCTAATCCCCCCTTTGGGCGAGCTGCGAAACCATCTTTGGGAGAGACCAGGTGTATGATGCTCTGAGATACAACGCCTGCCCAGATGAGTGACTGCAGTTTCTCGGGCTGGTCAGGGGAAAGGGAGTGGGTGATTAGGCGGTAGGTGAGCGCTGGGACCAACTGTGAATTCGTCAGGCGGACCTTTCACTTAACGTAAGAGGAAAGGGAGAGAGTCGGGCAAAATAACTCTGGATCTCCGCTTTGAGCATGTGAAACAGTCCCTTGGCTTGGTAGTGTGTAAAAAGATATACCCCAAAGCATATATAGCACGTGTGAGGGCGCCTTGTTTTTTTGTTGTAAGTGAGGAAATCAGAGCCTGCGGGTGTCAGGAAATCTTTTTGGGGGGCTGTGCCATTAGCGTGGACTTCGGTTTTGGATACCTTCATGTCCAAACCCCAAGCCCCCGCAGGAGCATCGAAGTAGTTGAGACTGTTTTGGATGTAGACGTGAGCCTCACTTGTGATGAGGATGTCGTCAATGTAAGGGTGGTGGCTTGTGCGAGCGTTTGTGCGAGGGGGGGGCACTGTGGCAGAAAAATGGTGGAAGAGGGAGTTAAGGTAGAGGATGAAAAGTAGGGGAGAGCGGAGACATCCCTGTCGGAGGCCCCTGGCTTGAGGGTAGGCGTGGGGGCTGCGGCCGTTGATTATGGGGCTGTCTTGAGGGAAGGAGTATAATTGTTTTATGAGAGAAATAGTGGAAGTAGAAAAATTGGCCCGTTCGAGAACGGTCCAGAGTCTGCGATGGGACACCAAATTAAAGGCGTTGTTGAAATCGATGAGGAGCGAGTAGCTCTTCTTCGATTTCGCATAGAGGGCTTGAGGTGATACAGATGATCAGCGCATTGGTGGCCGGGAAGGCCGCCGTGCTGAATTTCTGAAAGGATGTCGTGTGCAAACACTTGCGAGCACAGGTGTTTGCAGGCAAAAGTGGCCAGGAGTTTCTAGATGCAGTTCAAGAGGGCAATAGGGCGGTAATTTGATGGGGGAAAGGGGTCGCCTTTCTTATAAAGTAAACAGATTTTTGCGCATAGCCAATGCGGCGGCAGCGGCGAATGGAGGAAGCGGTTTAAAATGGATTGGAAAAAACGTTGGATGGGTTCCGGACACAGGGCCAGGATTTTATTGTTCCTTTGGTCCGGACCCCCGGCTTTTGATGGCTTACTGTGCTTTCAGTGGCTCAGAAACTCCTGCCAGGACACAGATGGTATGTTGTCGTTTTTTGCAGAAACAGGGCATGTGGGGGAGCGGGACAAGACTTCGTCGACGAAGTCCTGGGGGGGGATATAATCCGGTTGCCCCCAAGATGAAGCAGGGTGTCCCCAAAAACCTTTGGTAGATCAGCTGGGTCACTTGGGAGCTCTGTGGTATTTGGATCTTTGACGACAAGAGGTTCCAGGTCTTTGGGGCACAAAGTGCGGGCGACAGTGCTTTTCATCTGGCCTCCTGGGACCAGACTACTGTGAAGCTTCCTCTTCGCTTTGGTTTCGTCTGAGGATCGTAAAGTGTGTACCACGGATTGGACTTCAGCAATATACTCTGGAAATGCCGGGGAGGAAGGAGGCAGGGGTGAGCGCAATAGGTTTCCTGAGCTTGCCATCGCCCTCTTGGTCTTTGCACTGTGGTTTCGGACGTGTGATTTTATGGAACGCCGACCCAACCTGCATAAGGAGAGAATCAGTGGCGGTGACGATCTCCTCTAATGGGGCTCTGGCAGGGGCGTCTTGGAGGTCCTGGCACCAGTCGGAGATTCGCTGTATACTTTTGGTGAACCCTTGTTTTTCGTCATTAGAAAGTTTCCGGAAAATGCAAGGGCGGAGTTGGGGCTGAGACAGAAGGAGTGGAGAGGGGCACTGCAGTACAGCAACCACTGGGTGGTGGTCAGAAATGGTGTAGTGCGGTGTCGGAAGCGTTGTTATGTAAGAAGGGTCCTCGTGACTTAGAGCGGGGTTGGAGTCGTGCCTGAAGTGCTTGTAAGCATGCCTTGGGAGGGTTGTGCAGAGCCGTGTCACAGGCACAGCGAAGAGAAGGATGTGTTGCCAGTTCTGTGGAGACACTTGTGTCTGGGACCAATGCACTGGGGTTGACGTGTGTATGCTCCACAGGGAGAACCTCCGCGATGCGAGAGACGGCGGCGGTGAGGGAGGGGCCGTGTACGCCCAAACGGGCGAGGACCTCTTGACAGCGTCTCATGTTGCTTCCACTGTGGTGGCACTGATGGGACGGAGGCTGGCAGGAAGAATATGGAGACGGGCAGCATGGTGTAGGCTCATCAGGGTTCCCCGCGAGGGGAGAATAGAACAGTTCGCCACACAGTGAAAGCAGCCCGGCCCAATCAGGGCATACCTGTCGTTCACAGGGGTTAAGAAATTCATGCTACGCACAGGGAGAGTGGCAGAGCGATGGCGATGCCATGCCTGAGAACATATGAAAACTTTGACGGGGAGTTCTCGTAACCTCGAAATGCGGATCACGTCTCGTGTGCATGGAGGGGTGGCGCCGAGTGCGGGGTCATGAATTCGATTCACGTTGCCCGGGGTCAGGGGGCTGTGAGGATGTCGCAGGGGGGTCTGTTCCTGTACCAGTAGGACAGAAAAAAAGAGACGCCCTGGAGTCTCGGGGAATGCGCCACTTCTCTACTGTGCCGTACTCGCGGGCTCGGATTTGGTGCTTCCACTTGTCACGAGCTTCCCCAAAAATGAGGAGCAGGCTGCGGCGCGATAGGAAGACTTTTTGTCCTTTCTTAAAAAGGTTTGGATCCGGGCAGGCGACGTGGTTCGAAGACCATTTCCGTACCGGGCCCAAAAGAACCGTCCAGGACATGAGGGCCCAATTGTGGGATGTCTACGTGGCTCCTCAGGCCGCTGCCGGGGTCGTACCTTGCGACGGACCACATGTTAGGGCATGAGGAGGGAGATGGCAGGGCCTGGGCGCAAGCAGAGAATGCCCGTAGCCCAAGGGCTTAGATAAACTCAGGAGGGGTTGGTTCAAAAGGTTCAACTTCCTTTGATTCTGGATTGTACCTGAATCCGAAAAGAAGCATGGTGCGGTGCCCGTCCGACAACCAGAAGTGATCTTTATTTTTGCTGACAGACATCACCAGGGACTCCTCGTCCTCTGAGAAAAATTCGTTAGCTATTAAGGCTCCTGCTATTTCCGGAATGGGGTCAAAGATTTTTTCCTCTTTGAAGGTGGAGTTGCGCAACCTTTTCGGTGAGTGAGAGGGGCTTGGTTGTGGACAAATAGTGGTCCCTTGCGAGACCTAGCTGTTCTGCGCTGCCGTAGGCAGTCGCTGCCACGATGACACCCGGGAGGAAATCTTGTGCTTCCGAAACTAAGGGGTTGGTGGGTCCAAGAAGTTCGTCGCGCGCCGCCGTGTCGGTGCATTTGGGATGAAACACGAGTTGTGATACTGTGAAGCCTTCCGCTTGGAGCGCTGATTCTTTCTGAACGTATTTCACTCGGTAGACCGGTACCTTAGCCATGGCGGCGCTGAACAAAGAACTGTGCCGGATTTTCGCAAGCAGGGAGACGCCGAACATTACGTCAAACCCCAGCGTAGATGATGGAGCGTGAACTTCAACGAGCTCTGGATCCGGGGGCTCGGGGAGGGGGTTAAAGCAAGCTTTCACCGCGGAGGGTGGGGGAGGTACATCCATGTGCAGATTCTGAGGGGAAACGGACAGATCCATTTTTTGTCCCGGGTGTTTGGAGCGCCATGAGGAGAACCCGCCCCAAGAAATCATGGCTCCCGTTGTGCCCCGATCCGTGACCAGGTTATTCTCTTGAAAAAGCATGTAGCTCATGGAAGTGAGAGAGTGTCGTTGAGGGAGCAAGGGTATGTTGTGGTAGTTGATGCACACGTAAAACTCTTGATATGTTCGAGGGATAGCCCCTAGGATACCGCACCGTCGGGCGGCTTCGCTAGTCAGGAGGGACTTCGACACATCAATTTGTTTGAAGTCCGGTGTTGCCCTTTTTGTATGCTTTGGAAGGGACAATTTTGGAAGTCTTGTCCTTTCCTAAATCGGAACCGCGAATGCAAAAGACCTTGCCAAGTGTCCAGAAGGGGTGTTGCAAGATTATTGAGAGAAGCTTTTCAGCGAGAGGTGTTGGAATAGTGTAATCGAAACGGAACATTTGTTCACAGGATGATTGTAGAGGTTGAATGCGTTCCTCCGGAAAGAAAGCATTTTTGGAATCGACCGAAATGTGATCATTTTCGAAATGGAAAAGGCGGTTGATGAGGACAAAGAAGTCCCGGGGGTTACCAGGGCGCCGTCTATACTCTCCTCGTTCTCGCTTGGATTTTTCTGATAGCTCTTTTGGAGGAGGGACGGTGAAGTTCGGGAGCAAATGCCGTGCAATTTCAAATCGTAGCGTAGTGCGCACGGCGGCTACCTGGACGGAGCCGTCCACCTTGTTGATAGCCCATTGTAGAGAAGCGTGATGGTGCATGATTTTGCCGTAGCGGATGTGTGCATGGTGCTTGTGGCGAGTGGAGAGGTGAAGGTGAAAATATGGATATGGAGGAGAGTCAAGCAAATTGAGTTGCACGGAGCCATCGGGATTGGGCGAGGGGTTGTATGTATTGGCATCCCAGAGCCGGTCTACTCCATGAACCCAAGGGGCAAGGCAGATCATGCCGAGGTTCAAGGGGTTCATGAAAAGTGTCTCCGCCGAAAGGTTGTCTTCCATTCCCGGGAGAATGAAGGAACCTTCGTACACAATACCGGAATCAAAGGCTTTTTGCAAGGCTTCGTTGATGGCATGGGCCCATTCAGTCCATGTGTTGCCGTATTTGTATTTGGTGTTGTAGTAATCTTGTGGGTGTGGAAAAATGTAGAATTTTGGGTGGTGATGTAGAATGTCCTTGAGGTACGGAAAATGGTCATGTCCGATTGTTGAGTAGGCATTGTTGCCAGAGCAATGGATATCCTGGAAAAAAGAGCATTGATCGCTCGCGCAAAGGTCTATTCTTGGGCGAACTTGGTTGTAGATGATTTGCTTGTGGAATATTTCTAACACAAGTTGATTGGTATCAATTCCTAGAGTGTCATGGGCACAAGTTTCTCCCCAAAGCGCTTGTTGATCATGGGCATTGATGTCTACTTTATGCTTCACCAAGAATTTTGCAATAACACCATCCGGGTTAAGGGAAGGGTTGGAGAAGGGCCTTTCGGCATTACCATTCTGTTCATTGGGAGTAGGGTCTTCTCCTTCGTCCGTCTTTTGGTGTGTTCCATCGGGAGACGGAATAATGCTTGGCGTAGATTGCTCTTCACGTGGAGCTAAGAGTGAGTTGTCGGGCTCATGCTTGTTGACTTTCCTCGTGTTGTCGTTGGAAGTGGCGCCGTTGTCCATTGCGGCATCTCCACACGGGTCTTCGTGACATTCATCTTCTTGATCCAACTCATCGGCATCACATGAGTGGTTGCCCTCCGTGTTCTTGTGTGTGTCTTCAGGCTCGGTGTCTAGAATGTTCTCGCTGCCGGTTGGCGGTGTCAGCAGTTTGAATTGTTGTTGTTCTTGGGCTTTTTTTTCTTTGGCAGCTTTACGGGTGTCGTCGGTGGGTGTGAAGAGTTCTTTTGCGACATCTTCGGGTTGTTCATGGTCTGAAGTAACATTAGATGATTGTCCTTCGCGTGACGGGTGTAGTGGGTCATTCTCGTATTTCTGAAGGTGAAAGCGTAGGAAGAAGACGACTTTGAGTCAAAGTGGCGTCCACTTTAGCTTGAGTTCGGGTGATCAATATCTTTACGGACTTTAGCTGCTTGCTCTCCGTTTTGGACGTTGCGGAACACTACTTGGGCCCAAGTTGGGACATTGCCAGGAAAGCGGCGTCGCCAAAAAAGGTGACTAGGACGGTGTTCACGAGTGCGTTGTTGCGCTAGGCAACTAGTAAATGACTGCAAGGTTGTTTCGCTTGCCTCGGCTCCAACTTGCGGCCTTGGGATTATCGTCTATAATCCACGGATTTGTCCCAGAACTTGAACAGCCCAGAAGTTTCGCAAATCTCCGAGTAGCCTGGACTACTGGTGGATCCATCTAATAAGTTCTGTGGGTCAATCTAAACAAAATGGACACTCAGAAAGTGAGATTGGGAACAGCGCATTATAGGTCAACCTAAGAAGCGTATAATACGTGGAGGCTGGCTTGGTTCCTCAGTCTCAGAACCAGTTCATCAGCCTTTGCTTTACAGGTGGGCAGGTAAGGGTGAATGGGTGCAGCAGCAGTTGCCTTCGGCGACTTTGGATTTTTCTGACCACGCTAAAACGGGCGCTGATCACACAATCAACAAACGGTACCTCAGCCGTGAGTGGCAAGGGCAGTCCAACCTGTTCATCATACACGCTGTGCACACAAACAGAGCACTCCTTCCCTCCAAGCCCTGACAGGGAAACCCGTAGTGGCGTTACTGTTTGGTCACAGTCGCTTAGTAGCGCTGTGGTCTCTTGTCCTTTCACAGGTGGGCCACTAGGGCCTGAGACATGTTCTTCAACAACACCAAGTAGCGTGTGTGTGTAGGAGTGGTAAGCCGGGTTGAGGGCTTGAGCCCAGACCTCGCTCATCCTTCGAAGGCTGATACCACTGTAGTGAGTGTAGGACCTGTAGTGTGTGTGTCACTGTCCCGCCTGTTTCCTGAATTTTCATCAGGGTTTTGGTGGACAGTGGCAGTGGTAGTCTACGTTTTGGCCGCGTAGCAAACAGGCGTTCTCATGCCTCATAGGTTTTGACCACCCCGGCCCTGTAGTAGGCAGGCAGGTAGGAAAACCAATACCTTGGCGTTACTGCTGGGTATTCCCCAAAGGAAATTTGGTGCCAGCACAGGAATTGGGCACCTAGAGGCGGAGAGACCCGGGGCGTACCCCGTGGCACCGTGTAAAGACATCCGCTAGGTTCAGCAAGGGTGCAGACTTGGGTATAATTAGGACACCATTTCTGCTTCGTGCTCATAGGTCCTCAGGATCAGCACACTCACACACACATAGGCAGGTATAGAAAGGGTTCAGTCCCTAGGCTTCTTCTGAGAGGCAAGCGTTTCAGCGAGTCTCAGCAACTCTCCTAGGTTGTTCTGGGACAAGTAGTCTACCAGAGCAGAATTCAGGCGCCCCTCAGGAAGCACAAAGGCAGAAAAGGGTTCCCAGGTAGCTTCTTCAACTCCAAACCCCTCCCAGAGGGTGAGGAAACGCCAACCTTGGTGATAGCGGTGTCAGATGACCAACTTCACCAGGTAGAAGCCCTCCTTAGTCATCTCCTCAATATTCATGTCGGGGAGTTCTCCTTCAACTTCCATCGGGATGGCAGCGGCCCTGTAGGTCCAGAGCGGCGATCTCCTCGTCGTTTAGTTCCCATTCCTCCCCACAGAGGTCCTCTGGGTTGTAGTAGCGCTTGAGCTGTTGAGCAGCGCACACCAGGGCCCCCCCTAGTCGGGGAGAACACCGTACGGTGATGCGGTGACCATCCACAGACAGGATATTGTAATGCCCAAAGTAGCGGTCATCGCTGGTGCAGCGTGGCCAGGCGGGTAGCCGACTGTGGTGCACCAGCACCCAGTCTCCCTCTTGGTAGGAGGCGGTCAGCCGGGATTTGTTCTTCTTGTTCCACCGGCGTTCCCTCACTCTCTGGAGCATAGCCTTGGCCTTGTCCACCTTGTCTTGTTTGTCCTTCACCCAGTTACCCACAGTGGAATAGGAATCCTCAGGATAGGGGGCGTGTAGAGGCCACGCCGGGCGTCCCATGAACAGCTCAAGGGGCGAATAGCTAGTTGCCGAACTCTCTTCAAAGTTCATCATCAAGGATATGACGGGGAGTAGTCTCACCAAGTCTTTGGTGCGCTCAGTCTTGCACCATATCCTCGCGTTCTCTTTGAGAACTCCAATCTGTCGCTCACATAGGGGGTTACTCGTATGAGTATAGGGAGTCCCGATTGACACCTGGACATTGAGGGGCCTCAGGACTCTCTTGTACCAGCCAGTGTCGGAGCGTACTCGGACGTCCTCGACTGAGTCAATCTCTTTGGGTGCCCCATAGACACAGAACCACTCTTCCAGGAGTATTCTGATGGTCTCCTCGCCGGTGATGTATTTGGTGCATGGGAACACTCTGGTAAACCTGGTCAGCCCGCAGGTTACCATTAGGGCAAAGTCGTAGCCCCCGAACTTAGGCATCTCCGTGTAGTCCACGTAGAGAACACTGTTGGAACAGTGGGGGATGGGGAGTGTCAAATAGAGACCTCTTTCCCTGATATCCCCAGATTTACAGGACCGACACGGGCACTTGTCCACGATGGGCTGCAGGGTCTTCCGCAGCTGATCGTCCCCAAACTCTTTCAGGTAGTCCACTTGTTGGAGTCCATCTAGAGGTCTGATCATGGTCATGTTGAGGTCCAGGTATACATCCATACGGCTGAACGCCTCTTTCGCTAGCTCCTCAGACCTGGCACCAATCATGTCGTCAAAGTTGTTGCGGCTGATGTAGTCCGCACACTCGTTCTTGACGCCCTGGATATGATGTACTGAGAGCCGTAGCTGGCTCAGGTAGGTCCACCAGCGTCTGAGCTTAGCCTTCTCAGGTGCGGGTCCCTTCTGGAAGGTGCGGACCGGTTCTTGGTCACACAGCCGAACCACTGGGTTACTCCCCAACAATCGGGACTGAGAGGAGAGCACTAGCATACCCGCTAGCAGTTCCTGCTCATAGGAAGAGTAGTTACCCCGGGCCTGGTTCCATTTCCAGTTCGAATGCCCCAGGGGAACCAGGACCCATTTATTGTCAGGGTAGCTGTGCTTCGGTGTACCGTCTCGGTTGAGTCTATCAGTACCCCATTGGTAAAATGGCCGAGTTGAACTCCTCCTTCTCTAGTGCTTGCCACTGGAACAGCGTTCCACCTCCGCCCACATTGCTGGCGTCAGTCACCAGGATAATTTCCACCTTGTGCTCTAGGCACGCCCAAGCACTTAGCGTTGGCCAGTTTGTCCTTGAGCTCGTCAAACGCTTCTTGTTCTTGAGGGCCCCAGCGCCAGGTAGTACTCTTCTTAGCGGGGTCCGTCCAAATGGCGCTGGTGTAGGTAAAATTCTTGATGTGGCGGCGGTAGAAGTTGCAAGCCCCAATGAAACTGCGTACATCATGGAGTCCTTTCTTAGGGTCTTCATGTCGTACCTCAGCATCCATCAGGGGTTTGGCCTTAGGCGCCGCAGGGGTCCACCACCCATAGCCAATGTCGAACCCCAGGTACTGCATAGTCTCCTGCATGAACTCGCAGTTCTCCGGCTTGAGTCTGGTGTGGTTCTCTTGGCAGACTGCAAAGAACTCGCCGGAGAGGATTAGGTGTGCTTCCATCTGGGCCCCCCGGGATATGAGTTCTTGCACCACAGGTCTCCGACGTAGGATGGATGGGATCCTGTTCATCAGCTCTTGAAAAAGGGCTGTTGCTTTAGCCACGCCAAAGGGCATGACCTTCCACTTGAACACCCTCTGCTGGGGGGTGATGAAGGCTAGGAGCTCCTGGGCATTGAGCCTCAGGTCCACTTGCGGGAATCCACTCCGCTTGTCCATCTTCGTCTTTTAGCGGGAGGAGGCTATCTTCTCGAGGGTTGACTCCATGTTAGGAATGGACCCTGAGTGGTTCAGCGTCTTCTTGTTCAGCTCTCCATAGCCCACTACCAGCCGTTTGGCTGTAGACCCAGGCTTGGCCACCAGGAAACAGGGGCTACAATGTTGGGGGTAGTCCCCATCCTGATACTCAAGGACCAGGCCAGCGTCGATACATTCTTGTAACTGTCGCTCTATCTCATCGGCCTGCTCTTTAGGAGCCGGGTAGGGCCTGCTACGTATCCTGTGACCCAGGAACTCGGGCTTCAGCTTGAGGTCCATTTGTACCAGCTTGTCACAGGAGGCTGGAGGGGGTAGTTCTCCGAATACCTCCAGATAGGACCTGATCAGCTTCTGTACTCTAGGGTCCAAGAGTTTGATCTTGTCCTCCATGTCCTTGTCAGAGTGTAGATCTGCTTGACCTGCTTCTCCAGGTACTTGGTCTTGCAGCAGTGCAGGAGCAGATCGCACTTCACTCGCCCACTAGCACGGGTTTGGGCGGTCATCCTCAGGAACCGACGAAAGCTCCCAGCGAACTCGCTGAGGTCCTTCCCCGTGAACTCCGGCAAGTTCACCACGAGGTGGCTATAGCCTTAGCCTCCTGGGACCTGCGTCCCTCATGGCGCTCGGTCTTCCTCTTTTTCTTCTTCTTCTTGCTGCTCGGGTTCTCCGGGTCCTGAGGGTCATAGTCCTCAGAGGATGAAGCAGACGTCGTAGATGGCGGCTCATCATCAGAATCCCCACCCAGGTCACTAGAGCCGCAGGGCTCAACATCGACCATAGCCCTTAGGGCTGTCAACCCCAACCGGTCCAGCTCGGCTGGCGCGGAGTTCTCCATGTGGCTATAGGGAGGCTGGGCCGTTCTTGGTAAGAAAGGGCTCCTTGGTATCACAGCAGGGGTAAGCATAGGTCAGCTCCTCAAGCTTCCCAGGGTGTTCGTTAGCCCCGCCACCAAATGATTGGCTTGTAGACAATGAGGTGAAACTCCCACGGTGGTAGGTGACACTTGCGGAGGAATCAGGGGCTCCAATTTAGCCCGAAATCCTTGAGTTAGATCACCAACTATTTCAGAAGTGGCTCCTCTCCGACCACATCAGGGATCTGTTTGAGGATCTTCCAGATCCTCTACTCCTTCCACCACAAGACTCAGGGCCACGTAGGCCACTCAGAGAGGTGAAACCAGGTGCTGCCATAGTATAGCCAGGCTCAGCTGCCGCATAGGCAGGTATCCCAGTCATTTACACATCCGCCGCGGGTCTGTGATAGCCATCCTCATAGCAACGCGGCATAGACTCAAGAACACCGGTGTAGGTGGAGCTGGATGCCACTGGTTGGCTGACTGCAGTTGCCATAGTTGGCACAGTCGCGGCTGGAGTGACACCATAGGTGGGGTAAGGCATACCAATAACGCCCAGACCCTCAGCCATAGGTTGTGTGGTTGTGGGTGAGGATGTAGCTGGATGTGTGGCTGGGAGTGTAGTGGTTGTTGGAGAGGGTACTGCAGGGTAGTCTGAGGGGCTCGGCGCGCTCTCAACAGGTTTGTCATCGAAGGGCACTCCGTCGGATGGTTCCTGTCCATCTCCAGGATCTACCTCTTCGGCTCCCATGTCCACTGCTTGCTTCCCCTTCTCCTTCTCTTTGCCTTCAGGTCCTCCAACGGATAGTCCATTGAAAGGAGCTCTCAAGCCCTCCAGGGAATCATCCCCCAGCCCACTTAGGGGCAGTGAAGGTTCACCAGCAGGTTTGGGTGCTTGCGCTGGCTTGGCTGGTGCCACTGAGGGCGCTGTCGTCTCGGCAGTGTCCTTCGTGTCCATGTTCTATTTCTCCGCCCTTCAGTGGAGTCAGTCTCAGCGTACTGGTGGTACTGCACGGGGTCGCATGTACGCAAAGACTGAAAATCTCTGCTACCAGAAAGTTAGAACAGGGGTCCACTGTTGATTGCTTTGATGATATTGTTTTGTTTCTGCCTCTGCTTGCTCCTTCTGCTTCTTGATGTAGTTCAGGTTTTCGAAATAAATGTGTTTTGATGAAATCAACGAGAAATATAAGTAGCCACAGTGCAGGCAAGGGACCAGAGGATCAAATCCTAAACATGAAGGGCTGCAGCCAAAGGAGATAGTGTAGCAACAGAGGAATCTCACAATAACTACAGATTTAGGAAACGATATTTAGAAAATATCCTACAAACAAGGGAAAAATGCCCACATGGGCATCCTCTCTTCTATAGTGCCATCTAGAGATGTGCACTTCTTGTTTTGGGTCCCGTAGGTGCTGAGGTGCCATGGCTTGTGGCGCTGAGGTCACTGCCATGTCACATGGGATCTGGCCTACTTAGCTAGGCTGACTCGGAATTGAGCCCAGGACCTCTCAAAAAGAGGTGCCACAGCCCCCTAGGGTGCAGACCACTAGGATAGCTAAGCATTCATGAGAAAATTTAGAAAAATGTATAGGCTCTAGATTAATGTCAGCGCCTCAGTCAGTCCAGGAAATGGTGAATAAGTCCAATCAGTTGGGGGGTCAGGGATCCACACAACATCCATAGTTGAATGCTTGGTTTTATAGGTCAAAATGTCTTATCACCCCTTTTGGTTTGGCCAATACTAAGATGAAAATGTGCTATACCTTTAGGCCTCTCTATAACAACTAAAGCTAACCTTTTGGCAGGGAAATACACTCTTTCTTACTCTCGCGATACGGTACGCGTATACATACGTTACGAGTATATATACGCCGTATTGTACCAACCCTACTGCTGCCCCCGCTGCTGTGTGTCCTCTTGTGTTGTTGTTGTGCCTGCGCTGGGGCGAGTTGCCTGTGTCCAGCCGTGCTGCTGTGCTGTCCCCATTGCTTGCCTTGTCTTCTGGCCGTGTATCGCTGCTTGCCTTGTTGTGCTCTTCGCTCGTGCCCCCCCCCCCTCCCCCGCCCCGGCCGTTGTTCTTGGTGTTGTGCCCATGAGACCCACTGGGGGGGGTATTTTTTTCGAACGAAGTCTTCGAACGAAGATTCGAATTCGAAGCTTGTATTTGCTTTAATCGAATTCCAATTCAATCCAATTAAACCAAAGCTGCTCGGGAGAATTGCCGCAAAAGCGCAGCAACAGCAGCGCGCGCACCAGATTGACAGGCGATTGTCGCAGATTTGTGCCAGAAAGACGCAGATTTGTGCCAGAAAGACGCAGATTTGTGCCCGAAAGACGGGTTTTTTGGTTTTTTTAATTGATTTGTTGTATTCTTTAAGGGTGTCACTGTTTGACCAATGGTGCAACTTGGAGTTACGCTCAAAAACACCGTGGGCAAGACGAATGCTTAGAGCCAGGACGTTGAGGACGCGCTTCTGCAATTTTTCTCCTCCTCCGGCCTGGGACGCCAGCTTTCACATTCGATCTACAACCAAGTGAACCCAGGCGCTGACAAGCAGAAGTAAGTAAGTAAGTAAGTAAGTAAGGGCGGCCGCGTCCGCAGCCTCATCTGACATCTCCTTGTTTGTTTTACATGGTGGCCGTCTCTGGCGGGAAGGAGAGCTCTCCACCATCAGTTCCCCTGGCGACCCCTGTCTCACCTCACGGCCGAGAACTTCAACAAGGTTCCCTTGGGGCATGACCGGCGGTAGGCTCCCTTCAGTCGCTGCCCTCACGGTTTCAGCTCCTTCCGGTCACCCTTTGAAGGATCCCCCGGCCTTCCCCCCCCCAGCACAGCCTATTGGGCGCCTGCAGGCAGGTTTCCTATGGATAGCCCTCGCCGACAGCGGAGCGTTTCTCCCTGTCAACCACATTCCACCACTCCCCATCCCTCACGCGTTGGAGTACCCACTCGGCTCCCGGATGCACTTGGGTGTCGTCCATCCAAGGCTGGGGGCCAGGGGGCGACCCTTTCGACGTTCCCCCTGGTCCCGCTCACGCGTGAACCTACGTGTACTCAGGCCATTGACCCGGGGATCTCAAGGTCAACCCTCACCCCTGCGGACACCTCACGGCCGGGTTTTTTATTTTTTTAATTGATTTTTTTTATTTTTTAAGGGTCTCACTGTTTGACCAATGGTGCAACTTGGAGTTACGCTCAAAAACACGGTGGGCACGACGAATGCTTAGAGCCAGGACGTTGAGGATGCGCTTGTGCAATTTTTCCCCTCCCCCAGCCTGAGACGCCAGCTTTCACATTCGATCTACAACCAAGTCAACCCAGGCGCTGAAAAGCAGAGATTGAATCAACTTCTACCGTGGCACAGCGATGCTCAATGCTCGCCTGAAGAAGCAGTCGCTTTGCTTCTCGATTTGGAAATCCCTAGACGCCGCCTTAGGGTTCTATCGCGCTTTATTTCCAAGCGTGCGGAGGTATGGTACAAACAGACAGGCCTAAGGTTTGAAAAACCAATGCCAGGCCGCCGGAGAGTCAACTTGGCTTGGAAAAAGCTGAAGGATCCCTTGCACCTTGTTGGCCACATCGACAAGAAAACTGGCATCCGAAATGTCTCCTGGCCGTTTGATCACTGGATCAACTACGTTTTCACGCAGCCTTGCCTCTATGAAACTCTACAGCCCAGCAAAGATGGGTTGGTTTTCATTGTGAGTGGCGATGGTTATCCCGTAGCGGGTGTAAGCTGGACTCAGCTTACCATTCGCATTCGAAGTCATGAGCATCTGGCCCGCAATGCAGCACACATTTGGGTTTTAGAGCTGGCATACTGTGGTGACTCCAATCTGAAGGATTTGCGCCGGGTCTGGAAGAAGAATCTGAGGGTGTATTATTTCTTCGAATATTGCCTTCGTTCGAACCTTCGACCCTTCGAAGGAAGCTTTTCCTTCGAACGAACGTGTTTTTGGAACAACATTTTGATTGCGCTTCGCACGCTAGTAGGTCCTGCAGCGGATCATAACTACGCGATCCGTTGTCGTGAAGGGCGGACGCTGTGCGGCAAGTGTTATGCTGGGCGGAGATTTACTGTTTTTGAAGAAGTTTTTGGGACTTACTGACCATTGGTATATACCGTCAGTTCACAACTTGGGCCTTTGGAACCCTCTCAAGAGGCGGTACCTCGGCTGTCACCGGCGCAGAACGCGCACTGGTGATGCGTCCCGACTTGGCAAGCCCCCTGTCTGCAAGGGAGCTCGTGGCTGCGCTTCGAAACCTTTGCTTCAAGTACCACGACACCATGCCATTATTTGTGTTCTTCATATGCTTATGCGAATTGGTGCTTTGCTTGGAAAATACTTGGAAAGGCTATGCTTGTCCGCCAGCAGGGAAGCACGCAACGCTATCAATAACATGCTGAAGATTGCTCTGTGTGGTTGGCAGCTAGGTGGAACTTGTAGACCTGATGGACAAGAAACGAAGCGTTTTTTTTTATATGGGATGGTATTGCTCATGTTTTGGGGTTGGCCGACGGGCACTCGGGTAGCCAGGCTGTCATGAGGTTGCAGGACGTGATGCAATGGCTCTATCGCACCTATCAGCGCATCGACATTGACCTTCCAGCGGACTGTTGGCAGGCGGCCTGGGAATTTCGCGAACACTGTTTGCCCGATATCCGTTCTCATTATCTGATAATCTTGGAGTTTGATGTGCCCAGAATCCTAGAGGCGATAGCACCTTACGGGGTTGGGATGTACTGCCAGGACTTGGCTGAAACCACGAATGCCAAGCTGAAGGATTTCTACTTGCGGTTCACAAACAGAGGGGGCGTCACCACAGATGACTACCAGCTCTCTGCTCTGCTGCAAACCATGGAGCATGCCTTCTTGTACACGCACTCCCACATTGTAGCTCACGGTACAACGCGCCCGATCTCTTGCCCAAACGCTGCATTGTTTGAATCTTTAATAGACGATGCCGCTCAATGGTGCTGACAAAGGAAGACAAGGCCGATGTCGCAATACTGGTGCCGCTATGTGTTATTCTCCAAGCCCTGCAGGCATGCGTTGTAGTCCTTCGAATTTAGTCTTCGTTAGAATCTTCGAATCCTCGAACGAACTCTCGTTGGAAGATTTCTCTTCGTTCGAATATTCGAATCTTCGTTCGAAGATATTTTTGGAATCTTTCGCGCTGTGCTCAGGAGTTGCTTCAGGCGCACCCAACTTCTGCCCCAGCGTCAGGATCATCGGCAGGAACACCTTCCAAGAGTATTACACAACTGGCTCAGCACCCGGCGCCGCAGTGTGCCGCGGATTTCGAGCCGTCACCATCCCCTTCTTGCCGTTTGGATGACCCGCTAGATTTTGGATCCCAGGATTCAGAAGAATACGATCCGGATGACGTGGTGGTGAACGAAGTGTTCGATGTCAGCGCCAAGTTTGACACTTGCCGCCAGCTCATCGTAGAATCCAGAGTCACCCGCCCCTATCTTGACCTCATTCTAGGGAGATCCGTACCCAATCCGCATACGCCCATTTTCGGGGACCCGAAGTACGCTTGGCTTACGCCCTCGTCAACATATGGGCGCTGATTTGGAAAGTGTTTGTCAGCCGATTGCAAGGATGTCGCTGTGGAGAGGGACTTGCCTTGTGCACTGGTTGCCCGCGCCTTCCCTTTCGCTGTTCCCACCAAAAAAGGAACGCCAACCCCAATTATTCGTCTCTTCGCATTTGTTCGGCATGCCTACGGCGCCGTGGAGAGCTGGCGTGAAGAACGTACCGTAATGCTCAAATTTCCGAAGGAGGAGCCCCAAGGGTGGGGGAAATGTACATCAACGGGCCGCTTGAAAGGCGTCAAGGTCACCGCTCAGGCGCGGGGCGGTGGTGAGGCAGCCCAGTCGGAGGAAGGAGTGCAGCAAGCCGAGGGAGTACCACAAGTGCAAAGCATAACACCGTCGAAGTGGCAGACAGTGCTGCAGGCAGCAGTCGCAGCAGGAGTGCAGCATGGCTACATGGGAGGGGACATTCTTGAATGGGAGGTACCGCATTTACCTTGTAGCTGAGCGCTTTTGACCATGCATGCATGCTGTACGTTCTTCTTCGAAAACCATTCTTCGTTCGAAGAAAAAAACGTTCGTTCGAACATTCGACGATTGTATTCGAAGTCTTTTACCGCTCCACTGCCCACAGGTTGCAGCAACGCAAACCAGCGCCGTTGGCGTCAGGTGGAAGCTTCAGCTACCAAGTCGGGGCATTGAGACGACTGTGACTGTCGGAAGCCTGCTGCACCACCTGCTAACGAAGCCTGCGCGAGCACTGACTGTCCCTGGAGCCCTCCAAAACCATGAAGAAGGTCGAAGAAAGGTGAAGTTGATGCCAACATGGGTGAATCTCAGCAAGGGTGGTTCCACGTTGCATTCCCCTGAGGCAACCGAAAAAAAAAGCGTCGACGACCAGTGCTGGCGGGCGGGGCAAAGATCCACAACCCGTTGTGTCCGGACGACGGGTAAAGAACCTTGCCGAGATTCTCTCGTCTTACAAGAAGACAAAGAAGCCAAAGAAGAGACCACGAGCGAGGCCAGCGGGTAAGCAACCTCCGAAGAAGAAGACAAAGCTGCTGCCGGGTGAGAGTTCGGAGAGTTCGGAGTTCGAAGAGACTGAAGAAGATGAGGAGGAGGAGACGCCTTCCGGAGATGAGGAGCAGGAGCCGCCTTCCGGAGATGATGACGATGAAGACGAAACCCAGAAGACACAGATTCCAGACCGAGGGGCACTGCCGTGGGCATGGCTTCCCCTCCAACAAGAGGACCAGTGGGGAGCGTGGAAAGGAGTGCCGATTCGGAAGTGGCGCCCCTGGCGAACGGAGATACCCAGAGACATCCTGCAGCAGGAGACCAAACTGGGCCGCGCCAGTATAATCTATTGGGTCCCTGCAGACTACAAGTCTGCCGTGTGGCATTCCGTGGGGGAGTATTGTGTTGCGGCCTGAAGCTACGCAACGGAGGAGGAGTGCCCCAAACGCGGCGGCAGTGTCGTCGGCAACCGGTGGCCTGCCAGCTCCAAGTGCCAGGAAGAAGAAAGTGAAGGGAACGAGGCCAAAGAAGAAGAGGAAGACACCAACGAAGAGTGGTGGCAAGCAAGAAGAAGAAGATGCCGGAGAGGGAGACAAAGAGGATACCGAAAAGAAAGACGAGGTTGCAGTACAAGTGTCAGGCAGTGAGTCGTGAGCCAGGACTGAGAAAGCTACATTGGACAGAGACACTGGTGGTTGTGCGGTTCTGTTGTTGCCTGCAGGCCTGTATGTGCATTTGTAAACGCCGCGTCGTTTTCTTCGAAAAATATCTTCGTTCGAACATTCCAAGGTTCGTTCGAAGAAAAATCCTCAACATTTCGAAAACACATTTTCAGGGCATTTAGGTTGTTGCAGGCTGAATCGAAAGAACCAAACCCTCAAAAACACCTGTGTTGAGCATTTTATCACAATGTTTGCAGCAGAACAGCCACCCCAAAGGCGTTCGAACAGTTCAAAAATTTTCTTCGTTCGAAGAAATAATCTTCGTTCGAAGGTTTTGTTCGAAGAAAGTACCCCCAGCGGTGGGTCTCATGGGTGTGGTCTTCCTTGTCCTCCCGTGTTGTTGTGCCGTCTGTGTGCGCCTTCTTGCCTTCTTCCTCCTTGGCCCTGCTCTGTGCTGCTTCGCGTCTGTGTTGTGTTGCACTTGCTCGATGTGCGCCGTGGTGTCGTGCGCTCCCCTGGCGTGGTGCGCCGTTTCGTGTGCCCCCCCCGCCCCCCGGCTGTCGCTCTTGGTGTTTTGTGGTGTTGTGGTCCCCCCGCCGTGTCGCTGCTTGCCCCTTGTCTTCGTGTGTGTCCTGTTGTGTTGTGTTGTGCCGGCCTGCGTGCCTTTCGGGGTCCTGCGCAGCGCCGTGTCGTGTCGTGTCGTTGCTGTTTCCTCCTGCTGGTTGGGTTTCGCTCGTTGCGTTGTTTTCCCTGCGGTTGTCCTTTGCCGCGGCGCGTTGCGCCGTGCATTTGGTGCTTGCGTCGTGTGTTTGTGTTGCGCCCCATTGTTGCTTTTGGTGTTGTGCGTTTGATGTGTTTTGTGGTGTTCTTCTGTGCTGTGCTGTGCTGTGCTGGTCTGCTGTTGTGGTACCTTGCTGTCTGGTGTGTTGCTGTGCTGTGCTGTCCTTGCCTGCACTGTTTCTGCTCGTGTCGTGCAGTGTGCTGTTTGGTGCGGTGTTGCGTCCTGTGTGGTGCCGTTTTGTGTTGTTGCAAGCTGTGATGTTTTCTTTAGCGCTGTGAGGTGTCGTGGTGCGCTGTGTCGTCTGGTGTGCGGCTGTGCCGAGCCGCGTTGTGCTGGTTTTGCTGTGCTGTCCGGCCGTGCCCCCCCCCCTCTGCTGCCCTTGTTGTCTGGCTGTGCCCTGCGTCCTGTCGTGCTTTGACGTGTCCTGCTGTGTGTTTGGTGCTGTGCTGCGCTGCGCCGGTGCTCCTGCGTCTCCCTGCTCGTTTTAGTCTGTGCTGTTGGCGTTGCCTGGTGCCGGGGTGCGCTGTTGTGTGCTATGCTGGTTTGTTTGGCGCTCCGTGGTGCGGTGGTGTTGCCGTGCTGTGTGCTGTGGTGCGTCTTGGTGCTCAGGTGTGGTTCGCGGTGTTTTTCTGTGCTGTGCTGTGCTCTGCTGTGCTGGTGTTGTGGTGCCTTGCTGTTTGGTGTGCTGCCGTGTTGTGCTGTCGATGGCTGCACCATTTCTGCCGGTGTCGTGCGGTGCCCTGCTGGGCCGTGCTGTTTGGTGCGGTGTTGCGTCATGTGTGGTGCCATCGTGTGTTGTTGCGCGCTGTGGTGTTTTGTTTGGCGCTGTGTGGTGTCATGGTGCGCTGTGTTGTGTGGTGTGCCGCGGTGCCGTGCTGCGTTGTTATGGCTTTGCCGAGCTGTCCGGCCCTGACCCCCCCCCACTGCAGCTGCCCGTGTTGTCTAGCTTTGCCCTGCATCCTGTTGAGTTTTTCGGCGTCCCGCTGTGCGTGCCGTGCTGTGCTGCTCTGCGCTGGAGCTGTTGCTTCTTGCTGTTCGTTTGGGTCTGTGCTGGTGCCCTTGCCTGGTGCTGTGGTGCGTTTTTGTATGCTATTCTGGTTCTTTTGCAATTCTGTGGTTCGGTGGTGCTGCCCTGCTGTGTGGTGTGGTGTGTCTTGGTGCCCTGGTGCCCAGTGCTGTGTCCTGTGGTGCTGTGTTGCTTTGCGCTGCTGTGCTGCCTGCGTCTGTTGTGCTTTTTCCTTGCTGTTTGTGGTTGTTTTTTTTTCTGAAAGCCTCTGCTGTTTCTTTGTTACTTTGCTGTGTTTTTTTATTCAAAACTTACAATGTTTGTTGAAACTAAGGAAAATTAGAAACAACTGCTCACGCACCATCCACGCGCTCCGCAAGACCATGGCTGTCAACTTACGCGTTGCCGGCCGTAGTGTGTGATGGCGTTGTGTTGGTTGAAGTACTTGTCATTGGAAAGAGTTAACCGCATTTCCCCCAGGGCCGCTCGCCTAAGCTTACGCAACAAGGAGAAGGGGGGAATGGGGGAGGGAAGGGAGGTACATGGAGGAGGAAGAAGAAAGAGGAAACGAGGTGCAGGGACGCAGCGTCTTAGGGAAAGTTTTTTTCAAGTTTTACGTGCTGCTCAGGTCCGTTTTTGTTTGCGGCTATGGCGAGTTAGACGACGAGGGGGACGGCATTATCCTCCTATGATCGTTACGGTGCCCACGGCGTTAACTATTCACGTATTTAAGGTCAAAAAAGCTTCCGTTGCATTTTACAAGTTTGGTGGCGCACTTTTTGGCCTAAGCGTTTTTCATGCTTATCAGCTGTATTTTCAGGTACTTAGAAAGTTTTTCCGTCCTGTTTCACCTATCTTTTTGTTTCATTCTTGCACAGGACGCCAGCGCGCGCGACCACTGGAACTAGGGTCGTTGCCCCCCCCCCCCCCCCCGGACTGCATCATCCGGGGAAAAATGGCGGGCCGACGCCCGGAACAGGGTCATCATGAGCTGAACAAGAAGGAGCGGCCACAACGACGAGGACTGGACCATCTGGGGAAATGTGGCCTGACGCCCCGGGCTGGACCGTCCCGGGCCGATCAAGCAGCATGAGCCCCCACCCCCTGCACTGGAACGTCCGGGGAAAAGAGGCGGCCAGAACCGAAGAAGAGGACAAGGCCATGGAGCAGCAGCCATGCAGTGACGAGTACAAGCCCGTGGTAGGGCAGTGAGGGAGTGATTAGGACAACGCCGTTGTGGTGCAGCGATGCAGTGATGAGCACGAGGGCGTTGTCCTGCAATGATAAACTGATGAGTACGCGGCCGTGGTGATGCAGAGAAGCAGTGATAAGGACGAGGCCGCGCTGATGCATTTGTGCAGCAATGAAGACGAGCCCGCGGTGATATGGAGATGCAGTGATGAGGAGGAGCCCGCTGTGATGCAGTTGTGCAGCGATGAGGACGAGCCCCTGGTGATGCAGTGATGCAGTGATGAGGACAAATCCGTGGTGATGCAGCGATGCAGTGATCAGGACCAGGCCATGGAGTGCCCAGGGCTTGATCATCTCGGGCCGCACAAGAAGGAGCGGTCGGAACCCCCAGGATTGGATCATCCGGGAAAACGTGAACGGACATCCTGGACATGATGATCTGGGACCACCAACCCCCTTCTGAATCATCCGGGGAAAAGGGGCGGCCTGACGCCCCGGACTGGATCATGCAGGGATGAACAAGAAGGGGCGGCCACAACCCCAAGGACTGGATCATGCGGGGAACTGCGGCCTGGTGCCCCGGCCTGGATCATCCGGGTCCGATCAAGCAGGAGGAGCCACTCACCCCGGAGTGGATCATCCGAGGAAACGTGGCAGCCAGAGCGGCGGACTGGATCATCCGGGGCTGGAGAAGAGGGAGCAGCCACAACCCGCACGACTGGATCATCCGGGGAAATCATACAAACGCGCCACACTGGATCATCCGGGGCAGAGAAAGAGGGAGCGGCCATTACCCCGAGGATCTGCACATCCGGAGAAATGTGAACTGACGCCCCGGACTGGATCATCCCGGGCGTTTCAAGCAGGAGGAGCTGCGGCCCCCCGGACTGAATCGTCCGGGGAAATGTGGCGGCCTGACGGCCTGGACAGGATCACCCGGGGCAGAACAAGAACGAACGGCCACAAAATCTACGCTGGATTCTCCGAAGGAATGTGGATTGACGCCCCGGGCAGGAGGTAGGTAGGTAGGTAGGTGCACTCGGTCGTGGAGAGGCGCCCCATGGTTCCCCCTGGCGTCGCCCCTGTGACGAACAGGAAGAGGCTTCGCACGTGAAGAGCAGAGGCGGCTTACTTCCCGCTAGACCTGACTGTTGGCCCCCAACGAAGCGGCCCCGGGCTACGCCGGGAGGGCTGATCGCCGCCAGCTTGATATGCTTGTCTTGCCGGGAGGGTGTGCCCCCGTGCTTGCGCACGTCCCCTCCTTTGGGCGGAACCCTAGGGGTTCACCGGACTTCCTGGCGTATCCCGTTCCCAAGGCGTGCATGCACGTTCTTGGTACTAGGGTTCCGAGGCGCTTGGGTGTCGCACGCTCCGCCTCGAGTCCCAAAGCAGCGCAGGCCTTAGGATGCAGCCTTACCCCCGGGCTCCGGATCTCGTTTGGCCGGGTCACCTGCATGGCACGGGCTGCCTCAGTGCCCGGGCTGTCGGCACTGGGTTTCTTACTGTTGTGTGGTGTTTGTGTTTGGGTCCGGTTGGCGGTTGGGTGCGGGTTTTGTTAACCCCGCCAGTCCTGGCTGGGGTCTTGGGTGGGTGTGTTTGGGCATGGTTTGTGGTGTTGTCCCTCTAGTGTCGGCTGTTTGTGGTGTTCGTGGTTGGGGTTCGGTTTCTGCCTGCTTTTGGGACGTGTGTGGTTTCGTAGGCGGCCCGCTTGCCCCCCGCCGCTTCCGGTTCCGGCGCGCGGTGTGGGCGTGTGTGCTGGGCCCGGGTCTCGCCTGTGCCCAGCCCTTCTTGGCTGGGTTGTCGGGGTGTGTTTTTTGCGCTTTGGTTTTTTCTTTTCTTTTTTTTTTTTTTCTTCCGGGCTTTGTGGTCCCTGTCCCTTCATCCCCTTCCTTTCAGGCTGGGCTGGTGGCTCTCTTTTTTTTTTTTTTTGTGTCCCTTTTCCCCGTGGTCCGCTGTTACTGGCTTGGTGTTGCCAGTTTTGGGTGGGTGGTCCCCCTGTGTCTCTGTGGGGGTCCTTTTTTCGGTGCCTTCTGGGGGGGGGGCTTGGCCGCCTGTGGTGGTGTTGGCGGGCAGTTTGGCGGCTGTGGGCTGTTTTCGTGTCTTTTCCCCCTCCCCCCTCCTTTTTTTTGGGGGGGGGGGGGCTTGCCTGTTCCTCCCTCTGCCTTCCCTGGGCTGGCGCACGCACTGGCCTGCATTCAGTGTTGTCTTCCGGGCTGCTGTCTTCAGTTGCGTTCTGTGTGGCCGCGTTCCGGCCCCATGGGTCGGGTGGGCTTTGTACACGGTGGGCTCGGCGCCCCTTCTTGCCGGGTTAGGTCCTGGCACTGCCGGCTGGGCGGCTGCGCCAGGCGGCAGCTTGTGGTTTTGGGTTAGGGGGCTGGGGTTGTTCGTGTCCTTTCCCCTCTGCGGTGCCGGCTGTAATCTTCTGGGTGGTCCGCCACCGTTGTCGCCTGGCGCGCTCTGCCCCCGTGTGTGGCCTGCGGTGCTGGTGTGTGGCGTGGTGGCGCGGCGCCTTCCAGGGTGTGCGGTGGCTGGCTTCGGTTAGTCCCTCAGGTTAGGGTCAGTTGTGTCTTGCTGTGCCGCTCTGTGCCGCGTCGCGTCGCGTCGTGCTGTGGTGCGTTGCACTGTGGCGCGCTGTGGTGCGGTGTGCCCCGGTCTCGCGTGGTGCCGCGGTGGGTCAGTGGAGGTCAGCCTGGCCTGTGTCGTGGTGCGGAGTGCGGGCCGGAGTGTGGCCGGCTGGTGGTTGGGGGGTGCGGTTAGGTGTGGGTGGCTCGCTGGGTCCGTGCTGTGGGGGCTTGGGCGTGCCGCTCGGGCTGGTGGGTCGGGTAGGTCTTCGGGAAATTCTGCTGAATGATCACGGTGTCCTTGGGGCGTGCACGCTGACTCTCACCCATGGACTCAATCTTCACCGGGCCTCGCGGACAGGCAGGCGTACTCGGGGTGTAGGAAAGGCGTTCCTTCTCCAAGGCAGACAAACAGGAGTCGGACGGTGGAGGTGGCTTCCGAACGCCGTTTGAGTGGCGAAAGGCTTGCACTGCAGCTCGGCTGCGCTGGCAGGGACATGAGGGTCCGGGTCGGTGCCGCCAGCAGGGATGAGCTCATACTTCAGGGTCAGGGGGATGTCCATATCTCCGGTGCTGAACTGCAGAGGTCCGGGGCACCGGTAGTAATCTTGGCACTTCCAGTCTTCACGGCGCTCGGAGATGGCCTTGAAGGGGGCACCGTCCAGCAGCACCAAGGCCTTCGCGATCGATCACAGCCTTTCACTTCCCCTTGCGGCGCTCGAAATTCATCATGGACGGGATCGGCGTGCCGCCGCAGTGCCATTCCTCCACTGGACGCAACAGGTTGGTGACGGACGCCCTCACGGACGTGAGACCAGCTGGGATCAAGCCCCCGGCCGTCAATCCAAGTGCATAGCAATACTTTGCGTCAAACCGCGACGGTAACGCAGCCCGGCCCTTATAGCCCAAGGCGTGGTCGCGTGACGGTCCGTGGGGTTGCCCTCCCTGGGGGCCTGTGCCTTGGTCCCGTGTCCTCTGGGGGTTTCGGTCCCTAGTCGTGGGTGCCGCGGCCGTGCCTGCGTCCTCTTCCGGTGCCTGTGAGGTGGCCTTTGTGGTGGCAGGGGTCGTCGCCTGGCGGTGAGGGCGTGGTGGTGCGCCGTGCGGCGGCGTTCCCTGCGGCTTCCTCTGTGGGTGTGGCCCGTTCTCCCCGTGTAGGTGTGCCCTCCGTTCTCCGTGTGGTTTCCGGTGGCCGGTGGGCGTGCGCTGGTGTGATCCGCATGGCGTCCGATGTTTGCTTCGGTGGTGTGTGTTGGGGTGTTTGGTGGGGCTGGGGCGGCGCTGGTCTCCCCGTCGTGGTGTGCCCTTCCTGGGTGTGGGTCACGGTGCCTGCCGTGGTGCCCTTTTCCTCCGTGTCTTGGTCCCCGTTCCCGCCCCTTCCTGGTTCTTGGGTGGTTTCCTTCCCCCATGTGGTGTCGCTTCCGGCGCCCTGTCCCTGCGTGTGCCTGCCCTCACTTGGGGCCCTTCCGTGCCCTCTTGCCTGTGTGCTCCTTGGTGCCCCTTGCCCTTCCCTTGCCCTTGTCCTGCCCCTTCCTGGTGTGGTGGTGGCGGGGGGGGCGGGGTGGGGAGGGGGCGCCGGCGGCCCAGGCCTGGGGCTGGGTGGCCTGGAGCCACTGGCGGAGGGCTTGGGGCTTGTAGGGGGGGCGGAGGCCCTTGACCGCTTCGCGGAGGAGGGCCTCCCATGCCGCTTGCGGCATGATGGCCTCCGGGGCGGCCTCGTTGGGGTTTGCGGGGGTGCGGGTGCGCACCTCCTCGAAGGTATGCACCATGTGCACCCCTTCGTGCCTTCCCGCTCCTCCGGCCCACTTCACCCAGCGGCGGAGTTCCTGCAGAGCGGGGGGAGACCACCAGGCGAGGTAGGCGGGGGCCCGGGGGGGGGAGGGGTCCGTGCCCGTGGTCGTGGTGCGACGGGGGGAGGACGTGGACCCGCGGTGGTGGCGGGGGTGGCGGTGCCTGGGGGAGCGGGAGCGGCGGCGGCGGGGGCTGGGGGTGGAGGACGGGTACGGGCGGAGGGGGGAGCGGGAGGGGGAGGTGGACATGGGGCGGCGGTGGCGCGCTCGGTGGCGCCCGGGGGAGCGGGAGTGGTGGTGGCGGGGGCTGGGGGTGGTGGATGGGTAAGGGTGGCGGGGGGAACGGGGAGCCCGGCGGGGCGTGTGGGGGGAGGGGGAGGTGGACGTGGGGCGGCAGTGGCGTGCCTGGCTGCGTCGGGGGGAGCGGAAGTGGTGGTGGCGGGGGCTGGGGGTGGGGGTCTTGTTTGGCCGGTGGGGGGAGGGGGAGGGGGACATGGGGCGGCGGTGGCGCTCGCGGTGGTGCCTGGGGGAGCGGGAGCGACGGGAGCGGGGTCCCGGGGGGTCGTGGTGGTACCTGGGGGAGCGGGAGCGGCGCCAGTGTGTGGTTCAGGCGCGGTGGGAGTGTGGGCGCCGTGGGCAAGTGTGCCGTGCGGGGGGGGAGCGGGAGCGCCGCCGTTTGCGGGACCGGCCCTCATCGCTCGAGTCGGGCCAGTCCGGAAGCGTCGGCGGCCCCTGGGGGGCCTCGCGCGGTGCCGCCTAGGTGGGGAGGTCCCCCGTCGTCCATGGGGCCCCTTCGGCCATCGGATGGTGGCCAGGGGGGGTACGGGGCCCCGCGCGGTGCCGCCTGGGGGGGGAGGTCCCCCGTCGTCCATGGGGCCCCTTCGGCCATCGGATGGTGGCCGCGGGGGTATGGCTGGTACGGGGGTGGTGGCTGGTACGGGGGGGGTAGCTCCTGGCGGTAGGTGGGGTATGCGGGTGGGGCGCTCAGTGGCTGCCATCCCGTCCGCCGGTGCTGTTCGTGCACGGGGGGTTGTGGCCCGGGCGGGTAGGGCGGTGGGCAGTGGTAGTGGTGGGGGTGGTGTTGGTAGTGGTGGTCCTGGGGCCGCTGGTGGTGGTGGTGTGGGTAGTGGTGGGGTTGGTGTTGCGGGTATGGCCCATGGACTCCTTGTGGGTTTTCCGGTCCCCCTTGTGGGGGTGGGGGGTTGGGCATCGTGGGCAGCCCCCGGGGCTGCACTATGTGGTGGGCATGGGGGAAGGGTTGGGGGCCGGGCTTGACGGTGACGGTGGTTGAGGGGTCCCACATCCCTGGGTCGGTTTGGCCGGCGGTGGTGGTGGTTTGTGGGGGATGGATGACGGGGCGCTTGGTGACGGGGATGTGCCCCCCCCCCCCCCCCGGACTGCATCATCCGGGGGAAAATGGCGGGCCGACGCCCGGAACAGGATCATCGTGAGCTGAACAAGAAGGAGCGGCCACAACGACGAGGACTGGACCATCTGGGGAAATGTGGCCTGACGCCCCGGGCTGGACCGTCCCGGGCCGATCAAGCAGCACGAGCCCCCACCCCCTGCACTGGAACGTCCGGGGAAAAGAGGCGGCCAGAACCGAAGAAGAGGACAAGGCCATGGAGCAGCAGCGATGCAGTGACGAGTACAAGCCCGTGGTAGGGCAGTGAGGGAGTGATTAGGACAACGCCGTTGTGGTGCAGCGATGCAGTGATGAGTGCGAGGGCGTTGTCCTGCAATGATAAACTGATGAGTACGCGGCCGTGGTGATGCAGAGAAGCAGTGATAAGGACGAGGCCGCGCTGATGCATTTGTGCAGCAATGAAGACGAGCCCGCGGTGATATGGAGATGCAGTGATGAGGAGGAGCCCGCTGTGATGCAGTTGTGTAGCGATGAGGACGAGCCCCTGGTGATGCAGTGATGCAGTGATGAGGACAAATCCGTGGTGATGCAGCGATGCAGTGATCAGGACCAGGCCATGGAGTGCCCAGGGCTTGATCATCTCGGGCCGCACAAGAAGGAGCGGTCAGAACCCCCAGGATTGGATCATCCGGGAAAACGTGAACGGACATCCTGGACATGATGATCTGGGACCACCAACCCCCTTCTGAATCATCCGGGGAAAAGGGGCGGCCTGACGCCCCGGACTGGATCATGCAGGGATGAACAAGAAGGGGCGGCCACAACCCCCAGGACTGGATCATGCGGGGAACTGCGGCCTGGTGCCCCGGCCTGGATCATCCGGGTCCGATCAAGCAGGAGGAGCCACCCACCCCGGAGTGGATCATCCGAGGAAACGTGGCAGCCAGAGCGCCGGACTGGATCATCCGGGGCTGAAGAAGAGGGAGCAGCAACAACCCGCACGACTGGATCATCCGGGGAAATCATACAAACGCGCCACACTGGATCATCCGGGGCAGAGAAAGAGGCAGCAGCCATTACCCCGAGGATCTGCACATCCGGAGAAATGTGAACTGACGCCCCGGACTGGATCATCCCGGGCGGTTCAAGCAGGAGGAGCTGCGGCCCCCTGGACTGAATCGTCCGGGGAAATGTGGCGGCCTGACGGCCTGGACAGGATCACCCGGGGCAGAACAAGAACGAACGGCCACAAAATCTACGCTGGATTCTCCGAAGGAATGTGGATTGACGCCCCGGGCAGGATCATCTGGCGCGGATCAAGTAGGAGGAGCCACCACTCCCCGAACTGGAACAACCGGGGAAAAGTGGCGGCCAGAAGCCATGCAGCGGCCGTGGTGCTGCAGCGCTGCAGTGATGAGGACGAGGCCGTGCAGATGCAACGAAGCAATGATGAGGACGAGGCAAAGGATGATGCCGTGATGCAGTCATGAGGACGAGGCCTGGTGATGCAGTGATGCAGCCATGAGGACGAGGCGGTGGTAATGCAGTGGTGCAGCGATGGGGACGAGCACGTGGTGATGCAGTGATGCAGTGATGAGGACGCGGCTGTGGTGCTGCAGCGGGGGAGTGATAAGGACGAGGCTGTGGAGCGCCCCGGACTGGACCTTCTCAGGCTGCTAAAGAAGGAGCAGCCAGAAACCTCCAGGACTGGATCATCCGAGGAAAGGTGAACGGACGCCCTGGACAGGTTCATCCGAGGCGGAAGAAGCAGGAGGAGCCGCCGCCCCAAAGAATGCATCATCCGGGGAAAAGTGGCGACCTGATGCCCCTCATTGGATCGTCCGGGGCTGAACAACAAGGAGCGGTCACCAACCCCAAAACTGGATCATCCGGGGAAAGGTGGCCTGACGCCTTGGACTGGACCATCCAGGGCGGAACAAGCTGAAGGAACCACCAACCCCGGGACTGGATCATCCGAGGAAAGGTGTCAACCAGTGCCCCGGACTGAATCATCCAGGGCTAGACAAGAGGGAGCAGCCACAACCCACACGACTGGATCATCCAGCCAAATGTCGACAGACACGCCGGACAGGATCGTCCGGTGCAGAAAAAGAATGAGCGGCCACAACCCTGAGGACAGTGACATCCGGGGAACTCTGAACTGACGCCCCGAACTGGAGCATCTGGGGCGGACCAAGGACCCGGACCCGCCGCTCACCGGACTAGATTTGGGCCACGCGAGGCAGGCGACAGCAAAATGCGGCAGGGAGCGATAGGAAGGCGACAGGGTGGCAACAGGAAGACACCAGGGTGGCGACAGGAAGACAACAGGAAAGCAGGTTTTTGCATTGGTAAAATCCGGGGTGGGAACAAAAAACGATAAAGTGATGACGTATGGAATGTAAAGTGAAACCTATTTTGTATCGGCAAAAGCATGGGTTGAAAGAAGCAACATGGTTGATAGGCTTCAGAAACAGAAAAGGTGCGTTAGTTGGCAAAAAGATGATTTTTCTCCGAAATGTATAATTATTTTGCAACAAATTAACTAGGGTTAGGGTCAGGGTTACACCCAAGTGTTAGGGTGGGCCCCGAGCTAGATGAGGGCCCGGGGGCATCAGGATGTCGTCAGGATGCGTCAGGATGGCGTCAGGACGGCGTCAGGATGGCGTCAGGAAGGCGCAGGAATGGTTCACGTATGCGTCAGGAACGCATCAGGGTGGCGCCAGGACGGCGTCAGGATGACGTCAGGCAGGCGTCAGGGTAGCGTCAGGCAGGCGTCAGGATAGTTATGGTGTCACCTTGGCGTCAGGATGACGTCAAACAACGCGGGGCCCGAATCAATTTGCCAGATCAAATAATAATATCATTTCCTGTTTGTGAATCTGATATTGGTTCAGACCTACATTTGCTCTGTGCTTCCTTTGAAACAGCTGACAGTTGACAGTTGGTCGTGGCAACCTTGACTGATTGGTCCCGGCAACCTGGGGTGGGCTTGGGACAGCGACCCCCCCCCACCCCAAGGTGACAAAAAACTGGCAGAGGTAGGGGGCGGGGCTGCTGATGCAACACGGACAGAGGGTTGGCATGAGACAGCAATAATGGAGATGCTTGAGAGCCACAAGTCAGTGAAACGCAAGGCAAAAGGGAAAGATCACAATAGCGACAAGGTTTCTTTTTTTCTCGGACCAAAAAGCGCCAAAAATACGACAGGCAGGCGACAGGAGAGTGACAGGCAAGCCATAGGAATGCAACAGGGGAGCAATAGGGTAACTTATTGAGCGACAGGGAGGCGACAGGGAGGCGATAGGGAGGCGACAGGAAGTGGACAGGAAGGCGACAGGCAAGCGACAGGCAAGCGACAAGCGAGCAACAGGGTACCACGTTGGGCAACAGGGAAGGGACAGGGAGGCAACAGGGAGGCAACAGGGAAGCGACAGCAAGACGGCAGGCAAGCGACAGGAGGGCGACAGGGAGGCGGCAGGAAATAGCGACAGGAGAGCCACAGGGAGGAACGACAGGAGAGCGACAGGAGAGCAACAGGAAGGCGTCAGGCAAAAAGTAACATGGTGACAGGAAACGACAGGAAGCGACAGGAAGCGTCAGGATAGCGACAGGAGGGCGGCGGGACAGCGACAGGGAAACAACAGGTGAGCGACAGGAGGGCGGCAGGAGAGCGACAGGGAAGCAACAGGCGAGCAACAGGGGAGCGACAGGGGGTCAAAAGTGCCAAAAAAGCGACAGGCGGGCGACAGGGAGACGACAGGACGGCAACAGGGGAGCGAGGTGGCCCAAATCTACTGGAAAATCCGGCAACTAGTGGCTGCCAGGCGCCCGAGACTGGATCACCCGGGGCAGAACAAGAAAGAACGAACACAAATTCCAGGAAGGATTATCCAAGGGAACGTGGTCTGACGCCCCGGGCAGGATCATCCGCGGCAGATGAAGTAGGAGGAGGCACCGCCCACCTGACTGGAGCATCCGGGGAAAAATTGGGGCCACAGGGGAGGCAGTCATAAGGACGAGGCCGTGGTAATGCAGCGCAGCAGTGATGAGGACGAGGTCGCGGTGATGCAGCGAAGCAGTGATTAGCACGAGGCCGTGGTGATGTTCGGGGAGGCCCCAGCCGGATAGCTCGGAGCCACAGATCAAAAGGGACGTGGTCATGCAGCGCTGCGGAGAAGAAGATGAGGGCGTGGTGATGTAGCGATGCCGACATCAGGACGAGGCTGTGATGATGCAGCCAAGCAGTGAGGAGGAAGAGGCCATGGTGATGCAGTGATGCAGTGATTAGGACGGGGCCGTGAAGATGAGGCGATGCGGTGATGATTAGAAGGCCGTCGTGTTGCAGTAAAGCAGTGATGAGGACGAAACTGTGGTGATGCAGTGATGCAGTCATGAGGACGAGGCCGGGGGGATTCAGAGATGCAGCGATGGGGATGAGGCCATGGTGATACAGTGATCCAGTGATCAGCAGGAGGCCGTGGTGATGGAGCGATGCAGAGATGAGGATAAGGGCGTGGAGTGCCCTGGACTGTATCAACCGGGCTTGAACAAGAAGGAGCGGCGCAACCCCAAGAGCTGGATCATCAATGGAAAATTTGACGTGTGCACGTGAGACAAAACGCTAAACCGGACAGCGCGTGGTGGCGTGTCTGTAGCAGGAGAAGGGTGTCTAGGTGAACCCACATTGTTGGTGCAGGACCACAGACAAAGAACTGGGGATAGGAGCAACCTGTGCATAAGGAACAAAACGGTCCTTGGGGCACGCGACGGGGTTGCTGCGGGCCTGCTGGGGAGCGGGGCACCACGGGGTTGCGATTGGAACGGGGCAGGGTAGCGTGTGCAGGAGAAAGCGCCAGGCCACAGCCCTGTGGGATCGAGGAACCAGTTGCCATGAAGAGGTGACCCATGGGCGAACCATGGGGAGACTGACCACGGGAAATCGGGAAAATACCCTGGACTGCGGGACGGCCGTGAGGTGTCCGCAGGGGTGAGGGTTGACCCTGACAACCCCGGGTCAAATGCCCGAGTACGTGTTGGTTCGCGCGTCAGCGGAATCCCGAGAACGTGGAAAATGTTGCCCCCTAGCCTCCAGCCGCGGATGGACAAGAATGAAGTGCATCCGGGAGCCAAGTGGGTACCCTAGGAGAGTGATGGAATGTGGTTGAGAGCAATGCTGCGCTGTCAGCGACGGCTATCCACAAGAAACCCACCTGCAGGCACTTGAAAGGCTGTGTTACGGGGGGGTAGGCCGGAAGAAGCTTTCAAGGGGGACCAGAAGGAGCACCGCTGAGGGCAGCGCCTGAAGGAACCCTACCGCCGGTCAGGCCCCCAGGGAATCTGGCTGAAGTTCTCGGCAGTGAGGAGAGACGCCAGGGGAACTGATGGTAGCGAGCATGGACCAAGGGGATGGACAACATGGACCAAGGGGATCAAAGATAGAAAAACGTCGTCGGTCGGCCTAAATAAGTATACCACAATGAAATATATATGTGGAGATCGAGTGAAGGGGGTATATGGCCGATCAAGGCCGAAAAATCCCCGGATGAACGCCCTCACTTGTCCCCCCATTCACAGAAACAAACAAAATGCCAAGGGGGATCCATTACGGTGCTACAGCAGCGACCAAATGGACCAACACGTCCTTGACATCCAAAGAAATATTCATTTTCTTTAGGTAGTCCATCCAGACCGTGGTATACCTCGGCACAAAACTGCTCGGAGGTTCCCACGAATCCCTGGATGCGGCGAATCCCTTCCAACGGACTTTATAAAGCCTGCCCCCAGGCGTCCCCGGGTCCGGCTTGTCCGCCAGGATTCTCTCGGCGGTGAAGTTGTCGTCCTCACCCTCATCGTCCGAGTCCACATCGCCGGCCGTGAACTCGAAGGTGACGGGACGTCCGCTGGGGTCTGGTGCTCGGGGACGAAGCTGGGTATGGTCGCGGTCCAGGATCTTGTTATTTCCACACGAACTGCGTACACATCCTGCCCGACCTTCCGCACGATTACCCCCGGCACATACCACGATGCCTGCCGATGTCTGGACAGGACATCCTTGTGGTGCCGCTCCACCCACACGGTGTCTTGGAGAGCATACTTCTGGACCTTTCCCTGCTTGAAGTAATTGGCCCTCTTGTCGTGCTCGTCCTGTAGTACCTTGCACACCTTGGCCGCCGTGTCGTCCGCCTCAGACATCATAGCGTTCGCATCCCGGGCCACCTTGCCATGGTTCATCCACGGGAGAGTGCGCGACACTCGATCCCGTAGGAACAGGATGCTATGGGGCGACAGTCCAGTGGGTCCCGGAAGGTCGTGATACGCCTGGAGCACTCTCCACAGCGAGTTATACCAGTTCCGGCCCGGTTCGTCAATGTGCAGCTGGCGGAACTTCTCGAACATCTGCCGCCCGGCCACTTCAGCACGGCCATTCGACCGGCTGTGGTAAGCCACGGTCTTGGCGTGCCGAATCCCCATGTGCTTACACATCGTCTTGAACCACGTCCCCACGAATTGACTGCCCCGATCGCTGCAGATGACAGCTGGAACATCAAAGATCGTCAGCCAATGCCTGATCATGGCATTAGCGACGGTCTTGGCCTGCAGCCCCACTCCATGCTTGTCCTTCTTGTCCTTCTTCTTGGACTTCTTGCCAGGAACCGCCACGATATACCCACTGTGCCTATCCACCGCCAGGATGACACAGTCGTAGGTCTCTCCTTCCACGGTGACCTCAGGCATGGCGAATACATCCATGGCCACGGACCGCATAGGGGCCTCCGGTATGGCCGTGTACACCGGGTTGCCCGCCGTGGAGTGGTTGGGGCTCTTCGTGGCCCGACACACGGCACAGTCGCTGCAGTACCTATCCAGGATGGCGTAGTACCCCGGAGGGAACTTGAAACGCCACTCCAGGTCCTGCTGCATCTTGTCTCGGCCAGGGTGCATGAGCTGGGCGTTGTGCCAATGGTCAATGAGCTCCTCCACTCGGTTCTCGGGCACCAGCAGCTTGTCCTTGAGGAACAACTTGTCGCCATCCTCGGTCAAGCCCTCGGGCCATTCGTCGTCCGACGGGGCGCTCAAGGCGTTCCAGTACCTGCTCCAGTGCTCGGATGCCGCATAGTCATCCGACCAGTCCTCTGTGAGCACCGACCTGACTAGCTCTACAGGGGCCACCATCCATTGCTCGAGGGTTTCCTCTCGAATAGCCTGGACTCGGGCGCCCCGGAACTTGGCCAGGTCTGTACGGTTTGCCATCACCACAAAACACTTGACCCCCTCTTGCTCCATGACCTTCTCCATCTGGATGATGCGCTTGGATTCCTCGGTCTCCTCGGCGTCGCCATGGCTCGATATGTCCATCCACGCCTTGCCCGCGGGGTAGGCCCAGCGACTGAGGCAATCTGCCACAGTGTTGTCCTTTCCCGGGACGTACACGACGCTGAGGTCGAACTTGGCGAACGTCTCGTGCCATCGGGCCCTCCTAGCCGCTGGTCCTGAGGGGGTGTCCACATGCTCCTTGTGCCAGCTCTGTAGGGACTCCTGGTCCGTGCAAACCACCACCGGCTGCAGTCCGATGTGGCCAGACCACTTCCTGAGCGCACATACAATGGCGTATGTCTCCTTCTCCCTCGCGGTCCATGTTCGGCGTTGGCCCTCGGCCAGGATCCTGCTCCAAAACGCCACGGGAACATGAGTCCCATCGTCCCGGACTTGCTCGAGGACTGCCCCCACGGCATAGTCCGAGGCGTCTGTCCGTAGCACGAATCTCTTGTCCGGGTCCACCAGGAACAGCCCCAACTGCCCCAGGAGTCGCTCCTTCAGGCGGTCGAACGCATCTTCAGCCTCAGGGGTCCAGGCAAGCTTCTTCTTGCTCCCCTTCCGGCCATCGAACTTCCCCACCTGCAGCATCTTGTGCAGCGGCCCCGAGAGTTCTGCATACATCCGGACATAGCCCGAATAGTAATTGCAGAACCTAATGAAGGACCGGAGTTCGCTGATGGTTTGGGGTGTCTCCAAGTGCTGTGCAGGGACGCCAGCTTCCCAGGCATGGGACGGCGTTGCCCGTGACCAACCACGTGACCCGCGAACTCCACTTCCTTCACGAATAGTGAGGCTTTGGTGGGCTTGCACACCATGTTGTGCTTGTCCAACTCGCTGAGCACTCGGCGCAGATCCTTCTCATGCGCGTCGATGAGCTCGTCCTCAGTCTTGTTCTCCGTGCCGGACCCGATGATGATGTCATCCACGAAGGGATCGGCACAGTCCCGGACAGGACCGAGTAGGTCCTCCATCATGCGCTGGAAAGCGGCGTTACCATTCTTGGCGCCCATAGGTACCACTTTCCACTGCATGGGCCCCAACGGCGTCGACATCGCTGTGCAGGGCCTGGAGTCCGGGTGTAGCGGCATCTGGTGATAACCGTGTTTCAGGTCCAACACCGTGAAAATCCGCTTTTTCTGTTGTTTTTGGAGGATGGAGTCGATCAGGAGAAGCGAGTACGAGTCGTGCTCGGTTTGCTCGTTCAAACCCCTGTAATCCACCACCAACCTCCACTCGCCCTTCTCCTTCTTGGGTACGATGAAGGCTGGGCTGGCCCACTCACTGTCGGAGGGTTCGATCCATCCCCGCTCAATGAACTCGGCCAACAGCTTCTTCATGGGCTCGGCCCGATCGCCCTGAAGTTGATACTCCCGATGACGATAGATCTTCGGGTTCGGCTTCAGCTTGATCTTCGCTGTACCAAACCTTCCGCGATCTGGAGGGTTCTTGTTGGCGACGCCACTGAATAGCCGCGGATAGGCATGGATCAGCCTCTCCTTCAGCTCGGCAACCTTCGGGTTCTCCTGGGCCTCTTCAGCCGCTTGCTTCGGTATCGACACAACCGATCGCACTGCGGTATAGGCCTCTTCTGGGTCCGAGTCCGACTTCTCCTCGTCCGATATGCCGTCTTCATCGTCGTGGGTCGCGATTCCCACCGATAATCTTCGAAAATTTGCGGCTTCGGGCTGGGGCTCGTCGCTACCGGTTCCCACTCTTGGAAAACCCCACGTTGGTGGGTCCGACCCAACCGGACCATCGTATTGGTCCGCGATGTGATCCATGACCCTCGCCACGAACTCATCCTTCTCGTACTTGCCGGCGACCAACATCTTGTCATCCCACCAATGCGGAGATGAGACCATGGCCCGCCTCTTCTTGGCTGCCACACGGTCGTGCATCCCCATCCGCATGTAGTTGACGACGTCGTCGATCTCGGCGTGGGACAGGACGTCAATGCCATCAATTGGCTGATCCGTCCCCTCCTTGGGCTCAAACATGACCTTCATGGGCACCGCCTCCACCCTACGGATGAATGCTTCATCACCCGTGGGCTGGGCTTGCGCCCCATCCACCAGGAAAGCCTTGGTACCCCACGCTTGACCCGGGGAGGGCATTGATACACCCTTGGCGTCGATGAACGGCTCCTCCTCTGGCCCGAATGACATCTCGTTCAGGGTGATGGAGTCCAGCGTCGACTTGAGATCCTCCAGCGGACATGGGGTGGATCCTATGCCGGTTATGACCAGGATCCCCTTCGCCCTATCCGCGATGATCTTCTCCAGCGTACGTCTGGTATTGTCCAGGGAGCCATGCCAGTACATGGGTCCCCACTCCTTCAAACCCCAATGCCGGTGCCAGGCTGAGTCTCCTCGATGCCAATGCCTCCTACACTTCCGCAGAAGTGGGGCATCCCGGGAAGCGAAGACGTCCGTCTCGGGCGCTTCGGCTCCCAGCGTCTGGATCATCCTGTCGTACACCTGTGGCGCCATTCCATACTCCGTGAGCTGAACTCCACGGTCCCCTCTGGACTTGGCACCCACAGCTTGCACCGCTTGGACGATCCGATCCTCCTCTTCAGCATTCCATTCCGATGATCCGCATGCATAGTCCGTGGATAGCCATGTTAGGCACTCATCATCCTCCCGAACCAGCGTTGCACGATGGGGAAGGGCTCCAATGGCATTTGCCACCATGAAGTCATACCCCATGATCATATCCCAATCGGTAATGTCGGCCACATAGAAGTTCCCGGATAGAGTGCCTCTCTTCGCCTGATCAGGGCGGTTCAAGCGCTCATGCTCCCAGAATTCCATACTGATAGTGGCCTCATGGGTGCCCCCACCCATAATCTCTCCGTTGGCGACCTTCAGGCGAACCGGTCTCCGGCTGGGCTGCAGGAGTTGCTCCTTGAACAACCCTCTCCGGACCAGTCACCCCTGGGCACCCGTATCCACTAACACATCCACCACCTTCTCCTCTCGTCCGCACCGTACTCGCACTTTCAAGTGCAACTGCCGCTCGTCGCCATGCGGTGTATGGACGACTCTCACGGCATGCAACTCTAGCAAGGGTATGGTCACGGATGATGTAGATCTTGGGTTGGTCCTGCCCGTCCACGGGGCTCTCCGTGGTCGCTCCTTCCTTCTTGCCATGTCCCGTACCCACATGTACTTCCCTTGGCAGGGCGCTCCAGGGGTTGGGAGTGGCGAAGCTCAGTGGTTTTGGCTTCTCTGGAGCCTTCTTCGGCACCCGATGTGCCTTCGCTTTCTCTGGGATTCCACTGATTTTCGGAGGAGAGACCTCCGAGGTCCCACTCCCGTGGGGGCTCCTCTAGACTTGGCTTCCCGCAGCCCCTTCCGGCTGCGATCCGCCAGGACTTTGTCCACCACGTTGTTGGGCTTTGAGTTCCTCCAACGTCCTCAACATGTCCTCAGCAACCTCCTCGATCGACCTCACTCGTCGGTCTTGACCAGGTCCACCACCATAGCCTCTTCCTCCGCCTTTTCCTTGGACTTTGCCTTGGTCTTTTCCCCCGTCTCCGCCCTTCGCCTTCCAATCGGAAATCCGCTGCTCCTTGGGCTTCTTCTCGGGGTGAGCTGCGGAGTAGGCCTTCTTGTCCGCCTCATACACCTTGCACTGACGGTGGTCGTGTGCATGGTTGTTTCCCTTGCCATAACAGACCCAGCACCCGTCGTGCTGAGACCTGTACTCTCGGAACGAGAGCGGTGGGTTCCCGATCCTCCTTGGTCCTTCTCTGTTCCTCCTGGGTCCCACCTGGCTCCATCTGGACCGATCCTGCCCATGGTTCCTCACGTTGTGCGCCACAAACGCGAAGAAATGGGCCTTCTCGTGATCCTCCCGGGACCAGTGATCTTGACCACTTCCACTACCATCCTCCGCAGAGTTGGCCGTGTCCTCCTGGATCTCCCGATGATGGCGGTCTTCTCGGTGGCTTCGTTGTCCATGACCATGTCGATCCTGCACGTGGGCCTCGTTCTTCGTATTGAGCTTCAACTCCACCGTGATGTACTTCACGATCTCGTCCAGGCTCATGCGGGCGAAGATGACCTGCATCCTCAGCGGCTCCCCGCGCCTCCACTCCACGTTATTGAGGCGCAGCAACCTTTGCCCCATGGAGTCTCCAAACACCTCCACATACACGGCGTTCTTCAGTCCCAACATCCGGTTGGGTTCGCCCAGGTTCCTCCTGAAGAACTCCATGATACCCGAATGGGTATCCTCCGCCGCCATGATCCGCACCGCCACCCGCTTCTTGGCGCGCTTCTTCTCCTCGTCCTCCACTCGCCTCTTCCAGTTGCTGGGGAGGACGTCCTTCAGCAAGTGGCGGATTTCACTGGCCTCGTTCCAGTCTTCCACCAGCTTGAGGCATCTGCGGTACTTCCGCAGATACCGGTTCCACTCCCGGACCCGCAACTCACCGCGGTCCAGCGGCAGCGGAATGGACCACAGGTCCTCCAGCTTCTGGTTCGGAGCGTCCACCCGCTCCTCATCCTCCAGCCACTGAAGGCAGGCCTGCTTCGTACGGATCAATCCTTCTCGGATCTGATCCCGCAGCTCCTCCTTCAGGTCCTGCGCCAGGCGGTGTGGGAATGTCCGGCATACCCACTTATCCCGCGGCGCTCCCCGCATCTCGCCGACGACCTCCTCGGCGAAGTCCTCCCAGTCCAGGATGAAGTCATCCAGGTTGGACGGGTTCCCGTCGTAATAGGGGATTTTGATTCCCCTGAGGTTGTCAATCCTGATGGCGTCTCCGACGTCTCCAGCCACCACTCCACCGAGACAGATACCACCTGTGGCCGGGGGGTGTGAGTACACTCCCCGTACATCCCTCTCCTCCATGGAGTGCGGTCCAGTTGGGCCTGAACCCACGGGGTTTGGGATGCGGGAAGGACTTGCTCCATCGGCCCTCCATATCCCCGTATTGGGGTCCTTCGCCCACAGGTTTCCGCCTGGATGACCTCGACCATGTCCGTCGGCGCTTCCGATGGTTCGCCCCTGCATGGTATGGTTCTCGATCTTCTCTTCCGCATAAACCACCATGTTCGTCGTGATCGGTACATCCTGGGCGGCATGGGACATCTGCACCGTCAGGCTCCTCGGGTCCGTGGTTACGTGCCCTTCCCGCCTGGACCCAGCCGGTGCCGTGTGTTCCCCGAGCATTGTGGATTCGCTGAACAGGGGAACAAACGGCAGCGCACCCGGGTCAACACGCGGAGGCGCGTATGGTGCCTCTGCAGGACCGCCCATGGGTTTCTCCATGGCGCTCCTGAGGGTCTTAACCCGCTCAACCAGCTCTACCGCGGCCGGCTTTGCCGGGAGCTCCGGACCCGAGGCGAGGGGCTGTCGCTCCTCCAGCCTTTTCAGGCGTCCCGACATGTCCTCCACTAAGTGGAGGAGGCTGTCCACCACTTGCTGCTGCTTCTGCAGGGCCAGCTCCAGATTCTCCCGGTACCGGGCCTGATCCGCTCGCAGCTCCTCCATGTGGTTCTCCGCGGTCGACTGGTCGTCCAGGATCCCCGCGACGTCCTCCTCTAGAGCGCCCTTGGCGTTGTCCAGGCGGTCAAGGTGATGCACGATGGCGTCCATCCCCATCTTCGGGTACTTGCCCATGAGGAAGGACACGTGCTCGCAGTGGCACGCAGCGTGCTTTCTGCCGGATTCAGCGCAACCCGCGGTTCCCGGCACCTCAGACTCATCGCCCATGGGCGTATCGCCTATGGCGTCCGTCTCTGGTCCCGTGTGCCGGGGCACAGGTGCCGTCCGGGCCCTGGCTGGCCTCTCCAAGCCCTCGGCGTCGTGCTGCAGGGCGGGCTCGGGGGCCGTATGCGCCCTGGCGATCGGCGCGGACATCTCCAACTCCGAAGGTGGCTCGTGGGCTGCCCGATAGCCCTCGGAGTGCCCCTCGGATTCCCACAGCCTGACCAGGCTGGGGTCCGTGTCCATAGCCCCGGCGTCCCTTGCCGCGGACTTGGGTGACCCGCGCTTCCGGTAGCACCGGGCCCGTCCTCCACTGCTGCCTGAATGGCAGGCCTCATCAGAATCCTCCGCGGCGGAGCGGAGGTTGCATGCCTTTCGGCAGCGACGCTCACACATGGAGACCAGGTCCTCCATGTCACGTCCTCCTCTTCCCGAGTGTCGTTCTTCTCTTCGGGCCTCAACTTCCGGAGTTCGCCATGCTCTTGAACGTCTCGGTCCTTCTATGGCTCCAATCTCCGGCGTGGTCTCCACCGAGTCCACAATACGCACCCGGGGCGTACTTGGGCAGGGCTCATAAGGGCCCAAGTCCCCGGGTCGGCGGTTGGTAGGGGCAGCAGGTAAGCCTCTGCTACCATAATGAAGGTCCCTACCAGGACCGGCCCCCGCTGTGCCCCTTCCGCCTGTAACCCCTGCCGATTTGCTCCTGATCAACGATTGCATTGCTCAAAATCCAAGGTTCCAAATCCAAAAATATAGAAAATAAAATCCTCCTTCAACCCTGAATGGCAACCAGATCCCACAAATACAGCAATAACCCAATTCACAATCCAAATCAGGCTGCGGGCTTTCGTTCAGCACATCGATTGTCTCACGATGGCGGGCATGTACAAGAATTGCACCAAGGAAGAAAGCCCTGAAATTGGCATATGAACACAAATAAAGCAAAGTTGGGGAAAGATGGAAACTTGCACAATCACAGCCATAGACCCATCATTCCCTGGACTCAAGACCTTCCCTTGACTCACCAACATGATGCCCTGAACCCAGTCCAATAAGATGGCTAAATGCCATGTATCAAAAGTCACTACACAAACCCCAAAAATGTGTTCACTCCCAAGCCTCTAAATCCTAGCCCAATAGGGGAGGTGGCGTGTCATGGCCTAGAGTGGCACTCAGGACCATGCCCTACCCTGACATAACATTGGTTGGACTTGGAGTCGAATGGGCTTAGAGAAATGACCTATGAGTTTGAACTCATAACATGCCAAAAAACTGCCAATTCACACCATATTGGCCATATATCAAATATATGCTCAAAATTGAGGTTACCACTTATCCAAAGGCTCAAAGCATGCATGGAATCGAAGTCTAGTATTCATGGAGGATATAGATGAAAGGTCAATGCCCATGTACATCCCCACTTTACCCTCAAAACCCCTTCGGATATGGGCGCCACGCACTGCCCAAGTCAGCCCATGATCTTGAGACCAATTCTTGTAATCTCTCGTGCGCCAAGCCAAATGGAGTACACGATCCGGCATATGGTGGTGTTCAACTCCAAAGCATATGCCAACAGATGAACAACATACCATGGTTCGACTCTCCATAGGCTTCTTGCTGTTTGCTGACCAGGTAAGTACACAAAACGCAAAAATGAGCAAAAATTGAGGTCAAAAACATGAAAATATGACCAAATACAAAGTTGTCATGATAGTATATCTCTATGCTCACCCATGATATCCGCTCATGGTTCAATACACAAATGATTGGAACCATTTGCGAACAATTCCCCCACTTGGATCCCCAATCGGGCGCATGGAGATACCTTCGCCACTAATATCTACATGCCCCATGAAAATGGGAGTGCACCCATGGATCTCTTTGTCAAACATACCACGAGCAATACATACGCGGTAGACTTGGTCTAGCGCTTTGAATTCCACAATTGGAAAATGGGCAAAGCCCTTGTCACGTATGGCTCCCCATCTCTTCGGCCACACGAAGATATATAAGATGGGCGTGAGCATATCAAACATATACCATGCATACAACACATACCCTCAAAATATGGCTCCCACCATGATATGCCATGTCCCTCCATTGACATAACTTCACGTTAAAAATACGTAGGAACCCAAGGAAAGTTGCTATGCAACCCCAACACTCATGCGGTACATTCGAAAGTCACAATAAAATGTTCGGTTGCACGGTCCAAGAGTTATGTATCACTTTATACCCTCTTGACCATTATCCCTTGCTATATCGGGCATGTGTACACACCAAAGGCGTTTGATGCTTCCTAAATTAAGTTGAGACCAAGGCGTTTGCAACCCAACCTTTCTTATTCTCTTTCCTCACACTCGCGCGTAGATATGGTCCTTCAAAGTGGTCCCACGATTCACTTTTGTTTCCCTTATATCTCCAAGTCAAATGGGTGGCAAGTATAAGGGAAACCTGATTCGGGCATAGGGAAAGGAGTATGACCACTCGAAGAAGTCCAAATCAAGTGCGGCGATGTCGAAGTCGAAAATCCGATTTCGACATCGCGAAAAATTCAGAATAAAATTTCGAGTGCTTATTTAGAAAATTGCGGAAGCAACGAACCCTTTGCTGATGAAATCTGACCCTTCAACGGAGTATCCGCCAAAATATCTGGAAATAACAGTTAACCAATCCGTTAACGCAAAATCGCGAGCCAACTGACAGTCGCCGATACATTGACCATCAGAACGAAAGGCTGAAAAATTACGGAAACATTATGATAATAAAACCCTGTTGATTCCTGATATTCCGATATATAAATCTCCGCTGGCGGTGCCTCGGTACTGAATATGGCCGCTCATAGCCGCAATGGCCAAACCTATCACACTATCACATCGGGTTAGGTCAGGTGGATGGGAGAGTATGATATCAGCCAATGGCGGCTTGCCGGCACATAGATGCACACCCCAAGTGACCCAAAGATGGGCACGGGGGTCCGAACCGGCTTCACTCCTTCCCGCCAGAGGCGGCCGTCATGCAAAACAAACAGGGGGATGTTCCACGAGGCTGCGTTCGTGGCAACCCTTAGTTACTTACTTACTTATTTAGTTGGTCCAACACGATGCCTACTTGCTGCCCCTCATCCAAAGCCTGCTGCAGAAGCAGCAAGGTAAGCGGATCTTCAGTGTCCTCGACCTCAGGCATGGGGATCACCAGATGCCCCTTGCGAAAAACTCTAAGGACGCTACCGCCTCGGCCGACCCCCTTGGGCTCATGCGCTGAAACTTGATGCCCATGGAGACGAAGAACGGCAAAGCCCAGTTCCAGCGCATGACGGAGGATCTTCTCCAAGATCTGGACTGCGGCAGTCTGTTCGTGGACGACATCGTTGTCTCCGGCGGGACGCCAAAGATGACGGATGATGAGCTAATCCACGCTGGTTTTGTTGATCTCTGCAACGTCCTCGACGTCCTCCGCAAGCACCAGCTGACATACAATGGTGCAAAAGCGGTTCTCTTCGCCACGGAGGTGGACTTTGCTGGACAGGTCGTGGGCCACGGGAATCTCAGGCCCGTTCCAGGGAAGCTGGTGCCTCTCGCCCACTGAGAACGATGGAAAAACATTACTGAGATGAGTGGGTTCCTGGGGTTCTGTAACTACTATTACGCATACCTCCACATTTATGCCCAGCGGCCTGCCCCCCTAAACAAGGTGTTGCAGGTCGGCCATGAGGAAGCAACAATTGCAGCAAGAAGGCCTTAGCCTGGACCCCTCTGTCAGAGAAGGCCTTTGACAACATGAAGGCCGCTCTGCTCAAGCCCCCTAGTCTGCACCTCCAAATCCTGACATGGGGTTCATGCTCCGGACTGACGCTTCGGAGTATGCAGTCGGGGCAGTCCTGGCGCAGATAAAGGAGGATGGGAGCCATGTTTCTGTGGCGTTCTGGAGCCAATTACTGGCCCCGAGTCAGAGACGGACTTGGACGCTGCGGGAGAAGGAGGCCTACTCCATCATTTGCGCGCTGCGCAAGTGGGCGGGCCACATCGGACTCCAGGCGGTGACGGTGTGCACTGACCATCATTCACTACAGTCTGGGCACAAGGAGCATTCGGACGCGCTGGCAGGGCCTGCCGCTCGCCGTGTCCAATGGCACGAGACGCTGGCAAAGTTCTACCGGACGGTGGTGTATGTGCCAGGCCGGCTCAACACTGTGGCAGATTGCCTGAGCTGATGCGCATACACCGCCTGCAAGGGCCTGGGCGACCTCTCTTTGCATGGAGACGAATCCGAGACGGCCGAGGCCAAGCGCATCATCGAGCTGGAGGAGCGCTTGGAATGTGGGGACGCTCATTGCTTCATCATCATGGCCCAGCCAGGGGATGGCACCAAGACCAAGCGAGCAGCCGCCCCTGCCAGACGGGAGGCCCTGGTGGCACGCAAGAGGCAAGCGACCACGGAAGGATGGCTCGACGACGCCAAAGCGACCTCCCTGGCGTTGTGTCTCGCCGAGGACTGTGACAAGGACTACGCCAACCCCGACTTTTTGGCTACCCATTGTGAAGCCACTTCCCGACCGGAGTCTGAGCTGGCATGGCCAGCGGGACTCGGTGTTGACGACAGTAAGCTCTTTGTCGTCGACAAGATGCCAATCCCAGAGCCAGGCATGGACCAGGTGGTCCAACAATGGCACGACCGACAGTTCCTTCACCCGGGACTGGAGAACATGCATTTGGACATGAAGCGCCGCTTCGAAGTCCCTCCTGCATTCTGCAACACACTTAATCCAGTATGTGAGTCATGCCCAGTGTGCCAGGTGCTCGAAACGCTTAACAAATCACAGGCCGGCAACGACGATGGGACGCCCGTCCGACACGGTAAAAGGTGTACAACTGTGTCATCCTCTGCGTTCACTGCCACAGTGGGTACCTCGTGGCGGCAGAGGCGGTTGCCCGCCACATGATACGCCCATGGCTCACGGTGGTTGGCACGCCCAGGTCCATCTACAGTGACAATGGGAGACACTTCACCGGTGCGTCGTTCCGCACAATGTGCCGGTTCATTGCTCTACACCATGCCGGGACCGTTGCTTACCACAGCTGGTAAAATGGTCGCGCCAAAGTCGCCAGACGCCAGCTCCTCGAGCAACTGAAGAAGCTGCACCTTGAGCGTCCCGGTTTCAACTGGCTGCCGAGAATTTGGCGTGCTATCGAGGGATACCTCGACCTGCCAACCCCATCTGGATACTCCCCCTACAGATCCTACTCGGGAGGAACCGGATTGAGCAGGGTCTGCTGTGGGCAACCCCGGAGAAGGCACTGGATTGCAAGGAGCTCATGGCCAATGCGGAGGATCTGGCGGCGAAGGTCACTGAGGCGCTCATGAAGGAGCACGAGAAGCGCCGTCACTCTCAGGAGAAAGCGCAAAGCCGTGTGGCTGGAGCGCCCCTGCAAGCTCAGCGAACACTGCCAGGCAACGTCCTACGTCCCCGCCGATTTGCAGAAGCAACTTGGCAAGGACACATATGCCCTCAAGGTTCAGGGGGCACCCGTACCGAGCCCGGCATCATTCCCAGATGAAGCCACGTGTTCCCGACCCCCGAGGCAGGCTGCCAACCTGGAGGTGGAAGAGGATGACCCGTTCAACGAGGAACATGAGTACAACGCGTCGAAGAGCGTGGCGTACCGCCCGGGCCCGGATGTGCCTCGGGGCCACAAGTTCAAGACGCACTGGGAAGGTTTTGGTTGGACCCACGACTCGTGGGAACCGGCGTCTGCGTTTGTGCCGGGCTGCACGCACTGCTTCGTCGACTTTCTCAAGCGCCGTAAGATTGACTTCGAGTTGACGGATGTGTGTGTCCCTAAGAAGGCATGCTGCACTTCCCTTCGTCCCCGTGAGGGACCGAGGAATGGGTACCATGTTTCCTATCTCGGGTTGGTTGAGTTTGTCACCAGCGGGCGGGCTCAGTCGGCGTGGGACTGTGTTCATACCGGGGCGCAGGGCGCTTGGAGTCACCTGCCCCAACCCCCCGATGAGGGCATACATGGTATGCAGGCTGTGTTCAGCCCCTGCCCCGCACCCCCCAACAGCTCCACACCTGAGTAAGTGCGCCCCGCCTAGTGCCCGTGTAGGTCGTAGGTATGTTAGTGTCCCCTTTGGGGACCACACATCCACAACCCGTGAGTGGCCATGGGCTTAACCAGGTTCCGCTCACCATGCGGTATTTCTGATTGCTCGCGTCTTCTGTGCGAGGAACGCTCTGGGAAGGGGGGTGACGCAGACCCAGGCACGCCTCGGCCGCCGAACCATGTATTTTGTAAAGATTTTCGACGGCAATTGATCGATGCATCAGTTGCAAATCAGCCTGCACTGACGGCGATTCTTTTGGATTATTTTATCATAGGCGCCTGTTGTAGCGGTGGCAAATGACGACGTCAACTGTGTCGAGGCTCTACGCAGCCAAATTTATGAAGCTTTTTTTTTAGAACTCAGCATCAGAGCACGCATCGCGTGTTCCACAATTTGTTTCTTGATTTTTTGCAACCAGTTGCCGATTTCCCCCCCCCCCAAAACTCTTGTAACAAGGCATTCACGCGTTCAAGCTCCCAAGCACGGCCCAATGATCCTCATAGGCACTGTTGATGACGGTTTGTCCCCATCAACCTCATAATGGGGCCATTGGATCCCCACTCAATATGCCCAAAGGTTTATACATTTTTGGTGTTTTCCAAAAATTGGGCAATCTCATGTACTTGGCGACCAAGTACATGGAGAGATACGTTGAGTTGGTATAGCTTACCTCTTTGCACGCCTTCATACCCAAAGCATATCCCTTCACATGCCCAAAGCGTACATATAAGCCCTTTGTAACACACTTTACCATGGTTTGTGCTTGCACACCAAAAGGCTGCCTTACAAATGACGTTGAATACTGACCGAAATTCTTCCCTGTGACTTCAAGGACCAAAGGTATATAAGAACACAGGCAAACTTTGGTCTTAGGCCAATAGGTGGCATATAAAAGGCTTCAGTAGGGTTCTAGGCAATATATGGGGTCATTTTATGTGCCCATTTGCGGGTGTACCAGTCCAAGACCAACCCGCTAATGGACCCCACATTTCGTGGAGCCCTTCTTCGGAACCCAAATAAACAATCAAAGGCCTAACCTTCGCCCAAGACCCCATGGAGGGCACGCCCAAAGTGATGCGGTGCGAGTACGGTGTGTTGTTTGCATTTTTCCATTTTTCCACCTCCCCACGTCAGGGGCAGCGCATGTAACCTTCCAACGCACCCCAGGTGGACATTAAGCATGGAATCGGAGGTCATTGGTGCTAAGACATAGTTTGTGAAAGGAGTTACCGGCTATCCAATCCAAGCCAGAGATATTGCACTATATATTTTGCGCATATGAAGTCCATTTGTCAATTTTTTTCACCAAACTTCCTTTCTTTGGCCGGCATGATGTCAAGTGGCGATGTTACATCTCCATGCTGCGCTCAACTGACACCATGACTCACGTATGTGATGGAGATAAATACTCTGGTGCCCGACATATCTTGGACCTGGCCAAAAGCTCCTCTTGGGCTGAGGACATCAAGGTGAGCGTGTGGGCAATTCTGGCCAATCCCAAAATCATGGGCTTACTTGGTGACCCCACCATTCTCAAGTCCAGGAGGGTTTTGGTCAAAGCCCAAAACGTATGTTGGACACATTGGAATTGACTCAAAATCTACGGCATGGCCCGGTCTAAGTCAGGCATGTACCCCATGTGCCCAGACTATGAGCTTTTTCGGCCATTGTCGGCCATTTTTCATTTATTTGGCCCGACGTACACTAAGTTCAGCCCCCCCCTGGACGCCGAACGCATGGACCAATGTACCGAATATTGTATGTTACTTGTGCATATTCGTCCCCATGGCTCACAGGCCATGTGGGCGGACCGAAGCAGCAACTCACAAGGAGCTGGCAAAAGGTACGTGTGGGGAATATTGCCCTTTTGGCCCTTGTGAACTCCATTCAGGCCACCACCATGCTATGGCCCAGGGAGATCATTGGGAACCAATGATGTCTTGGCCCACAATCGACTGCCACTGGGCCTGAGAGCCAATGTGGAGTCCGATCTCCAAGCCATCATGGAGGAAAACCGTTGGAAATACTTTCATTATTAGCTCACTTTTGGGTATGTTAGATCACTCCTTTTGGGGCCCAAATTAGAGCCCCCTATGTGGTCTATTTGCGGCCCCATATCTTCATGTTCATAAGCACCCCGGACCTACTTTTAAGTTGCACACCTCAATATCACGCTCAGATCTGACCTCCTATCCCATGAGTCATAGCTTCGCGCCTGGCTGCCAGATCTACCACTGGGAATCATTCCTATTTTGCCTATTGTTGCCATTTCTGCATGCAGATATGGGTGTCACCACCCCTTCATTCAGCCTGAGGGTCAGAGTGGAAAGAGGTTCAGGGACTCAGGCTGCCTTCCTCCTTCCCAATATCCTAATTCTGACCTCTCCTGCCATGTGTGGTTGGTGACCTACTGCGATTCATTTGTCAGATAGGGCCCCTTTTTATGTTTGTGTTGTTATGTTGACTGCTTCTGCTTCCTTCCCCATCATCGCCTTGTATATTCGCCACTGAGTACCCTCTAAACACCCAAGTGAAGCTCATGGACTGATTGCAGCATGCTGGTGTGACTGTCCAAGAGTATGCAGGACCTTCAGGACAGGGTTGTCATTTTTGACGCAGTGACACAAACCCAGGACGAAGCAAAGCAAAGGGCAACAGTAGGCACCAAGAACGAATGCCTAAATCCAGCCAAGCAACCGGGGACGTTGCCGACAAGAAACTGATCCAGCCAAACCTGCGCCACAATGTATGGATGCTCAGCTGGACCCGTCCATGCTTACTGCAGGTTCTGGATGATTGGAGTATGAATGACTACCGAGAGGAGTACCATTGTGTACTCCAAGCCCTCAGTGAAGGCCTAGAGACACGCCTAATGGAGGGTAATGGTTATGAGAAAGATGACCATTACCTCTACCATGAGGACCGGATTGTTGTGCCTGAGGCACAGCTGGACGGTTGCCTGCAGTGTGCCCATCTCAGTTCAAGCCACACGGGCTGTAATTACCCAGTTGACTTTTCAGAGGGTGTTTCTACTCCCCTGCCTTGAACTACGCTCGCAAATGTAGTCCATAGTGGACTCTTGTGGCTGTCATGCCAGCAAGCAAAGCGACGCTGAGGACCAGGGACTGATCTCCAGTTTACCTATTTCCTACTGTCCTAAGACTCTGTTGTGTGTGGATTTCATCCACATCCCACGTAGCTTTGGTGGCTACTTGGCTGTCTTCTCGTCACCTGTGGTTTGAGTCGCTTCACTCGTGCTGTCCCCTTCAGTAAAAACATCACAGGGCACAGACTGTGAAGATTTTGGTCCAACAATGGTTCAAACCCTATGGGGCACCTAAGAAGGTGCACTCAGACGAGAATGTACGCATCCGGGCTGACACTGGGTGGTACAAGCCAGTGTTATACAGGTAACCACAGGTGTGCCCCACACTCACACTTCTAACCCTCTGTGAAAGAGACCAAATCGTGTGGTGGAGCAGAACCCGAGAGTCCTGATGAATCCCCCCTCCCCTCGCTACAGGACCTGTCTCCCCAAAGACCTACATACACCCGTCTTCCCCGCGGCACATTCACCATCGCCACCAGGTCGACAGCATGGATAGCACCCGCAGACAACAGTGGCGCTCTCATCCGCGCACACGTAGGCCCAGCGGAAACGACCGCTGGAGAAGCTCTGGCTACTAAGCCGCCCACTCTGGTCGGCCTGAAGTGAGAGGCAGAGGCGACAGCCTGGCGTTTAGCCGCCCCTGCCAAACGTCACTCCTAGATAAGCCTGCCCGAAACGACGTGCGGAGGCGTCAGCCTGGCGATTAGCCGCTTCTTATCTCGGGCCTGTCAGCATCATTCCCTGACCCCTCCCCGTCCGCATCTTACCCTTCTCCACAGGATCTCCTACAGATCACTTCGCGCAGCAGCACAACACTAGCAGCAGCTTCGACAAAATGGGGCTACATCATCCACTCCATCCAAGGCGTTCCCACCGACCTTCTCGAGTTCTTCGCCACACTTTAGCGGGTACCAGGACGTTCACCGCTCAACGCGACGTACGCAGCCGCCTACGCCGATTTCCGCCCTTACAGACGATACCGTTAGCAGTCACCGTCCTCACCAGCCGACCCGCAACTTCACCGTGGTCTTTGCCAGCAGCTCTGCCGGCATCGCAGCGCTACGCTCTACCAGCTCCACACAACTTCGATCCGATAGGGCTACAACGTCCACCCGATGCCAGCCGTCCCCACCAACGGCCTAGAGTCCTCCGCCACTTTCCGCGGGCATCAACTTAAAGCCCGCACCCGCGCTCCAATCCAAGGGGTAAACGAAACTCGGTAGAGTAGGAGGTTTCGATAGGATCTCGGTTCGTCACCTTCTCACTATTCATTCACACTTACGCACAACTTCAAGCCACATCTCTCGCCCACTACCCGGTCAGTCGGTCAGTCAGTAGCACTAATAAATATAGTAGAGGAGTATACAGCAATACCACTGGACCCCCATGCACCCCAAAGCATACTGTACCCCCAAGCGCCCTCATTAGCAGCGCCCTAAGGAGGTGAGGGTCAGGAGCACGACCTTCAACCCATGCAAGCAACCACAAAGCAATCCCAACCAAGCGCCTCCTCCAAAAGCAGTGCAAGCAATCAAGTAGAAGGTGTGCAGTATCTGTTTTCCCTATCGTCATGCCGTGGTGCTAGTAGCGGTGATGCTGGTGTTGTTGCTCATGGCGGCGCTTGTGCTACTGCTCGTGCTCGTGCTCGTGCTGGTGCTGCTGAGTGTTGGCTGAGTGTTGGCTGAGTGTTGGCTGAAGTAACATACACACGGCTCCTGTTCATGAGTAACAATTCAGTTCTTTGGGTGTATCCTGGGGGCAAGTGTGCACCTGGGGGGCATTGCGCAATACCAGTGTATCTACCTTTCTCAAAAACTACGGAGATGGTGACTTATAGGCCCTGAGGATACTGGAAGAAGCACAATTATTTGTGATGCCGCGCTAATTTGTTGTGTGTCCTAGATCGCCAGCATGCATAGCACAAACACAGCAAAGCCTTACTTAACGGGGCTGTTGCCTAGTGCAACAAAACGTCGCCAAGCATGTGTCACCTCTGCCCTGTGTCTAGACTTGCATGTGGGGGTAGTTGCTCCATTCTGGGCCGACCCCAAGTTTTTGCCTGTGTATAGGCATGCACGTTGGTGCCCAGCAAGGGTTCAATGGTGAGAGAACAAGCAACCCCCCCCCGCCCCCATACAGGCTTATTTTTCCTCGGACTGCATTGAGCTATCCTCGGGCCGCTACCGGTGTTGATTCTAGTGCTGCTACAAGCATTGGTGCTGTTGTTGTTGGTGCCGTTGCTCAGGGCCGCCCTTAGGGACCGAGATTTTTTTTTTGTTAAGGACAGGCCTTAAGGACAGCCCCTAGAGGCCTTTTTGCCCTGGCCGAACGTGGGCCATGTCTACCCCCCCGGCCCTCATTTGGGCACCCCTGCTGATTTTGCCCCCCGCTCTGAAGCGGTGGGGATCCCCGATACGGCAGGGGTGAGGTAGCCAATTTGCCCACTTGTGGGCCACTTCTGATTTTGCCCCCCGCTTTGAAGCGGTGGGGATCCCCGATACGGCAGGGGTGAGGTACCCAATTTGCCCACTTGTGGGCCACTTCTGATTTTGCCCCCCGCTCTGAAGCGATGGGGCTCCTTGATACGGCAGGGGTGAGGTAGCGAATTTGCCCACTTGTCGGCCACTACTGATTTTGCCCCCCGCTCTGAAGCAGTGGGGCTCCACGATACGGCAGGGGTGAGGTAGCCAATTTGCCCAATTGTGGGCCACTTCTGATTTTGCCCCCCGCTCTGAAGCGGTGGGGATCCCCGATACGGCAGGGGTGAGGTAGCCAATTTGCCCACTTGTGGGCCACTTCTGATTTTGCCCCCCGCTCTGAAGCAGTGGGAATCCCCGATACGGCAGGGGTGAGGTAGCCAATTTGCTCACTTGTGGGCCACTTCTGATTTTGCTCCCCGCTCTGAAGCGGTGGGGCTCCCCGATACGGCAGGGGTGAGGTAGCCAACTTGCCCACTTGTGGGCCACTTCTGATTTTGCCCCCTGCTCTGAAGCGGTGGGGATCCCCGATACGGCAGGGTTGAGGTAGCCAATTTGCCCACTTGTGGGCCACTTCTGATTTTGCCCCCAACTCTGAAGCAGTGGGGCGCCCTGATACGGCAGGGGTGAGGTGGCCAATTTGCCCACTTGTGGTCCACTTCTGATTTTGCCCCCCGCTCTGAAGCGGTGGGGATCCCCGATACGGCAGGGGTGAGGTAGCCAATTTGCCCACTTGTGGGCCACTTCTGATTTTGCCCCCCGCTCTGAAGCGCTGGGGCTCCCCGATACGGCAGGGGTGAGGTAGCCAATTTGCCCACTTGTGGGCCACTTCTGATTTTGCCCCCCGCTCTGAAGCGGTGGGGCTCCCCGATACGGCAGGGGGGGGGGTAGCCAATTTGCCCACTTGTGGTCCACTACTGATTGTGCCCCCCGCCACCATGCCTTACATTCTGCGCTCCCCCAAGGGTTTGCAATGCCTTTTGTGCAATGGGTCCTCAGATGAGACCAGCCATTCGTCCGAATGGGCATTGGGCACCGCTTCCCCATCACGGAAGCGTGGCGAGGCGGAGCAGCACGTTTCTCACGGCAAGCATTTGCAGGCTTTCAATGCGGCAAAGCTCACCCCTTCCCTTCGCCATCTACTTCCCATAGCCGCTATCCACCCATGGCACCGGACCACCATTTCCGGGTCCAAGTGTGCAGTATGCGCCGCCAATTGGCATCCCCCCTTAGAATGGGGTCCCTGGTGCGCAGGCTCCGCCCCAAAAGAGCGGCATGTCATTGATGCCCACACAGCAAGTGCCACGCATTAGCGCTGGTTGCCCCCCGCTGACCGTGTTGCACGCGCAGACAATTCCCCTGCCCAAGAGCCCCCGCGTTGCATCCCAGGGCCCATGCAAAGGGACACAGTGAACTGCTATGCGACGTTGCATGTAGGTAAAGGCCGAGCCTTTTACAGCCGGTTGTGCCACCTAGATGGCATCAAGGCCAAAGATGGCCAGCGCAATTACAGCAGCGGGTCGGCCTACCAACAACTACGTGCCTTGATCGTCGGACAAGGTCGCCGGCAAACAAGGAACCGTGTGTTGAGAGCACGGAAGGTTGCAATTGTGCTGGATGCTGGCGCTCGAAGGGGGGCCAAGAGTGAGCCACTTGCAGTTTTTGTGCGCACTCCAGAGGAGGAAATTTTTGTCAACCTTGCTGACGTGGTGCGACCCCAGGGGAGGGAGGGGGGGGGAGGGAGTGAAACCGCCGATGATGACCCTGATGCGGCGAATGCTCAGCTGTACGATGACATCGTCCGGAAAGTGTTTGACCAGCTGGGCATTGAGTGGAAGGTTATCGAGGAGCGCATCATCGCAGTGGTCTCGGATGGTGCCGACACTATGGGTGCCTATGTGGGGCTGCTGAACAATATAAGGGAGAAAGGGGGGAAGGAACTCATTGGTTGGGTGAAGGATGCGGCACATTGCCTGATGCGAGGGATCAGCACTGCAAAGAGAAAGGTCAAGCTGTGGACGATGCACTGGATGATCAGGTGTCCTTCTTTGCCCGCTTCTACAGGACCAGCTCCAAGCGCATGCGGGGGTTGTGGCAAAAGGGAGGGAAGTTTTGTTTTCCCCGCCGCACTGGTGTGCGTTGGGTGGAAGCGATGTTCCACGAGCTGGACATTGTGCTGGAGAACCTGCCTGCTGCTGTGGAGCAATCGCCCGAGTACATTAGTCATGAGGCTGACCCAGGGCGGAGGGAGAAGGCCCAGGGCTTGTTCGATGCACTTTCGCACCCCCTCTTCAAGTTGACGGCAGCCTTCTTTTGCGATGTTTTTGCTGTGGTTTGTGCAACAAGCAAGAAAGTTCAAGCGACCAAGGGGGCACGGGTCGCTGGCGTCCAGGGTTTGATGAACGTGATGTGCACAGAGCTGTTGCGCACCATGCGCCATGTCATTCCACGGGGGTGGGAGGAATCGTTGGGTGTTGACGTAGGGAGTAGCGTCATCAAGGGTAGCCGGATGATGTTTCTTCGCAGTTTGATTGAGGACGTGCAGACACGATTCAAGCGAGCTGAGTGGGATGGTAGTGCTAACCTGGAGGATTGGGTTGAGGCAACCTCGTGTTCGTGTGATGGATTTTTTAGCTAAGTGACGGCTACGGACTTTGGCCAAACCACGGAGCGCATGTGTGAGACGCTGTGGGTAAGGTGCAATCGGGAGACACCAGAGGATTTGGGGCCCTTTGAGGTGTTTGATGAGTTGCGCAAGTCCCCTTTCCGCCCACGCAAACGGGAGCAAGGGCATTCGAGATTTGTGGGTTGTCCCCAAGAGGGCGACACGTGACGCCGACATTGGCGATGTGTATGGGGTTGAGTTGGAGGGTGAGGACGAAGACAGTGAGGACGAGGATATGGAGCAGGCAGGTGCAGTTGCCAGTAGCTCCTCTTCTGACCTTCGTAACCACTCAGCTGTCCCCTCCACCTCTTCTAACCCTGCCGCGCAGTTGGTGTTTCGGTATGATGTGGATGAGGCGGTGACGAACGCAATGGAGAGGGGGAGGTTGCATGAGTGGAGTAAGGTTGAGATTAAGGCCATTTGTAGGAAGCATCGTTTGAGTGTGGGCGGGGGGAAGAGTGAACTTATGGAGCGTGTCAGAGCGCACTTCCAGAGGTTGTACCAGCAGTAGGGAGTTTTTTTCCAGCTGTGCCACCGGCGATGGAACATTTGGGTGGCCGAACGCTGCATCACTTTATTTAATCAGAAAACGTATTGCTCTTGTTCATGTTGAATTGTGCAGGGTGTGAGGTAGGGTCATGCAACATATGTGGGGCTAGGATCATATGGTTCTGTGCTGAGTCCAATTTGGGGCTAGGGGCTCATGGTTGAGCAATCGGGAACGGCGGGGTGAAGACATGTACTGTCCGCGGGCTCTCTTGAAATTACCCCGTTCTGGACGGGATTGCTTTTTTTTGCGTTAAGGACAGCCCTGTCGTTGCTGTTGGTGCTTTTGTTGCCATTCGTGCTGGTGCTGGCACTGGCGCTTGTGGTGCTCCTGGTAGTGCAACCGCTAGTGGAAACTGCTCTGCTTTCTTTTTTTGGGGCCGCGGCAAGGGCAGACAGGGCTAGCTGACAAGTCCTCACAAAGTAGGCTATTTAGAATGCCGCCCACAGGGAACCTTGAGACCAAACATGTGCTTTTGGTGGTGCTTTTGCAGCTCTGCTTGCACCCCTGTGTACTCACTTCTTTCTGACCACACGTGTAGGTATAGAGTCACTTCTAAAGGGTCCAAGGTCTTTTTTTTGTAAAATATGCAAAATCTTATTTTTTTTAGCTTTTATCATATTTTTAGCATAAAAAAAGATTTTTCACTGAAAAAAGATTCCGCACTAAAAAAAAAAAGATTTTTGCATGATCATCATGTATGTCTCAAAAAGTTGCACGGGGGGTTTACAAGGACTGCTACTGCACCAAGGCAAGCCATCAGAGGCAATGCCACACAAAACAGCCCCGGTGCACCGGCCGAGTCCCCCGTCAAAAGAGGGACGGTACGGGAAACCGGACGCGTCAGTGACCGGGTCCACAAACGCCAAACCACCGAAGTGCACTCAGCCCAAGACCGAAGCCGGGGAGACCCGCCAGGGACAACCCCATCGCGGGGCCCGAAGCGGGTAGGACGCGGAGCGAGACCAGCGCCCTTGCCTCGGCAGGGGCCAGCGGCAGGCACAATGAGCCCGGTTCTCGGCGGGCCCCCACGTGCCCCGGGCAGCCACCCAGTAAAGCTGGGAGCGACAGCCCACGGGGTGGGGGAAGGCCGACCTGAGCACCGAGAAGCACCAGACCAGACGAGGTGCGGCGCACCAACGCGGGGGCACAAGGCACGCCAGAGAGGCACGCCGCCGGCCACAACCACTGCACGAGGACAGGTGCCAAGCCACAACGGCCACCGGGTGCCGCAAACCCGGGAAGCGCGCACAACACACGACCAACCGCGGCACGGGACAAGGTGCCAAGGACAGCCGGGCCCCCACCCCCGCACACCGCACCCACAGCCAGTGGGTCGCGGGCCCCGGCCGCACGCCCCAAAGGACGGGTGGTCGGGGCCGGGAGAGCGCCCGACCCCGGACGCCACACACCCAGGCAAGACGCACCCCCCCCGGGCACCCTCGGGCCGCCCCCGCAGCGCGAAAAGCCAGCTCGCAAGAGCGCGCGCTGTGGGGTTGGTGACGGGTCCCCACGCCCGCACCCTCGCACCCACAGCCAGTTGGTAGTGGGCCCCGGCCGCACGCCCCAAAGGACGGGCGCTGGGGGATGAGAGAGCGCCCGATCCCAGACGCCCCACACACAGGCAAGAGGCGCCCGCCCAGGCGCCCTCGTGCCGCCCCCACAGCGCACAAAGCCAGCTCGCAAGAGCGCGCGCTGTGGGGTTGGTGACGGGTCCCAACGCCAACATCCCCCGCACCCACAGCCAGTGGGTACTTGACCCCGGCCGCACGCCCCAAGAGACGGGCGGTCGGGGTTTGGAGAGCGCCCGATGCCGGACGCCCCACACCCAGGCAGGAGGCGCCCCCCCCCAGGAACCCTCGTGCCGCCCCCACAGCGCGCAAATCCAGCGCGCAAGAGCGCGCGCTGTGGCTCTGGTGACGGGTCCCGACGCCCACACCCCCCGCACCCACGGCCAGTTGGTAGTGGGCCCCGGCCACACGCTTCAAAGGACGGGCGGTCGGGGGTGGGAGAGCGCCCGACCCCGGACGCCCCACACCCAGGCAAGAGGCGCCCCCCCCCCGGGCGCCCTCGTGCCACCCCCACAAGGCGCAAAGCCAGCTCGCAAGGGCGCGCGCTGTGGGGTTGGTGACGGATCCCCACGCCCGCTCCCCCTGCACCCGCGGCCACTGGGTAGTGGGCCCCGGCTGCACGCCCCAAAGGACGGGCGGTCGGGGGTGGGAGAGCGCCCGACCCTGGACGCCCCACACCCAGGCAAGAGGGGCCCCCCCCCCGGGCGCCCTTGTGCCGCCCCCACAGCGCGCAAAGCCAGCTCGCAAGAGCGCGCGCTGTGGGGTTGGTGACGAGTCCCCACGCCCGCACCCCCCGCACCCACAGCCAGTGGGTAGTGGGCCCCGGCCGCACGCCCCAAAGGACGGGCGGTCGGGGGTGCGAGAGCGCCCGACCCCGGACGCTCCACACAGAGGCAAGAGGCGCCCCCCCCCCCCGGGCGCCCTCGTGCCGCGCCAACAATGCGCAAAGCCAGCTCGCAATAGCGCAAGCTTTGGGGTTGGTAACGGGTCCCCACGCCTACACCCCCCGCACCCACAGCCAGTGGGTACTGGGCCCCGGCCGCATGCCACAAAGGACGGGCGGCTTGGGGTGAAAGAGCGCCCGACCCCAGACGCCTCACACCCAGGCAAGAGGCGCCCCCCCCTGGCGCCCTAGTGCCGCCCCCACAGCGCGCAATGCCAGCTCGCAAGAGCGCGCGCTGTGGGGTTGGTGACCGGTCCCCATGCCCACAACCCCCGGACCCACAGCCAGTGGGTAGTGGGCCGCACGCCCCAAAGGACGGGCGGTCAGGGGTGGGAGAGCGCCCCACCCCAGACGCCCCACACCCAGGCAAGAGGCGCCCCCCCCCAGGCGCCTTCGGGCCGCCCCCGCAGCGCGCAAAGCCAGCTCGCAAGAGCGCGCGCTGTGGGGTTGGTGACGGGTCCTGACGCCCGCACCCCCCCCCACCCACAGCCAGTGGGTCGCGGGCCCCGGCCGCACGCCCTAAAGGACGGGCGGTCGGGGTTGGGAGAGCGCCCGACCCCGGACGCCCCAGACACAGGCAAGAGGTGCCCCCCCGGGGCGCCCTCGTGCCACCCCCACAAGGCGCAAAGCCAGCTCACAAGAGCGCGCGCTGTGGGGTTGGTAACAGGTCCCCACGCCCACACCCCCCGCACCCACAGCCAGTGGGTAGTGCGCCCCGGCCGCACGCCCCAAAGGACGGGCGGTCGGGGTTGGGAGAGCGCCCGACCCCGGACGCCCCACACCCAGGCAAGAGGCGCCCCCCCCTGGCGCCCTCGTGCCGCCCCCACAGCGCGCAAAGCCAGCTCGCAAGAGCGCGCGCTGTGGGGTTGGTGACCGGTCCCCATGCCCACAACCCCCGGACCCACAGCCAGTGGGTAGTGGGCCACACGCCCCAAAGGACGGGCGGTCGGGGGTGGGAGAGCGCCGCACCCCGGACGCCCCACACCCAGGCAAGAGGCGCCCCCCCCCAGGCGCCTTCGGGCCGCCCCCGCAGCGCGCAAAGCCAGCTCGCAAGAGCGCGCGCTGTGGGGTTGGTGACGGGTCCTGACGCCCGCGGCCCCCACCACCCACAGCCAGTGGGTCGCGGGCCCCGGCCAAACGCCCTAAAGGACGGGCGGTCGGGGTTGGGAGAGCGCCCGACCCCGGACGCCCCAGACACAGGCAAGAGGCGCCCCCCCCGGGCGCCCTCGTGCCACCCCCACAAGGCGCAAAGCCAGCTCACAAGAGCGCGCGCTGTGGGGTTGGTAACAGGTCCCCACGCCCACACCCCCCGCACCCACAGCCAGTGGGTAGTGCGCCACGGCCGCACGCCCCAAAGGACGGGCGGTCGGGGTTGGGAGAGCGCCCGACCCCGGACGCCCCACACCCAGGCAAGAGGCGCCCCCCCCCCGGGCGCCCTCGTGCCGCCACCACAGCGCGCAAATCCAGCGCGCAAGAGCGCGCGCCATGGGGTTGGTGACGGGTCCCCACAGCCGCACCCCCTGCACCCACAGCCAGTGGGTAGCGGGCCCCGGCCGCACGCCCCAAAGGACGGACCGTCGGGCGTGGGAGAGCGTCCGACCCCGGCCGCCCCACACCCAGGCGAGGGGCCCCCGCCCCGGGCGCCCTCATGCCGGCCTCACAGCGCGCAAAGCCAGCACACAAAAGGAGGCCTGCCCGCAAGGGGGGCGCGCGACCCCAAGCAAGGCAAGGCGACGAAGGGACCGGGCCACCCCCCAACGAGCTAAATAGGCGGAGCACGGGACCGCGGCAGGAAACGCGGAGGGGCATGAACCACCTGGAACGGCCCTACCGGCGCCCTGCACCGGGACCACGCGTAGTGCGCGCGCCACACCGACCCGGAGGGGGGGGGAGGCGCGAACGCCGCGGAAGCACGAGCGCACCCACACCCAACGGACACGCGGCGCGGACCCGGAGGGCAACCAGACCGAGCCCGCGGAACGCACAGACCGAATGGAATGGCGTACCGGCGGGCGAAGGGAAGGGACACCCCGGCAGGACAACCCGCAACATGCACCGCGAGGGACGCGAGAGCAGGGAGGAGCCCAAGGGGAGACGCAAGAACCGGCACTGGCCCCAACCCCCCAGGCCAGGCGCGAGCGCCGCGCACAGACGACCAGGGCACTGCACCCGCCAAAGCAGTAGTAGCACACAGTGCTACGCACCAGCCCCACGGCTAGGCAGCCTCCACGCCAGCCCATGGGGGTCCCACTGGCGACAAGCCAGTAGCACGGGCCCGGCGGCGCCGGCAGCCCGGGCGACCACCAATCAGGGGGGCGGCGTAGTGGGTAAGCGCCTGCAACCACGGTTGCTGAGTGACGCACTGACCGGGGAGTGGCGAAAGGGGGAAGCCGGGGAGGAACAGGGCTCCGAGCCCCGTGAACCCGGGGGACTCCGCCACCAGGCAGGAGGTGTGTCATGAAGGGCCCCCCACTAGGTCCCGGTTGGGAGGATATCACCTGGCCCGACCAGGTGGCCCCCCGGGGCCTAAGAATGTCTAGTACCCGAAACGTCAAACCTCAAACCTCAAACCTCAGAGGCAATGCCTGTATTTTGCGCAGTAGGTCATTCAGCCACCTTGGCCAGAGCCGATGTTCATAGTTTCATACAGTAGGGCAGCCTAGGTCTTGGGACTGACTCAATATGTACCCAGTGGCCCTCTTTCCTTGTTGCCTGGTGCATGCGGTGAGGAGGTACCATTTGCAGCGCTGTCATGAAAGCGGAAGGTCTTGAATGCATTACGTGGAACTTGTGTTTCACAACAGGGGTGTCCCTTCGGAGCTGGGGGACCTATGCAGGGAGTTCATTGGAGAGGATCAGAGGTAGTGTCTGAACGTTGTAAAGTAGGGTACTTAGCCACCTTGGCCAGAGGCCATGTGCACAAATTCATCTGCTCAGGGAACAGGGGTCTTCTTTCGCTGGGGACCTATGCAGAGAGTTCATTTGAACGGATGATAGGTAATGCCTGAATTTTGTAAAGTAGGGTACTGAGTCATGTTGGCCAGCCCAGGTGCACAATTTCACGTTTTAGGGGAACCAATGTCTCATGATTGAGGAAAGGACTACATGATGGCAGCTAGAACCCCCTGCCTCCCTCTCCTTGCTGCCTTTCACACCCATACCTGAGTGTTTGATGCACTGACTGCCCCCCTGTCACTCCAGTGCTTACAACCCATGCCTGACAAGTGTGTTTGTGGGGCAGATGCAACCGGCCAGTGGCCCAACTGGGTGACGCTCTCCAACGGGCTGCTGTTCCAATGTCCCCACGGTGCCCAACTATTTGCACAACATGTTTCCACATGATCCTGAAAGGTGCCCTACCTGCTCCAGAACCGACGCCGAGTGTGCCTGCTCAAGACCAAACGGCGAGTCCTCCCACCATCCCCCCCAGCTCCGCCACTGGTCATGCCCCTTCTGGTTCACGAGACAATGGTGCCACTCCCGGTTCACCAAATAACGTTCCACCGAGGCCACGGTTGTAGACCCAGATGGAGAGTTTGCACCTTTGCACAGACAAGTCTTCGCGACCCGCAAGCCCAGTGAGTGCTGAATTTAGCCCACAATTTCATGCTCATGTTTTGCTCTTTCCAAATGTCTTCACATGGTGGTCAACATGTGCAGACCAGGATGCACACAGGGAGGGATGCAGGTTCTGTATTTGTTTGGGGCTCAAGGTGGTCATGACCAACATTCCACTGCAATATAGCTCTTCACCACAAGAAAGGCGTCTTGTGCATCATTGGTGCAGTGGCAGGTTCCAACGCGATCAAGTGGTTTAGATCATCTTCACCTGATGTACTGTGTAACAAAACAGCAAGTTCTGAAAGTGCTCAGCCAACTGCAATATGGCAGCAGGGGGTATTCTTTGCTATTCTTTGCTGTTGTGTGTTCTTTCTCAGGGTTTGCTGAGGGATGTGGATGATTTATCTGGTGGGGTGCCCCTAGGAGCTGCATTTCTGCCCCTCCTCTCCAGCCCCGGCTCGCGTTCTTTTGGTTTCAGCAAAATCTTATTTTCGATGGCCATATGAAAAATAAGATACTGATTTTTTGACGTTTTTAAGCATGTGAATGACTCTCCCGGCCCGTGACTTTTTGGTTTTGTTGGAATCTCATTTTTTCAGTGCAGAATCTTTTTGTTTTTAGATGCAATTTTTTTGGATGTTTTTGCGCATTTTTCAGATATTTTTGCTCGCTTTTTTTAGCTGATTTGACTTAGATTTTAGCACTTCTATTGCAATTTAGCGCATCTAAAGCGAGATTTGGCGCCTTAAAACAAGATAACCCCTGTCAAAATTCAAATTGAGGACAACGTAGGATTGCAAAAGCAAAGTCAAGAATCAAGAGTCTTTAGTGACCTGTCATGGGCGCCTTTTGCTGCAGTAGAGACCTAAACACAAGAAGTCTGGAGCGGTTCCTTTACATCAAAATGCTATGATATTCTTTCGGGTTCGTTCACCTATCATCAAGCAAAGCACGACCCCCTTCCCCAGGGAACTCCCCAGTTCAAATGGGGCTACTCGGCAACACACAAACAATACAATCGTGATGTCAAATGACCAGTTGGCGCAAAGATCAGAAAATTGTCCCCCGTAGTGGTGCAGATGCCGGGAGGCATAAAAACTGCCATACCAGTTGGCCTCCCGCTAGCTGCAGCCATTGTACGACGATCTGTATAATGTCTCTCTCTGACACACACAGTAAGAACGACGTCAGAACTAAGAACTAACCAGCCATGTGCACACACACACATACACACACACACACACACAGTAACGTTGTGGCTCCATCTTGGTTTTTATAGCTTCCTCCACATGCGGAACTTGAGGCGTCGTTGGATTGGTGGGTCAGGTTGGAAAGCCGCTTTCCGCCAGAATCCCACCCTTCCATGCCCCTCCCCCAAGATCTATCTCATGCAACAAGGGGAAAGTTTCGCCACAGTAGAATGCAGGACTGAAACAATGCCATGTACCACAATAAAGACCGCCCCCCTGAAAAAATCACCAAAGGCGAGATGCAAATCTGTCCCTGCCCCTATTTTCTCCCCCAACTTGTAGCATACATGGCACATGCACAATGCCTGCTCTTAGCTGTTGCACTGCAGGTCCATCGTGCCTTAATACAGCTGATAAGAGGTGGTTTTAGTCTCAACCCCCAGAATGACGTGCAGTTGTCATACAGACATAAACATCGCATGTTTTGGGGGGGGGGGTCCGAAAAAAATAAGGGTAGCGGCCAAAAACGTTAGGGGACAGCCACAAATGCCAGAGCCCAGTGAAAGAGGCCAAGTGGACCATATTTGTTTTCATCTTGGTGCAGGAGTAGCAAGAAAAAAGAGGAAGTGGCTGCCCAGCAATACGATGATTAGGGCCATAAAATTTGGGGGGCAACTAGAAGCACGAAGTATTGCGAAGATTTAAATTTTGACGCAAATTCTGAAATCATAGCCTAAACTCCGATGATTTGGGTGCGACCACAAGAAAACCCAGAAGATAAAGGATTTGTTGTTTTCAACCGCAAAAAAGTAAACAAACGTTGGGAACATTGATCAATGGTGATGAAAATGGTTGTGCAATGGACCCTACACAAGGCAGTCGGTAGAAGCAGTGTGTGGACACATGAACATGCGATGCAATGCATGACAGAGCACATTGCTAAATTTTTTTGCAATGAAAATTTGCGGTGGGTCAAATGGCAACACCAATACAAATGTCATAATGAATACTCTTACTGCGTTTAGATTTCATCAATAGTCTCTTTGTCATGGGTACGGTCGAGGGATACACATGCGTGCAAGTGGTATAGTGCTACATCTAGGTCGCAAGGGCTTCACGTAGGAAATGATAATTTCTTACCAAAAATTGCTTTTTCAATCCATCATACCCGCTGGTACGGTGAAGATGGTTGTACAAAATGTCAAGTTGACCAGAATAAATCGCCTAAGAAGTACATTTTTGTTGCTAGTGCGCGCAGAAGGAAACATTTTGGGGAAATATTACCTGCTTTTTGGGAAGGCAAAAGTGTATAGCTTGCAGAGTGTTCGTATGTGGCCGACGTGATGTGGTATATGCGGTTGGCACATGGTTGTTATCTGTTGGGGGAGAAGTGTGTTTTGCGGTTGCAGGTTCGGTTGTTTGCCAATTCGTGTGGTCTAGCTGTTCCGGTGCAGGTCAAGCCTGGGTCTAGTAGGGGTAGTTGCGAATATGTCCATCGGTACGTTATGCGCAGATTAGTAGCTTGCCGAGAATGTAGAGGCAACAAGATGGGTAGGCCCCAAAGACGAAGGCCACCAAGGCAAAGGCTTGAGGGGAATGGTGGGGCGCACATATTACATTGGCGTAGGGGAGGAAGATTAAACACCGGGGCTGGCACTACTTGTTCTCATAGCAGGATCCATTGTAAGCATCAAGATCTCGCGCGAAGGGCTACAAAGCAGTCCTCTAAATACTTTCCATGTGTAGAATGGTAGGCCGTGCACTTCAAAAAGAGACCTTCCGACCTTTTGGGCCGTTTTTCGAAGATGTGATGCGGAGGCATTGAGGAAGGTTTTGTGTGACACAATGTTTAGAATTACCGGCCTTGGATGTTGGTTGCAGTCTCTGAAGTGCTGCAACGTTTAGATGGAAATCATAACGACAAAAAAAGGGAGTAGTGAATTTTTTTTCCCGAAACAAATGGAGGCATTTCAAGTTATTACGTTATTGTGTTGTTTCTGCATTTTGAACTTTCCCTGTACATTCAAGAAAAAATGGAAACTGTGCCAATATCTCTGTTCAGCGGTATGAGAAAAGAACAACAAACATCAGTGTACACATTGCTGCACACAACAACAAAATCGAGCATTTTGAGCAGAAAATACCCCAACATTCAGCGCTCATGATTGAAAAAGTAGATAATTTGTCCTAAGTACTGCACATTCTTTTTTCCCGACAGTGTGCTATATCGTGGCAACTCAACCCCAACCCCAAGTGTTCCTTTTTTTTGTTCGGCCAAAAAGCTAACTAATTCAGCCAAACTAGTTATATGATGATGCTGAGCTCCTCGTTGAAATATTCCACCACTTCTTGCCCCCAAGCCTGAGTGCTATTCACCACTTAGATGGCCGTTATGGTTATCGGAATGAGCTGTAAAACTCGTGATTGGTTGCTGTGTATTTTTCAGACACTCCTTGAACAACGAAAATATAATTTCTGTAGCTTTGGCAGTCCACAAAAGGTTTTATGCGGCGGCCCAAATGCCTTAAACTAGGAAAGCCCGGTGTACTAGTGCAGGGCACATTGGTGTATTTTCCGGCAGCCGTTTTTATTTCAAAATTTTCCTGGGCTTCAAATCGGACGATGTCCGAGAATTTTGTAGCTTGTTCCTCAGTATCTCAAGATTTTCACCTTCTAGATGAGATACATCACATGATGTAAACTCGGTAAGCACACCAACATCTCACAACTAATGTACACAAAAAGGCATTACTGTTCCTACGCATCGTACCCCAGTAGTCTTGTCGGAGCTTGCTTGACTAATGTTAGGCGTACAGCTATAGGTGCAAAGTATGCAAAGGAACAGAGAAGAGGAAAAGACAAATATATTCCCCTACTCAAAATTATAACCATAATTGGTCTACAACAGGTCTTTTGGGCGCGCGAAGTTGAGTGTCCTACAGAGTATCGGAAAATGATTCAAAACGGCGCATGATGATTCATCAAGTTGCAAACCGGCCAACTATTGAAGTCCATCAGCGGATCAGAGGACATGACAATTGTCGGGGCCTCATGCTAGTTGTCCGCGCAGCTCTCGGTGCTGCTGTAATTTCATTGTTAATATACCACTTGACAAACTACTATCCTAGTAAGTGACCCTAGGGACAATCTGAGATGTATCTTTGACTCTTTCACCACCCAACATGGGAAATTGGAATCCGCCACCCCAATGCGTCTTGCCCGGCAAGCTCACCACAGATATGAGTCAGCTAGTCAATATCATTTTTCTAAACTTTCTTCGCTTGGTTGTCTCCTATCTATCTACACTTCTAGGTTGGTGTATTGATTATGCTGCATCTCTAGGATTTCTGCTACGCAAAATCGAAAGAAACCTCCCAAAGTTATTTGATACAGAGTTGGCACTCATGAGCGGATGCAAAAAGCAAGTCGGTGGCATCCGCTGAGCTTATGTAGCTTGGGATCTTTTTCTTGGGAGCCTTCCGCACGCAGTGAATAAAATATCCGCATTGGCTGGCGAGGTAATATGCGGAGAAGGTAGGGAATTCAGCGCGGGACTTGCAGTCCAATCAATGCACCATCTTGGAGTAATCCAATATTACCTACTTTCTCCCTTACTGGGACGACAACTGACAAAATGTCGAAAGTATGCACATGCGCACAAACTTAGCTCTCCCAAAACCACCACACAAAGTGTAGGACCAAAGGGAACATAGCGGCTGCAGGTTGGTCTTCCCCCTTCATATTGCCCCTAACCTTCAAGACGGTCCGCATTGTTACCGGGGGGTGAAAAGAGGGGAGATGCACTTCTGAGCCAGATTTGGACAAATTGATGCAATGTCCCAAAACGTTGTTCATACAAATTTAACATCTGCGGACCCAATATTGATCTGGAGTTGAGGCAATGGCACCCAACCGCCTGTGTTTGGAGGACGAATGTTTCCCAGATGGCTACCTGGGCTGGCGCATGGTTGCATTGTATGCAGTTCCATTCTCAAATAACATAGTAGGAGTGAAAAACTGGTAAAGTGCCAATGATGAAACTTATGTACGAAGGGTTCCTTGGGAACCCCTCCATAGGGAAAAATTGCCAATAGTAGTTAGGTTGGTCACCCTTGTCCGGAGCAGAGGCAGAAATGTACACGATGCACAAGGTCAATATAGGCTCGCTATATTTGAGGCATGTTTTGGTAGTTTTGCGTCCAAATAGTCCATGCTGAAAATTCACAACGCAATGCGCATGGTGAGTTGGAGTCTAAACCAGGATTACAATAACAACTTTTTGCTTGCCGTCTACTGTTTGCATGGTTTTGATGTATTTCATATACCATCCCTTAGTGAGCACACGAAAGGTGACGAGGCTTTGGACAAGGGGGGGAATGGGCCTTAAAGAAATGAGAAATTTATCCCTCACTGTGCCATTTTTCTGCGATTTTCTTGTCTTTCCCAAAAATTCACATACTTTTCTTCCGTTTTCTTAAATGGTAATTTGTCACCTTTTTGCACTCTTCTCCGGCTGCACCAACTGCGCAATCCCTTCGTCTTCAAGTCTCCACAGTTTCTGCCCCCCCCCCTGGTTCCCTCATTTTTTCATTTCCCCCGTTTTTTCCTATTCTTTTCAGCTGGGCTGCTAATCTGGCTGTGGCTAACACAGAAGCGTGCATCTGTTTTAAACTCATCAGTTCTACACGCCGATCATTGGACTTCCAGAACCTGGTCGGAACAAAAAGTCCCCAAGTATCTTGACACTGATAGGGTCCTGGGTACCGCTTGGTGTATGCAATTCCAGTACGTCCCACCGACCATACAAAGACTTAGGTAGGTAGGTGCAATAGCGCCAAGTAAATTAGGGATGACACGCGTGCATATAGGACAGTCACATGTGCAATCTTTGATCGCTTTGAATTTACGTGATTTCCAATCTGAATTTCTAAGAAGAAGCAAAATATAGAGCACCAACAAGGATGTGGAGATTGATATTAACAATCTGAATTTTGTGCACGAAGTTCTGTGAACGCCAATTGCTAAGCTGGTTTGTCGTGTTAACATGTTTGCACAACGGGTTGAAGCGAACAACCTAATTGCTCCTTCCCTTCTTCTCCCCTCTCCTGTCCCATGACAAAGGTTAAGAGGTCGAATCGAAGGTTAAGAGGTGGAATTTGGGTAACCACAAGACAACTTGATATGGTTATATAAGGTTGTGGAAACATTGTCGAAAGGATGTCTTTACTTTGTATTTTGAGGTACTTTCAGCTTTAAAAGGGTTTACACTCGTTCTGCGTGCCCTTCATCAAGCTTGTATATTCCTCTTCTCGGTGCTTGCTCGCACATTTGAATTAGGGCTCGTAGTAGGGTCGTAAAACTCGTTTCGAAAGCACCCGAAGAGCCGCGAGCGAGAATGGCGTCTCACGAGGATAACATGCTTTCGGAGACCATAGTGGGCACTTTAGGACATCAAGAACCTCTCCAAGACAACCCGCCATCAACCGAACTCTTGACCGGCTCTAAGCGGGAGGGCCTGGGGTATATTCGGCAGGGCCATGTCAAAGAGGCCCCATCGCTCCTTTTGGGTGATGCCGAATCGTCGACCTCTTCAAGCCAGACGCCAAAAGCCCTCGGGGACCTCGCACTTGAACCCCATGGGCAACAAAGTCCCTCTTTTCGGGTCTGCCTCTCCGGTGGATCCGCCCAGGCCCCAAAACTTAGGGTCTTGGAAGACGCCGCGTCCGCACGTCACAAGCGGTCACACATCGAGATGAGCATAGACGTTACGTCGACTTACTTACCCACCAAGGTGAGTAAGATGGACACCACTATTAAGAAGATCGGGAAACGTGTCATTCAACATGAACAAGAAACGCAGCGACGCCTTGATCCGCAACATGGGATGTAGGAAATGGAGGACTTATCAAATCGTGTTCATGAGGTCGAGGATGAATTGCAGATCATGCGGGAGAATGAGGAGAAGTTCAAAATATGGGTTAAGTATTTGGTTAATGATAAATTGAAGGAATTATCTAACATTTTGATCATGCAATCTTCCCCTGTCTTCACGCCCTCTTCTCCCTTGAATTTGAGATTCCAAGCTTTGGTAGAACAAATTGACAAGTGCAAAACAAACACCATCGAGATTCAAAAGGTGCTCACAACCAAAAATTCCGAAATAGAGGAAACGCAAAGGAAGTTGAAGCTTGAAATCCACAAAAACCACGAGTCATTCCAATCAAGGATCCAAGACCTCAACACTACGGTTACCCGCCTCTCCTCCTCCCATTCCTCGTTGCTTCCACCTCCCCATCTCCAGGCTCAAATGCGAGATATGGAGGAGCGGATCAAACGACAAGCCCAAGAGACCATGCACACCCAACAACCAAACATGGAACAAAACATACAACACCAAATTGAAACTCAGCATGGTCAAAATCAAAAAATACAATACCAAATTGCTGAGCTGAATGCCTCTATTTCTCAAATGCAAGGTGAAATAACTGCTGTGCAACTCAAGGGCGATTGTTTTTCTTCTGGTCTCATGGGTGCTCCTCCCTCGGTTGGTGCTGATTCTACTCCCCAGCCTCCCCCGGCGGAGGTTACCACCCAATTTAACGCCAAAGTGGACACCGTCCACAAACAAACACAAGAGCTACACACCAACCATCAAAAGGTCAATGCCTCCCTCTCCTCCTTGCTTGCGTGTGTCTCGGAGTGGGAGGCCTGGGCAACCGAGACCAACGTAGAATTCCAAACGTTCGTTGCCCGGGCCGACGAAACCGAGGAATGGGTAAAAGGTGTGGAAACCCACCAACACCATAGGTGTGCCAGTAAGGCCATCCAAAACACCCATACAAAACAAATTGAAGAAATGACTAAAAGTATGGGTAGTGAGCATGAGCGCATGAGTGCATCAGAGGGTAGTATAGCCACTGACCATGAGTCCCTTGCAAAAGTCATCTTAGATTTATATGACGCAAAGGACTCTATTGGTAAGTTTCGCATGCGGACCACTTTAGTTGAGTCCCGCGTAGGAGATGCGGGCGAACATCTTGAGAACGTGGCAAGACATGTAGTAGACGTTCCCGCCCTACAAAACAATGGTGAGATGAAGGCTCAACATTTAGTCCAACAGGCCACACAGACCTCCGAACATAGACTCAATGCTTCGCTCGAGGCACACTGGGTTTCCACCAGGGAAGCTCTTCACAGATTGGAGATGCAATCAGCTTCTGCTTCCAAGACACAAAGCATTTCGATCAGAGAACGAATTGCAAAGTGGGAGCAGAAACTGAATGAGGCAGTGGTAAGTGACAAGCAATCACGCCAGAAAACTCTCAACCGAATGCAGGAAATGGAGAAGGGGGTTGGACGAGACCGCTCAGCGGTATCGTTCAGAGTTTGTCAAAGGTGGTGGGGCATGTTTCGAGTAGAAGCCTGTGTGGAGAAGGCTCGAAAAGGCGTTACGCAGGTTGGGGAAATGCTTCAGCGGGGGGAGGTTGATGGCGAAACGCGCATTCGTTTTACAGCATACCCCCCCGGCTCCAGGCCGCCTGGTGACACGCACGGTGGTGTTAGTGTTACAAGGGAAACCGAAGAGCACCCATGCCCCCGTGAAAGTGCGGCAACATGTGCTCCACCCTCGCATGCGCAACCCCCCCTGGACAGAAGTGAGCGCGCCTGCTAGTACGCCGTACATTCCGAGTGATCAGCTGCCTCCCAACCCGCGTCTTACCCACCACCTCCTCCTCCTCCATCCTTCCACGTGCCATGGGAGGGTACACCGTATCCGTATATGCTGAGTGTTGGTAAAGGCAAGGGTAAAGGCAAAGGCAAGGGTATCCCCCCGACCCCCGCCAATTGGTGGAATACGCAGCCGCCTAAGGCAGCACAAAAATTTGTAAACGGCCCAGAGGGGCCTAGGTATTGGGATTTGCCGAGACGAAACTCATGGGGAGTTGGTGCATCACCTACTTTCTATGCCGAGGAGGTACACATGTATGATGTGCGGGGTACATCGCATGATGGGACGATGAAGCCAACGTACACATCATGGGGTGGTGAGGAGGAGTATGAGTGGAGTCCGGAATGGGGTGCTGACGATAATGGCGCCAACGCCTGGCAACAGGTGTGGTGGTGTTATGATGAGGACGGGTGGTTTGAGCCTAGACGGCTTTGTAGGCTTGTACAAAGCCCGCATGAAATAATTTTGGGCCACAGCACTTGCAACAGCACCATTCACCCGAGTGCCATTTTGGCACCAGTTGCGCATCCAGTCAACCACGCCTTGCGGGGGTGAGGCGCTCGTCCGGGATTAGGCAATTCTGGAAGTCCCTGAATCCTTCGCCCGTCTTATGGTTCTTATGGTCATCACTAGCCATGTATTTCAAAAGGCCGAGAAAATCCAGCCGAAGCTCATTTTTTGTGTCAATCCACTTTTCTTTCTCGTCTTCTGGCTGTGAGGAAATGAGAGCATTCATTTGAACTTTTGGGGTGTAGGTCTTTTCCCATGGAAACAAACCAATTGAACAACCCTTTCTCAAAGACCCGCCAAGACGAGCCTTTCAGGTATTTGGGGACGTTGTCCGTGGCTTGCATCCTTCGTTGTGTGTCCCTATCGAGGGAATTATGCCCATCTTTACAGAGCCCAAATTTGGCCTCTTGGCTTCCTCCAGCATGAGCACGAGCCTCTTCCATGATTCGTCGAATCACATCATCTTCTGGACGGACTTCCACAGATGCCCAACCACATGTCAAACCGGTGGGTCGGATATCAGGGAGGTTTTCAGGAGGGTGCAAGCCCGTCTAGGCTCAAACCACCCGTCCTCATCGTAACACCACCACACCTGTTGCCAGGCGTTGGCGCCATTATTGTCAGCACCCCATTCGAGACTCCACTCATACTCCTCCTCACCACCCCATGATGTGTACGTTGGCTTCATCATCCCATCATGCGATGTACCCCGCACATCATACATGTGTACCTCCTCGGCATAGAAAGTAGGTGATGCACCAACTCCCCATGAGTTTCGTCTCGGGAAATCCCGATACCTAGGCCCCTCTGGGCCGTTTAAAAATTTTCGTGCTGCCTTAGGCGGCTCCATACTCCACCAATTGGCGGGGGTCGGGGGGATTCCCTTGCCTTTGCCTTTACCCTTGCCTTTACCAACACTCGGCATATACCGATACAGTGTACCCTCCCATGGCACGTGGGAGGATGGAGGAGGAGGAGGTGGTGGGGAAGACGCGGGTTGGGAGGGGGATGATCTCTCAGAATGTACGGCGTACTAGCAGGCGCGCTCACTTCTGTCCAGGGGGGGTTGCGCATGGCAGAGTGGAGCACATGTTGCCGCACTTTCACGGGGGCATGGGGGCTCTTCGGTTTCCCTTGTAAGACTAACACCACCATGCGTGTCACCAGGCGGCCTGGAGCCGGGGGGTATGGTGTGAAACGAATGCGCGTTTCGCCATCAGCCTCTGCCCGCTGAAGCATTTCCCCAACCTGCGTAACGCCTTTTCGAGCCTTCTCCACACAGGCTTCTACTCGAAACATGCCCCACCACCTTTGACAAACTCCCCACTACCGCTGAGCGGTGTCGTCCAACCCCCTTCTCCATTTCCTGCATTCGGTTGAGAGTTTCCTGGCGTGATTGCTTGTGACTTACCACTGCCTCATTCAGTTTCTGCTCCCACATTGCAATTTCTTCTCTGATGGAAATGCTCTGTGTCTCGGAAGCAGAAGCTGATTGCATCTCCAATCTGTGAAGAGCTTCCCTGGTGGAAACCCAGTGTGCCTCGAGCGAAGCATTGAGTCTATGTTCGGAGGTCTGTGTTGCCTGTTGGACTAAACGTTGAGCTTTCATCTCACCATTGTTTTGTAGGGCGGGAACGTCTACTACATGTCTTGCCACGTTCTGAAGATGTTCGCCCGCATCTCCTACGCAGGACTCAACTAAAGTGGTCCGCATGCTCAACTCACCCATAGAGTCCTTTGCGTCATCCAAATGTAAGATGACTTTTGCAAGGGACTCATGGTCAGTGGCTATACTACCCTCTAATGCACTCATGCGCTCATGCTCACTACCCATAGTTTTAGTCGTTTCTTCAATTTGTTTTGAATGGGTGTCCTGGATGGCCTTACTGGCACACCTATGGTGTTGGTGGGTTTCCACACCTTTTACCCATTCCTCGGTTTCGTCGGCCCGGGCAACGAACGTTTGGAATTCTACGTTGGTCTCGGTTGCCCAGGCCTCCCACTCCGAGACACACGCAAGTAAGGAGGAGAGGGAGGCATTGACCTTTTGATGGTTGTTGCGTAGCTCTTGTGTTTGTTTGTGGACGGTGTCCACTTTGGCGTTAAATTGGAGGGTAACTTCCACCGGGGGAGGCTGGGGAGTACAATCAGCACCAACCGAGGGAGGAGCACCCATGAGACCAGAAGAAAAATAATCGCCCTTGAGTTGCACAGCAGTTATTTCACCTTGCATTTGAGAAATAGAGGCATTCAGCTCAGCAATTTGGTATTGTATTTTTGGATTTTGACCATGCTGAGCTTCAATTTGGTGTTGTATGTTTTGTTCCATGTTTGTTCGTTGGGTGTGTATGGTCTCTTGGGCTTGTCGTTTGATCCGCTCCTCCATATCTCGCATTTGAGCCTGGAGATGGGGAGGTGGAAGCAACGAGGAATGGGAGGAGGAGAGGCGGGTAACCGTAGTGTTGAGGTCTTGGATCCCTGATTGGAATGACTCGTGGTTTTTGTGGATTTCAAGCTTCAACTTCCTTTGCGTTTCCTCTATTTCGGAATTTTTGGTTGTGAGCACCTTTTGAACCTCGATGGTGTTTGTTTTGCACTTGTCAATTTGTTCCACCAAAGCTTGGAATCTCAACCCCAAGAGAGAAGAGGGCATGAAGACAGGGGAAGATTGCACGATCAGAATGTTAGATAATTCCTTCAATTTATCATTAACCAAATACTTAACCCATATTTTGAACTTCTCCTCATTCTCCCGCATGATCTACAATTCATCCTCGACCTCATGAACACGATTTGATAAGTCCTCCATTTCCTACATCCCATGTTGCAGATCAAGGCGTCGTTGCGTTTCTTGTTCATGTTGAATGACACGTTTCCCGATCTTCTCAATAGTGGTGTCCATCTTAGTCACCTTGGTGAGTAGGTAAGTAGACGTAACGTCTATGCTCATCTCGGTGTGTGACCGCTTGTGACGTGCGGATGCGGCGTCTTCCAAGACCCTAAGTTTTGGGGCCTGGGCGGATCCACCGGAGAGGCAGACCCGAAAAGAGGGACTTTGTTGCCCATGGGGTTCGAGTGCGAGGTCCCCGAGGGCTTTTGGCGTCTGGCTTGAACAGGTCCACGATTCGGCATCACCCAAAAGGAGCGATGCAGCCTCTTTGACATGGCCCTGCCGAATATACCCCAGGCCCTCCCACTTAGAGCCGGTCAAGAATTCGGTTGATGGCGGGTTGTCTTGGAGAGGTTCTTGTTGTCCTAAAGTGTCCACTATGGTCTCCGAAAGCATGTTATCCTCGTGAGACGCCATTCTCTCTCGCGGCTCTTCGGGTGCTTTCGAAACGAGTTTTACGACCCTACTACGAGCCCTAATTCAAATGTGCGAGCAAGCACCGAGAAGAGGAATATACAAACTTGATGAAGGGCACGCAGAACGAGTGTAAACCCTTTTAAAGCTGAAAGTACCTCAAAATACAAAGTAAAGACATCCTTTCGACAATGTTTGCACAACCTTATATAACCATATCAAGTTGTCTCGTGGTTACCCAAATTCCACCTCTTAACCTTCCATTTGACCTCTTAACCTTTGTCATGGGACAGGAGAAGGGAGAAGAAGAGAAGGAGCAATTAGGTTCTTCGCTTCAACCCGTTGTGCAAACATGTTAACACGACAAACCAGCTTAGCGATTGGCGTTCAGAGAATTTCATGCACAAAATTCAGATTGTTAATATCGATCTCGACATCCTTGTTGGTGCTCCATATTTTGCTTCTTCTTAGAAATTCAGATTGGAAATCACTTAAATTCAAAGCGATCAAAGATCGCACATGTGACTGTCCTATATGCACGCGTGTCATCCCTAATTTACTTGGCGCTATTGCACCTACCTACCTAAGTCTTTGTATGGTCGGTGGGATGTACTGGAATTGCATACGCCAAGCGGTACCCAGGACCCTATCAGTGTCAAGATACTTGGGGACTTTTTGTTCCGACCAGGTTCTGGAAGTCCAATGATCGGCGTGTAGAACTGATGAGTTTAAAACAGATGCACGCTTCTGTGTCAGCCACAGCCAGATTAGCAGCCCAGCTGAAAAGAATAGGAAAAAACGGGGGAAATGAAAAAATAAGGGTACAAGGGGGGGGGGGGGGGCGGAAAATGTGGAGTTGAAGACGAAGGGATTGCGCAGTTGGTGCAGGTGGAGAAGAGTGCAAAAAGGTGAGAAATTACCAATTAAGAAAACGGAGGAAAAGTAATGTGAATTTTCGGGAAAGACAAGAAAATGGCAGAAAAATGGCAAAGTGAGGGATAAATTTCTCATTTCTTCAAGGCCCATCCCCCCCCTCTGTCGAAAGCATCGTCAGCTTTCGTGTGCTCACTAAGGGATGGTATATGAAACACATCAAAACCATGCAAACAGTAGACGGCAAGCAAAAAGTTGTTATGGTAATCCTGGTTTAGCCTCCAACTCACCATGCGCATTGCGTTGTGAATTTTTAGCATTGACTATTTGGACGCAAAACTACCAAAACATGCCTCAAATATAGCCAGGTTATATTGACCTTGTGCATCGTGTGCATTTCTGCCTCGGCTCCGGTCAAGGGTGACCAACCTAACTACTATTGGCAATTTTTCCCTATGGAGGGGTTCCCAAGGAACCCTTCCTACATAAGTTTCATCATTGGCACTTTACCAGTTTTTTGCTCCTACTACATTATTTGAGAATGGAACTGCATACAATGCAACCATGCGCCAGCCCAGGTAGCCATCTGGGAAACATTGGTTCTCCGAACACAGGCGGTTGGGTGCCATTGCCTCAACTCCAGATCAATATTGGGTCCGCAGAGGTTAAATTTGTATGAACAACTTTTTGGGACATTGCATCATTTTGTCCAAATCTGGCTCAGAAGTGCATCTCCCCTCTTTTCACCCCCCAGTAACAATGCGGACCGTCTTGAAGGTTAGGGGCAATATGAAGGGGGAAGACCAACCTGCAGCCGCTATGTGCCCTTTGGTCCTACAGTTTGTGTGGTGGTTTTGGGACAGCTAAGTTTGTGCGCATGTGCATACTTTCGACATTTTGTCAGTTGTCGTCCCACTAAGGGAAAAAGTAGGTAAATGAATTGGATTACTCTAAGATGGTGCATTGATTGGGCCGCAAGTCCCGCGCTGAATTCCCTACCTTCCCCGCATATCACCTCGCCAGCCAATGCGAATATGTTATCCACTGCGTGCGGACGGCTCCCAAGAAAGTGATCCCCAGCTACATAAGCTCAGCGGATGCCACCGACTTGCTTTCTGCATCTGCTCATGAGTGCCAACTCTGTATCAAATAACTTTGGGAGGTTTCTTTCGACTTTGCGTAGCAGAAATCCTAGAGATGCACCATAACCAATATACCAACCTAGAAGTGTAGATAGATAGGAGACCACCAAGCCGGGAAAGTTTGGAAAAATGATATTGACCAGCTGACTCAAATCTGTGGTGAGCTTGCCGGGCAAGACGGATTGGGGTGGCGGATTCCAATTTCCCATGTTGGGTGGTGAAGGACTCAAAGATGCATCTCAGATTGTCCCTAGGGTCACTTACTAGGATAGTAGTTTGTCAAGTGGTATATTAACAATGAAATTACAGCAGCACCGAGAGCTGCGCGGACAACTAGCATGAGGCCCCGACAATTGTCATGTCCTCTGATCCGCTGATGGACTTCAATAGTTGGCCGGTTTGCAACTTGATGAATCATCATGCGCCGTTTTGAATCATTTTCCGATACTCTGTAGGACGATCAACCTCGCGCGCCCAAAAGACCTGTTGTAGACCAATTATGGTTATAATTTGGAGTAGTGGAGTATGTTTGTCTTTTCCTCTTCTCTGTTCCTTTGCATACTTTGCACCTATAGCTGTACGCCTAACAATTAGTCAAGCAAGCTCCGACAAGACTACTGGGGTACGATGCGTAGGTACAGTAATGCCTTTTTGTGTACATTAGTTGTGAGATGTTGGTGTGCTTGCCGAGTTTACATCATGTGATGTATCTCATCTAGAAGGTGAAAATCTTGAGATACGGAGGAACAAGCTACAAAATTCTCGGACATCGTCCGATTTGGAGCCCAAGAAAATTTTCGAAAAAAAAAAGGCTGCCGGAAAATACACCAATGTGCCCTGCACTAGTACACCGGGCTTTCCTAGTTTAAGGCAATCACGAGTTTTACAGCTCATTCCGATAAGCATAACGGCCATCTAAGTGATGAATAGCACTCAAGCTTGGGGGCAAAAAGTGGTGCAATATTTCAACGAGGAGCTCGCCATCATGATATAACTGGTTTGACTGAATTGGTTAGCTTTTTGGCCAAACAAAAAAAAGGAACACTTGGGGTTGGGGTTGAGTTGCCACGATATAGCACACTGTCCGGAAAAAAGAATGTGCAGTACTTAGGACAAATTATCTACTTTTTCAATCATGAGCGCTGAATGTTACGGTATTTTCTGCTCAAAGCCCTTGGTTTTGTTGTTGTGTGTAGCGATGTGTATACTGATGTTTGTTGTGCTTTTCTCATACCATTGAACAGAGATGTTGGCACAGTTTCCATTTGTCTTGAATGTATTGGGAAAGTTCAAAATGCAGAAACAACACAATACCGTAATACCTTGAAATGCCTCCATTTGTTTCGAGAAAAAAAATTCACTACTCCCTTTTTTTGTCGTTATGATTTCCATCTAAAAGTTGCAGCACTTCAGAAACTGCAACCAACATCCAAGGCCGGTAATTCTAAACATTGTGTCACACAAAAATTTCTTCAATGCCTCCGCATTGCATCTTCCAAAAACCGCCCAAAAGGTCAGAAGGTCTCTTTCTGAAGTGCACGGCCTACCATTCTACACATGGAAAGTATTTAGAGGATTGCTTTGTAGCCCTTCGCGCGAGATCTTGATGCTTACAATGGATCCTGCTATAAGAACAAGTAGTGCCAGCCTCCTTGTTTAATCTTCCTCCCCTACGCCAATGTAATATGTGCGCCCCACCATTCCCCTCAAGCCTTTGCCTTGGTGGCCTTCGTCTTTGGGGCCTACCAATCTTGTTGCCTCTACATTCTCGGCAAGCTACTAATCTGCGCATAACGTACCGATGGACATATTCGCAACTACCCCTACTAGGCCCACGCTTGACTTGCACCGGAACAGCTAGACCACACGACTTGGCAACCACCGAACCTGCAACCGTAAAACACACTTCTCCCCCAACAGATAACAACCATGTGCCAACCGCATATACCACATCACGTCGGCCACATACGAAAACTTTGCAAGCTGTGCACTTTTGTCTTCCCAAAAAGCAGGTAATATTTTCCCAAAATTTTTCCTTCTGCGCGCACTAGCAACAAAAATGTACTTCTTAGGCGATTTATTCTGGTCAAGTTGACATTTTATACAACCATCTTCACCGTACCAGCGGGTATGATGGATTGAAAAAGCAATTTTTGGAAAGAAATTATCATTTCCTACGTCAAGCCCTTGCGACCTAGATGTAGCACTATACCACTTGCACACATGTGTATCCCTCGACCGTACCCATGACAAAAAAACTATTGATGAAATCTAAATGCAGTAAGAGTGTTCATTATGACATCCGTATTGGTGTTGCCATTTGACCCATCGCAAATTTTCATTGCAAAAAATTTTAGCAATGTGCTCTGTCATGCGTTGCATCGCATGCTGCTTCCACCGACTGCCTTGGGTAGGGTCCATTGCACAACGATTGTCATCACCATGTCCGCAACGTTTGTTCACTTTTTTGCGGTTGAAAAAAACAAATCCGTTATCTTCTGGGTTTTCTTCTGGTCGCACCAAAATCATCGGAATTCGGGCTATGATTTCAGAATTTGCGTCAAACTTTAAATCTTCGCAAAACTTCGTGCTTCTAGTTGCCCCCTAAATTTTATGGCCCTCCTCATCGTATTGCTAGGCAGCCACTTCCTCTTTTTTCTTGCTACTCCTGCACCAAGATGAAAACAAATATGGTCAACTTGGCCTCTTTCACTGCCCTCTGGCATTTGTGGCTGTCCCCTAACGTTTTTGGCCGCTACCCTTATTTTTTTTCGGACCCCCCCCCCAAAACATGCGATGTTTATGTCTGTATGACAACTGCACGTCATTCTGGGGGTTGAGACTAAAACCACCTCTTATCAGCTGTATTAAGGCACGATGGACCTGCAGTGCAACAGCTAAGAGCAGGCATTGTGCATGTGCCATGTATGCTACAAGTTGGGGGAGAAAATAGGGGCAGGGACAGATTTGCATCTCGCCTCTACCCTTATTTTTTTTCGGACCCCCCCCCCCCCCCAAAACATGCGATGTTTATGTCTGTATGACAACTACACGTCATTCTGGGGGTTGTGACAAAAACCACCTCTTATCAGGGGTATTAAGGCACGATGGACCTGCAGTGCAACAACTAAGAGCAGGCATTGTGCATGTGCCATGTATGCTACCAGTTGGGGGAGAAAATAGGGGCAGAGACAGATTTGCATCTCGCCTTTGGTGATATTTTCAGGGGGGGCGTCTTTATTGTGGTACATGGCATTGTTTCAGGCCTGCATTCTACTGTGGCAAAAGTTTCCCCTTATTGCATGAGATAGATCTTGGGGGAGGGGCATGGAAGGGTGGGATTTCGGAGGGAAGCGGCTTTCCAACCTGACCCACCAATCCAACCACGCCTCAAGTTCCGCACGTGGAGGAAGCTATAAACACCAAGATGAAGCCAAAAAATTAGTGTGTCTGTGTGTGTGTGTGTGTGTGTGTGTGCACATGGCTGGTTAGTTCTTAGTTCTGACGTCGTTCTTACTGTGTGTGTCAGAGAGAGACATTATACAGATCGTCGTACAATGGCTGCAGCTAGCGGGAGGCCAACTGGTATGGCAGTTTTTATGCCTCCCGGCATCTGCACCACTACGGGGGACAATTTTCTGATCTTTGTGCCAACTGGTCATTTGACATCACGATTGTATTGTTTGTGTGTTGCCGAGTAGCCCCATTTGAACTGGGGAGTTCCCTGGGGAAGGGGGTCGTGCTGTGCTTGATGATAGGTGAACGAACCAGAAAGAATATCATAGCATTTTGATGTAGAGGAACCGCTCCAGATTTCTTGTGTTTAGGTCTCTACTGCAGCAAAAGGCGCCCATGACAGGTCACTAAAGACTCTTGATTCTTGACTTTGCTTTTGCACTCCTACGTTGTCCTCAATTTGAATTTTGACAGGGGTTATCTTGTTTTAAGCTGCGAAATCTCGCTTTAGATGCGCTAAAATGCAATAGAAGTGCTAAAATCTAAGTCAAATCAGCTAAAAAAAAGCGAGCAAAAACATCTGAAAAATGAGCAAAAACATCCAAAAAAAAATTGCATCTAAAAAAAAAAGATTCTGCACTGAAAAAATAGGATTCCAACAAAACCAAAAAATCACGGGGGGGAAAAGTCATTCACATGCTTAAAAACGTCAAAAAATCAGTATCTTATTTTTTAGATGGCCATCTAAAATAAGATTTTGCTGAAACCAAAAGAACGCGGGCCGGGGGTGGAGAGGAGGGGCAGAAATGCAGCTCCTAGGGGCACCCCACCAGATAAATCATCCACATCCCTCAGCAAACCCTGAAAAAGAACACACAACAGCAAAGAATAGCAAAGAATACCCCCTGCTGCCATATTGCAGTTGGCTGAGCACTTTCAGAACTTGCTGTTGTGTTACACAGTACATCAGGTGAAGATGATCTAAACCACTTGATGGCGTCGGAACCTGCCACTGCACCAATGATGCACAAGACGCCTTTCTTGTGGTGAAGAGCTATATTGCTGTGGAATTTTGGTCATGACCACCTTGAGCCCCAAACAAATACAGAACCTGCATCCCTCCCTGTGTGCATCCTGGTCTGCACATGTTGACCACCATGTGAAGACATTTGGAAAGAGCAAAACATGAGCATGAAATTGTGGGCTAAATTGGGCACTCACTGGGCTTGCGGGTCGCGAAGACTTGTCTGTGCAAAGGTGCAAACTCTCCATCTGGGTCTTCAACCGTGGCCTCGGTGGAACGTTATTTGGTGAACCGGGAGTGGAACCATTGTCTCGCGAACCAGAAGGGGCATGACCAGTGGCAGAGCTGGGGGGGATGGTGGGAGGACTCGCCGTTTGGTCTTGAGCAGGCACACTCGGCGTCGGTTCTGGAGCAGGTAGGGCACTTTTCAGGATCATGTGGAAACATGTTGTGCAAATAGTTGGGCACCGTGGGGACATTGCAACAGCAGCACGTTGGAGAGCGTCACCCAGTTGGGCCACTGGCCGGTTGCATCTGCCCCACAAACACACTTGTCAGGCATGGGTTGTAAACACTGGAGTGAAAGGGGGGCAGTCAGTGCATCAAATAGTCAGGCATGGGTGTGAAAGGCAACAAGGAGAGGGAGGCAGGGGGGTCTAGCTGCCATCATGTAGTCCCTTCCTCAATCCTGAGACATTGGTTCCCCTAAAACGTGAAATTGTGCACCTGGGCTGGCCAACATGACTCAGTACCCTACTTTACAAAATTCAGGCATTACCTATCATCCGTTCAAATGAACTCTCTGCATAGGTCCCCAGCGAAGGAAGACCCCTGTTCCCTGAGCAGATGAATTTGTGCACATGGCCTCTGGCCAAGGTGGCTAAGTACCCTACTTTACAACATTCAGACACTACCTCTGATCCTCTCCAATGAACTCCCTGCATAGGTCCCCCAGCTCCGAAGGGACACCCCTGTTGTGAAACACAAGTTCCACGTAATGCACCCAAGACCTTCCGCTTTCATGACAGCCCTGCAAATGGTACCTCCTCACTGCATGCACCAGGCAACAAGGAAAGAGGGCCACTGGGTACATATTGGGTCAGTCCCAAGACCCAGGCTGCCCTACTGTATGAAACTGTGAACATGGGCTCTGGCCAAGGTGGCTGAATAACCTACTGTGCAAAATACAGGCATTGCCTCTGATGGGTTGGCTTGGTGCAGTAGCACTCCTTGTAAACCCCCCGTGCAACTTTTTGAGACATACATGATGATCATGTAAAACTCTTTTTTTTTTTAGTGCGGAATCTTTTTTCAGTGAAAAATCTTTTTTTTATGCTAAAAATAAGATAAAAGCTAAAAAAAATAAGATTTTGCATATTTTACAAAAAAAAGAGCTTGGACCCTTTAGAAGTGACTGTATACCTACAAGTGTGGTCAGAAAGAAGTGGGTACACAGGGGTGCAAGCAGAGCTGCAACAGCACCACCAAAAGCACATGTTTGGTGTCAAGGTTCCCTGTGGGCGGCATTCTAAATAGCCTACTTTGTGAGGACTTGTCAGCTAGCCCTGTCTGCCTTTGCCGTGGCCCCAAAAAAAGAAAGCAGAGCAGTTTCCACTAGCGGCTGCAGTTGCGCTACCAGGAGCACCACAAGCGCCAGCGCCAGCACCAGCACGAATGGCAACAAAAGCACCAACAGCAACGGCAGGGCTGTCCTTAACGCAAAAAAGAAAAAAAAAATCCCGTCCAGAACGGGGTAATTTCAAAAGAGCCCGCGGACAGTACATGTCTTCACCCCGGTGTTCCCAATTGTTCAACCATGAGTCCCTAGCCCCAAATTGGTCTCAGCACACAACCATATGATCCTAGCCCCACATGTGTTGCATGACCCTACCTCACACCCTGCACAATTCAACATGAACAAGAGCAATACGTTTTCTGATTAAATAAAGTGATGCAGCGTTCGACCACCCGAATGTTCCATCGCCGGTGGCACGGCTGGAAAAAAACTCCCTACTGCTGGTACAACCTCTGGAAGTGCACCCTGACACGCTCCATAAGCTCACCCTTCCCCCCGCCCACACTCAAACCATGCTTCCTACAAATGGCCTTAAACTCAACCTTAGTCCACTCATGCAACCTCCCCCTCTCCATTGCGTTCAACACCGCCTCATCCACATCATACCGAAACACCAACTGCGCGGCAGGGTTAGAAGAGGTGGAGGGGACAGCTGAGTGGTTACGAAGGTCAGAAGAGGAGCTACTGGCAACTGCACCTGCCTGCTCCATATCCTCGTCCTCACTGTCTTCGTCCTCACCCTCCAACTCAACCCCATACACATCGCCAATGTCGGCGTCACGTGTCGCCCTCTTGGGGACAACCCACAAATCTCGAATGTCCAACGGAACCTCTGCCTCACCATCCTCTTCCAAAGAAACTGCCAAATCCTTGAAAGCCGCAAACCCAAGCAAACCACCATCTTCCACCTCAACCGCATGCCCTTGCTTCCGTTTGCGCGGGCGGAAAGGGGTCTTGCGCAACTCATCAAAAACCTCAAAGGGCCCCCAATCCTCTGGTGCCTCCCCATTGCACCTTACCCACAGCGTCTCACACATGCGCTCCGTGGTTTGGCCAAAGTCCGTAGCCGTCACGTAGCTAGAAACTCTCTCACACGAACACGAGCTTGCCTCAACCCAATCCTCCAGGTTAGCACTACCATCCCACTCAGCTCGCTTGAATCGTGTCTGCACGTCCTCAATCAAACTGCGAAGAAACTTCATCCGGCTACCCTTGATGACGCTACTCCCTACGTCAACACCCAACGATTCCTCCCACCCCCGTGGAATGACATGACGCATGGTGTGCAACAGCTGTGTGCACATCACGTTCATCAAACCCTGGACGGCGGCGACCCGTGCCCCCTTGGTCGCTTGAACTTTCTTGCTTGTGGCACAAACCACAGCAAAAACATCGCAAAAAAAGGCTGCCGTCAACTTGAAGAGGGGGTGCGAAAGTGCATCGAACAAGCCCTGGGCCTTCTCCCTCCGCCCCAGGTCAGCCTCATGACTAATGTACTCGGGCAAGTGTTCCACAACAGCAGGCAAATTCTCTAGCACAATATCCAGCTCGTGGAACATCGCTTCCACCCAACGCACACCAGTGCGGCGGGAAAAACAAAACTTCCCTCCCTTGCGCCACAACCCCCGCATGCGCTTGGAGCTGGTCCTGTAGAAGCAGGCCAAGAAGGACACCAGATCATCCAGTGCATCGTACCACAGCTTGACCTTTCCCTTTGCAGTGCTGATCGCTCGCATCAGGCAATGTCACCCAACCAATGAGTTCCTTCCCCCCTTTCTCCCTTATATTGTTCAGCAGCCCCACATAGGCACCCATAGTGCCGGCACCATCCGAGACCACTGCGATGATGCGCTCCTCGATCACCTTCCACTCAATGCCCAGCTGGTCAAACACCTTCCAGACGGTGTCATCGTACAGCTTAGCATTCGCCGCATCAGGGTCATCATCGGCGGTTTCATTCCCTTCCCCCCCCTCCCTCCCCTGGGGTCGCACCATGTCAGCAAGGCCGACAAAAATTTCCTCCTCTGGAGTGCGCACAAAAACTGCAAGTGGCTCACTCTTGGCCCCCCTTCGAGCGCCAGCATCCAGCACAATTGCAACCTTCCGTGCTCTCAACACACGGTTCCTTGTTTGCCGGCGACCTTGTCCGACGATCAAGGCACGTAGTCGTTGGTAGGCCGACCCGCTGCTGTAGTTGCGCTGGCCATCTTTGGCCTTGATGCCATCTAGGTGGCACAACCGGCTGCAAAAGGCTCGGCCTTTGCCTGCATGCAACGTCGCATAGCAGTCCACCGTGGCCCTTTGCATGGGCCCTGGGATGCAACGCGGGGGGTCTTGGGCAGGGGAATTGTCTGCGCGTGCAACACGGTCAGCGGGGGGCAACCAGCGCTGATGCGTGGCACTTGCCGCGTGGGCATCAATGACATGCCGCTCTTTTGGGGCGGAGCCTACGCACCAGGGACCCCATTCTAAGGGGGGGTGCCAATTGGCGGCGCATATTGCACACTTGGACCCGGAAATGGTGGTCCGGTGCCATGGGTGGATAGCGGCTATGGGAAGTAGATGGCGAAGGGAAGGGGTGAGTTTTGCCGCATTGAAAACCTGCAAATGCTTGCCGTGGGAAACGTGCTGCTCCGCCTCGCCACGCTTCCGTGATGGGGAAGCGGTGCCCAATGCCCATTTGGACGAATTGATGGTCTCATCGGAGGACCCATTGCACAAAAGGCATTGCAAACCCTTGGGGGAGCGCACAATGTAAGGCATGGTGGCGGGGGGCAAAATCAGAAGTGGCCCACAAGTGGGCAAATTGGCTACCTCACCCCTGCCGTATCGGGGATCCCCACCGCTTCAGAGCGGGGGGCAAAATCAGAAGTGGCCCACAAGTGGGCAAATTGGCTACCTCACCCCTGCCGTATCAGGGATCCCCACCGCTTCAGAGCGGGGGGCAAAATCAGAAGTGGCCCACAAGTGGGCAAATTGGCTACCTCACCCCTGCCGTATCAGGGAGCCCCACCGCTTCAGAGCGGGGGGCAAAATCAGAAGTGGCCAACAAGTGGGCAAGTTGGCTACCTCACCCCTGCCGTATCGGGGAGCCCCACCGCTTCAGAGCGGGGGGCAAAATCAGAAGTGGCCCACAAGTGGGCAAATTGGCTACCTCACCCCTGCCGTATCGGGGAGCCCCACCGCTTCAGAGCGGGGGGCAAAATCAGAAGTGGCCCACAAGTGGGCAAGTTGGCTACCTCACCCCTGCCGTATCGGGGATCCCCACCGCTTCACAGCGGTGGGCAAAATCAGAAGGGGTGCCCAAAAGAGGGCCGGGGGGGTAGACATGGCCCACGTTCGGCCAGGGCAAAAAGGCCTCTAGGGGCTGTCCTTAAGGGCTGTCCTTAACAAAAACAAAAAAATCTCGGTCCTTAAGGACAGCCCTGAGCAACGGCACCAACAACAACAGCACCAATGCTTGTAGCAACACTAGAATCAACACCGGTAGCGGCCCGAGGATAGCTCGATGCAGTCCAAGGAAAAATAAGGCTGTATGGGGGCGGGGGGGGGGGGGGGTTGCTTGTTCTCTCACCATTGAACCCTTGCTGGGCACCAACGTGCATGCCTATACACAGGCAAAAACTTGGGGTCGGCCCAGAATGGAGCAACTACCCCCACATGCAAGTCTAGACACAGGGCAGAGGTGACACATGCTTGGCGACGTTTTGTTGCACCAGGCAACAGCCACGTTAAGTAAGGCTTTGCTGTGTTTGTGCTATGCATGCTGGCGATCTAGGACAGACAACAAATTAGCGTGGCTTCACAAATAATTGTGCTGCTTCCAGTATCCTCAGGGCCTATAAGTCACCCTCTCCGTAGTTTTTGAGAAAGGTAGATACACTGGTATTGCGCAATGCCCCCCAGGTGCACACTTGCCCTCAGGAAACACCCAAAGAACTGAATTGTTACTCATGAACAGGAGCCGTGTGTATGTTACTTCAGCCAACACTCAGCCAACACTCAGCCAACACTCAGCAGCACCAGCACGAGCACGAGCACGAGCACTAGCACAAGCGCCGGCATGAGCAACAACACCAGCATCACCACTACTAGCACCACGGCATGAAGATAGGGAAAACGGATACTGCACACCTTCTACTTGATTGCTTGCACTGTTTTTGGAGGAGGCGCTTGGTTTGGATTGCTTTGTGGCTGCTTGCATGGGTTGAAGGTCGTGCTCCTGACCCTCACCTCCTTAGGGTGCTCCTAATGAGGGCGCTTGGGGGTACAGTATGCTTTGGGGTGCATGGGGGTCCAGTGGTATTGCTGTATACTCCTCTACTATATTCATTAGTGCTACTGCTTTTGTTACGGGTGCCTCTGTCATTGGGGCCGTGCTTGGTGTTGCTAGGGCTGGTGCTTTTGTTGCTCTTGCCGCTAGTGGTGCTGGTGCTGGTGCTGGTGCTGGTGCTGATCTTGATGCTGCTGGTGCCGGTGCTCATGCTGGCGCTGGTGCTGGTGTTGCTGCTGGTGCTGCTGGTGCTAGTGCTGGTACTAGTGCTGGTGCTGGTGCTGGTATTGCTGGTCATGGTGCTTTTGTTGCTGATGCTCACGGTGCTGGTCCTGGTGCTGCTGGTGCTTATGTTGCTCCTGTTGGTGCTGCTGGTGCTGGGGTGCTGGTGGTAGTGCTTTTGCTGTTGGATCTGGTGCTGGTGCTGCTGTTGCTGGTTTGCTGCTGCTAATGCTGCTGCTGCTGCTGCTGGTGATTGTGCTGCTGCAGCTCGTGCTGCTGGTGCTGGTTCTTTTGTTGATGGAGCTGCTGGTGCTGGTGCTGGTGCCTAAACCAGCATCAGCAGCACATCGCCTCATCAAAACGGTATGTAAGCCGAAGGCATACTCTGCCAACAACACCGGAGTTAAGGAGCCAAGAGTACCTAGCAGGCAGTCCGTGATAGGACTTAAAGAAGGACACAAGTGCACTGCCTCACCAGACTGCTCTGCTGTGCATGCGTCCCACAATTCGACATCCAGAGGTACTACGCGGACATGATTCCCTCCGTATCAACCTTTGGTGGAGCCCCGGCATAGTACTGATAGATTGGGCTGCTCTGCCGCTCTTTCATGATCTCCAGCCGCGACCCAAACAGCCGCAGAAAGTCCGTCGCATGCAAACGCTGCACCACAAGTGACTCCACGGCAACAACGTCAGTGGCAGAGCGCCGTGACGCCATGACTTCCAGCTCCCCCACCACATCCCCAGGTCCCACCGTGTCCACGTGCATCACCTGCCCCTCGACAGTGTATCCAATGATCTCTGCATGCCCCTCTTCAATAAAGTACACCCACTGCACCGTGTCACCCTTGCGAATAATGACGTCCCCGAACTCGAACGACCCCGGGACCAACGACCGATGCAGGATCGCCTTCTGGTCTGCAGGAAGTGACAAAGCGAGCCGGTCCGCGAAGCGCGTCTTCTGCTTCATGAACAAGAGTGGGAACAGGCCAATGATGCAGCCGACGATCATGCCGAGGATCTGGGCCAACAGGCGCCAGTAGTATACGGACTGGCTCGATTCCTGAATGACAGAGCCAATTTGAGACAGTCTTTTCACCAGAACGGGGCTAGAGGCAGGGCAGCCCTGGGCAACCTGCGGACTCCAGCAATCATATCATTCCCTGGAGGCAGATGCATTCTGGCTTCTGGGTCACAGTGAACACTCCAGCGTATGGCACCACATTGCGTCATCTTCTGCGATTGGGTTCAAACCCAGGACTGTTGATCCGCTGCTGGGCTGCATGCCCCCTGACCGATATACCTCTGCGGGATGTAGTGATGGGCCCAGGGACGATCCAACATGGCTTAACACTGGGCGGCAACCACATGCCACCAGGGGCGTACAGTACACACACACCAAAGTGGGAGCCAAATCTGTTGTACACATGCAAGTGGAGGAGTGGGATAGCCAACCCCTGAATCTAGGGACCTAGAGGGGTGGGATCCCTGTACACATGCCAAAGAAAGAGCAGAATGCTCATCTCCTTCACATAACCCTCTCCCTCGGGCAAGCAAAGCGGTGGGATGGCTGTTATGCATGCATGCATGTGAAGGAGGAGGAGGAGGAGGAGGAGGAGGAGGAGGAGGAGGAGGGAGGAGGAGGAGGAGGAGGAGGAGGAGGACAAAATAGGAGCAAGATTGAAACTGTACAACAACCCCATGGTGCCCGACGTGGCCACTTTGGCGGAATAGCCAATGCTGCCGCGGTTCATACCCGCTCCCCGACACCATGGCAGCGCCTCTCTTGGCAGAATGTTCTCTTCTACTTCGGAAATCAGGCCCACACCAAGAGAAATGCTATTGCCTTCGGCAAGTCCACCTCACAGAGAATCCACTCTCAACAACTTAAGGAGTGTAGTTTGTTCGAACAATTTGGCAAACCCCTTTTGCATGGTGATTGTGAAAAGGTGTGGGCGAATCGAGGGGACAGTGATGGTGCGGAGACGTGGTGTGATGTGGATACACGCGTTGATCTATTTTGGGAGGCTCAAGTCGGCACATGTGTACCAAGGGCGGGACATGAGGAGCGCAGTAAACCTGCGCATGAACGGGAAGCATGAGCGCCTCACCCGCAACGCCGGCATCCGCCTTGTTAGAGGGGGTCTAGAGCCCATTGTGGGGCCCTCGCAGTTGTGGAAGGGGCTGCCCCTTTGTGGCAGTTGTCAACTTGCCGGGGAAACCACCGCAGAGTGCACCTTTTTTGTTGATCCTCTCATCCGCATTCATTGGTCGGAGCACTCTCACTCACCCATCCCATCAACAAAATGCAACGGGGCAGGTGTTTGTGATAGGGATGCCTACAAGGCGATGGGAAGTTGGAATTGGAACGGGCAATGGGAAGAGTGGTGCATGTGGAGTGTGGTGCCTATGAATGGGTCAACCTTGGCATTGAACGGCGCGTGTGGATGTTGCAATTGGGGTTTTTGGATAGTTGTGCCCAGCAGCTGACCCGCAAAACACATGCAGCATAATTGCTTCCCGAGGAAGCTACTACGAACGCATTCCGCGTCCGATCATAGTCATCCCCGAGCCCTAGCTCACATGACGGCGGTGCCTGCCGTGGAAACAAAAAAACGGTGAGGCCCTCACCCGCCGGCCATGTTCCCCGTTAAACCCCGATTAGCGCCCCATCTTAATGGGGGTGTCAACATCCCCGCCGGTCGGGGCAACCCGCCCCCGTGGTCAAGCGGCTAAAGGCGTTCCTCCACGAACGGCGGCAGGAGGCGCGGCAGGCTACCGCACATTGGGACCCGGGCGACACGCCCTATCATAGCTTCTAGCAGACTGCTTAGCGTGACCTGTCGATGGCCTTGGGCAGGTTCCCCGATCACAGCTGCTGCTAGAAGCGCTGGGGGGCCTTGGTCGACAATGCCAGGGCCGGGGCTACCGACGCCGAGCTCCAGTTGCTGTCCGGTCACAGGCGCCGGGATACCCTCCTCCGTTACCTCGGCGGGGGCATGAGAGCACTGAATCGGCGGGTGCAACCGCCTCCAAGGCGACCGACGGCAAAACGGACCAACGGAAAGTCTGGCGATCTACCGGTTGCACTCCTGCCCGCAAAAGTCCCAAATAGAAGTTGTGGACCTCATGAATGTGGGCTTTGGTAAGATTCCCCAGTTCGGCGAGTTGATAAATGGTCTGGATGGTGTTTTTCACGGCTTTGACCCCACACTTTGTCTCCTACTAGCGCCTACAAAACGCGTACACGGCCTCGTGCGGAACACGTAGCCCGCAATGGTGACGGAGAAAAGAGGCGAAGAAGCCGGCCCAGCGCAACGTGGCGCTGCCGTAGATTGCTCGCCGGGCCCAGGCCAACTGTGGCCCATGGCACCCGTGCACGGCACTCAACGCACGACGCTGGCGCTCAGCGCGCTGCAAATGCTTCTTTTGATCCGGCGGATGTGACCGACGAGTTCGTCAAGCAGATCCCGGTGCTCATGTTGTGGTTCCTCTCTAGGGCCGTGTCCGCCAGCCTGGATGGCGCGACCATCGCCTGGGTCGTGGGCTCCTCGGACATGTCGAGGGGATAGCGCACTAGGCCAAGTCCCAAGGCCCTCGTAGGGCCGCCCGCACGGGCGGACGGGGAAGTTGAAAAGGCCGCCGGGGCCCCACCCCGCAGGACATAGTCGAAGCCAGTGATGGCGTTGAAGTTAGGACACGTGTCAGCGAGGAGCACCATTAGGTGCCACGTCAAGGGGCGGTCAACAGTGGCCGCCATGTGTGTAGGGAGATGTTGCGCGGAGGCTTCAACTGGGCCTGCGGAAGGGTCTAGTACCGTAAGCGGCCGAAGCGCCCCCGAAAAAGATGAGGAGTGCAAGGATTTTGGCTTGCGTGAGGGTCCGGGCCGCCTTGCAGGATGATAGGTTGCACATGACCCACTGTGCCTTTGAAAGACACACATACTCGACCGACACTGCCATGGATGCCCCACGTCTGGACACCGTCTTTCGTGACCCGTTGTCTACGCGGTGCAGTTATCCCCTCCGCAGGGCCCTCACATGGCGGCGGGGGCACTCTACCCCGCCCGTAGGCATCGGGTGGAACCCGCGAACGCTCACTAGCAAGGTCGCTACGGTGGCGCACATAGCACCGGGGCAACACTTCGTAGCCTTCACGTACGCGGACAGGGCAATCGTGATGCGGGATCTACCACCATTGCGATCCCGACGGGGTGGAGCCGGCGGCCGTAAGCCTCACTTCGCTCACCGCAAATTCGGGTTTTGGCGCGCCCCGAGGCGATTGTCTCTCTGACCGCCCTCTTCTCCGCCTATTCCGGGAGTGCGCTGGAGGCCGCATTCGGCCGCCCCCCGGAACTATTTCGCGTGAGCCACAATCACAGGCCGTGCGAGGCCGAGATCGCGCGTGAAGGGGAAGTTGATGTCCCATGCGCCGTCCGGATGCCGGGCGGAGTCGTAGACGATGGTGGCCAGGCGCCCGGAAACCTGGGGGACCACCGCTGTAGTCCAATGATATCGTGTGTGCACCGGCATGATGGCATACGAGTGCCTCTCCAAAATCGAGAGGAGGCGCCCCACCAGGTCGTGGGCTAGCCCCCAGCGGATTGATGGTCGCTCGTGCGTCCGCACCCGGTAGAATGAAGCGGCCGGCACGTGGGAAGGCGGGGGCCATTCTCAAATCCAAATCCAGGTCACTCAACTCGCCATAGGGGAGTACCCAACGGCGCGGTGAAACACTGTCGCACCGCAGGGAGAAGTGGTCCGTTCACTTTAACGAGGCAATGTTAGGGAGAATGGGCAGCTGCGGCCACTGCTGCATGCCACGCTTTGGTCGGGTCGTGGAGGCCAAATCCAACCGGGGCCGTGGCACAGCGGACCCCGCCACCATTTGCTCTGCACCAACGTTCACTACACGCACAGCATTGCCTTTGGCCTCCGGTATACTCCTTGGTTCCCATTTCAAGACGGGCAGGGGGTGTCCCTGCCTTGCCAAGCCACTCTTGACACCTTTGCACCAGTGTGAACCAACCAAGGTACCGAAAGCTGGGATGAGCGGGCTAGAGGGCCTATACACCACTAGCTCTCCCACTCATTGCACCCGGCGCAGTTGGTGGGCACATGCATCCGGTGCACCACAGAGGGGCACAATGGACACCCACAGGGCCATTTTGCCTTGCCACATGTGCCCTCTCGAAGGATGCTCCAGACGAGGTTACAGCTCCGGGCGGGAGAGCACACCACCAAAGAGCAAAGCCAAGCCTGGAAGCAATCCAGAATCCCAGCCAATGAAGCCTCTTCTCCGTTGGGGCATAAGTCACACCGACCAAATGCATGCCCCTAGGTCCAGACAGGTGGAGTGCCTCTGCCAGAATGCCACCGCGAATCAATCCCACCAGAGACTGGGGCTCTGCAGCCGGCCGTAGGCCATACCCGAGGTCGCTTGTTCGAAAGCCGGGAAGGGCCCCATGACCGCCAATGCCTATGCGAGAGCCACGGACTGTCTCACCAGCCAGTTCACGGTCTGGGGCCGCATTGCAATCCTCTACGTTAGGGAAGCATCCCCCACCGGTAGCTGGCCGCAGCTTTAGGCATTTTCAACCCTCTTTGCAGAGTCCTTTGCACGTTTTGATCAGTTTACTTGTTAGCTATAGTCCCATGTCGGTATGCACCCTTGCCACGGACATGCATGGCTGTTTGACCTACAATCCCAAGCAACTCTACTCCAGGGTCTGGCGTGTGTGCACACCATGGCTAAGAACACCGACCCGTCCTCTCACTAGGGCTATAGCCCACGTATCACGGACCATCTCAGGCCACTGTGACTGTGGATCGGCACCATAGTAGGCTTGTGCAGCCCTGACAGCCATCCCCATGGCAGCATTGCATCCCCGAGTGCACCCGGTGCTCACCGCATCAGCTGACCCACAACCATACAGGTAGACAATGTCAATTTGGTTCATTCTCTCAATGAAACGGGGAAGTCAAAAATGCCACAAAAATGCCCCCAAAATGTTTTGGAACCCTCCCCCTCTCCGGACCCCCCCCCACGCCCCGGGGGTTGGGGTCTAGAAGTGCATTGCAATGCTCCTGCGGCGCCATGGTCCAGCCACGACGTTCTATGCCACGCTTGCGAATGCGGAGGTGTTTCCACAGCGATGCGGATGCACCTCTTGAATCCCAGGGGAATCCCAGAGTCACGGGAAGCATGTTATCATCATGCGGCAGGTAGATGTGACTGGCAAGAGACAAATACTACACCCGACTGATGTCCAAAATGCAAGTTTCTTCAACACACTCCTTATTCACCGCTCTAAAATTCTTTGATCCGATCGTTGGTAGTAGAATAGGGCTTCCTGAACAACGTGTTATCTTGCAGCATAGCATTCACAAAATGTCAGCACCAAGTTTAACCACAAGGCTCATATACCCACATAATTTGATATTTCCATTTGTTTGGGGATACGTATGAACTCCATCAGAAACCATAGGCGGCAACTAAACTAGACAAATAGCGTCTTTTACTGGTTGCGGACCTTATTCCGCAATTCAAAAATGAATTGGGATGCCGTGATAAATAAAAAAAAATGCACAAGTACATCTTCGAGACATGGTTCGGCCTTAAGTATTGAAAGATTAATATGATTCTTGGACTCGGCAGTGTCACCCAGACTTGCCCCACCATCTTGGTATTTCATTGTATTGGAAGTGGCACACACATATAATTCTCCGAACCCCCTTTGCTTGAAGGTGAGTTCACCAATGCCACCTCGCCGATCTGAAATTTTGAGCCCGAGTTCTTTAAGGTGGGTGCTACCGGACTCTAGTTGGTCTCCACAAAATATGCCCATTGGATATGCTTTGATTGCCTCAGTGGCTTCGCAAGCATCATGCTGCATCCATACGAAGCAGGGGCATCTTTTGTTGGGAGCGACTGTTTTTTGGAATCCGCTTCCTATGCCAACACATTTCATGGGCTATTTGTCCCACCAAGTGATCTACATTTGTGGCTCACAAAGCCATATCAGACAGTGCAATGTACAAGTAGTCATTTGGGGGAAAGTTAAAGTGCCTCGGCTAGTGGTTTCCATGACCCAAGGAAACTCCACGATAACTCACCATGTGGCTCCGCTTTCTCATGTTGTGTAAGCCCAGCTTCATGGTCCTTCAACACGCAATGTATATCGAAATGGCTAGTTGGAGCCTGCATTTAGGCCAATTTACATATTTTTAAAATGTGCTCCTTACGTATGAAATAAATTGGTGCAAGATACAAGGTACTGTACAAGCAATGTGGTTGGAACGCATCACCCTGCACAATGAACATGAGGGGGCGTTGCGCGATTGCACGTAATTGACCTAGGAGGCGCCAAGCTAAGTGGTCAACGACTCCGCATATTGCCGTATGGCGGTGTCCTCTGCGGCAGACACCACTTTGTGGCCCCCTTCCACGGTGGCTTGCTCCCAGCGGGCCTTGCAATGCGGGGAGGACACAGACCACTGGGCCAGTAGGTGGCCCACACGGGTATGCATTAGTTTGCCCGCCCCGCTCAAGCAAACAAATGTCACCGAAAGCTCCGCGTTCCCACCTGGCCTATAGAGTGATGCCCTGGTGGCGCTCATGTTGGTGGCCCCAAAGGGGAAACAACAAAGTGAAGGACTATGCAAGCAATGGTATGCAACGGGCACAAATACCAAAGGGTCATTAAACAAACCTCCCCTCTAGCAAACGGAGCGCCCTCGAGAATGCCGTTGAGGGTGCAAAACATGCGGTATGCCGTAATATTAGCTCATGAAAAAATTCACCAACGATAATTTTGTTCAAAAAACTGTTTGAATTTGAAAGTTCAAAAAAGAAAGTTTCAAAATTGAATATTTCGTTTTTGAACGAGCTTATGTTTCAGACAGGTTCCCGGGGGATTGTTGTAGCGATCCATAGACACTGCTCAGCTAGCAGCAGAAACAGTCTCGCTATTCTTCCATTCAGTGTGCGTGGCCGCGCCACGCGGTGGATATGGATATCATCCTTGTTGACGTGGCCTTGGTTTGCCGATGTGCTGCCCACTCGGCTTTGGCCGTCGTGGCACCGTGGGGGCCCGCAACAGCATACCCGGACCAAGTGGCCGATTTTGCGATCATCCATCAAATTCATGAGCATCATAGCTCCCAATGGCTTCATACGCACCCTCATTGTCATCAAAGGATCACCCAACAACAGCCTAAGGGCCCCCGGGGTTGGTCGGAGTGCACCCCAAAATCACCAATTTTCAGCCCACCCATGCTAGCCTAGAAACCGTTCGGTCCTCACTAGTGGGGGCCTATAGGAGGGCCGCTCTAATTACCTAGAGATGGCACCCGGGACCCCGCCATTGGTTCGAGGTCCATATAGAAGGAAAAAGTGGAACTAGACCAGGGTTTGAACCGACACACAGTGGTGGCTATAAGCCAACAAACTTGTGCCCACAATACTCCAAGGCCCATCGAATCGAAAGGCTTGATGGTTGTTTCTTTTTCTGCTAGATGCCCTTCCTAGCCGCCGGCATACTATGATAGAGGCAGCGAAAGAGGTGTTCTGTCCAATTGTTGGTGCTGTGTAGCCATTTCCATGGTAGACAACTTGAGTGCACGTAGTGGTTTTCCAACAACGTATACAACTGCCTCATTTTGGCTCGCATTTGGATATCAAAAAAGTGGGTGCTATTGAAAAATGGGCAAATCTATGGCACATGATTTCCATGGTTTACCCACATCCGATAACCCAATTTCACCCAGTTTACCTCAGTTTTAAGGTAAAAGCATGGAGGGTTACTTTGTTAATGTGTCTACATGGACTCTCTAACGAATGACGGGGTCCCGGGTGCACTCTCCAAGTTTCCCACATCGGCCCCCCTGTAGAGTCACCGGTGTGGACTTTGCCGTTTTTAGGGCGGCATGGGTTGGTTGAAAAATGGTAGTTTCTAGGCGAACTCCGACAATACCCGGGGGCCCTTGGGCTGATCATTTGGTGACAATGGGAGAGAAAGCCAAGGGGATCCACTGGCACCAATTAAGCCCTCCTAATGGTGTTAATGGGCCCTCAAAAGCGCCTTTTGGGGCTTATTTGTGCTCAAACTACACATGCCAACATGCACGTTTCCTTACGATTTTAATGTGAAACTTGTTCATATCATTTGACTTTGTTTGTTACACTTTATTGGTGCATCTCCGCTTCAACTTAGTTCAACCATTCACATCATGTATCCGTTACAAGAAGTGGACAACCGTGGGTGACAAAGCGAGCCAACAATCTGAGCACCATTGGCTGGAACAACCCATTGCCAAGCTTTCTTGCCATTAACAAAGAGTGGCACTACCTTGCTGGGACGATGGAACTTGGGGACAACGCCACCAAAGTTGGCGTTCCTCCGATTTCATGGCCCCTAACACAAAATGTTGTCATACATCATGTCCTCTTTGGATGCAGTGAGCATGTGGACTTCCCCTGGCACACCTTTGAACTGGGGATGGAGTTGCTAAGGGACAGCTTTGGCTGTAAGGGAGAAACATGAATACAACTGAGGGGTCATGTTTGCAAACTATGGATACTTGGGGAAGATTTGGGGGTACCACTAATGCTGCTCTGGATGGGGAGACGCAAATGGAAATCTTGAGAGACATACGGGAAAATAATGTAACGTAGCAATGCATTCCCCACAAGCTTCGTCCAACTTGGAAACACGGCTTTACCTTGTCGTATGATCCGGGGTGGTGACACCAAGTGGCTAAAATTATTCTTGGGAATCACCACCCATGGGTTAGATGGACACTTTGGGGACTATGTTGTATGGACAACAATTTCGGGCGATGGATAGGGATTGATGTGCCACACACGGACAAGCTTGATGCGAAATTTAGGCGTATATTATCAGCACCTACCACCAAACCCTTTGGTTGTATAAGAGAACCGTTGAGCAGAGGCCCCACCCTGCGCAGGGCGAAGCTTGAGCCACCTGGACATCACGTTGCCCAACCATGGTGCCCGCGCCCGCCAATCAGCGTACTATTGGGTCATCAGGATGGCGGTATGCGGTGACAAGGATATGGCTCGGCTGGGTGCCACATGGCGTGACAACCTGCAAGTATGGTTGCCACGAACACGTAGCTATTTCGTTTCGCTATCTAGTCGTTCCAATTTGAATGTTCAAAGCTCAAAAAACGTTCAAGAACCGTCAAAACTGCCCAAATTCTGTTTCTTGAACTTCAAAACCGATTTTTGAAAATTAAGAATTCTTATTTGTTTGCAGATTTTGCAGCACATCAACGACGCCGGCCGCTTTACCTCAGCCAATGTGTAGCACGTATGTGTATAAAGTCTAATGTCTGATGTCTGATATGGGATATTGTGTGTGCAGTCTGTCCAAGAGGATGTCTGATGTTCCTGCCTATTGGAGCTGGGTCTATGGGGTCTAATGTCTAGAGGAACTTGGGCGAAACTATGCCTAAATCGAATCTGCGCCCGCCCCCCTCCGATGAAAAGGGAGGACACAATTGGAAAATCATTGGGGATCCACCTTGGAAAATCAGAAACATGGCAGTACAAAAAAAAACTGTGAACGGCACAATGGGAAAATAGGGAAAAGGTGTGAGCAGGAAATGTGGCAAAAAAAAAAGACATTGAAAACCAAAAGCGGAAACTAGGGAAAATGTGGGAGCGGGAAAAGTGGGAAAATTGAATGACCACCACACAAAACAACAAACATATGTGACAAAAGGGGAAAATGTGTCAAGACGGATATTGCGAAAAATCTTATAAGGCAGCACAACTCAACAAAAGGGCACATGCAAATATGTGGGAACCATCCTTTCATTCATCGATGAGTCCATCCATGTCATCCACCGGTTGCGAGCAACTGGGTTGGGAGCTGCTTGGTGGTGCTGCAGAACGCGTAACGCTCTCGCATGCTGCAGAGCAAGGTCCCTCATTTGCCGACGGTTGCTGCTACCTGCCACCTTCACACCAAGGACTTCCAGACAGTGCAACACCGCCCCCCTTTGTCCAATCACGCAGCTTGCCATTCTGCGCTGCCATTGCCAACTTCGCCTGCATCCCTGTCACACCACGCCCCTTATCTGGCTAACGTGGTGTGACCAGTTCGTCTGCACTATTGTGTCCCCCTCGTCACAGACATCATCAGCAACATTCACCACCACCTCCCCACAATGACGCGGGCCTGCGCAAAAGCATGCATGGCACACCAGACATGTATTGCACCAGATGCGAACCACCTGCTTGCATGTGGCACGCTCCGTACCTCTGCGAAAAGTGATGAAGTCATGGTTGCCAGCATGCGAGTCAGGGGTCCCATCTGGTGCAACAGTGCTGACCACATCCGGTGCATTCACGCACAAGGGCCATGAGTTCCATGAGGCCCTAGAGCAATCTAGCACAAAGGCCAGCATTTTCAATGCGACCCCAGTGCGCTCATGCACAGGCCCCGGGAATTTAATGAGGCCCCAGTGCGCTCACCCATAGGCAACGGAAGTTCAATAAGGCCCCAATGCGCTCATGCAGGGGACATGAAATCAGTGAGACCCTAGTGCGCTCGTGCATAGGGGCCTTGTTTTCAATGAGACCCCGGAGAGCTCATGCACTAGGGCCGTCATTTGAATGAGGCCCCCGTGCGCCCACACTCGAGGGCCGCGACTTCAATGGGGCCACAGTGCGCTTAGGTGCTAGAGTAGGTTTTCAATTAGGCCCAATGTGTTCTAACCACATGGCACCATCACTACCACAACGACTAGGTCTTTAGTAAGGCATTTGGGGGTGGCAAAAAAAAGGTGTCTTCGCACCTTTGATAGTGGGCGCACACACACCCTCCTCTCGCTAGGTGTGGCTTGGTGCAATTAGGGTGAGTGCAAATAAAAGGATGTGAAGGTAGTCGCATTGGGCACTGCCAGAGTTCTAAACGTCACTTGAAGTGTGACAACTACCCGGTGAGCAGATTGCAGAGAAAGCCCGGTGATCGATGACATAGCCGCTGAGAATTTCAACCTTGGAATGCAAATTACGTTCATTTCATTGCGGCCATGAGTTCTATGTTGCGCTGAGCAAAGTAGCGGCATTTTCTTAAGGGAGAACACACATGTTTGGTACAATCCACAACAAGGCGTGGAACTTTGTTCCTAGACATGCTCGGCACAATTCCAATAGCTTGCATTGTAATGCATGGGAAATGACAACATACATTTGTCCACCGAGAGGTGAAATCAAACATGGTTATTGTTGTGCTAAAACCTAAACTCGGTTAGCCTCAACTCCGTTAGTGTTTTCCTACGAGCTAAGCTCCCCCTACGACACAATATGCCCAGAAATCCACGGCAACATCCAATTTAAAAATGTGCTTTGTCCTTTCATCTTTTGTAGCAAAGGAAGGCATGCCATTTGAAAGCCAAAGAGCCTCACTTTTCATCATAATAATGCCACCAATGCACAACATCTATGAAACCACACCTTTGTTATGCGGCAAAGGTTAGGAAATTGGACTGTCCCATTCGCAGTCGTTGCATAAATCAGTAGCGTAGAACCCGGTCTTCTGTCGCATGTCTCCATGCAGCTTATTCATAGGCCATGGTACGGGGGATGCGAAAGATAATCACCCAGTGGCGGGCCATCATGACTGCCACTTCCTTGGCCACCAGCCCCTTCTTGCGCCCCGCAACTGTGTCGGTCCGCACATAGGACCACACAATTGAAAACTTTCTTTTCGATGCGCAGCTCAGGCATTGCTGTCAAACAAAATGCGCATTATTCTAGCTACCTTAATTGTCAGCAACTTGGATTCCAGGCACATTGCGCCCGGACAACAAAGCCTTTCTAATCTACTGCTCTAGTGCCTAGCATACCCTAGAGACCCACGTGGAAACGAATGTGGTTGATTTTAAATTCAAATATTTTCACGGCGTTAAAAATTGACACACCAAAATATTAACACGGTAACACAATTTTTGGTTATTTGCACCGACTTGTTTGTGCATGCATTGGGTCCCCTTCAAATGTTTGGGTGGCCAAAGGGATGCTAGAGGGGTTGTATGGTCCTGAAGGTGGCGATGTAGGCCCACCCACCCCACTCCCAACCTCCTTTTTCCCTTGTGTAGCTCTTGTTATGCCTTTCTCTCGTGACACCATTCTTGGGATTAGCATAACACTTACGCGTTTTTTTTTGTGAGTGGGTGGCCTCATCCCCTTTGGCCAAGGCCCGGTGTCACGAGGCCACCGAGGTTGCCCAAGTCCCCCTCATTTGCAAAAAGAAAATAGAGGCGGTGAAGCAATATGCCTCCGTCCCCTTACGGGCGCCGAACGTGATTGGCCTACTCATGGATTTGAATGTCCCCAAGGGCGGCCTCTGGCATGTGTCGGGGTTCATTACTTGCCAGGGGGCCGCTTACACCGTTGCAACCAGCCTCCCATCCCGTCACCAATCCCTTGGTGTGACCGTTTCACGGACACATGGAAGGCATAGCCCAAGCCCCTTGAACTAGAGCCACCCGTGTCCGTTGCGGATCCCCCCACTATTGGCCGTTCTTGGCCGCTGCAATCTTGGGCCCGTTACATCTAATCGCGTCCATTCACTAGTGGACACCATCGATTGGAACTGGCCCCTCACTTTTATCCTCTGCAGGGATGCATACCTCTGTGCCGGTGGTAGTTGGACCCAACTATCCATTAGGGTCCTCAACCACGGCTTGTGGGGGCGCTTACGCGCCTATTTGTGGGTGATTGGAATGGCCATATGCGGGGACAAAACCACGGGCACATTACCTACTACATGGCTTGCAGGTCTATGGCCGTTTTGTTTATTGTTAAAATTTGCGGTAATTTCTGTTGGTTAATGTTTAATGTTCGGAAAATATTAATTGAAGCTGAAGTATTAACTTAATATTAATGGCCGAACATCAATGCAAAAATTAACCCACCTTTTTTTTGTAGGTTTCGCAATATATTCATGATTGCAAGACGTTCTATTGGGCAAAGCGGTGGGTACCCGGTGAGTAGGTCATGGAGGGTGACCAACCCTTCACGTGAAGCCTCATTGGTGCCCCCCATAGTGTGCTATATACGCAAAACATTACCCACTGGTTCATCTTTTGCTTTTCTAATGTTCCAAGACACAGAGATACACACACACACACCCACCCACTCACTAACTCACTCACTCACTCACTCGCTCGCTCGCTCACTGGCCCGCCCGCCCACCCGCCCGCCCACGCACGCACGCACGCACGCACGCACGCACGCATGCACACACACACTCACTCACCCACACACTCAATCACTCACTCACTCACTCACTCACTCACTCACTCACTCACTCACTCACTCACTGACAATGATATTGGCAGCTCCACTCACTCATCTCCTCACACACGCATCCCTCCTTCCTCCGACCTGTGTCCTCTGGTTGCCCTAGTAGTTAAGGTCAGGGAGGGTAGGCCATTTTGTTTTTGCAGGTCCTTTATGGCATATGCATGATGATGTGAGCCGTTTGTATCCTTGGCACGTTACCAGGTGTGTTACTCCCTCCATTGTAATGCCACCCCCCCACACACACACACACCCATTGGTGCTGCGGTGTCTGGGGGTGTGGTCCGTGGGGTCATGGTATATGGGGGTGCGGTGTGTGGGATTGTGCCGAAGGTGCTGTGGCCAAAGGGCAAACGCCGGGACGTCTACCCATGGGTAAAGGTAAACCGAAGGGCTGTGCGTGTCGTGTGCGTGCTGTGTGCGAGTGTGTTTAGACAGGGGCGGAGAGCAAGAAGAGGGAGACCCGGAGGCTCCCCACGAGGCTTCCGTAGTTAGCCTTGGGGCTCCTGCGGGACCCCCTCCCTCTCCGCCTGCCGGTACAGACGTAGATCCTGCAATATCCACGCCATCGAGTTGTTGGGGCCGAACCGCACACTCAGCATCGCGGCATGACTGAAATCCTGGCCCTTGTGTATGAGCGCATTGGGGCCTCATGGAAGTCCTGGCCTTGGCACAAAAGCGCAATGGGGCCTCACTGAACTCGTCGCCCCTGCATTAGCGCATTGGGGCCCCTACGCATGAGCGTACTGCGGCCTTCTTGAATTTCGAGCCCCTGTGTGGCACGGCACTAGGGCATCATTGTACTCTAGGTCCCTGTGTGTGAGCGCACCGGGGCCTCATCGAACTCTTGGCCCCTCTGCGTGAACCAAGGGGGGCGACTGGTTTGAATTCCTAATCCCCCCCCTCTATCTCCCCCCAAAAATTTTCGAACCCGTTTTTCTCGAATTTGAGATTTTGGGGTAAAAGGTCGGCGCCAAAGGCGCCGAGTTTTTTCTTGCCCTTCCCGAGGGGGTGTTGAGCCCACCATGCACGCGTTTGGATGAGATGCCAAGGGAAGTCAGCTGTACATAACAACACTCCCTAGGTGGCATGCCCCTTTTGTCACCTCCTCTCTCCCCCCTTTTCCCAACAACTAACCTTTTGTACACTGCGTTTTTAGGTGCACTGTCTGCAATCTTCATGGGTTTTTCCTCAACCTCTTCCTCTCCTACTCCTTCTGCTCATCAAACCTCATAGACCCTAACGTCCCAACTAATCTATTGCACACCTGCTACTTCAAGTGTATCCAATGCCCACTGATTGGTCTCCCCTCCCATCCCTGTTATCACCCATGTGCGCCACGGCTCCATTATGCTTGAAGTACCCAAAATGTCCGCGGGAGTGAGGTTGCCTCACTTCACCTCTCCAAAGAGCAATGGCAGTCAAAATCGGATTTTTTTTCAGCGGCACTCACGCTGACCCCGAAAAAAAAAAAATTGGGTGTACACTCGCGCCGACACAAAAAACAATAATATAAAAAATGCAGATTTTTTTCTTGAGTGTCATGCATGTACACTCGCGTGACACTTCTTTGCACTCGCGTGACTTTTCCCCAAAGCGGTTGGAGTCATCCACCGTGGTAAAGCGATTACAAGTCACCTTAAAACCCAACAGTTACAACATTATAATTAGTGTGACCATGGCGGGCAACACCCATAATTTTGCAACGTCGTGTGGCAGCATGCCACTCACCGGATGCCAACTGGTCCAATGGGGGAATCTTTGCACTGAGCGCGCAGTGCGCGTGCAGTGCGCGCGCGCACTGCACGCGCACTGCGCGCTACTTTTAGACTATGTTCCCCCCGAAGAGCCCCCAAGCACACCCCTTGGAGACGCCCTTAGAATTAGGTGACCCAAACTGCCCCGGCTCAAGAAAGTTACACACTACCTTCCCTTAACATAACACACACGTGTTCCTTACGATGCCCCAAAGCCACATGCGTGGTTTCGGTTGTGTGGAAGGGGCTGTATCCTTTCCCTTGCGGTTAGAATCGGATTGGGGTTGAGATTGTGTAGCCACAGGGGGTTGCGAGAACTGAGAGGGTTGAGGGAGATTGGAGCTGGATGAAGCCACATCGGCCCGAGGGGGCGCAGCAACACAAAAAGCATCCAGTGTGTGTTGCCGCTTCACTAGGACCTGCTGCGCATGTTTTGCTTGTTTCTTGGCCTCTCTCTCTCTCTTTTCTCACGGCGCAAACGGTCAATCGCAGGCTGCAGTGTTGGCGCTTCGCTGTCGCCTTCAGAGAATGGTTGGCCATCAAGCCCATTCTGGATAATTACACTTTCCTCATCCCTTGGTAAGTGGTTACCCTTGCCGAACCGCAAGATCTGCTTAATCACCTTTGGCACACCCAAACAAAGGGGGACAAAATCAGAAGGCAAAACCTCCGCTAGGGGTGATGCCCCTAGGTGCCCCTAGTATCTGAAAGTATGGGTCTCTAGTACGGCCGGACGCCCGAATAGTTGCACTGTGCGCGCACTGCGCGCGCACTGCGCTTAAGGCTCCCCCAATAGGCGGGCAAAATCCTCTAACCCGCGGCACTCAACTACGCTTCGCGCATGTTCACAAAGACGTGCCCAATTGGGGGGGCCTTCTCCCTTCTTGCTAATGAAACTCGGGGAACCAAGCTGCACTTGTCCATTTGCATCTTAAAATGAGCCGGCGGTAGGTCACAATACACACTGTGCATGTGCATGAGCTGTAGTAGCGAGGCTAGCTAAATGGAGCCATTCACCTCAAAGGGATTGGGCATCCTCTCAAACCCTTTGATGGAAGGCCCCCCCCAACCGCCCAACCGCCGAAAACTATGGGTGCTCCTAGTAGGGGCACCTGTGCCTGTTTTCACCCCCCCCCCCCGCAGCACGGTGGTCCACAATGGGGAGGGTGGGCCCGAGCCAAGCTTCAGCCCATACCAGTGCGATAGCAAGTCGTGCACACCCGCCACCACCATCACCACCCCATAAGCCCCCCATCCCTCCCTACCACGGCCCCTAAAATGTGGTATCTAGTTTTAGGGGGACAGACGCCTCAAAATCAAAAATCCATTGCGGGGTTGTTTTGTCGGGCAAAATAATGATTTTACAAAGAGGTAGACGTCTAATATCACGCCTTGGGGTATGCTATGCCAACAGCCCCCCAAAAGGGGGACGTATGGCATCCTTGCCTACGGTTGATCTAACAACCTCTCTTCAAGGTGATTTGAAAAGCGGCGGAAAGTTCGCTTTCAGAAAATCAGCAACGTGGGTTTTTATCCGGATGTTGTGGCCGCCGACGTACCCCTAGGCCCCTATACATGTTGACGTCCTCAAGGCAAGAGCCACACCAAGATACTGTTTGTCATCACGTGGTCTGTAGCCTACCCCTTGGCTGATTTCCAAAACCATTGGTGGGAGTATTGTGCACCCGTGTTTGGACATATGGTGTCTCTAGACTCTAGTACCGACCAGCGGCATGATAGGGCTTTCAACACGTTCGCCGTGCACAGCAGCAATGTGCTTGGGCTAGCATTGCAAGACGGTTTGGAAACGAAGGATGGCATCACAACAACCCGTTAACTCCGACATATTGACAAGCGTGACGGCAAGCATGTTGGTACTCATGGGTGCAAAGTCGGGGAAACCCTTGTCAATGGACCCAAGTCCACCCAAGGGGGGGGGGGTCACCCCGGCAGGCGAAATTTCAGCCCAGTAGAGGAGGGGCAAGTGTTGTGGTTGAAAAAAAAAGCCAAGGTTGAAAAAATGCATGGTATTGTAGTGGCATGGAACGCATAGTTGATCGCCCCCGAAGGATTGCGGCATTGGAGGTCTTGGTAGACGGTTCATGAAACATGGGAACTCTCCCTGAGCTTGGAAGCACAGAGCTGCCACCGTAGCTGTGCCGCAGTCTAAAGGCCCCCATGGTTGGGCAGTATGCTCTTTTTTTGAGAGCGTATTGCCCAAATAGGGGCCGCGCGGGGTGCCGTCCGCGTGGCGTGCGGGTGGCGGGAGAGCCACATCGCGAGTAAGAAGTGGTAGTGCCCCTGTGGCAAGGTCCTGCCCACATCATACAAACCACACCACTGTGTAACATTACGCATGACATGGTTGTGGCACATGGTTGCCTAGTACGGCACAAGCCGTTGCGTGATCCCTTGTAGGATCGCAGCACTGCCACAATTGTATTTGTGAAAGTCACTTTCAATGTCCTCGGGCCGAACTCTCCTATTGTGTCATGGCCACTTATGCCTATGGTGATTATGTTAATTAAAAGGGGTTTTCAGCAAAATGGCTGTCAGTGGCAGTCAACATGCAGAATTCACGTTGTCAACCAAGATTCTTTGCACACACTCCCACCAAACATTCGGCCAACTGCAAGAAGTAGGGGCCCCCACAGGCCCCATTTGATTCTGTACCTGTAATATAAACTGACACAGGTGGGTGAGTAGAGTACACTAAGGGGTGCGAGCGAAGTCTCTCGAAGGAACTTGGCAAAACAGCCAGGGTGATGGAACCCCCTTTATGACACAGACCCCTCCTGTAGGGGCACTGGGGGAAGGAGGGGCACCACCGGGTCCAACCATAAGGAGCAGACCCCCTTAGACAGAGTAGCTGATCTCTGCAAGCCGCCGTTCCACGGGCAGTTAAAGCCATGGCCATTCTCCGGTCATCAACACCGAACAGAAACCCCACCCTCACACCTGCTCGGCGGTCAGGCGTGGTGGCTGCAGCCCTGAGAAAACCACCAGCCGTTCCACAGCGTCGCTCGTTGCAAACCCAAGCGAATTGGAAATGCAATTGCCCAGGGCGGCGGCCGCAAGGGTACTGATCCCGAGGGAGACCCCGAGGGTACTGTCAATGGCATCACCGCAGGTCAACATGATGACGTTGTCCATTATCCCAAACCCAATGTATGGAATGAAGTTGTAGCTGAGCAGCGTCACGAGCTGCATCGGAGTGAGCCCCAAGCCCTGCTCCCCCGCCTGCTCCTGTGCATCCGGGGGAGGGAGCACTGGCGTTTTCCGCATGGGCAAATGGAGGTGAAATGTGGTGCTCAGCAGGTCGTACCCCACAAACCGGTCCTCACCAGATGAGACAGGGGCTGTGTATATTGGGCCTGAAGAAGTGAGGCTGATTGCAGCCTCTTGGATCGCGGGATTACTGTCCGAGTCTTGGGAAAGAGGAATACGTGATGAGCGCTCTGACTCCCCAGAGTCCGGCTGCTGCAGAAGCATCACCGCCAGGCGCCACCGATTCTCACGGCAGAGTGAAAGGCTGACCTGCGTAGCACACGTTGCGTCCTCTGTCAAGTGCCGAAGGGCAGACTCTACACTGATGTTGTGGGAAGCAGAGGCAGCGGAGGCAGCAGAGGCAACGGTACCGGCGCTGCGGAGAGCGTTCCAGGCACTGCGGCGGATCGTAGGGCCTCCAAGGCGATGCATGCTGCAAGGGCTTGCGAGCCCAGGAGAAGGGGACAAAGCCCAAAACAGGGGCGTGGCAGGGCCAGACTGACGAGAGACAAATGCAAGGCAATGGAATCAGGGCAGCGTTGATTGCCTGAGCTCCCTGTGAGCTCGGCCTGCCTGTGCCCCTACCACACTTGCCCCATCCGCACCAGACATTTCCCACACTAAAGCAGGGGCTTTCTGTGTTCCCAATTCCATAGAGGCCCCATCGCGCACATGCACCATGCAAAATGCTGGAGTAGCAAATAACAAGTGCCCAATGTGAAAAATAACTCCACATGCATTCCACTCAGCTGACTCATTCCAAAAGCACAATGAGGGGAGTACCTCCTGATGCCTTTTAAATAGAGTGAGTTTTTGTTAAGAGTCATAGACTTCAAGATGGGCAAGAAACCAAAGAAGTCCTGGCAAATAAACACGGCCGCCCACATGGCCGGACAGTAAGTTGGCCTACCTGCCTGCCGCTTGTCCAGCCGGACACTTGGCCCGCAGGTTGGTGGGCCGCCTGTCCGGCCGGACAACTGGCCGGCGGGGTGGCTGGCCGACTGTCCGGTTCATTCCAGCAACCCCCATACGTGCAACCGTAAAGGCAATCCCAAGCCTTAACCTAACTCCAATCCCAAGCCGAGCCCGTTACCCTAACCCTAATCAAGACAGAATATTGGGACTGAGCTGGTGGAGGGAACATGAGGTACACTGGCAAAACGGGCCCAACAAGGGGGGGGGGGATGGCTCAAAGGTGGCTGAAAATGGCTAAAAGCCAACAATTTGAGCATCCCAAATGATTTGGGCTCATTCTTGGGAAACCTGTTTTTGACCGTTTGTTGCCCGCCTTTTTGGTCCACCCCCCCCCCCGTGCCACGCATTCCCACCAAGCCCCCTTTTCAAGGCGTTTTGGTAAATTGCATGGACCAAAGTGGGTCAAAATAGCCTTAAACCACATCCCCAAGTGGTGTAGAAACAACTTTGGAAAAAATCATTTTGGACCAATTCTGGACCTACGGGTGATCACCGTAACCCTACCCTAGCACGTGCACTTTGGGCCACCACTCCATGCTACCGATAGGGCCTTGAAGATTGTTGGTAGCATGAAAATAGGTTGCAAGTGATCCCTTGATGATTATTGATCACCACAGAGGTGTCCAACGCAATGCATGGCAGTCAATCACGGCACAAGAAGGTGGGACTTGAAGAAGTAGGCAAAACGGCTGCTTTTTAAGGCTGATTTTGCAGTATTTTGAGCCCAGAAAAAGCTGGTTGACCCACTATTTGGGTGCAAAATGCACTAGACAGTGGTCAAACATGTTCCTTCATCTTTTCGGTTGGTTCCAATGCAAAAAGCCCCCTCCATGGGCATGCTGGGCACCCATACTAGCCGATTTCCCGCATTCCACCCGGACCCCACTGTAATGCAATGTGGGTTCCAAAATTGCCCATTTCAAGGCTTTTGCCGAACTTGCATGGGCTAGTATGGGCCAAATATGGCTCAAAATAGCCTTAAACCACTTTTTTGAGTACCCCAAGTGGTTGAGGAACAGTTTCGGAAAAGATCATTTTTGCTAGCATCGGACCGGATACTTGGCTAACTGGGTACCCCTACTCACAGGTCCCAGTTGCACACAAATAGTTCGCTATCCGGCTCTAATTCGTAGAGCCCATGCTAAGGGAACAATTGTTCATACAAAAATGAAGGCGGCGTAAAAGTGGCCACCCTAGACCACCACACTTGCTATGTTACGGATTGCGCCCAAGGGAAGCACGGCAAAGAGGCAAGGTCGGGTGCTTTTTTGGTCGCTTAACCTCCGGAGGAACGTTGGCTCCGAACAGCAGCGCAAGAGACCGCTCACACTCATCCCCGGTGCTCGACCCCCTGGCGTCATTAGACAAATCACTACCCTGCCCTTTAGCACTACCCTGTAACAATACTAACACTTGAAGACTCATCCGATCATTGAGTGTCATAGACATCCAATGGTTTTCAACAAATTAGGTAGACACCCATCAATGTGGTCCTCTTCCATCAATGTTCCCACGGTATCTTTGTGTTCCAGGTGCCTCAATGCCTTATGGTCGTTTATTGGCTGTTGTGTGCCAAATACATTGTAATCGTGTGGTGCTGGCCACAGGGGCTCATGTACCCTAACATAGGGGGAGTCTTTGCACTGCGCGCGCACTGCGCGCTACTTTTAGACTATGTTCCCCCCAAACAAGTGCTCAATGTGTGCCCTGTAGAAACCATGAACATCATTGTACTCCTTTTGCCGCTCGGTCAACGTCTTTCGACCGATAAATAGCCATGCCACATGGAGGCGCCCCTTGTATGCACCATCCATGGAGCCAATCTCATAATCCATATAATGTCCCTTCACCCTTTTGGGCCCCTCGCGATCCCAAATGAGAACATCCGCCGATGTCCCCGGGGCCAACGGACAAATCCAAACGATGTTGCCCAAGCTGTCAATGGCAACCGTAACTTTGTATACGCACCCGGCGTATTCAGGATTAAACGAAACATCGCAAAGGATGCCTCCTATGGATGCAATGGGCATGCTATCCAGGTAGTGCGGCACGAAATATGGAAAGTGTGGGACGTGGTTCCACTCCGACAATCTTTCCGCCCATCAAATTTCAGCGACAACACCATTCAAGTAAGAACGAACACGATGCACACTTGCCCACCAAGCCTCCTCAGAGCACCCTGTTGACAAAGGGGGACCCAAACAAAGGGGGACAAAATCAGAAGTCACAACCTCCGCTAGGGGTCACCATGATGCCCCTAGGGGCCCCTAGTATCTCAAAGTATGGGTCTCTAGTACGGCCAGACGCCCAAATAGTTGCACTGCGCGCGCACTGCGCTTGAGGCGCCCCCATACAACTTACTTCAGTGGGCTGTGTGTAATATCAAAATGAGTGAAATCCAATAAACACCGTGGTGAAGGTGTATCCACGTGTATAATACTCGACTGTACCTTAGCCTGAGGGTTGCTCTGTGGTGTATGTGGATCTGACATGCAGATAACAGAGTCTGGCGTCCATGGCACAAAATCATTGTGCTCCCGTGAGGCCGGGGGGGCGGGGGAGGGGTTGGCTCCCTCATACCCAGCAACTCCACCTCCTGTTCTTCTGTCTGTACTCTTGATGACTGGTCCATTAGTAGTGAATCAACGATCCAAAGTGGGCTCCGCATGCATCCTTGTACCGCTGTCAACACTTGTCAACAACTTCATTTTCTGAAAGCCTCGCATGCGATGGTATGTGATGCACCATGACATACGTACCATACAGCTCCAGCAAAACTAAAATATGTTTCCACAGGTCCGCATGAGCAACTCGTCCTCGCGTCATGCACCAGCCGTTGCGCTACCATTTCCTAGCTAAAGCCATCTACAATGTATTCAGAATCGCATAGCACTGCCGCATGCTTTAGCATGGTGACTTCATGGAGGGCCCTCAAAAGAGCTCGTAGCTCTGCTCTTCCTGTGGTCCGTAGTTCCTGCAAGGGAAGAAACTCAGATGCATCCATTTCTGGCCGCTCTGGCAAATATACTTGGTATAGACTCCTGGCGCTTAACCTTGAGAGAGTATGGGCAAACTTTTGCCAGGGGAGGCTTCGACTTGGTACTGCCCAAACAAATCGTGTTGTTTCTTCACTCATCGTTGTTTCTCCGTTACATGAGAAAGCCGCGCCATTTTGCTCCACTGTCTGTACAAACTTGTGAGTCATCCTACATGGCAGTGTCACAGACGCCCGCGATCACTTAGGCCCCAACAGGCTAGAGTGCACACCCGCACACTGTGGAAGCTACAGAAAGCGGCGCAAGTAGGTGTGTTGCCAGAACAGCCAGGGCGGGAAGGTCCAGAACCATGGTGGACAAATGGTTCCTTAGACAGACCACAGGTGAACGGGCCATGGGCAGATGGGTAGGGGCAGGACAGGTCAAAGCTGCCGCACAATCTGTTTCGTGGGATAGCATACGCGAGCCGGCGGAACCCACAAAGGTAAGATCCAAGACTTCACGAATTGTACCTTATCGGACCGTGTCAGATTGAGGTCCCTAACAGTCTGCACTCGAATAAAAGACTTGGAGACCGCTGATGCATATAGTTCCGTCTCGCTGACTGACCCTATCATGAAACATAAACATTTGATCTTTTGAGCCACAGTTAGTCCCAAAGATCGAACAAAATGACCGAAATCAAGCCCTCTCAGTATAGTACCTTCGTGTTACCCAAATTCATTCGTGAAAACCAGTGTGTACCCCAATGATTTGCAACACGGATATAATGTGGGGTAACAACATCTCTACATCTTCTTCTGAGCATGATCATCCACATACATTCTCACTTGTAGGTCTCGGTGTACCTCCTCCAATATGGGAATGACTACTGAGGCTAAAAGTGCAAAAAGAGATGGGGAAAAAGGGGCCCCCCAGCGCATCCCTGCCCTTGGTATCCACTGCGACGACATGACTACGCTGTGTATGCAAAAGACAATGGGGGCCTGCGGGAGCTGTGAGACAAGTCGTATAATACACTGCGGCAGCCCGGTGAGCTCAAACATCATCAACGCGTGGTCAAAGGTGATAGTGTTGTATGCTTTTTCAAAATCTGCTGACGTTACAAAGCCCTGAGACAACATCTTGTAGTATGACGACCATGGTGTAGAGTCTCGTGGGTATCCCAGCCCTTCATGAAAACCGCTTTCTATACCAGAACCAATTGTGCATGCAAATGCATCTTCAAGTTGTAGAAGCAGAATTGTGGAAATCCACTTCAATTGCACGTTGACAATCGTAAGTGGCCTAGGCTGAGAAATCGGGGACACTGCCCCTAGGGATGTTCATTTGCACTCCCGTGGACCATTCTAGTTGCAGTATACACCCGCCCCAGCAGGTGAGAGTAGGTGTAGTGGGACGAAAAAATCCTCGAAAGTGTTATACACTTTTACTAACAGTCCATCCAAGCCCGGGGACGGACCATCCTTTTGTTGATCCAATGCCCTGTGCACCAAGGTCACATCTGCCGCCATGAACAGCAATGGCAAGAAAGAACGACTTTTTGTAGAGGCAGATACTTCCGCAGATGGGCTGTCAATCCGGTCACCCCTACCTGTGATGGTTGGTTGATGTCATCCCACTGCTCCTTTAAGCAACATGTGATGGCTTCCCCCTTTAGAGGCATATGTTTGTATTTATCTCTCCGCGTGGACATTTGTTCCTGGCACTGCAACTCCTTTATGAGCCGATGTATCGCTTGTGTCCTATGTAGCGGGTAATCAGTGGTGGTGCAATACAAACACAGGGGCACGAAAAACAGCTGATCAATTTGTGTTTGGGTGCCATTTACTCCAAAGTCTGTTGAAGCTACAAATGCAAAGTTTTTACACTGGGGTGAGTGCTGTGTTGCGTGCACACCCGACGGCCTCTCCCTTACATTGAAGGGTTTCAAACCAGGTTTTTTTCGACCCAGGTGTTTGGTACAGGTGGCCAGACAGATGGTCCCCTAACTGTTGTCTAGTGCTTCAATCCATGGTGCCGGCCCTTGTTTTGAAGTCGGCAAAATTTGCACCCTGCTGTGAGCACCAAGCTATAAAAGAAGGAAGGCGTGGTACCATGATTTGGGTACAAGGGATATTGCTGGAGCTGGTGGTTTATGCCACTGAAGTGCAGACTACAAAACCTGGGACTGACCCACTTGTGTACATATCCTGTGCTGGAGTCCTGGGTGGCCCAAGGGCAGTCCATTGCCTTGAAACTCGGAAGGGGAGGCGGGTGTACACACACACAACCATCTTTGAACAATTTCGCCAATTGTGGGAGGGAGCGACACATGGACAAAATATTTGCCACATCCTCACTGCTTTCCACATGCACCTTAATCTTTTCCAAGAAGCTGGATGCCTAGGCTTATCATCCAATGGTGCTAGCTGCCTTCTCTCTACAATCGCACCTTGACGGGCGTCTGATCTATGGCATGCCGTTGCAGTTTGTGGATGACTACCATCTGGTTAACGAATTGCGAGCGCGTCGTTCTCTCCTTCCCTTTCATTTCTCATCGTGGGATGCAGCTCATTGTTTGTTGAGGAGGGAGACCTCGGTGCACAAGCTCACCTTCCGGGTGGATGACAAAGCAGCAACGGCCTCGTGCTTGAGGTTGTCTACCACACAATTCATGTGCCCACACGAGAAGCAATGGCTTAATGCAAGGGGTCTTTATCCTCACACGATGCAAGCAACCTTTTTCATGTTGGTTGCGGTGGCTGAGTGTACACCCCCCCTCTGGATAAATATTATTCCACTGAGGTGGTGTACCCCCGCCCCTGTGGATAAATATCCCACTGAGGTGGTGTACACCCCCCTTCGGGATAAATATTCCATTGAGGTGGTGCCCCCCCCCCCCCCCCCCGTGGATAAATATCCCACTGAGGTGGTGTACATCCCCCCCCCCTCTGGATAAATATTCCACTGAGGTGGTGTACACCCCCCCTTCGGGATAAATATTCCACTGAGGTGGCGTACCCCCCCCCCCTCTGGATAAATATCCCACTGAGGTGGTGTACACCCCCCCCCTCTGAATAAATATTCCACTAAGGTGGTGTACACCCCCCCTTCGGGATAAATATTCCACTGAGGTTGTGTAGCCCCCCCCTCTGGATAAATATCCCATGAGGTGGTGTACACCCCCCCCCCTCTGAATAAAAATTGCACTGAGGTGGTGCCCCCCCCCGTGGATAAATATCCCACTGAGGTGGTGTACATCCCCCCCCCCTCTGGATAAATATTCCACTGAGGTGGTGTACACCCCCCCCCCCCTCTGAATAAAAATTGCACTGAGGTGGTGCACACCCCCCCTCTGGATAAATATTCCACTGAGGTGGTGTACACCCCCCCCTCTGGATAAATATTCCACTGAGGTGGTGTACACCCCTCCCCCTCTGGATAAATATTCCACTGAGGTGGTGTAAACCCCCCCTCTGGATAAATATTCCACTGAGGTGGTGTACCCCCCCCTGTGGATAAATATTCCACTGAGGTGGTGTACACCCCCCTGTGGATAAATCTCCCACTCAGGTGGTGTACCCCCCCCTCGGGATAAATATTCCGCTGAGGTGGTGTACTCCCCCCATCCGCTTGTTTACCCCCTCCGTGAAACATTTAATACATTCGACACTTGTTTACCCCCTTGCGTGAAACATTTGACAGAGTAGACACTTGTTTGCCCTCCTCCTTGAAACATTTAACACATTAGACATTTGTTTACCCACCTCCGTGAAACATTTAACACATTAGACACTTGTTTACCCCCCCTCCGTGAAACATTTAACACATTAGAGACTTGTTTACCCCCCTCCGTTATACATTTAACACGCTAGACACTTGTTTACCCCCCTCCGTGAAACATTTGACACAGTAGACACTTGTTTGCCCTCCTCCTTGAAACATTTAACACATTAGACATTTGTTTACCCCCCTCTGTGAAACATTTAACACATTAGACACTTGTTTACCCCCCCTCCGTGAAACATTTGACACAGTAGGTACTTGTTTACCCCCCTCCGTGAAACATTTGACACATTAGACACCTGTTTACCCCCCTCCTTGAAACATTTAACACATTAGACACTTGTTTACCCCCCTCCGTGATACATTTAACACATTAGACAATTGTTTACCCCCCTCCGTGAAACATTTAACACATTAGACACTTGTTTACCCCCCTCCATGAAACATTTGACACAGTAGACATTTGTTTACCCCCCTCCGTGAAACATTTGACACATTAGACACTTGTTTACCCCCCTACGTGAAACATTTGACACGGTAGACACTTGTTTACCCCCCTCTGTGAAACATTTGACACAGTAGGTACTTGTTTACCCCCCTCCGTGAAACATTTGACACATTAGAAACTTGTTTACCCCCCTCCCTTATACGTTCGACACAGTAGACACTTATTTACCCCCCTCCGTGAAACGTTTACCCCCCCTCCGTGAAACATTTAACACATTAGAGACTTGTTTACCCCCCTGCGTGAAACGTTTTGACACATTGGACACTTGTTTACCGCCCTCGGTGAAACATTTAACACATTAGAGACTTGTTTACCCCCCTCCGTGAAACATTTAACATATCACACACCTGTTTACCCACCTCCGTGAAACATTTAACACATTAGACACTTGTTTACCCCCCTCCGTGAAACATTTAACACATTAGAGACTTGTTTACCCCCCTCCGTGAAACGTTTGATACCGTAGAATATCTAACCCCCTCCGTGGAAGATTTAAACCCTCCGTGGAATATTTAGACCCTCCGTGGAACATTTAACCCCCTCCGTGGAATATTTAAACCATCCGTGGAATATTTCACCCCCTCCATGGAATATTTAAACCCACCGTGGAATGTTTAGACCCTCCGTGAAATATTTAGGCCCCTCCGTGGAATATTCAAGCCCTCCATGGAATATTCAACCCCTTCCATGCCATATTCAAACCCTGCGTGGAATATTTAACCCCTCCGTGGAATGTTGAAACCCTCCGTGAAATATTGAAACCCTCCGTGAAATGCTTAACCCCCTTCGTGGAATATTTAACCCCTGCGTGGAATATTTAACCTGCTCCATGGAATATTTAGACCCTCTGTGAATTATCTAACCCCCTCCGTGGAATATTCAGACCCTCTGTGATTTATTTAACCCCCGCTGTGGAATATTTAAACCCTTTGTGGAAGATTTAACATCCTCCGTGGAATATTCAAACCCTCCGCGAAACATGTAACCCCCTCCGTGGAATGTATAAACCCTCCGTGAAATATGTAACTCCCTCTGTGGGATATTTAAACTCTCCATGAAATATTTAACCCCCTGCGTGGAATATTTAAACCCTCCGTGGAATATTCAAACCCTCCGTGGAATATTTAGACCCTCCGTGGAATATTCAGACCCTCCGTGAATTATTTTACCCCCTCCGTGGAATATTTAGACCCTCCGTGGAATATTGAACCCCTTCCGTGGAATATTTAAACCCTCCGTGAAATATTTAACCCCCTCCGTGGACTGTTTAAACCCCTCCGTGAAATATTTAGACCCTCTGTGAAATATTTAACCCCCTCCATGCAAGATTTAGACCCTCCGTAAAATAATTAACTCCCTCCACGGAAAATGTCCACCCTCCGTGAAACGTTTAACCCCCTCCGTGGAATATTTAGACCCTCCGTGGAACATTTAATCCCGTCCGTGGAATATTTAGACCCTCCGTGAAATATTTCACCCCCTCCGTGGAATATGTAGACCTCCTGTGAAATATTTGACCCCCTCCGTGGAACGTTTCGACGCTCCGTGAAATATTTAACCCCCTCCGTGGAATATTTAACCCCCTCCGCGGAAGATTTAAATCTTCCGTGTAATATCTAACCCCCTCCGTGGAATATTTAACCGCTCCGTGGAATATTTAGACCCTCCGTGGAATATTTAACCCCCTCCGTGGAACATTTAACCACCTCCGTGAAACATTTAACACATGAGGCACTTGAGACACCCCCGTGGAACATTTAAACCCTCCGTGTAATATTTAGACCCTCGGTGAAAGATTTAACCCCCTCCGTGGAAAATTTAAATCCTCCGTGGAATTTCTAACCCCCTCCGTGGAATATTTAAACCCTCCGTGGAACATTTAACCCCCTCCGTAGAATATTTAGACCCTCTGTGAAAGATTTACCCCCCTCCGTGAAATGTTTAACCCCCTCCGTAAAATATTTAACACATGAGACACTTGAGAGACCTCCATGCAATATTTAACCCCCTCCGTGAAACATTTACGCCATGAGACACTTGAGACACCTCTGCGGAATATTTAAACCCTCCGGGGAATGTTTAAACCCTCAGTTGAAAAGTTAGATCCTCCGTGAAATATTTAACCCCCTCCGTGGAACATTTAAAACATGAGGCACTTGAGAGACCTCCGTGGAATGTTTTAACCCCTGCGTGGAATGTTTAACCCCCTCCGTGGAATATTTCACTCCCTCTGTGAAACATTTAACACATGAGACACTTGAGAGACCTCGGTGGAATATTTAACCCCCTCCGTAGAATATTTAACCTCCTCCATGAAACATTTAACACATGAGGCACTTGAAACACCTCCGTCGAATATATGAGCGCTCCGGGGAATGTTTAAACCCTCCGTGGAATATTTAACCCCCTCTGTGGAATATTTAACCCCCTCCGTGTAATACTTTAAACCCTCCGTGGAATATTTAACCCCCTCCGTGGAATATTTAACCCCCTCTGTGGAATATTTAGCCCCCTCCGTGAAACATTTAATACATGAGACACTTGAGAGACCTCGGTGGAAGATTCAACCCCCTCCATAGAATATTTAACCTCCTCCATGAAACATTTAACACATGAGACACTTGAGACACCTCCGTGGAATATTTAAACCCTCCACGGAATATCTAAACCCTCCTTGGAATATTCAGCCCCCTCCGTGGAATATTTAAACCCTCCGTGGAACATGCAACCCCCTCCGTGGTATATTTAAACCCATCCGTGGAATATTTAGACCCTCCGTGAAAGATTTAACCTGGTCCGTGCAATATATAAACCCTCCGTGGAATATGAAACCCCCTCCGTAGAATATTGAAACCCTCCGAGGAATATTCAACCCCCTCTATGGAATATTTGAACCGTCCGTGGAATATCTAATCCCCTCCCTCGAATATTTAAACCCTCCGTGAAACATTTAACCCCCTCCGTGGAATATCTAAACCCTCCGTGGAACATTTAACCCCCTCCGTACAATATTCAAACCCTCCGTGGAACATTTAACCCCCTCTGTGGAATATTTAAGCCCCTGTGTTAAACATTTAACACATGAGACACTTGAGACACCTCCGCGGAACATTTAAACCCTCCGTGGAACATTTAACCCCCTCCGTGGAAAATTTAGGCCCTCCGTGAAATATTTGACCCCCTCCGTGCAACATTTAGACCCTCCGTGAAATATTCAACCCCCTCCGTGGAATGTTTCAACCCTCTGGGAAACATTTAACCCCCGCCGTGGAACATTTAACCCCCTCCGTGGAATATTTAACCCCCTCCGTGAATTATTTAACACATGAGACACTTGAGAGACTTCGGTGGAATATTTAACCCCCTCTATAGAATATTTAACCTCCTCCATGAAATATTTAAAACATGAGGCACTTGAGACACCTCCGTGGAATATTTAAACCCTCCGGGGAATATTTAACCCCTTCCATGGAATATTTAATCCCCTCCGTGGAATATTTAACCCCCTCCATGAAAGATTTAACCCCCTCCGTGGAATATCTAAACCCTCCGTGGAATATTTAATCTTCTCCGTCGAATATTTCATCCCCTCCGTGGAATATTTAATCCCCTCCGTGAAACACTTAACACATGAGACACTTGAGAGACCTCCGTGGAATATTCAAGCCCTCCAGGGAATATTTAAACCCTCCGTGGAACATTTAACCCCCTGCGTGGAATATCTTAAACCGTCCGTGGAATATTCAACCCCCTCCGTGGCATATTTAACCCCCTCCGTGGAATATTTAACCCCCTCCGTAAAACATTTAACACATGAGACACTTGAGAGACCTCGGTGGAATATTTAACCCCCTCCGTAGAATATTTAACCTTCTCCATGAAACATTTTACACATGAGGCATTTGAGACACCTCCGTGGAATATTTAAACCCTCCGGGGAATATTTAAACCCTCCGGGGAATATTTAAACCCTCCGGGGAATATTTAAACCCTCCGTGGAATATTCAACCCCCTCCATGGAATATTTCAAACCCTCCGGGGAATATTTAAACCCTGCCTGGAACATTTAATCCCCTCTGTGGAATATTTAAACCCTCCGTAGAATATTTATCCGCCTCCGTGAAACATTTAACACATGAGACACTTGAGACACCTTCGCGGAATATTTGAACCCTTCGTGGAATATTTAACCCCCTCCGTGGAAAATTTTGACCCTCCACAAAATATTGAACCCCCACCGTGCAAGATTTAGACCCTCCGTGAAATATTTAACCCCCTCCGTGGAATGTTTCAACCCTCTGTGAAACATTTAACCCCCTCTGTGGAACATTTAAACCCTCCGTGGAATATTTAACCCTCTCCGTGGAATATTTAACCCCCTCCGTGGAATATTTAACCCCCTCGGTAAACCATTTAACACATGAGACATTTGAGAGACCTCGGTGGAATATTTAACCCCCTCCGTAGAATATTTAACCTCCTCCATGAAACATTTTACACATAAGGCATTTGAGACACCTCCGTGGAATATTTAAACCCTACGGGGAATGTTGAACCCCCTCCGTGGAGTATTTTAAACCCTCCGGGAAATATTTAAACCCTGCCTGAAACATTTAATCCCCTATGTGGAATATGTAAGCCCTCCGTGGAATATTTAACCGCTCCCGTAAAACATTTAACACATGAGACACTTGAGACAGCTCCGCGGAAGATTTAAACCCTTCCTGGAATATTTAACCCCCTCCGTGGAAAATTTAGACCCTCCGTGAAATATTGAACCCCCTCCGTGCAACATTTAGACCCTCCTTGAAATATTTAACCCCCTCCGTGGAATGTTTCAACCCTCTGTGAAACGTTTAACCCCCTCCATATAACATTTAAACACTCCGTGGAACATCTATCCCCCTCCGTGGAATATTTAAACCCTCCATGGAATATTCAACCCCCTCCGTGGAATATTTAACGCCTCCGTGAGATATTCAACAAATGAGACACTTGAGAAATCTCGGTGGAATAATTAACCCCCTGGATAGAATATTTAACCTCCTCCGTGAAACATTTCAAACATGAGGCACTTGAGACACGTCCGTGGAATATTAAAACTCTCCGTGGAATATTTCACCCCCTCCGTGGAATATTTAAACCCTCCGTGGAACATTTAATCCCCTCCGTGGAATATTTAACCCCCTCCGTGAAAGATTTAATCCCCTCTGTGGAATATTTAAACCCTCCGTGGAATATTTAATCCCCGCTGTGGAATATTGAGACCGTCCGTGGAATATTTAATCTCCCCCGTGGAACATTTAACCCCCTCCGTGAAACATTTAACACATGAGACACTTGAGAGACCTCCGTGGAATATTTAAGCCCTCCAGGGAATATTTCAACCCTCCGTGGGATATTTAACCACCTCCGTGGAATATCTTAAAGCCTCCGTGGACTATTTAACCCCCTCTGTGGAATATTTAACCCCCTCCGTGGAATATTTAACCCCCTCGGTGAATCATTTAACACATGAGACACTTGAGAGACCTCGGTGGAATATTGAACCTCCTCCATGAAACGTTTAACACATGAGGCACTAGAGACACCTCCGTGTAATATTTAAACCCTCCAGGGAATATCTAAACCCTACGTGGAATATCTAACCCCCCCCGTGGAATATTCAAACCTTCCGTGGAATATTTAAACCCCTACGTGGAATATTTAACCCCCTCCGTGGAATATTTAGACCCTCCGTGAAAGATTTAACCTCCTCCGTGCAATATTTAAACTGGAATATTCAACCCCCTCCCTGGAAGATTTAAACCCTCCGTGGTATATTCAACCCCCTCCGTGAAATATCTAAACCCTCCGTGGAACATTTAACCCCCTCCGTGGAATATTTAAATCCTCCATGAAATATTTAACCCCCTCCGTGGAAGACTAAACACACTACATACCTGTATATCCCCCTCCGTGAAACATTAAGCACATTAAACACCGCACATCCAACTCCCCACCTTGCCCAAGCGTGGGGACACTCACAGTTGCACACTCCAATTCCCCACCTTGCCAAAGGCTCAGTGCCAAACCCCCAGCTATCGCGGTGGGCTCCGCGGCCGGATACATGGTGGTATGGAAGCCTGCTTTACTCCAGTCCTCAGCCAGTCAGGCCTGCAAAAGCACTTGAGAAATCTCTTGGAGTCAAGGATGAGAGTTGTCCAAGGCAACGATTGTCCAACAAGGCGATGTGGAAGCGGACAGAACACATCACCAAATCAACAAACCTATGAAACAGAGGGGGGCATACCCTCCCAAAACGAAATGCACACGGTAGAAATCACATCAAGTAACATCACATCACATCACATCACATCACATCACATCACATCACATCACATCACATCACATCACATCACATCACATCACATCACGTCACATCATATCACATCACATCACATCACATCACATCACATCACATCACATCACATCACATCACATCACATCACATCACATGTGCAAGTTGATGACAAACACATACCAAGCACTTCGAAACGGGGGGGGGGGGTTACTATACCCAGGGTCCCTCACTTTCCCCCATGTTGAACGCTTTCCTAGATTCCATATTTTCCTATTTTCCACTTGTTCCCACGAGCATGGCAGTTTCTTGTCCGACCTCGCCCCCCAACAACACTTGGTGGGTGGGTGGGTGGGGGGGAGAAAAGCCTGATGGGGGGTTTGGGGTTGAGGGTTGGGGTAGCCAACCAGCAAAATTGACCCTGTTGTTATTCGCATGCCTATTTCATGCCTACGGTCATGGTCTGCAAAGGAAGCAAGGTGCAGAATTGGGCAAGAGAGATGGGGTGGGGGCAAGTGTGATGTGGGGGGCAAAGCACAAGTCTGATATCGGGGGGGGAGGGGGGCAAAGGCCTATCATGGGGGGCTTGGGGGGTTGGGGGTTGGGGGTGATGGTCCAAAAAAAATCTGAAGTTTGAAGTCGGATAGCCCATTGGGTTGCTATACCCATAGCTGGTGGTGAAGTGATCGGCCACGTGGCTGGGGGTGAGGTGTTGCCGGAGCGAGTGCCTCGGTATCCAAAGTCCCTTTTGAAAGACAGGTTCTGGGTATCCACTCCTTTGGCGGCAAGGAGCCAATTGACGGCGTTGACATTGTTCTTTGTACGTGCCTTTTTGTTTTCAACCCCTGAAGATTCCTTCAGCCATCCGTTCGGCTGCCCCTGGCTTGTCATCGTGTGGAGACCACTTGAATTGGTGGCATGTCTTCCCACAGCGATTGCATATGAGTACTGCAGGGTTGAACGCACCATCCTTCGTGGTGTAGGTGGGTCCTGCGTCAAATGAGTCTCTTGCAGCACCATGGCTTCGTCGTGCCGAGCAGTGGTGTGGTTCCCCCAGCCACAGTACACTCCTCTGCACCAAAGCATTGGGGTCCCAATGGAAAGGTCCCCGGAGATGCGCATTCCTGGAGGCTCATTGGCATTCGGGGGCTGTGAGGGTTGCGGAGATGACTGTGGAGATGGTATGTGCGTGCCTGTTGCAATTGGCTGAGAGCCGAATAGCTATTGAGGTTGGAGCGGCAAAAATTGGGTGGTCCCCGCCGAGGGAACACTGCCATAGTTTGCCTCGTAGCTCACGGCGAAGTAAAGGACGGGGTACCTGACTGCGTGGTTCCGTGCGTCGCGACGAACGCTGCCATGAGATGCGCAAGTTGTGCAAGGTGTGATGAAGCAATAGATGCAATAGATGGGGGTACTTGGACAGCAACATTCGGGAACGCATAATTCGTGGGACCCGTTTCGAGTTGAGGATGCTGGGGCATGAACAGGGTAGAGCCTGGTGCTGCTCCCGGATTCAATGTCAGAAAGATTACAGCCTATGGCGTATTTCCATATTCCTTTGTGTACCATCTGTACGTTTCTGGCCGGAGGCGCGCTTTTGCGGCCAACGGTGTTGCACGTAAGGTTTTGAAAACGTGTAGAGCGCGCACAACGCGTACAACACCTACAGACCAAGTAACACGCACACAACGCGTAGCACGCCGAACACACGCCTCCAGAGGAACGTGCAGAATTGAAATACCGGAACGCGCAGAACGCGCAGAACGCGCAGCACGTCGCTTTGCACACGGGCGCACATCGAGGAGGGGCCGCGTCCTCACAGTTGGGTATCCAGCCTACGCGGTTGTCCCCCAGGGTTCGCACTAGTCCCATGGGTAGGGATAGCAGAGGCTCCGCCTCCATGATCGTCTCGTTCAAGCCCCCCATTCCACCACACTACTCCTCATCTTCCTCATCCTCCTCATCCTCCTCACCCTCCTCGTCCTCCTCGTCCTCCTCGTCCTCCTCGCCCTCCTCGTCCTCCTCGTCCTCCTCGTCCTCCCCGTCCTCTTCGTCCTCTTCATGGTCCTCCTCCCACACCTCCTCGTCCTCCTCGTCTACCTCAATGTCCCGTGCGCCTTGCGCACCTCCATAGCCATGTCCCGGTGCAAAGCACAACACGTGGACCGCCTTTCCACAACTGGTACATTCATAACCGGTTCTTCCCCTTCTTGCAAAAGTGGCACACACGCCGCCGTTGTGTCGCCACCAGCACGTGCACCTCTTGTCGGAGGGGGTGGGCAAAGTACCGCCGCCGCAACACTTGCCATTGCCACCTCCACATACTAGTGGTCTCCTTACAAAGTCCCAATTGCCGGCAAGTTGCGAACACATTCGCAACCGCGTACCGGAGCACGAACGCACGCACCGCGTGGGCCCACGTCATGTGGCGGCCAACCTGCCTCATTTGCAGGGCCATCTGGTTCACACCATCGACACCGCGCAACAGTGTGCGGTACCCCGCCACCACGGGGTGCACTTCGCGCCCGCTTCGCCGGTGAGGTGGTCCCTTTCGGGCAAACCACACATTCGTCAACATCGGCACAACGCGTGGGGGTTTGTGCCCGACCTTCGGATTCTTGTACACGCACAAACTGTACTTGAAATCCGCAACAGTGCACACCGCCGTCTGCCCCTCCTGCACCTGCTCCCCGGCCCATGTCACGCCGTATGTGGACCTCTTCGTCATCATGAGGAATGCCCGCTTGTTGGCGGCCAATTCCTTTGCGAGGTCGTGGGCCCCGAAAAAGGAGTCGGCACATAGCACCGTCCCCTCGGGTAGCAATGATGCCCACAACTTCATGATGTTTTTGGCATCAAAGTTTCCCGCCGCAGTGCCGTAGCGGCGTAGCCTGCCCCGTACACCGGTGTACAAATACATGTCCACCACGTACCCCCATGTTGTGTCCGCCAGGCAATACAACTTTATCCCGGTTGGGTGCGGTTTCCGGACAATGAACATTTTCAAGGGGCCCGCTAGCATCCCCTTGTGGGGCACCACGGACTCATTGCCGCAGGACCCACCCCCCATGCACCACGCTCCCGCCCATTGGCCATTGCAGTTTTGCAGGAGCGAGACCACATCGGTACGTAGCAACCGTTGCAGCAAGTAATATTGGCGACACGTCAGCATGTTTGCCATATAGGGATTGTATAATAGGCCCTTGCGGTCCCAAACCGCGTCCACCTGCATGGGTCGCACCATCCCCAATAGAGTTAGAAATGCATTGTACCTAGGTACTAGAGTTAGCAGGTTTGGCTCTCCGTGGTCCCGTAGGGCTTGGCATTGTAGATTTTCTATGGGGGCCATGATACTTAGGCGTCACAAGTTGCCCACCCCCCACCTGGCGCTATGGCCCACGGAAGTCCATGTTGTAATGAGGGGGAAAGTATGTGAAAAGGGGTGTTATTTTTTGGGTACCCAAACCCCCCTGGTGGCAACATGCAAAAACAAGGTGTGTATTTCAAATATATGCCATTATTTGCATTTCTGGAAACACACAGATTTTCAAAATAAAGACATTCAATCACCAAAATATAGTGTTGTTTTACATTCAGACCACTGCATTCCAGTGTGGGGGGGGGGGGGGGGGCTGCCTATTTTTCTCTCCCCTTTGTTCGAGGTTGATCACAGAACTCCCCTATACACCACAGATGAGGGAACCCCAAACATACCTTTCATTGAAGCACACAAAAAACTATCCCAAAGCATGTACTTGTATTTCCTATTTTAACCAACCTGGCCGAAATTTCGGCCAGCTCTTCGAAAAAGTCCAAACACATGGTCCTATTTGACAGACAGGCCTAAGCTGGCCGAAATTTCGGCCAGGTCCATCGAAACTCCGAATATGATCACTGAAATGGGTACCTAAGACAGTAGACATGAGCAAGGAACACAGGAGCAGTGACATTTGAACAGGGTGTGCAACATAATATACTCAATTACAAGCAAATACTTGCCACCTGACGAATCAAAGCAGACTTTTGCAGTGCCTATGGGGAAACACAACAATAAAAGGCTGAAGAGGCTGAGGACTGCATGCTGGCCGAAATTTCGGCCAGACTTCATGCTAACAGGCAATATAAGCAGCAGGACTGGCATTAGCGCTTGCGCAGACCAGATGCACGGGGTTTCTCAGCACTTGTGTTAGCAGGCTGCTTGGCAGGGGCTGCAGCACCAGACTTGGCAGTGGCAGAGTTCTGTGACTGTGTGTTTCCACCCTGGGATGGTGAAAAATGATTCACAAAAGTTTTCATACCTTTGCCAGTAGGGGCAGCAGTGCCTGAGGAGGAAGCTGGGGTGGCCTGAGCGCACTGCGTGCCACTGGGTGAGGGGGCAGGGGCAGTTTTGGGTTTCTTCTTTGGAGTCTGTGTCTCTGGTTGCGACTCTGCCTCCCCATCTTGCTCCTCAGGATCCTCATCTACATACCTAAACCCAGAACAATCCACAGGAAAACGTGTCCCCAAGTCGTGGTACACATCCTCCCATGACTTGGGGGGGCACGTGTCGGCGTTGGTGATCCCTGCTCTGATGAGCTGAACAAAGTCATCGGGCACAACAGTCTCCTCACCCAAAAGGGCACACACAACATTACAGTCCTTGGAAAACCTGGTAGACATCATGCTTGCAAAATACACAGACAGAGTCCCCAGCAAAAACCAGTTGCCTGCCCGTTCTGGGACCGGAACCAGGCTCAAAAGAAATGAGAATATTTCAACAGGCATCACAGACGACATGGGTCCTTCAGTAAAAGCCACGTAACGGGGAAGCCTGTTATCAAAGGCAGTGGCAGAACAAATGGAAACCAGATGGGACGTAGAAGTGTACAGCGGGGTCTTGCTTGACAAATTGTAAAGTGCAACATCACACTGATACATATCCTCAGCCACAGTGGCCTTCAAAGCAGCAACAGTGGCTTTCACATCAGCAGACTCACCCGCACTGAACACAGGCACACCGGACAAAAGCAACTGCGCAACCAGGTTATGCAAACCAGCTGTATAGAGGCGGGGCACCTCAATGACACAAGCAGCAAAGGGCAGTGAACTAATGATACTGGGAACAGGGACTCCACAACGCATTGCCATCAGTTCCACACGGCCTGACTCTGCAATGAGTTTGCCTGTGCTTGACTCAACGAGGGACTCCCTAGCACACTGGATACTGACCAGACCAGTATCAGATTTTTCACAAACAGGCTTAGCAACAGGCTTCTGCAACAATCCCCGCAACCCCTCATATTTGGGTTCCTTCCAAAGAGGGGCCTTAATTACTACTGACCACGGGGGCCAGGGGTTTTCTTCAGTCCAGGTCCAACTGCCATAGGCTACCTTCAGGTGTGATGCAATAGCGCACTGCCTTTTGGCCATCTCAATAGTACCAAGTGTAGGTGCAGACAGGTGGTAGCACAGGGTGGGCTCCTATTGTGCATTAATTGAACGACACACAAGCTGGCCGAAATTTCGGCCAGGTCGGTCGATTTATTCGAATACAAACCCATGTTTGACCAAAACATACCTCTGGTGTTGTTCACAAGCCCATTGGTAGCCGCCTCGGGATGAAGAATGTGCCAGGACCACATCTGGGCCTTTTTAACATCTTTTATAATTTTTTTGAGACCAGGTAGGGTACTTTTTGTCCCATCCATGTAACCTACGATCTCGCGAAGTCGGTCAGGCGTGATGCCTTCCACTTCCTTGAACGTACCCAGTGCGGGATGTAGTCCACGCTTTTCCATGGCTGCCATGGCGTCTACTGAAGGAAGACCCACAAATTTCACCAAACGCCCAACGCCACCCCACCGTTTGGCAACAGCACTCTGCACAGGAGAACATGTGGAACACAGAAGCTGGCCGAAATTTCGGCCAGGTCGATCGACAAAACCGAATTAATAAATGAAACACACCACAGTGCCTTCCTCGGCAGTAACACCACACTCTTCAAGCATAACAGTAATGTGATGGTACAGGGTGTACTCATTGGCATCCTCATCCTCAAGCCTATCCAGGAGTAGGGACATTCGCTCCGATGTGGTGGATGCTGAGCCAGCAGTGGTCTGGATTTGATGTAAGCCTGCAAGCCGGCGCCTAGTCCGCAGGGGGCAGTCCTGTTTGACTTCATGACCACCAAATACCAGGGTCCAATCCGGAGTCTCCATATTTTTCATCTCAAATTCGGTCTTGTGTTTTTGGGCAGCAGTGTAAACATGCTGACCCCCCAACAGAACCCAGCGAGTGGCTGTGCAACAGGAATATTCGTAACAGCAGGGTCGAAAATTCAGACGCGAAAACGGTACTATCGAGAAGATTACCACAACACACATACGAGTGACTTTATAAAAAAGAAGATACTGGATGTAATCCACAGGCGGGGCTGCCTTCAGATCGTCGTAGCGGCGTTGCACGCGATCATCCGAAATCCTACGGACCTGCCCAAATTTTCGGTCGTGGTCGATAATAATCTGATCCCACCGAACCTTTATTTTCGTCGTTGACGTAACCAAGTCGGATAACTTGATGGAGGATGATGAATTTTTCTTTGGTGCGGCCTCAGGCTTCTTTTGAAGTCCCTCTGTGCTCGCCTGGTCCTCTTGAGACTGGGATTGCACTTGAGATTGCCCATTGTCTGCTGCAGGCTCACCATCTGGCGAAACAGCCATGTCCTGCGATACCCCTCCAGGCTCAGTCATAAAATAAAGGGCTAAAAGGCAACATTTCATGGAGGGGAGTGTTCCCAGATAGCAAATAACAAGCACAGATCAACCAAAAAAGGACCAAAACGGACTGCCTGACAAGAAATTCTGATAACCTGGCCGAAATTTCGGCCAGCACTGCTCTGCATGTCAAACCACTGTGTACAAATACCATTCTGAGAGGCTGGCCGAAATTTCGGCCAGAACCTTAAGTCATTTGTGTTCTGGGGGTAGCCATGTGACAAAACAACAAGTCTGGCCGAAATTTCGGCCAGAAAAACATGAAACAGCAAATAGACACACCAAAATCACTGGCAATGCGTGGCAGAACCCATACCACAGTGACAAACACAGCTGCAAACAGAAATCAGTCCCAATCCTGGGTATCCACACCGATGTGTTCCGCCTCATCTAGGGCTTCAAAGGAGGCAACGCTGTCTGCATCACAATCAATATCCTGGTCACTATCACAAGAGTCGACAGCAATGGAATCAAGGGCGGGGGGGGGGGGGTACTGGGCGGGGGGGGTCCGGGGGGGGGGTACTGGGGGGCCTCTGGCTCGGGGCTTCGGGGGTGGCTTTGGGGGCAAGGCAATTCCACCAGGAGCAGCAGCAGCAGCAGCAGGCGGTGCACGGTTGGCAGCGCGAATAGAAGCATGTGCAGTACGCAACACCCCTTGCTCGGCAGCAGTGCGGGCAGGTGCATTTGTCTGTAAAAAATCCTCAACACCCTCAGGAACCCTGGTACGCGCAACCAGATTTTGCATTGCATGCAACAGAACCACTTTTAAACGGTCTGTGGTGATTCGTGTCCTAGACATGGTACCGGGGAACGTCAAATCCTCAACTGCATCCAGTCTTCTCACCTCAACTTTATAGTCCGGAACGGGAACACAAATGGGCAGGCTCTGTGTATGGGCTGTCAAGATGAATTGTTTAAGATTGGCAGAGAACATTGCCACGGATCTCTCAGTCAGCACACCACGCAAAACTTTCTCTCCGGGTTGGACAGGGGGAAGTGTCAGAAATAAATCAGACGACTGTTGCACACTAGTACAGGCAGTGTTGCGGCGACAGTGGGCTGAGAACCGACTCAGAAGTGCTTCACCCAGCTCCTCAGAGTGGATACACCCTAGGGAGGCGGAATGCCACTGACTCCAAAACAAAAGAGCAACAGCGGTGGTTTTCACATACTCCGTGGTTAACTGTTCCTCGGGCTTTAGGATGTTCAGCATGAGCAGTAGGGACAGCTCAAGTGCCTGCTTAGCTACAATACCGGAACCTGCCCCCCGTCCCTCCCAGTTGCACTCACGAACCAAAGTCCCAATGCTTAAAGCAGCTGGACAGTATGTGTACAGCAAAGCCTTAAGGGCTAATAACATACGCAAACCCTTGCGCTGAATGGGTGTCAAGTCCCGCTGGCTATTGAGCAGGGAAGTGACGCGCTCATCTAGTCTGCCTCTATTGGACGATGTGGCTAGCATGAATCCAAGCAACGTCTTCTCCATATGGATGACCTTGACCTTGCGAGGGAGGATAGACCCAACCTGAAGGCTGTTCCCCTGCTCCAAAAACTTAATGAACGGGAGGAACGCCCTGTAGATCAATTCAACGCAATACTTATAGCTATGCCATACTCCGCACACCAAAGGAAAACCCAACAGTAATTGTGGTACATTCCAGGGAACATAAGCAGCACCATAACACAGCTTAAGTAGGGCAAAGTGTATTTTCATGTCCACAAGCAGCGGAACACAGTGTCTGGTGCGGTGTTCCACACATGACAAATCAACCACGAGTTGCAAAAGCTCTTTGTGTGTGCCGGAGCGGAGCTCAGACAGGAAAAAGGGTCTCCAGTTGAGGGAACGAACATCTTTTCTGGCAATATCCAAAGGAGCACGAACCCAAACTCTCTGAATACCTTGGTTGGCAACATCAATACGATCAAACAATGCTCTATGTGAGCGAAAGATGTCATCAGCAACCTTTGGTACCCTGGCCTCAATTTAGGCCAGCTCCGGCAGACCCCGGTATGCAGGTAGGGCAGTAGTGTGCAAAACAGCAACAGCTGTACAGTTTAGCGTTAAGTCGGGTGAATGGGGATCAGCTCCCGACTTGTAACGCCTCAGGTTATCAAACCATATACAAACTTGCCTACGGTGCATGGTGTTCCACAAGTTGTGTGCTGCTAGTCCAGCACGATGGTGAATGGATTCCTGCTTAGTGTTACACTGACCAAGGACTCCTACCTTACGGCGTTGGCGGCAGGACATAATACCCCAGTTGTAACCAGACCCACAGTTAGAGTATGGGAGGGCCATACGGCGCAGCAGGCAGTATAGGGCATGGAACTGTGACAAAAATGTCATGTACCATCGTGGGGGCTTCTTCTCAGTGGCGGCGGCCTTCAACTGTGTCAGGGAGTGCCGGCTCCTGCGATTCTTCCGCAACAAGAGGCAGAATTGCAAAAGCTTTTGCAAAGCCCCACCACGTAATGCATTTCGCCACAACCCTTTGGCTGTAGTAGCAAAAGCACCAGTAACTGCAGCATGTACAACATTGACAGTAATAGCAGAAGACGTTAATGCTGAGACAAGAAAACAGTTATGTAGGAGTGTATGGTGTAATACTCATGAACAACGACAATTGCAAGCTGGCCGAAATTTCGGCCAGGTGTGTTCAAAGGGAAAATAATTGCTTACATGTTCAAAAATAGGAAAAGCTGGCCGAAATTTCGGCCAGCCCAGCCAAAAACCAGAATATAAGTGCTTGAATAGTGAACAGACCAAAAAGCTGGCCGAAATTTCGGCCGGCCCACCCAAAAACGAGAATATAAGTGCTTGAATAGTGAACAGACCAAAAAGCTGGCCGAAATTTCGGCCAGCCCTAAGAAAAATGAAAATAATCATGCCTATTCACCAAGAAACCAAAAAGCTGGCCGAAATTTCGGCCAGAAGGGTCAAAAACTGCATATACACATAGTTGTTTGCAATGTTACCCAAAACCTGGCCGAAATTTCGGCCAGCTTCAGAAAAACTTCAAATACAACACACTAGAAGAGGGGGATACACAAGGCTAACACATCAACACGTATTTCAACGGGTGTCACACAGCTCTGCCAACAACTTTGGTCACATACGTCAAATAACATACTCAAAGTAGAAATGTAGAATATTGTCAAATCGTGCGTATACGGGGTCCTAGAGGGTGGGCAACTTGTGACGCCTAAGTGATATGGTCCCACACCTCGTCCTCAGTATAGCCGATGAGCCACGACTCCCCGGGCCGGATACCGTACTGGATATCGGCCGCACAGTCCTCCCGTGGGAGCCTATGGTCGTACAGCGGTGGCTGAAATTTTGGTGGCATCACAAAAAAAGATTGTTGAGAAATGAGACTCTGTAGAACACGCAACACACCAGTGGCGGTTCCAGAGGCAACAGGAGAGGCAGCATGGGCGGAACGCGCAGAACGCGCAGCACACACAGAACGCGTAACACGACCTCCAGAGGCAGAAGCAGAAGTGGACACGTAGAGCGCGTATCACACGAAACACACACAGGGCACGTTGCGGGGACATGGGCTGGGCAAAGGGCCATGGGGTCAATGGGGGCAACAGCACGAACAATTCGATTCTTGCTTTCTTGAAACGGTGTCCGTGCAGCCTGCATGGTCCACGCAAAGCAGCGGTCGCAGCCGCCACCATTCATCCGAACGTCGAAAAAGCATTCACAACGCAATAAATAACGGTGTCGGTGCCCCAATGGAAGTGCCGCCTACCGATGCCACCACTGTGGGGTTGGTTGTGAGTGTGCTTTCTGGGCCAACGGCAATGGCCGTGAAAAGAAGAGGGGTTGTGAGCCGTGCTTTGTGCATTCTTCGTGCCACAGCGGAGGACCATCTGCACACTGTACGCCCACACGTCCGTCACCAGAAGCAGCGCCAGGCCCAATTCGCGGCGGGCTTGTGTTTCCTCGGCCAAACACACTTTGTAGTGTTGGCATACTCGTCCGAGTGACACTTCGTACTCCGACTCCAGGGTGCGCTGCATGGCCTGCACATCGTTGTCGTAGGCGGCCCCGGCTTGGTACTTCTCCCCTCGGATTGCACCTCTGGGCATCGTCCTATGCGGTTCGCCTTCCACTGCGTAACGCATATGGTTGGGCTTCTCCTCCACTTTCCCCTTGCCCTTGCTCTTCTTCTTGGGTGCACTCTTCGTCTTTTCCTTCTTCTTCTTGGACAGCTCCTCCGGCTCTGGCTTTGCCTCTGGCTTCGCCTTGACAGGGGTCCCCTTTGGTTGTGCGTGTGCGGCCATGCGGGCAACCTCCAGGTGGGTGCTGCGGGGGGCGCGTTGGGCGAGGGAGGGCTCGTCCTCGCCCTTCACACTGGCAGCATCACTGCCCTCCTCCTCCTCCTCGTCCTCCTCCTCTGCCTACCTTGCCTCCTCTTCCGACTCCTCTTCCGACTCCTCCTCATCCGAACTCTCCGTGGTTGCGTCATCTTGGATCCACGTCCACAGCCGGTCGCGCGGAATCTGTAGAACATGCATAACATGCAAGACACATGGAGGCAACCCCAGAGGCAACACCGGAGGCAACTGTACGAAACGCGCAAAAGGCCCGGAACGCGCAAAATGCATAGCACACAACCAGAGGCAGCTCCGGAGGCAACGGAAAAGGGAACGAATAAAACGCGCGGAACGCACAGAACACCTTTTTGTATTTCAAGAAGCCATCCTGCTTGGTGCGGACGTCTTGCACCACATGTGGCGCATGTGGCTTACCCTTCGGGGCCTTCACGTGTAAAAGGGTGCAAGAGGCGGTAGGGGACAAAAGGCAGCGCGAAATAGTGCATACAAGAACCGCAAACCCGTGAACGTGGTACACCTGATACGTTGTGAGGTTCGTCAACCAAAATTCTTTGTCCTGCCGGTCCTTGGCCCCTTTCTTCTTCCGATTGACCCGTCCGGCATGCCACCCCGCTGCGACACAAGGGGGTGAGGAGGACAACGGTGCAAGGCGGGAAGCGAGACGAAAACGAAGACACACACACATACTCGTGGCTTGTTTAATTTAAAAGACAACGAAGGCGTTGTGCTTCAGTTTCTCCGGATGCTTCCACTCTCCCAGGTTCCCACCCTTCTGCAACCATTGAGAATGTGTGGCGGGGTACAAGGGTGCAGGTATGGCTCCTGCACCATCAAAGCACAGCGGCCTAACAATGGTGAGGCAAAAACATGCTGCAAAGCACGTAGCACAGGTACAACGGCTCCAGAGGCAACGTCAGAAGCGAAAAATGACAACACGCAGAACACCCAACACACGTGGGCAATGTAGCACCAAGGCAAAGGCATAGGCAGGAGGCAATTGTCATTCAAATACGCACGATTGAGTTCCATTGGGAACCAGCGCAGGTGTGTGGCAGAGGACATGGGTGCAAGCATGGCAAAAAAAAAAATTGGGTGTGGTACGATAGGTGTGAAGCAATTAGCCCCTGCAGAACGCGTAGAACGCGTAGGAAGACTTCCAGAGGCAGACTCAGAGGCACCGGACCGAAACGCGCAGGACGCGCAACACACGCAGCATGCGTAGCACCAAGACAGAGGCAGAGGCAGGAGGCAATTGTGCTTCTCTCCTCAAAAATGGTTCAATTGAGCTAAACGGATAGTCGCATTGAGTCGGGCACCCTCGAAAACCCCCCAAGGGGCACAAAATAATGATAAAAGCAAAAATGCGAGAAAATTTCGTGCTATGCGTTCTACGCATGGTATCCAAAGGAATATGGCGGCTCTGGGGCGGTTCGAGCATGCTGACCGGCGGTCTGGTTGTTGGGAAGAATATTTGCGCGAATTAATATGAAGTTTGAGGTTGTTTTTTTTTTTTTGGGAAAATGCCATTATTTTGGTTGCTTGGAAGGGATTTGAGGCAGTAAAATTCATGCCCAAGCTTCATTACACATCATCCAGTGAAAGTTCCGCCCCAAACACATCCACGATGCCCAAACGGCACCCAAAACGAAAAGTGGCAAACCCCGGCAAGCGTGTAGCTGATTCATAGGCGTGAATTCCTACAAATTCGCACGAAATGCGCACGAATTTCCTGCGTATTCACACTGATTCATAGAAATTTCACCCTTGTACACCCCCTCATTTGTCCCAACACCCGGAGTCCCCCCCCAATGCACCTTCGCATGCCCACTGCCCACAGGCCAAAATGGTCTGGGGTCGTGCTGTATTCTCATATCCGTTTCTTGCGAGATTGGAACGGCGGATCTAGGGTCTGAAGGTGCTCCATGGCGGCTAGAAGCCGTCTTCTTGTACGGCTTGCGTACCTTTGTACATTGATACGCCCTTGCCAATTTTGTGTCCTTTTGGTTGCATCCCAACCATGCGCCGCCAAACTATCATCAATGGTGTGGTTGTCCAAAACCACTTGCAGCCCCAGTCTCCCCCGGTGCCGGCTAAGGCCCCTGCTGTTGCGCAACATGCACTTCAGCCTCCGGTGACGCCCCTCCATGGTAAAGCAGGCGAACTTTGACAAGATTCTCCACTTATTTGCAAAGAAATACATGTGGTCGATCCAAAGATGTGTCCACACCAGTTTGCCCCACTGGAGCTCATTATGGGCAATGCCCATGGCTATGCGGCCGCCCCAAGTCGGCTCCCGAGAACCATGCGGAACGCCAAGGGAACACACACATGCTTGCAAAATTCTCTCACCACGTGTTGCACAACGACTCCCAACTTTTGGTGCTACTTGATGGTTGCTCACACTGGTGTGCTGCAGGCAAGCATCAGTTACCTTTCCCCATCCTGTGTTCCGCATGAAGTGGATGGTAGCAGCACACTCCATCCTTACCTTCCCGTTGCTGTTTGCCTTCTCATTGTTTGATGAGGCATGGGTGCAAGTTCTTGCAGCAAGCCGTGCCTCATCGAAAACTGGTTGCAGCATGGTGCGTGCCACACTAGCCGATGCCTTACTTGTGAATTGTACAACTAGGTCGCGTGTCCCCTTTCCATAAGCAGGCACTCGCCTATCCCCTGTACTGGTCCTATATATAACACCTATGGCAACAGCCCCTATCCAGTTGGCGTCTATTCCACTTGCTGGGCCAAAGGTAGAAAGGCAAAGAGCAAGGCTGCGCATGCAGACACAGCACACCGTGGCTCCAAGGGATTCCGCCTTCTAGTTTTGGCTGCCTGCCATGAGCACCTGCGCTTTCCCATCTGCACACAGAAACAAAACGGACTGCCTATCATTCCCTCCCGTATATTTAAACCTCACAGTTGCGGCCTTGCGCAACTCATCATCAAAATCCATTTCTTGTGAGGACGCGTATAGGGTCTCCCACTTTTCAATGCCCCCTAGTAGCCACCAACTAGATAAATGGCTGGGGTCGGCGGTGCCTACAAGCGTGCAATGGACGTACTAGGCCTCATGTCTCGATGTACCATCCACCGCAATACGCAACCAATGCAGCCGTCAGTCCCCAGCCTGCACGATGTCTGAGGGTGGGGGTGGTGGACACTTGTACAAGTGCCCGTTGCGGTCGAGGAGGTAGCAGGCCATCATAAATGGGCGTGTCGTCTCCCCTATAGGCAATGACCGCCCGGGATTCTGGTAAAGCTAGGTACCGAAGCATGCCGTACACATGTTCCCATACCACACCGTACGTCATGCTCCCCACTAGGTACCGCGCCGTTGTCGTGGAGAGGTGCATCGACCGGATCCGCCAAACGGCCATAATCAACCTCTCTTCCATGCTGGGCTCAGGCTGCACGGTTCGTGTAAGTCTTGTCGCCGGGGTAAGGACTATTTGCCCGGTATCGGGCAGGTATTTGGGGCGCGCAGAAGGTGTGCGCAAGAACCCCCCCCCTTCTAGCGCTCTTTTGGCATGTCTACCCAAGCCTCAACACCTTGTGTGGTTGAAAAGTGGTTCGGGGCAAATCACCACATATGTACTCCCCTTTTCGTGGCTGATTTTCACTTTTGTCCCAAATGGTCCATTTTCCCGGATTTTCCACCCCCCCCCCTCCTGTGGAAGGGGGGTTCTAGCACCCATTCTGCACCCTTTTTGCACCCTTTGTGCACCCCCCTTTCTGCGCTAGGACCCCCTTTTTGCACCTGTTTTGCACATCCTTTGTGCGCTGGAACCCCCTTTTTGCAGCCTTTCTGCGGGGGGGTTTCTGTGGCAAGGCATTTTGCAAGCAGGGCACCAAATGCATCCACCAGGTTCACATCTGGTTTCTCAGGCGTACAGGCAGTGCCTTTTTCTTTGGTCCCTTGTGGCCTAGCCAAGGGCAAGCCTTTGCGGGGGCCGCTCGGTGTCGCCACTCCCCGTCAAATCTGACCAAGGTCCCCGGTGAAAGCACCAACCATTGCACCCAGTCATCCTACGCAACCAGGAATGTGTGCGACGTCCTCCAAGATCTCTCCGAGGATATCAAAGGATCGCCAAGACCGCAACTGGATGTTGCAAATGGGCTATCAGAGCCCATTACCAACAACTTGCACCATTCGCTGGTAGAGCTTCTGGAAAGGCTGGAGATACTGAGCTTGCACGCCGTGCACGGAGTTGGCCGCGAGCGGCAGCTTCACCTCAAGGTCCATGCCTTATGCGGGGGAGTGGAGAAGGTCTTCAACGTGTTGGTCGACACAGGCCCCCTGGTCAGTCTAGTCAAGGCTGGCCTATTACGACCGGAGTGCTTGACCACGAGTCGGAGGCCTGTCAGGCTGAAGGTAGCCAATGGCCAGTACATGGTGGGAGGTACGAAGGAAGCCGACATCGCGCTGCAGTACGTGAACCACCGTGAGCTGATCCGCCCTGACCTTGGCAAGGAACTCCTCCTAAAGGGAAACTTGTACGAGGGCCAGATGGACTGGGACATGACCGTCGGGTACAACTTCATGATGGAGATGGACTCTGGCGTACCCGTAACCCAAGCCTCCTTGACCTTGTACCAGGATGACAAGCTCTCGTGGCTATCGTCACGTGAGCACCACGTGGAGTGCAAATGGATCCACGCAGAGCGCCATCAACTCGAAGTAGCCTCACTAGGGATCGAGCCCGCAGGGCCCATGTACCACGAGTACGGCGTAAAGCCGGACCTGGCATACCGAGTCGTCGTTGATCTAGGACCATCGGATCTGTTCCTGGATGCGTTCTCCTCAGGTGCCTCCGCCCATCTGCGGGTGCGTGGGAAGTACTAGAGCGCCTAGGAGTCGGCGTGGAAGAAGCACTGGGGTCCGCATCAAGGTATGATGTGGATCTATTGTCCCAGAGTGGATATACCGAGGGGGGTCGCGAAGATTTGCAAAGACCGTTCCCAGGCAGTGCTGGTCGTCCCCATGGGATGTACCGAGGAGGAAAGTACCCGAGGTTGGGTGGTCTCGCTGACCAACATGACCTTGAACAACGTCGTCCTACCGGCTGGAGAGAGCGTCTATCGGGACGCTAAGGGACAGCCCATGCCGGCCCAGAGATGGACAACGGCATTCCACTATGTGGACGGGGGCCTAGGACAGGCTGACGCCACGGACTTGGTGTGCGTCAACCGCGTGATAGCGGAGCCGGGAAGGCTAAGCTTCGCGGTTTCCTCCGTTGACATCGGTGCATCGGACAACCTCCTCTATGAAGAGGAGTTCGATCTGGTTCAAGGGTATATGGATCGACCCTTTCATCACTGGGTAAGCAAGCGAGAGCGGGGGCCACGACAAACCCTCGTGGGAAGTGGACGCCGTCGTCTATGGTTCCTATGACGGGAATACCTTGGTTAAAAGGGTGTTGGACCACATGTCCAGCCACGACGAGCCAATTGCCGGAAACCCACCCACCAATACGGTGATCTGTTCCGAGGCAAGGCACGTGATGGGCCGATTGGCCACTCGGGGAGACCCCCAGAGCCGAAACCGAGTGGGAACGATACCCCACAAGTAAGCTCAGTGGTTCAAGTGCCCGGGAAAGCCAAGGCGGAGTCCGATGGGTGCCACAAGATCCAGGCGCTGAGGGCCAGGCTGAAGGAGAAGTACGGAAGTACCTTCTGCAGTGGAAAGCCTGTGTTCTCCCCACCGGTGCGTGGACCGTACGGCGAGGCCAACATACGACTAAAGCCAGACCCCGTGTGTACCGACACCGGGAGTTCGCCCTCGGAGGCGAGTGGAAAGAGGCCATGGAGAAGATCCCACGGGAGTTCATCGACAGAGGCTGGCTCGAGCCGTGTCACTCCCAGTGGGCCTCCCCCTGCTTTGTTGTCCCCAAGAAGGTGGCCCGTGAGTGGCGGCTCGTGGTTGACTATCGCGGCCTAAACGCCCAAACGCAGCACGATAGCTATAAGCTGCCCCACATGGAGGACATGCTGCAGAAACAGCTCCGGCGGAGGATCTTCACGGTGATCAACTTGAAACATGGTTACCAACAGATGCCTCTCCCCGATGAGTCCCGTGCCTGCACAGCCATGAGCACCCCACTTGGACCCCTCCAGTGGAAGATGACGCCCATGGGCGTTACCAACAACAACACAGCGTTTCAGCGGATGCTGGAGAACCTGCTTGAGCCGGTGCGCGACTGTGCGGACCCCTTCGTCCACGACGTGATGATTGCATCAGGGGACCCCAGCATGAGCTACGATGAGCTGCTGGAGGCACATGAGAGGGACGTCACGAGAGTGTTGGACCTCCTGGTTCGGCATAAACTCACGGGCAGCAGCGACAAGGCCAACATCACAGTGAGCAAAGTGGTCTTTGCCGGCCACGTAGTTGGCAATGGGCAGCGGAAGCCCATGCCTAGAAAGGTAGCAGCGATTGAGCACTGGGAGAAGCCCAAGACGTTGTCTGAACTAAAGGCATACCTGAGGTTGTGCAACTACTACTCGGGGTATATCAAGATGTATGCCGAGTATGCAGCCCCCATGAGGGCCATGCTCAAGGGCAACCGGGAGGAGACCAAGAAGGGGTCCAAGAAGGCTTTGGTCTGGAATGAGGAGTCCGACGGCGCCTTTGAGGGAATGAAGCACGCGCTGCTATCCGCAGTGGGTCTGCACCTCGTGGATCCCGACCAAGGATTTGTCTTGCGCACAGACGCCTCCAACTACGCGATCAGCGCGGTGTTGGAGCAAGTGCTTGACGATGGAAGGCACGTGCCCGTGGCCTTCTGGAGCCGAGTCCTGGCGGAAGGCCAGAGACAGACGTGGACACCCTGTGAGAAGGAGGCGTACGCAATTGTCATGGCTCTCAAGAAGTGGGCCGGGTACATAGCGGTACATCCAGTCACGGTCTGCACAGACCATCAGAGTCTGTGATCGTGACACAACGAGCAAGTAGACACCCCCTGGGGACCAGCCTCGCGAAGAGCCACATGGCATGAGACCTTGGCCAAGTTCGAGCTGACGGTGGTCTACGATCCTGGAAAGGACAACACTATGGCGGACTGTCTCAGTAGGTGGGCCTATCCTGCGAGCAAGGGCATGACAGACGTGTCTACCCATGGAGACGACGCTGAAACTGCTGAGGCCAAGAAGATCATCGATATGGAGCGCATGATGGAGGAGGAGGGAGTGAAATGCTGCGTCGCCATGATTGCTGAGGCTCCCCTCAGAAGGAGGGTGAGCCGAGCAATCGATGCACTCCCCCCAGAGGGTACTGAGTCTGACAAGCACCCCTTCCAAGAGTCGTGCCTCCAAGACGACTGGACCAACAACTACGCCAAGTCCGAGGCATTCGAGTCGGAGTATCCGGCTGTGACTGACCGTGAAGACGGGCACAAGAGACCGAAGGGGCTCACCGAGGAAGATGGCAAGCTGTACCGGAATGGTGAGTTGCTCGTACCAGAGTCCCTGGTGCTGGAGCTATGCGACGCTTGGCACCTCCACATGATGCATCGCGGGGTGAAGAAGCAAGCCTTGGATACACAAGGACGGTTCGAAATCGACGACATCGGTCTCTACAGTGCCATCAGGCAGGTGAAGAAGGGTTGTTCGGTCTGTCAGGCCTACAATCCTGACAATCGGAATGTCAAGGGGGAAGCCCAATGGACGCCGATTCTTGACCAGCCCATGGAGAGCGTGGCCATGGACGTCTTCTCCATGCGCGAGGTGCACCTCGGAAAGGAAGTTTTCGATTGCGTGGTCCTTTGTCCGGACCGACACAGCGGCTACGTTGTGGCCGTCCCGGCGCGCAAAAAGGGGTTGCTAGCCAAGGAGGTGGCAATCATGATGATTCGTCATTGGCTGACCGTCTTCGGCGTCCCCGGCACCATTTGCAGGGACCGTGGACCCCGGTTCATTGGCAGCTGGTTCAAGGCTATGTGTTCCCTCATGGGAATACAACATGCCAAGAGCGTTGCCCATCTCAGCCGGTCCAATGGCCGAGCTGAAGTGGCTAGAAGGCAGCTATTCGAGAACCTGCGCAAGATCCACCTCACCCGCAAGCGCCGTAACTGGTTCGAGGAGATGTGGCCGGCTTTCAAGGCCCATCAAGACACCCCCACGGCGGCTGGCTTCTCGCCTCACAAGATTCTATTCGGCAGGGACCCCCTGAGACGGGGACTTCCCTTGTGAGGTGATGGCATGGCAATGGATGCCAAGGAGTTCTTTGCGCGGCAAGAGACTACGGTGCGGGAGATCCGCCAGCAGCTCTAGAAAGAGCATGCCGTGCGAGCCAAGACCGCCCGGAAGTGTACAGCGCAGAAGTTCAGGGTGGATGACCCACTATGGCTACTGAGACCCCGACCAATGGGCACTCACCGCACCAAGACCTGATTTGCGCCCGGAGAGGTAGTTCGTAGGATTGGTGATGACACCTACTGAATCAAGGTGGGCCCGGGACAGTTCAGGGAGCGGCATGAGAGTCAACTCCGTGCACGTGAGCCCAACATCTGTGGGAAGCATGTGTCCCTGGATTACGCCGCCCATGAGGCAAATTCAAACGACGACTACACTGAGAACGACGACTACACCGTCGAGAAGATCATGGCCCAGCGTCCGAAAGCCTCGGCCCTTGGAGGCGTGGAGTTCAAGGTGCGCAGGCAAGGCTATGGGCCGTGCCACAACACCTGGGAGGCCGTCTCTTCCTTCGTGCCGCGGATCAACACCCCATTCATGGAGTACCTCCGCAGGCACGGGACCAAGCTCAAGGTCTGTCATCCGGGCGATTGAAGCCATGGGCAACTGATCCCCACCCTGAGGTCTCTCCCGCATGGGAAGAATGAGCACCAGTCTGACAAGTTGTCAAAGCGTCCCTTGCTTGCTTGCTCTCTCCCAGTTGTGATGCCATGTCGTTCCGGTGGAGTGGTTGAAATGCTGCTCAAGTCGAGCAACCCCCTAATCGGGTGGTTTGACACAGCCGTTGCGTGTCGCTCTGACCTCTGCGCGATGCCGACCTCCAGAAGCTGTGTTCGGCGGACCCAGCTTTGCTCCCATTGTCTCTCTTTTGTGGTCGAGCTGTTATTCGTCACTCCCCCCCTACTGAATCACTTGGAAACAAGGTGGGGCGACTGACCCCCTCACTGTTTTGAGCCCTGGGCGCTTTGAAGCCCATACGATGTTGCGCCACGGGTATCATTGCCATCGACAATGCGAATGTGTGTGTAATCTGGTCCCATGGCAACTTGAGGGACTCAGATTGTCTATGAGTGTGTCTGCAGACTGTGTATTGCTTGCCTTAAGGGATTTCTTCTCTCACTCCCCTTGCTGACGCCTTATCCTGACCAGGGCATGCTTTGGTGCTCCATGCGGAGCGTATTTACATACCTATTAACCTATATATTTGTATCATTGCCCTGCTTTCCAAGATGCGCGTCATCCTTTGTTGTTTCTCCTTGCTTTACCCAACAGAGCCACCGCAGTGTCCTGTTTTACATCATATCTGAGCGACCTCGGGCGGTATGTACCATATGCATCCCCGAACGTCGCCCCATACATGCATTTACGTCTGTAGTCTAGCCTGGACTACTACCGAAGTACCAATTGTCCCCGAGAGGGAACCAAGACGACATACGGAGGCGACTAGGGACTCTTGTACCATACGCGGGCCCGTGCGTTGTCGTGTACATACCTTTCGAGGGAGGCAACATGTATGGTCCACCTTGGACCGGTACCTAAGTACACATCGACTTGCTTGTGAGGGGAATGAGCATGTGATACCGTGTCGTACAATGACTGTGGCTGTGACTGAGATCTTGAAGGCGCCAGGCTGATAGCCCAATTGCCCTAAGTGAACTCCCAGCAGTTCCCCACCGTCGGTCCCAGTGTGAGCCTACCCACTTGCCTCCGCAATCGGCTGGCAACCTGTGGTGTCCTGACCTCGGTCAGTCTGCCTAGGAAACTGGTGGTTTCAGGAGTCAACGCCTACGCCCAGATTGCATTGAGACTCCTGCATGCATGGCCTTCGTGGTAAAGGGGCGAGCGAGAAGACGGCCTTGAGGCCCGATCCCTTATGGAGGACCTCGTGCGGCTTTACCACTCTGGACTCGCGTCGTGGATATGGACATGGGCACCCTTGGGAACACCCGTTGGGACTCTCCCACAGTCTACCGCCTTGGGAAGCCTGGACTTCTTGACGGATCTCTGTGGTCGCTCTCGACCCGTGGGACCACCTCCGTCGTCGCGTGACGCCTATGTTGGCCGTGTATGCCACTGCCATTGTGGTGGTGACCGTCGCAGCCGGCACCCGGTGCGCCTAGTATTGGTTAAGGGGTCCTTTGGATGCCGAACGATCGCCCCCAAGACCCGGGACTTGATACCGGATACATTACAAGCCTTAACTTTTACATACACGCCGTTACCAGTCTCTACTGGGGGTATTTTCTCAATTTTTGAAGATTTTGATGAATTGATCTACCGTTTGGTGGGATCGTAGTGCACCCATGTAACATGTGAAAGTCTGGGTTCCAGGCATATTGACAACCCCCAAAATTGAGAGGGTTCCGCACCACGCCCTAGAACAGCGCATCCCATTGGGTTGTGTGGAGATGCTGACCCAAGACTGAGCCTGAGGTATGTGGAGACACCCCCCCCCAAGCGGTTGTCCTGGGTACCCGGTGCCATCCTTGGGTGTTATCGAGCCTCCCCCATGGTTTGCTCTAAGGAGGGGGGTGAAGCGGTACCAAGGACCCCGTGGCCATCATGACCAACGCGTGACTTCATGATGAACATCTAACCATCCCCTCCTTATATGGAGGTTCATGTTGTCTGCGGTGCCATGGGAAGCGGGATGGGACGGATGTCGTCCCTAACCTTCGAAATCGATCAAATCGGTCCGGAACTTCAATACTTGTATTCTAATGATCGAATCGTGCCGAAAATCGATTAAAATCGATTGTTCTGACTCATGTCGTGATCGCCGTGGAATCGGCGCTCGTCGTCGCCTGCGCACGTGTCGGCGCCGACTTTCCGTGGCGAGTTTTGTTGTGGAGTTTTCTCCCATACCTTCCAGGCTAGTTAAAAGAACTTAAGGGCCGAATCTGTAGGGTTTTTCATGTACTTTCATCTGGTGTATTCACCATAAATATTTAGCGGCGTGTCTGGGAGAACACGCAACGTATTTTGTCAAGCGACCGAACTCATGGTTACCAAGAACCAGAAGTTCGTTGGGAACTCTACATCTCCCCCCTTTGCCTTCCTTTCATGCCCCCTTCACATGGGCATATGTTTCCCTTGAAGAAGCGACTTACAAGGGTGTTTTGGGCCATGGGAGGGTGTCAAAAACCTGACCTTTTTTCGTGCGCAAACACTAACTTTGTGTACTTGTGAGCATGCACGTAAATAACTTAAACCCAATGTGCACAAGACCAAAAGCCTGAGGCCATTTTCGATTTTGGAGCTAACTCAACGATGGCTCCGCGCTATTCAATGCGTACCAAAACACGGCCGGCTAAAAAGACAACTTTTCGTCGAAATTTGGGCCAAAATGGCCGTGGCGCCAAGGCTCGTGCTCAAAGCCATTAGCGAGTTGAGCCTTGAACCAAGGCGATACGGAAAGTAGAGACCACGAACGACATCCTGCATACCTTTTTTGACTTTTCCAAGCTTGTCTCCTATTTTATACAATATTGTCTTTTGAGCCCGCGTGCCCTTTCTTTTTTTCACCTTGCACACGCGCTGATATGCATGCACGATTGATATGGGAACCAAGGGACTACTTGGCCCATAGTAAGTATGTTTGAGAACACATGGGTCCTTCAATTTGGCTATATGCCATATTATTCGGGCCTTAGCGCCTCATTGGAATATATGTCCCAATATTGGCATTTTGGCACTTTCCCCCGTATTTCATGTGCTCCGAAGGTCGAGGTGATGGAAATGCTTTCCCAATGCTTTGAACCTGAACCTTTGTTGCTAATGGGACTTGAGGCTTTGGGTAACTTCCATACAAAAGCCCAAAGCCCATCCCTGTTGGGATTCGGAGATATAATTTTGGAGGGATCACTTTTGGGACGACCTTTCCTCTTTTTGAGCAAAATGGTCTCCGACTCCTTCTCCCCCTGATTTCAGCCGCGTTGTTGTGTGCACCCGTTCGTTAATGTGCAGGGCGATTTGCAAAGGGTACAAAAACCCTCCTCAAATAGAGTACGTCCCCATATATCCTCGCCTTGGGATCGGAGGTCCACGGGAGACCCAATTTGAGGTGCGTTGTTGTTTGCCAATTTTCGTGTGCTGTATTTCCGCTAGCGCGAAAAATAGATAGAGGCAACCTCTTGGGCTGGTATGGGGCATTTATCAGGACCGTGTGTCCGTAGCATCTTTGATTGGGCTATTGCTCTGCATGTTCATAGAGATATGGTATCGTGAGTGTGGGCCGTTCCGGCCGAATTTCGCTGTTGTTGCCATTTTAGGCCATATTGGGAACACCATATCTCCATGGGGCGAGGGACTTAGCCAGGAAGGAAGGGGGATTCTTGTGGCATATTCCTTTGGCGACCATGTGTACGTTTCTGGACGGAGGCGCGCTTTTGTAGCCAACAATGTTGCACGTAAGGTTTTGAGAACGCGTACAGCGCGCACAACGTGTACAACACACACAGACTAAGTAACACGCACAGAACGCCGAGCAAGCAGATCACGTGAAGAATTGAAATACCGGAACGCGCAAAAAGTGCAGAGCGCGCCACACATCGTTTTGCACGCGGGCGCCATTCGAGGAGGGGCCGCGTCCTCACAGTTGGGTATCCAGCCTACGCGGTTGTCCCCCAGGGCTCGCACTGGTCCCATGGGTAGGGATGGTAGAGGCCTCCGCCTCCATGACCGTCTCGTTCAAGCCCCCCACTCCACCACACTACTCCGCATCCTCCCCATCCTCCTCATCCTCCTCATCCTCCTCATCCTTCTTATCCGCCTCGTCCTCCCCGTCCTCCTCCTCCTCCTCATCCTCCTGGTCCTCCTTATCCTCCTCATCCTCCTCACCCTCGTCGTAGCCGGCACGCGGTGCGCCTAGTATTGGTTAAGGGGTCCTTTGGATGCCGAACGATCGCCCCCGGGACCCGGGACTTGATACCGGATACATTACAAGCCTTAACTTTTACATACACGCCGTTACCAGTCTCTACTAGGGGTATTTTCTCAATTTTGAAAGATTTTGATGAATTGATCTACCGTTTGGTGGGATCGTAGTGCACCCATGTAACATGTGAAAGTCTGGGTTCCAGGCATATTGACAACCCCCAAAGTTGAGAGGGTTCCGCACCACGCCCTAGAACAGCGCATCCCATTGGGTTGTGTGGAGATGCTGACCCAAGACTGAGCCTGAGGTATGTGGAGACACCCCCCCCCAGCGGTTGTCCTGGGTACCCGGTGCCATGCTTGGGTGTTATCGAGCCCCCCCCATGGTTTGCTCTAAGGAGGGGGATGAAGCGGTACCAAGGACCCCGTGGCCATCATGACCAACACGTGACTTCATGATGAACATCCAACCATCCCCGCCTTATATGGAGGTTCATGTTGTCTGCGGTGCCATGGGAACCGGGATGGGACGGATGTCGTCCCTAACCTTCGAAATCCATCAAATCGGTCTGGAACTTCAATACTTGTATTCTGATGATCGAATTCTGATGATTAAAATCGATTGTTCTGACTCGTTTCGTGATCGCCGTGGAATCGGCGCTCGTCGTCGCCTGCGCACGTGTCGGCGCCGACTTTCCGTGGCGAGTTTTGTTGTGGAGTTTTCTCCCATACCTTCCAGGCTAGTTAAAAGAAATTAAGGGCCGAATCTGTAGGGTTTTTCATGTACTTTCATCTGGTGTATTCACCATAAATATTTAGCGGCGTGTCTGGGAGAACACGCAACGTATTTTGTCAAGCGACCGAACTCATGGTTACCAAGAACCACGAGTTCGCTAGGAACTCTACATCTCCCCCCTTTGCCTTCCTTTCATGCCCCCTTCACATGGGCATATCGCTTCCCTTGAAGAAGCGACTTACAAGGGTGTTTTGGGCCATGGGAGGGTGTCAAAAACCTGACCTTTTTTCGTGCGCAAACACTAACTTTGTGTACTTGTGAGCATGCACGTAAATAACTTAAACCCAATGTGCACAAGACCAAAAGCCTGAGGCCATTTTCGATTTTGGAGCTAACTCAACGATGGCTCCGCGCTATTCAATGCGTACCAAAACACGGCCGGCTAAAAAGACAACTTTTCGTCGAAATTTGGGCCAAAATGGCCGTGGCGCCAAGGCTCGTGCTCAAAGCCATTAGCGAGTTGAGCCTTGAACCAAGGCGATACGGAAAGTAGAGATCACGAACGACATCCTGCATACCTTTTTTGACTTTTCCAAGCTTGTCTCCTATTTTATACAATATTGTCTTTTGAGCCCGCGTGCCCTTTCTTTTTTTCACCTTGCACACGCGCTGATATGCATGCACGATTGATATGGGAACCAAGGGACTACTTGGCCCATAGTAAGTATGTTTGAGAACACATGGGTCCTTCAATTTGGCTATATGCCATATTATTCGGGCCTTAGCGCCTCATTGGAATATATGTCCCAATATTGGCATTTTGGCACTTTCCCCCGTATTTCATGTGCTCCAAAGGTCGAGGTGTTAGAAATGCTTTCCCAATGCTTTGAACCTGAAAGTTCGTTGCTAATGGGACTTGAGGCTTTGGGTAACTTCCATACAAAAGCCCAAAGCCCATCCCTGTTGGGATTCGGAGATATAATTTTGGAGGGATCACTTTTGGGACGACCTTTCCTCTTTTTGAGCAAAATGGTCTCCGACTCCTTCTCCCCCTGATTTCAGCCGCGTTGTTGTGTGCACCCGTTCGTTAATGTGCAGGGCGATTTGCAAAGGGTACAAAAACCCTCCTCAAATAGAGTACGTCCCCATGTATCCTCGCCTTGGGATCGGAGGTCCATGGGAGACCCAATTTGGGGTACGTTGCCGTTTGCCAATTTTCGTGTGCTGTATTTCTGCTAGCGCAAAAAATAGCTAGAGGCAACGCCTTCGGCTGGCATGGGGCATTTATCAGGACCGTGTGTCCGTAGCATCTTTGCTTGGGTTATTGCTCGGCATTTTCATGGAGATATGGTATCGTGAGTGTGGGCCGTTCCGGCCGAATTTCGCTGTTGTTGCCATTTTAGGCCATATTGGGAACACCATATCTCCATGGGGCGAGGGACTTAGCCAGGAAGGAAGGGGGATTCTTGTGGCATATTCCTTTGGCGACCATCTGTACGTTTCTGGACGGAGGCGCGCTTTTGTAGCCAACAATGTTGCACGTAAGGTTTTGAAAACGCGTAGAGCGCGCACAACGCGTACAACACACACAGACTAAGTAACACGCACAGAACGCCGAGCAAGCCGATCACGTGAAGAATTGAAATACCGGAACGCGCAGAACGTGCAGAGCGCGCAACACGTCGTTTTGCGCGCGGGCGCCATTCGAGGAGGGGCCGCGTCCTCACAGTTGGGTATCCAGCCTACGCGGTTGTCCCCCAGGGCTCGCACTGGTCCCATGGGTAGAGATGGTAGAGGCCTCCGCCTCCATGACCGTCTCGTTCAAGCCCCCCACTCCACAAGACTACTCCGTATCCTCCCCAACCTCCTCATCCTCCTCATCCTTCTTATCCGCCTCGTCCTCCTTATCCGCCTCGTCCTCCTCGTCCTCCTCATCCTCCTCATCCTCCTCACCCTCCTCGCCATCCTCGTCCTCCTGGTCCTCCTCGTCCTCCTCGTCCTCTTCATCCTCCCCGTTCTCTTCATCCTCCTAAAGGTCATCCTCCTCAACCTCCTCGTCCTCCTCGTCCACCTCCTTGTCGTATGTGCCTTCCACACCTCCATAGCCATGCACCCGCGCAAAGCACAATACGTGGAACGCCTTTCCACAACCGGTACATTCATGACTGGTCCTTCCCTTCTTGGAAAAGTGGCACACGCACCGGCGTTGTGTCGCCACTGGCACGTGCACCTCTTGTCGCAGGGGCTGGGCAAAGTACCGCCGCCGCAACACTTGCCATTGCTACTGCCACATACCAGTGGTCTCCTTGCAAGCTCCCAATTGCCGGCAAGTTGCAAACGCATCCGCAACCGCGTACCGGAGCACGAACGCACGAATCGCGTGGGCCCATGTCATCTAGCAGCCAACCTTCCTCATTTGCAGGGCCATCCGGTTCACACCGTTGTGACCACGCGACAGTGTGCGGTGCGCCGCCACCACGGGGTGCACTTCGCGACCGCTTCGCCGGTGAGGTGGTCGCTTTCGGGCAAATCACACATTCGTCCGCATGGGCACAACGTGGGGGAGTTCGTGTCCTACCTTCGGAGTGTTGTACACCAGCTGCGGGTATGAAGTCTAAAGTCTGAAGTCTGATTTGGCATGTCGTGTCGTAGACCCAAATTAGAGCACATCCAAGTAAAAGTCTCATAAAAGTGCAGCCCCCCCCCCCCCCCCAGAGGAACTTGAGTTCAGGAAAATGGTGATAACAGTGCAGACCCCCCCCCTGGAGACACGCAACAACTTCACATGAAAATGGTGAGAAAAGTGCAATACCCCCGCCCCCCACAGACAAACAGGAACTTCACCTCAGGAAAATGGTGGGTTAGGGAAAATAGGTTGGAATGGAAAATGTGGAGAAGGGAACACGAGGAAAAGTGTGATACAAAGGTTCCCCCCCCAAAAAAACACACAACCGTTCAGTTCAAGAAAATGATGGGTTGGGTTGGGGAAAATATGGGGTTTGAAAATGTGGAAAAGGCCATTCTGGGAAAAATGTGGCAAAAGTGCCCCCCCCCCCCAAAAAAAAACACCCAAACCTCCCTGGAAAATGGGGGGTTGGGGAAAATGTGGCAAAGGGAAAACCAAGGGAAATGGGAAAACGTTAGAGCACAACATCGGACAGAAAATGAAAAATACAATACATGGTGATGATTGCTAATGTATGAATGGACCTGCAGGGAAGGAGAGCATGGGTACCATGGGGATTGGCACAGCAAGCATGCAAAAGCACAATACCACTGCAACCCCAACTGTGTCATTCATCAATGAGTCCATCCATGCAACTGCGAAGTAAAGGCCCAAAGTGTTTCTCAGGTAAAAACCAGGTAAAAACCGGGTAAAATGGGTAAAAAATCAATAACTTGCTTTGTGCGTGTTTGCTCGCCTTGCCCTCTCTTATGACGTGTAACGGACATATTTGCATGCAAATAGGTTGAAATATGGGTGAAAACGGAGGTGTTTTGACACTTTTACGTCTCCCGCACCACAACACCACCATGTACGTGCAATTATTGCCCTTTGCTGCCTTTTTTTGCGCGTAAAAGGGTGTATTTGCGTGGTTAGTATCAGTTTAGCTCGGACGCAAAAAGGGTCATTTACGCACGTAAAAGGGTTTATTCAATTGTCTCGTGAATTCCGTTGCGGACGCAAATTAGGCCTTTTGCGCACGCAAAATCCATGCAATTGCCTCTTTCACTCTTAGGGGCTTCTCTTTTATGACATGCCTGGCAAGAAGACCAGAGCCAAGGCCGCTGTCCAAGCCCCCGAGGACCCGCAGCCACCGCCCAAACCCGCACCTCCTCTCCGCAGCACCCATGAGCCCACCTGGCAGGTTGTTGATGAGTATTTGAAGGTGGTGGGTGTGGAAAATCTGGCGGGATCTGGGGTCCAGTTGTTGGATTGTGCACTCTCGGTGAACGAGATTAAGGGGTTGCTGGCTATCCCCGAGGATGTTTGCTCGGTGAGAGAGCGGCTGCAAAAATTGCAGCAGGAAAAGGGTGATCCCTTGAAATATTTGTTGAGGGTTAACCTGCAGGACGGTCCAGTTGCTTTGTCCAAGGACGTACTGAGCAATTTTGCTCTAGGCCTATACCACTGGTTGAGCCCTGCCCCAATGGGGATATTCCTGCAACTTAGCGCAAAGAGCTTAACGGCATTGTTTGCCACGATGCAACGTGTCCAAGGCCCCCAACGGCAATATTCCATTGTCTACAGAGGGGACGTTTCTGTCCGGAGGCGCTCCGCGCGGCACAAAACGTGCTGCGCTTGTTGCTTCCTTACACGCAGCGCGCGCAGCACGTGCGGAACGCAAACAACACACGCATAACGCGTAGAACGCGCAAAACGCGCGGCACGGCGTACTAGAGGCAGACTTAGAAGCAGACTTCCGGCACGCGCAAAACGCGTCGCACGCGGAGCACGTCACTATTGCACACGCGTGCACTTTTGGGGGGGCGCGTCCTCACAGTTTGGGTATCCAGCCTACGCGGTTGTCCCCCAGGGTTCGCACTGGTCCCATGGGTAGGGATGGCACAGGCTTGGCGGCCATGAAGTCCACGAGTCCACCACGCCCGCCCGCCACCACCTTCCTAATCTTCATCATCCTCCATGTCCTCGTCTTCTTCCCCGTCACTCTCCTCCTCCTCCTCACGCTCTTCCTCCTCATCCTCCTCCCCCTCCTCCTCACTCCCCTCCTCCGTGTCATCTTCACTCTCCTCCCTCTCGCTTGCATCCTCCTCGGCCTCTTCGCTCTCCTCCTCCACATCCGCCTCTACCACCCCGGTCACCCCATGTGCCACGGCAAAGCACCCCACATGGTACCACTTGCCACACCCAAAACAAACGTAGTGGGTCTTGCCCCGGTTGCAATGGGTGCACACCCGGCGGCCCGGCATCCGCACCAGCACGTGGATGGGCTTGGCCACTGCCACTGTACAAAAGCGGCGCCGGATAAGGTCCCACTGCCAGTCAAACATGGTACCCGTTTGGGCCCCCCCCAGGGACCGGCAAGTCACGTATGCGTTGACCACGGCGTACCGGAGGACAAACGCACGCACCGCATGCGACCACGTCATCTGACGTCTCATCTGGCGCATCTGGAGGGCCATCTGGTTGACGCCATCCACCCCACGCGATAACTGGCGGTAGCTGGCGACCACCGGGTTCACCTCATTCCCGCTGCCGCGATGCACGGGTCCGGCTTGCGGGAAGTGGACGTTCGTGAGCATTGGCACTACGCGGGGCGGCTTGTGACCTACCTTTGGGTTTTTGAAGACCACCATGGCGTATCTCGCGTCGTCCACAGTGCACATGGCGGTTTGTCCTTTTCCTAGAAGATGTCCTGCCCTGTCCACCCCGTACGTGGAGCGCTTCGTCATCATCAAGAAGGCGTGCCTCTCCGCAGCGAGGTCACGCGCTAGCCCGTGCGATCCAAAAAAGGAATCCGCACAGACGATGGTCCCGGGAGTGAGGAGACCTGCCCACATGGTCATGATTTGCTGCGCATTGAAGTTGCCCGCACTGTTGCCAAACCGCCGCGGGTGCCCGCGTCTACCTGTGTACAGGTACATGTCCACCACGTACCCACTAGTGGCATCGGCAAGGCGATAGAGCTTGATGCCGGTTGAGTGGGGCTTGCGGGCGATGAACATCCGTTGGGGGCCAGCACGTATGCCTTTGTGCGGCACCACGGACTCATCCCCACAAGCTGCGCCAACCAACCGCCAAGCACCAGCCCACTGCCCGTTGCACTCCTCCAGTAGTTCAACAACATCGGGCCGGATGTTACGGCGCAAGACGTAGTACTCCTTGCGGCTTAGCAATCGTACCATGAAGGGGTTGTATAGTAACTTGTCCCGTTCCCAGATGCCATCTACTTGCATGGGCCGTACCGTGCCTAGTAGGAGGATGAAGGCGCTGTACCTACGGAAATGCAAGCCACCGCTAGAATCGATTGGGGCAAACAATACAATCCATTGGGCCAACCTTTGGTCTCCGGGGGAAGCTTCTGCAGAACGCAAACAACGTGACGTCTCTCCTCCAGAGGCAACGCGGAGGCACGACACAGAGAACGCGCATAACGCGCAACACGCGCGACACGGAGCGCGGCGGCCTCTAGAGGCACAACGAATTGCTACTCCTCCATGGCACCTGCGCTAGATCCTTCTGCTCTGATGCTCTGGGGCTGATCGTCCCGCGTCTCGCCGGTCTCCTGCGGATCTTGTGAAAACACAACGTGGGCCACCGAGTTGCAAAACATTGGGCAGACGAGACCGGGGTTCCACATACATGTGACTCACGGCTCCGTACAAAGCACGCATTGAAAGCCGCATCGGAGGACGTACGATCGGGTTGGTTCCGCAGCCGCCCACGCACCTTCTTGATCTGTGCCACATTGGTGAACGGGCCGAGCAGCGCCTTCGGTTGACGCGCCATGCGGCGGAGGCGGGGGGGGGGGCAGCGGCGGATACGGGTGCCACTGCGGGTCTTGGTGGTACGGCTGCTGGGGTTGACGGTGGGCATGAGGCGGCGGGTAATGCGGTGGCGGGGGGGGAAGGTGCGGGTACCTGCTCATGTGAGGGGGCTCCCAATCCCAAGTGGCAGTCTGCACAATGCGTAACACGGAAAGTCCTCCTCCAAGAGTGTGCGCGGAATCATACGTGCAACACGCGTAAAACGCTCATCACGCTACCATGGGCCTCCACAGGCGCGGCGGATGCAATAGCACGCACACCACCGAGACCACAAAGCACCCAAATACCCGCGGTTTCTTCGCCGCCAGCTCTCAGGTGCGCACCAGCGACCATGCTCCAGACGCCGGCAGTTCGAGGTTCTGTTCCTCTTTCAATTCGTACGCCATGAGGCCGGCTATCTGGAGAAACCGGACGAACTTCTCCCGCCGAACGCGGAAAACGGGAATGTTCCTCCAAAGGCAGGAAGCAAACGCGCCGAACGCGCGGAACGCGCATGACGCGCGGCACGACTATGTAGAAACACAAGAGAGGACGCGCGCAACACGTGCAAAACATCCGTTTCCATGTCAACAACGTCTTCGATGCCGATTGCGCCGACCGGATCGGCCCCGCCACCTCCATGACCACCTCGCAGGCCCTCCATCTTCAGCTTGGCCAGACTGATACCCTCCGATGGCGGGCTGAGGTCCACCAGCCATTGCGGTGCGGCGGCGCAACCCGTACAAACCGAAAGGCCCTTCAAAATCCCCTCCGCCACTTGCCGCGGGCTGCTCGAGGGATACCGCTTTTCGAAATACTCACGGGCTGCTGCAGCCGACTGGGCGTTCTTGGTCCCGCATCTTAGCACGCTTTGCACGCTCAGGGCCCGGACACTGGTGTGCAGCAGAACTGCCAAACCGATCTCTTGCCTGGACTTGGGTTCCTCCGACAAGCACTCCTTGTAGTGCATCACCAATCGGCCCACGGTCGCATTGAAGTCCGCCTCCAAGATTCTCTGCATTGTATCCAGATCACGGTCGTACCCGCCTTCATGCTGGAACTTCTGTGCTCTTGTCGCTACGGCGCTGGTGCTCTTCTGCGGGCCCTTCCCGCCGAACGCAAAGGACACGTGCCCACGGGCCGGCTTGTCCTTGTCCTTCTTTTTCTTGGGCATCTCCGCCTCGGACTTCTTCGGTGGCAACTTGGGCGGGCTCCGCTCCTCCGACTTCTGCTTCTTCTTCTCTGCCATTGTCTGCGGCTCCTGCTTGACCTCCAACATGGTGGACCGTGCTGCCTTCGCGGAAGAAGAAGAGTGTTTCTCCGGCACAACGGGGTCCTCTGGCTCGTCGTTGGAATGCTCCTTCTTTAGTGTGCCTCGGGCCTGCTTCTTGCCATGGGGTGGCTCGTCGTCGTCTTCCTCCTCGGTCTCCTCTTCCTCCTCCTCGTCTCCGTCGTCCGCTGATGCCTCCCCTTGGTACACGCTAAAACACCCAATCTTGTTCTAGCCTACAACATTCTAGCTAGCACGTTCTAGCCTAGATTAGATCAACTCTAGAACGATATAATAGCCTAGGTAGAACACAAAAAACAAATTATCACACACACACACACACAAACACACACACACACACACACACACATGCACGCACACATTTTGTCGTAGGCACGGGCACTGCGGGGCTGCCCTCCCTTCAAGCGTTGGTTGGGGGGGGCATGTCGTTGCTTTTGTGACACATTTTTCAGGGGGGGGCTTGAGAACTACCTTGGGCGGGGGGGGGGGTTGAACTCTAGGGTCTGGGAGGGTGTTCTTCTCTTTGTTTCACAGGTGTTTTTTCATTGGATTTTGTGGGTTGGACCTGCCAAACTGCAATTTCAAGTTGCAGGTATGCCATGCAATGCTCTGCAGTGTTGTGGTGTGTTGTGGTCTCGTTAGGTGTAAAGTGGTGTGCTGTGCTGTATTGTAGTCTGTTGTGGTGTGTGATCCGATATGGTGTGCTGTGCTGTGTAGTGGCGTGGTGTGTTGTGTTGTGGTCACATGAGGTGCGTTGTGGTGTGTGGCGGTGTCATGTGGTGTGGTCTGGTGTCATGTGATGTGGCCTCATGTCATGTGGTGTGGTGTGCTTTGGTGTGAAGTGCTGCGCTGCGGTCTGTTGTAGTGTGTGATTGGCTCTGGTGTGTTGTACTGTGTGGGGGGGTAGTGTGTTGTGGTCACATGACGTGCGCTGTGGTGTGCTGTGTTTTCATGTGGTGTGGTTGGTGTGGTTCGTTGAATAGTGTGTTGGTTGCTTGGCAGGTTGGGTTGTTTGGCCGCTTGGATTATTTGTTGGGTGTTTGGCCGGTTGAGGCATGCTATGTGGTGTCTGCACCCTGTGGTGTGTGCTGTGGTATGCTATTGTATGCTCTGTGATGTCATGTGTGTGGGTACACATGTATTTGCTGCCTTCCCAAGGGAGGGTGGGGGGGGCTGGTAAGCAGTAACTTTTTTTGTTGTAGCGGCGTTCTAGGGGACTGTTCTAGCGGCGTTCTAGCGGGCCGCTAGAGCGCCGCTAGAACGCGGCTAGAACAGTTCCCGCGAACGCCCCTAGAACAAAAAAAGTAACTGCTTACCAGCCCCCCCCCCCCCTCCCTTGGGATGGCAGCAAATACATGTGTACCCACACACATCACATCACAGAGCATACAACAGCATACCACAGCACACACCACGGGGTGCAGACACCCCACAACATGCCCCAAAGGGCTTTACACCCATCAAATAACCCAAGCTGCCAAACAACTCAACATAGCTACAAACGAAAGCATATCACACACCACAACAGACTACAACAAAGTGTCATGTGGTGTGGTCTGGTGTGGTGCGGTGGGGTATCGCGCAATAGGGTTGCCTGTCTAGTTTGTTGAATGGTGTGTTGGTTGCTTGGCAGGTTGGGTTGTTTGGCAGCTTGGGTTATTCGTTGGGTGTTTGGCTGGTTGGGGCATGCTGTGTGGTGTCTGTACCCTCTGTTGTGTTCGTTTCGCCTTTTTGTTTTTGCTTCTGGGGCCGTGCCACACATATCTTCACAGCTGGGTGGCACGCAGCTTGGGTGAACCGCAAAAAGGTCGGCAGCAAGGATCGCCGAGAGGATGAGATGTTCCTCACCAACGTGACCGCATATCAAATATCCATGCATTACACGTGCCATGTTGTTTTGTATGGTCGCACTGTGACAGTCCCCAATCTCCATTTTCAATAAGCTGCTTACCCCACCAACTGCCTGCAGATTAAGACGAAGAAAGGGAAGCTGCGCGATCCCGAGAAAGTCCAAGATTGCCGCGCCAAGCCGGATGGATGGTTCGAGTACACAAAGGTTGTACAGCGCGTGCTGCGTGTTGCACCTGTAAGTGATTCTGCCCCGTGTCGTATGGGTGTTGCGCGTGTTGCGCGTTCTGCGCGTTCCGGTGATGTGCCTCTCGTTCCGCCTCTGGGGCCGCCGCCATCGTGTTACACGCGCTGCGCGTTCTGCAGATCCAAGCGAACCGGTTGTGGACCTGGTTGGAAGGTGAAGAAGAAGAGAGCGAGGAGGAAGAGGAGGAGGACCCTTGGTACACGCTAGAATACCCAATCTCGTTCTAGCCTAGAACCGGCTAGAGCGGCTAGAACGAAAAAAAGTAGTGGTTACCCCGACCCATGGGTATACGGGGGCGGGGGTATGAATGAACCCTTAAGGGTGCGAATTGGACTCCTATTACCATACTATGGGGTCCATACCTTGTTTTTCAGAAAAACACATTTTTGACCTGAAATTCAACAAGTACAAAAAACCGTTCTAGGAACGTTCTAGCGGCGCTCTAGCGCCGCCCCGCTAGAACGGCGCTAGAACGTTCCTAGAACGCTTCGCTAGAACGACGCTAGAACAAAAACATGCACACACATTTGGCAAGTAAAAGACACCAATGTGGGAAGGGGGGGGGGGTTCCATGACACATAGACACATAGAAACCATCACTTTTGGTTCATGTCTAGTCATATTTGCACGCACACACACACACAAACACACACACACACACACACATGCACGCACACATTTTGTCGTAGGCACGGGCACTGTGGGGCTGCCCTCCCTTCAAGCGTTGATTGGGGGGGGGGGGTCGTTGATTTTGTCACACATTTTTCAGGGGGGGGCTTGAGAACTACCTTGGGCGGGGGCGGGGGTTGAACTCAGGGGTCTGGGAGGGTGTTCTTCTCTTCGTTTCACAGGTGTTTTTTTATTGGATTTCGTGGGTTGGACCTGCCAAACTGCAATTTCAAGTTGCAGGTATGCCATGCAATGCTGTGCTGTGTTGTGGTGTGTTGTGGTCTCGTTAGGTGTAATGTGGTGTCATAGAGTGTGGTGTGCTGTGGTGTGCTGTGGTGTGCTGCGGTCTGCTGTAGTGTGTGATCTGCTGTGGTGTGCTGTACAGTGCGGGGGGGGGGGTAGTGTGTTGTGGTCACATGACGTGCCCCGTGGTGTGCTGCGTTGTCATGTGGTGCGGTCGGGTGTCATGTGCTGTGGTCTGGTGTCATGTGGTGTGGTGTGGTGTGGTGCGGTGGGGTATTGTGTGATAGGGTTGCCTGTCTAGTTTGTTGAATGGTGTGTTGGTTGCTTGGCAGGTTGGGTTGTTTGGCAGCTTGGGTTATTTGTTGGGTGTTTGGCCGGTTGGGGCATGTTGTGTGGTGTCTGTACCCTGTGGTGTGTGGTGCTGTATGCTGTTGTATGCTGTGTGATGTCATGTGTGTGGGTACCCATGTAATTGCTGCCAGTCCAAGGGAGGGGGGGGGCTAATATGCAGTTACTTTTTTTGTTCTAGCGGCGTTCTAGGGAACTGTTCTAGCGGCGTTCTAGGGGCTCTCTAGAACGCCGCTAGAACGCCGCTAGAACAGTTCTGGCGAACTCCGCTACAACAAAAAAAGTAACTGCATATCCCCCCCCCCCCTCCCTTGGATTGGCAGTAATTACATGGGTACCCACACACATGACATCACACGGCATACAACGACGTGGGAGACATCAAAAGGCACAACACCCGTTCTCCACCCCATTGAAAAATCACATACATGTCTGCTGTTTGATCTGGACCACGATGAACGCGTTGTGCTTCAGCGTGGCCGCGCTCCCCCAACTGCCCAGGTGGCCCCCCTTGGCGAGCCACTGCTTGTGGCTGTCTGAAAAAAGGGATGCGGGCATAAAGAAAGGGTTGAGGTACAGGAGGACGCGTAGCTCGCGCAAAACGTGGGTTCCGGCCTCCAGAAGCATGGTGTTCGTTACGTGCGGCACGCGGAACACGCCTTGCACAGATATGCAACACGTGTTATTCGGTTTCCAGAGGCACACCTAGAATCGAAAGCTTAGAATACGTAACTCGCATAACAAGCGCGGCACACGGAGCACGAAAGCCAAGTTGGAGGCAACGGCAGGATACGCTTCTCACATGGAAAACGGTGGAAATGAACAAAACAGATGCTTCCACGACGTCCGGCACGTTCGAAAACCCCCCGGAACAACAAAACTTTATTGATTCATTTTTGACGAACAAAAAACGTTGATTCCGTTCTGCGCGTAGTAGACAAAGGAATATGTGTCGGTGTACAATGTACCAGATGCGGACCGGGAAAAGGAGGCCGGTAACCGACGGATGTGGTCAGACCCCGTCAAGGTGAAACATTGGGCAGAAAGCCTCGATACGGACACGCACATTTTTTTCCGGGAGCCCAACTTTTAGGCTTGGTCGGCCTACGGAGCGATTCAGTCCGTGCGTCGGCGCGAGACCTTGACAGGACCGTCCATCCCTGATTTGACGCAGCCCTCAATTTTTGTAACGCAGGACGAATTTATTGCGCTTGGCATGGGTTGCCCGTCGCCACACATCGTAGTGAAATACCCTGTGTCTCGGCGTCAAGCCGGATGCGCCCTCTAGGACCCCCGGGGAATATGAGGCCACAAGCTACCGTTTGGTGGAGGACGTTCTGCCAAGGGACTTGGTAGATCAGTTATGTGCCGTGCATTTGGAGGGAGCTGAGAATTGAAAAGACATTCTCCTTCAGGGCCACAACCAATGTGGTGGGCGCCGGCAGACCGCCCCGGGAACCGTGAAGGTAGTGGCTTCCCTCAGAAATAAAGTGGTGTTTGCTGCGCATTTTGGCAGACCTTTTCCCGGTGCTGGATGACCTGGAGAACCGGGAGCCCCGGTTGGTGGAACGGATGGACACCCCCCCCTGGTGGTGCTACCAATGGCCGCACCGCGATATATCATGCTTACGTTGCGGGGTGCCGCGGACACGAGGGTGGTTTTCATATCCCTGCAGGATGATCCCCCAGAAATCCCTGCAAATTGCACTTGGGACGAGCCATAGCTACCACACGTCCAACACGTGGCATGTGGTCCAGCAAAAGCGGGGCAGTGTTTTGCTCATGGATGGGACGTTGATCCATCGTGGAGCTGGTGGGCCGGGGAGGACGATTTTTTTCCCCTTGGTGCCGAAAAGATTCCGCACACCCCCAAATGTGGTGGAACCGGAGAATGTCCCGGACTTGATGTTTGTTGAGCCAAAGGCACCGCATGTTGTTGTCATTCATTTCTGTTCCCCGCCAGTGTGTCGTTCATTTCAAAAGTGAGGGGGGAAGTGTGTTGTTGTCATTCATTTCTTTATTATCAAATCATCAACGCCAATGTGTCGTTCAATTTGAAAGTGAGAGCCACCGGGGGGCCTGGGGGGATTGTGTTGTTGTCAGTCAATTGTTTTCAACATCGGCGTGTCATTCCTTTCAAAAGAGTGGGTCACCGGTGGGTTTGCTGGTGTCTGCCTGTCTTCAGTGCCTGTTTGGGGGGTTGCCGCTCTTCACGTTGAATTTTGAATGGATCATCAACCTCTTCAACTTTTTCCGTTCTTCAATGGCCTACACACATGTTTCAATTTTCGAGTGGGTGGGGTTTGAACCGGGGGCGTTGCGTGTGCGAGTGTAGCATGCATACCTCTGGCCCACCCGGTGCCATGGCATTGCAAATGCCTCTTTTACCCCATTCTTGCGTATGCAAAAGGCGCCTTTTGCGTGCCTGCACACTTTACACCTGGGACGCAAAAACACCCTTTTGCGTGCGCAAATTGCACGTTTTGCGCGTTGACTATTTTTCGAGCGAGTACGCAAAAACACCCTTTTGCGTGCGCAAAAGGCCCTTTTTGCGCCGGTAACGAAAGTAGGGTAGGTAAGCAAATAGGCGCATTTACGCATGCAAAAAAAACGCGGTATTGCGTCTCCTACCTGAAGTGCAACGCGCTTGTGCGACATGCGTCCCAAAAGGTCTTTCTTTATTATGCCGCTGCATCCGTGGCAGTTCCACCACTTGGCCCTGGGCAATCGCAAAGGCCGTGGTGAGCGGATCAGCAGCTTGCAGCGTGCGGTGCGTGACATTATGGGAGAGGGTTGGAATGTGCGCATGCGGAGTGGGGTTACAAATGTGGTGGACGTGTACACGGATGTCCTCACGGATCATCAACTCGATTTGGAGCTGAATGCCATGGCAGAGTTGTGGGAATCGAGGAAGGAGGGTCAAAGTGTGCGGCGACTGCAGTACAGCCGGTCCACATCCATGTGGTATTGCCCATGGGCGAAAATTGTCTCCGTGCGAAAGACTTTGGGTTCCCCCCACCCCATTGATTTCTTGTTGCACACTCCCGGCAGAAATGACTTGATTGGGTCCAAGGTGAATCTGAAGGAGAAGCTGCAGCGTATGTGGCACCATAACCCCCCGGTAACACAACGTAACCAAGTTTTGGTGGGGATTTCCATTGATGGCACCAAACTTTGGCAACGCTCTTTTGAGCACTTTGCGGTCGGCGAGTTGGGTGGCCGTTTGCCATTGGGTTCATGGGTGCTACTCCAGGGCTCAGAGACCACCCAAATTCTTCGCGACCTGGCCGACCTAGAAAATTTGAACCTTGATGTGTTGGTTGTGAATGCGATGCAAGTTTTGAATGAGGGAGGGTATCCAACACCGGTTGCGTGTGTGATTATCGCTGACACCAAGGCGCAAGTTGCCCTCTCCGGGTGTCGCAATTTCAAGTGTAATGATCCTTTGGCACCTGTGTGCTGGCTTTGCGAAGGGAACCGTCTTCGTTGTTTGGGTGCGTTTGGGCAGGGAAATTCAATTTTGCTCAAGGTTCGGCAATGGGGGCGGATGACATTGCTAGCAGTCCTCCCTTTCCAAAGACCCCCCGACTTTGGAGTCCATGGGGTGCACCACTTGGTGCATTGTGCGGGCAGTGGGTTGGTTGTGACTTTGATGCATCACCATGGGTGGACAAAGGGGAGGGCGTTGGTTTGGGTGCAGTGGTTTTGAGATGACATCAGTGTTGAGAGCCGTACGGCCACGGCGGCCGATTGTGAGCAAGAGAAGGTGGGAAAGAAGTCCCTGCGCTTGCAACAAACTGCCGCGGCGGCATGGGTGAAAGGGCAAGGGTGGGATTGCATTGCCGACTACTTGGAGGGGGAGAATCTTTTACAAGTCCCGGTGCAAGTGGGGGGGGCTACAATGACTGCTTGTTGGCGTTTGTGGGAAGAGAAATTTGCAGTGACTTGTGACCTTGTGTGGAAAGAGGGGAGGTTGGACCTTCGCGATATGAATGTGTTGAAAAGTGCTTTGTCCGAGATGGGGAGTGCCCACAAAGCTTGTGGGTTTGTGGTGACCGTGTGGGCCCGCCTTTGGGTGGACCACATGTGGGGGATTGCGAGGGAATGGGGTACCCTGTCCGCATTTAGTGCTTTCAGGTGTGAGGGGAGGCATCAGTCGTTGAAGAGTGAGATTAGGAAGTGGAGCTTCAAGGGGGGAAGTAAGAAACGGGGGTCTCGCCTAAGGGGGGCACGCCGAGCACTTAGGAAGGGCTGGGCCGAAGTGCTTCGGAACGAGAACCTGGACTGGGGGTTGTATGCCAGGGGGTTCAACGTCTGGCAGCCTTCTTGGACCCGCCAAGAGGCATATGGGAATGCCAAGCAGCATTGGGAAAGGGTGATGTGTAAGGGGAAATTGTAGGGTTTCTCGCATGTTTGTCGTACAATGTTACAATTCTATTGTGCATACTCTGGAGGTTTGGTGGTGGAATACCACTTGGACTGTAACATGTGTGACTGAATGATTGGAACAATGCAACGAAAGATCCTAGCAATGGCCTCAATGTTTGCTTGCACGCATGGCATGCATTGGACCCGGGATGTGGGTCTGTGTTTGGGTGTAAGGGGTGGGGGGGGGGGTCAAAAGCACGCATTTACCCTGATTTTACGTAGGTAAAAGGGGTGTTTTGTGTCCCGAGTGGGAAAAAACCTGGTAAGTAAAAAAGGGCAATTTACGCACGCAAAAGGGCCTTTTTACGCACGCAAAAACCAAGTAAAATCCGTGAAGCATACTACCGGGCCTCGAAAGTACAAGAGAGCACTGCGGGTAGGGGTAGGGGACCACTGTGGGTGTTTCCAACACAGAACGTGGAACACAGGGGTATTCTAAGCATGCCGGATTTGAATTTCATACTCATTTTTGACGAAAATGATGTTTTTGACCACTTCCTCATTTTTACCCCATTTTGCGTCTTATTTTTGCTATTCACTGAGAAACATGACTTCGTAGTTACACATGTCATCCACCGGCAACTGGGAACATGGTTGTGAGCTGCTGGGTGGTGCAGCAGAACGGGTAACACGATCCGTTGGTGGGACCCAATCAGAGTCCATTTGGGCTAGCAAATTTAAGGCAATGCCTGTTGCATAGCAATGTCTCGGGCTTGTCGCCGGTTCATGTTATATGGCACCTTCACACCCATGGGACCCAAGCAATCACAGATGCGAGCGCGTGTCCAGTCACGCGATGTGCCTGCCTTTGCGGCACATACCAGCTTGGCCTGTGCACGGGCCAAGGCACGCTTTGGGTCGGACTTCCGTGGTGCCACTGCTTCCTCTTCACTATAATTTGTAGCAGCCTTGGCTGCATCATCCACAACCTGCACCATTACCTCACCACCCGGTCTTGGATCTTTGACAAAGCATGTGTGGCAAACCAGACATGTCTTGCACCAAATGCGCGCAGACTGCCTGCACACTGCACAGTCCATGCCCCTTCGGAAAGTGAAGAAGTCATGGTTGCCACCATGCTGAGCAGGACTACCATCTGGTTCGACCACAGTGTCCTCAGACAGGGCTTGTCGGTCAACCCGTTTGCGTGTTGGGCCTTGGCAAGCTAGTGGCACCTCCGACCCACCAAAAGATGGCAAAATGTCACCATCGTCTGCCAGTGCAGCCTCCCCCTCTAGGCACTGCAACATGGCCGCTTCCACTGATGTACGTGGATCAATGCGCTGCGAAACCCTATGCCGGGGACGCACATCGAAGCGTGCATTGGCTGCCAGCTTGCAGCCTACCTCGACACCGTGCCCCTTCACCCACTGCCGCAAAGGTGGCAGATTACAATGCAGAGCCATGCACATGCTAAGGACATGTGTGTCCTCCATATCATGCATACTGCTAGTGAACCTCCCAGGCAACGAAATGGCACGCTCAACAGCAGCATCATCAGGGCAATATGTGTGCAGCAATGACAAAACACGCCAAACATTCACCCATTGGAGATGCTCCCGCTCCGGCGTCAAGGCCTGCCACATCCGGGAGATGGGGGTCTTGGCAAAGGTTTGAACGACATGCTCCTTGAAGGATTCCCACTCTTCCAATGCACAAGCAGCATTAACATGCGCAGCTGCCAGTTCAACCTAGGGTGTGCCCACGAACCGCTTCAGCGGATCCACTCCAAATGTGGCTCGATCGGCCGCTGGTAGAGCGAGCCAACGGCCATGGTCAAGCAACACAGCACACTCAAGAACACCCGGGGGGTCAATGGTCCCTTGTTCCTCCATGATGCCAGCGAGCAATGTGTCTGTGACTGCACGTGCCTCTGTGGCTGGAAAAGGGGGGCTGGTTGTGCACCTTAGACTCTGGCCATCGGTATCAAACCGGACCAATTCAACGCCATACCATGCACCCGTCACAGTTTGCTCTTTGAATTGAGTCCACCCTGGCCCCTCCTCCCTCGCCACCTTTTCCACCCGTGCCTGTAACATTTCGGTTGCTTTGGTCAAGTGGGCGCCTGTTGGTGCATGCAACTCTGCAACATTATTGAAGCTGCGTGTGCCGTGTAGTATGTCTCCATATACCACTGCCCATGACAGCAAACCTGCATCATGGCAATCCTCCCACACATCCTCCTCCTTGGTGGTGAGGTGCGTTTCCGAATCCAAATGCCTCGCCACCCATGGCACGTTGGCCAAGAACACCTTGTTGCGACGGGCATTTGCCTCAAACCACCGAATACGATGACTGGCAGGGATCAAACGCAACCCGGTACGTGTTTAAATTAGCTAGGCACACAGGAACACATGACCTCTCAAAAAGAGGTGCCCCAGCCCCCTAGGGTGCAGACCACTAGGACAACTAAGCATTCATGAGAAAACATAGAAAAATACAAAGGCTCTGAACTCAGAGCAGCGCCTCAGCCGATCAGCAAAATGGTGTTTATGTCAAAGCAGGTGGGGGATCAAGGGTCCACACAACATCCTTGGTTTAGTGCTTGGTTTTATAGGTCAAAATGCTTTGTCACCCCCTTTTCGTTAGGCCAATACTAAGATAAAAATGTAGTATGCCTCTAGGCATCACTAACACAACTAAAGCTTACCCCTAGGCATGGAAATACACTTTTTCTTATTGCGGGAGTGGCGGGAGGTCACCCGAAGGAGGATCCTCTCGCCGTTGCGAGGGGTGTGTGGGGTTAGGCGCTCCCCCTCTCCCGGCTGCCCGTCCTTGGAGCGGTTGGGGCAGGTAGCCGTTGCCCGTTGCCCGTGTCTCTTGGGCGCGGGGGGTGCGGTTATGAGGGCCCGGCACCGATCCCACGGCGCACGCTCTTGCGAGCTGGCGTTGCACGCGGTGGAGGTGGCAGGAGGGCATCCCCGGGGGGGGGGGGGGGGGGCGCCTCGTGCCTTTGTGAGGGGCGTCTGGGGTTAGGCGCTCACCCTCCCCCGGCTGCCTGTCCTTGGGCCAGGCAGTCGGGGCCCGCTGCCCACATGCTCTGGGTGCGGGTGCGCAGGCGTTGGGACCCGGCACTGGCCCTTTCGCAGGCATGCCCTGCTGGGCGTTGCGTGCCGCGGGGTTAGGGGAGGTTGCCCGGGGGGGGGGGGGGGGGGCTCCTCTCGCCGTTGTGAGGGGCGTGTGGGGTTAGGCGCTCCCCCTCTCCCGGCTGCCCATCCTTGGGGCAGGTAGCCGGGGCCCGTTGCCCGTGTCTCCTGGGAGCGGGGGGTGCGGGTATGGGGGCCCGGGACCGATCCCACAGCGCCCACCCTTGCAAGCTGGCGTTGCACGCTATGGGGGTGGGGGGAGGGCATCCCCGGGGGGGGCGCCTCGTGCCTTCGTGAGGGGAGTTGGGTTTAGGCGCTCACCTTCCCCCGGCTGCCCGTCCTTGGAGCAGGCAGTTGGGGTCCGTTGCACACATGCTCTGGGTCCGCGGGTGCGCATGCGTGGGGACCCAGCACTGGCCCTTTGGCTTGCATGCCCTGCTGAGCGTTGCGTGCCGCGGGGTTGGCGGGAGGTCGCCCGGCGGGGGCTCCTCTTGCCCTTTTGAGGGGCGTCTGGAGTTAGGCGCTCTCCCTCTCCTGGCTGCCCGTCCTTGGGGGAGGTAGCTGGGGCCCGTTGACCATGTGTTCTGGGTGCGGAGGGGGCGGGTATGTACCCTTCGTGAACGGGGAATAAGTGGCCGTTTGAATAATTGCGTGAATTTCACGTGAATTTACCCAAATTTTGAGGTTTTTTGGGGGGAATGCCATATTTTTGGATCCTTCCGAGGGATTTGAGGGGCCAAAATTCTTCCCTCGGCTTCATTACGCATCATCCAATGAAAGTCCCGCCCCAAAAGCATCCACCATGCCCAAACGGCGCCCAAAACGAGAAGGGCCAAAACCCGGCAGCCCTGTAGCCGATTGATAGGCGTAAATTCACGTGAAATCGTACGAAATTCGTACGAATTTGGTACGAATTTCACGTCAATTCACGTGAATTCATACAAATTTCACCCTTGTACACCCCCTCATTTGTCCTAACACCCGGGGTACCCCCCCCCCCAATGCACCCCTGCAGGCACCTTGGCTACATGCAACATGTGCACATGTGTGTGGGTGTGCCTTTGTGTGGGGTGTGTGCATTTGTGTGGGTTTGTGTATGGGTGTATGGTTGGGTTTGCATGTGGGCGGATGCATGACTTCCTGTTTGTTTCTACGTGCGGGCATGTGTCTGTGTGTTGGTGTGTGTGAGGATGTGGGGGCCACCCAACCACATACGCACACAAACCCGTCCCAAACCTCACACCAACACCCACACACCCACACACACAACCACGGACCCATGGATACACACCCACACACAAACACGCACCCACACGCACAAACCAATCCGCACACACACACACACACACACACACACACACACATAGACACACCCACAATGATCCCGCCCGACATACCTAACCACGACACATCCACTATGCAGGTGTGTGTGTGTATGTATGGCTGGGCAGTGTGTGGGTGTGGGTGTGGGTGGGGTGGCAAGGCGGCTTCATTCCACTAATGGCATGTGGGTGTGTGTGTGTGGGGCGTGGGTACATGTACAGCTGTCTCTTTGTTTGCCGACCCACCCACCCACCCACACACACACACACACATCCGCAGAAACCCATCCACACACACAGGCAGACACACACACACACACAGAACCCCCCCCCCCTAAACGTCTAACCGTGACACATCCACTGTCCACGTACGTATGAGGGTGTGTGGGCGGGCAGTGTGTGGGTGTGGGTCGAGTGGGGGGCTGTTTGCTTTCATCGAGGGTATGTGTGTGTTTGTGCATGTGTGTGTGTGTGTGTGTGTGTGTGTGTGTTTGTGGGTGTGTGTTGGTCGGGGGGGGCAGGTACAGGGAAATGTTGTATGCTCTGTGATGTCATGTGTGTGGGTACACATGTATTTGCTGCCATCCCAAGGGAGGGTGGGGGGGGCTGGTAAGCAGTAACTTTTTTTGTTGTAGCGGCGTTCTAGGGAACTGTTCTAGCGGCGTTCTAGCGGGCCGCTAGAGCGCCGCTAGAACGCGGCTAGAACAGTTCCCGCGAACGCCCCTAGAACAAAAAAAGTAACTGCTTACCAGCCCCCCCCCCCCTCCCTTGGGATGGCAGCAAATACATGTGTACCCACACACATCACATCACAGAGCATACAACAGCATACCACATCACACACCATGGGGTGCAGACACCCCACAACATGCCCCAAAGGGCTATACACCCATCAAATAACCCAAGCTGCCAAACAACTCAACATAGCTACAAACCAAAGCATATCACACACCACAACAGACTACAACAGAGTGTCATGTGGTGTGGTCTGGTGTGGTGCGGTGGGGTATCGCGCGATAGGGTTGCCTGTCTAGTTTGTTGAATGGTGTGTTGGTTGCTTGGCAGGTTGGGTTGTTTGGCAGCTTGGGTTATTCGTTGGGTGTTTGGCTGGTTGGGGCATGCTGTGTGGTGTCTGCACCCTCTGTTGTGTTCGTTTCGCCTTTTTGTTTCTGCTTCTGGGGCCGTGCCACACATATCTTCACAGCTGGGTGGCACGCAGCCTGGGTGAACCGCAAAAAGGTCGGCAGCAAGGATCGCCGAGAGGATGAGATGTTCCTCACCAACGTGACCGCATATCAAATATCCATGCATTACACGTGCCATGTTGTTTTGTATGGTCGCACTGTGACAGTCCCCAGTCTCCATTTTCAATAAGCTGCTTACCCCACCAACTGCCTGCAGATTAAGACGAAGAAAGGGAAGCTGCGCGATCCCGCGAAAGTCCAAGATTGCCGCGCCAAGCCGGATGGATGGTTTGAGTACACAAAGGTTGTACAGCGCGTGCTGCGTGTTGCACCTGTAAGTGATTCTGCCCCGTGTCGTATGGGTGTTGCGCGTGTTGCGCGTTCTGTGCGTTCCGGTGATGTGCCTCTCGTTCCGCCTCTGGGGCCGCCGCCATCGTGTTACACGCGCTGCGCGTTCTGCAGATCCAAGCGAACCGGTTGTGGACCTGGTTGGAAGGTGAAGAAGAAGAGAGCGAGGAGGAAGAGGAGGAGGACCCTTGGTACACGCTAGAATACCCAATCTCGTTCTAGCCTAGAACCGGCTAGAGCGGCTAGAACGAAAAAAAGTAGTGGTTACCCCGACCCATGGGTATACGGGGGCGGGGGTATGAATGAACCCTTAAGGGTGCAAATTGGACTCCTATTACCATACTATGGGGTCCATACCTTGTTTTTCAGAAAAGCACATTTTTGACCTGAAATTCAACAAGTACAAAAAACCGTTCTAGGAACGTTCTAGCGGCGCTCTAGCGCCGCCCCGCTAGAACGGCGCTAAAACGTTCCTAGAACGCTTCGCTAGAACGACGCTAGAACAAAAACATGCACACACATTTGGCAAGTAAAAGACACCAATGTGGGAAGGGGGGGGGGGTTCCATGACACATAGACACATAGAAACCATCACTTTTGGTTCATGTCTAGTCATATTTGCACGCACACACACACACAAACACACACACACACACACACACATGCACGCACACATTTTGTCGTAGGCACGGGCACTGTGGGGCCGCCCTCCCTTCAAGCGTTGATTGGGGGGGGGGGTCGTTGCTTTTGTCACACATTTTTCAGGGGGGGGCTTGAGAACTACCTTGGGCGGGGGCGGGGGTTGAACTCAGGGGTCTGGGAGGGTGTTCTTCTCTTCGTTTCACAGGTGTTTTTTTATTGGATTTCGTGGGTTGGACCTGCCAAACTGCAATTTCAAGTTGCAGGTATGCCATGCAATGCTGTGCTGTGTTGTGGTGTGGTGTGGTCTCGTTAGGTGTAATGTGGTGTCATAGAGTGTGGTGTGCTGTGGTGTGCTGTGGTGTGCTGCGGTCTGCTGTAGTGTGTGATCTGCTGTGGTGTGCTGTACAGTGCGGGTGGGGGGGGGGTAGTGTGTTGTGGTCACATGACGTGCCCTGTGGTGTGCTGCGTTGTCATGTGGTGCGGTCGGGTGTCATGTGCTGTGGTCTGGTGTCATGTGGTGTGGTGTGGTGTGGTGCGGTGGGGTATTGTGTGATAGGGTTGCCTGTCTAGTTTGTTGAATGGTGTGTTGGTTGCTTGGCAGGTTGGGTTGTTTGGCAGCTTGGGTTATTTGTTGGGTGTTTGGCCGGTTGGGGCATGTTGTGTGGTGTCTGTACCCTGTGGTGTGTGGTGCTGTATGCTGTTGTATGCTGTGTGATGTCATGTGTGTGGGTACCCATGTAATTACTGCCAGTCCAAGGGAGGGGGGGGGCTAATGTGAAGTACCTTTTTTACTTCTAGCGGCGTTCTAGGGAACAGTTCTAGCGGCGTTCTAGTGGCTCTCTAGAACGCCGCTAGAACGCCGCTAGAACAGTTCCGGCGAACTCCGCTACAACAAAAAAAGTGACTGCATATTAGCCCCCCCCCCTCCCTTGGATTGGCAGTAATTACATGGGTACCCACACACATGACATCACACAGCATACAATGACGTGGGAGACATCAAAAGGCACAACACCCGTTCTCCACCCCATTGAACAATCACATACATGTCTGCTGTTTGATCTGGACCACGATGAACGCGTTGTGCTTCAGCGTGGCCGCGCTCCCCCAACTGCCCAGGTGGCCCCCCTTGGCGAGCCACTGCTTGTGGCTGTCTGAAAAAAGGGATGCGGGCATAAAGAAAGGGTTGAGGTACAGGAGGACGCGTAGCTCGCGCAAAACGTGGGTTCCGGCCTCCAGAAGCATGGTGTTCGTTACGTGCGGCACGCGGAACACTCCTTGCACAGATATGCAACACGTGTTATTCGGTTTCCAGAGGCACACCTAGAATCGAAAGCTTAGAATACGTAACACGCATAACAAGCGCGGCACACGGAGCACGAAAGCCAAGTTGGAGGCAACGGCACGATACGCTTCTCACATGGAAAACGGTGGAAATGAACAAAACAAATGCTTCCACGACGTCCGGCACGTTCGAAAACCCCCCGGAACAACAAAACTTTATTGATTCATTTTTGACGAACAAAAAACGTTGATTCCGTTCTGCGAGTAGCAGACAAAGGAATATGTGTCGGTGTACAATGTACCAGATGCGGACCGGGAAAAGGAGGCCGGTAACCGACGGATGTGGTCAGACCCCGTCAAGGTGAAACATTGGGCAGAAAGCCTCGATACGGACACGCACATTTTTTTCCGGGAGCCCAACTTTTAGGCTTGGTCGGCCTGCGGAGCGATTCAGTCCGTGCGTCGGCGCGAGACCTTGACAGGACCGTCCATCCCTGATTTGACGCAGCCCACAATTTTTGTAACGCAGGACGAATTTATTGCGCTTGGCATGGGTTGCCCGTCGCCAGACATCGCAGTGAAATACCCTGTGTCTCGGCATCCGTTGCCGGATCCGCCCTCTAGGACCCCCGAGGAATATGAGGCCACAGGCTACCGTTTGGTGGAGGACGTTCTGCCAGGGGACTTGGTAGATGAGTTATGTGCCGTGCATTTGGAGGGAGCTGAGAATTGGGAAGACATTCTCCTTCAGGGCCACAACCAATGTGGTGGGCGCCGGCAGACCGCCCCGGGAACCGTGAAGGTAGTGGCTTCCCTCAAAAATAAAGTGGTGTTTGCTGCGCATTTTGGCAGACCTTTTCCCGGTGCTGGATGACCTGGAGAACCGGGAGCCCCGGTTGGTGGAACGGATGGACACCCCCCCCCTGGTGGTGCTACCAATGGCCGCACCGCGATATATCATGCTTACGTTGCGGGGTGCCGCGGACACGAGGGTGGTTTTCATATCCCTGCAGGATGATCCCCCAGAAATCCCTGCAAATTGCACTTGGGACGAGCCATAGCTACCACACGTCCAACACGTGGCATGTGGTCCAGCAAAAGCGGGGCAGTGTTTTGCTCATGGCTGGGACGTTGATCCATCGTGGAGCTGGTGGGCCGGGGAGGACGATTTTTTTCCCCTTCGTGCCGAAAAGATTCCGCACACCCCCAAATGTGGTGGAACCGGAGAATGTCCCGGACCTGATGTTTGTTGAGCCGGAGGCACCGCATGTTGTTGTCATTCATTTCTGTCTCCCGCCAGTGTGTCGTTCATTTCAAAAGTGAGGGGGGAAGTGTGTTGTTGTCATTCATTTCTTTATTATCAAATCATCAACGCCAATGTGTCGTTCGATTCAAAAGTGAGGGCCACCGGGGGGCCTGGGGGGATTGTGTTGTTGTTAGTCAATTGTTTTCAACATCAGTGTGTCATTCCTTTCAAAAGAGTGGGTCACCGGTGGGTTTGCTGGTGTCTGCCTGTCTTCAGTGCCTGTTTGGGGGGTTGCCGCTCTTCACGTTGAATTTTGAATGGATCATCAACCTCTTCAACTTTTTCCGTTCTTCAATGGCCTACACACATGTTTCAATTTTCGAGTGCGTGGGGTTTGAACCGGGGGCGTTGCGTGTGCAAGTGTAGCATGCATACCTCTGGCCCACCCGGTGCCATGGCATTGCAAATGCCTCTTTTACCCCATTCTTGCGTATGCAAAAGGCGCCTTTTGCGTGCCTGCACACTTTACACCTGGGACGCAAAAACACCCTTTTGCGTGCGCAAATTGCACGTTTTGCGCGTTGACTATTTTTCGAGCGAGTACGCAAAAACACCCTTTTGCGTGCGCAAAAGGCCCTTTTTGCGCCGGTAACGAAAGTAGGGTAGGTAAGCAAATAGGCGCATTTACGCATGCAAAAAAAACGCGGTATTGCGTCTCCTACCTGAAGTGCAACGCGCTTGTGCGACATGCGTCCCAAGTGGTCTTTCTTTATTATGCCGCTGCATCCGTGGCAGTTCCACCACTTGGCCCTGGGCAATCGCAAAGGCCGTGGTGAGCGGATCAGCAGCTTGCAGCGTGCGGTGCGTGACATTATGGGAGAGGGTTGGAATGTGCGCATGCGGAGTGGGGTTACAAATGTGGTGGACGTGTACACGGATGTCCCCACGGATCATCAACTCGATTTGGAGTTGAATGCCATGGCAGAGTTGTGGGAATCGAGGAAGGAGGGTCAAAGTGTGCGGCGACTGCAGTACAGCCGGTCCACATCCACGTGGTATTGCCCATGGGCGAAAATTGTCTCCGTGCGAAAGACTTTGGGTTCCCCCCCCCAATTGATTTCTTGTTGCACACTCCCGGCAGAAATGACTTGATTGGGTCCAAGGTGAATCCGAAGGAGAAGCTGCAGCCTATGTGGCAGCATAACCCCCCGGTAACCCAACGTAACCAAGTTTTGATGGGCATTTCCATTGATGGCACCAAACTTTGGCAACGCTCTTTTGAGCACTTTGCGGTCGGCGAGTTGGGTAGCCGTTTGCCATTGGGTTCATGGGTGCTACTCCAGGGCTCAGAGACCACCCAAATTCTTCGTGACCTGGCCGACCTAGAAAATTTGAACCTTGATGTGTTGGCTGTGAATGCGATGCAAGTTTTGAATGAGGGAGGGTATCCAACACCGGTTGCGTGTGTGATTATCGCTGACACCAAGGCGCAAGTTGCCCTCTCCGGGTGTCGCAATTTCAAGTGTAATGATCCTTTGGCACCTGTGTGCTGGCTTTGCGAAGGGAACCGTCTTCGTTGTTTGGGTGCGTTTGGACAGGGAAATTCAATTTTGCTCAAGGTTCGGCAATGGGGGCGGATGACATTGCTAGCAGTCCTCCCTTTCCAAAGACCCCCCGACTTTGGAGTCCATGGGGTGCACCACTTGGTGCATTGTGCGGGCAGTGGGTTGGTTAAGACTTTGATGCGTCACCATGGGTGGACAAAGGGGAGGGCGTTGGTTTGGGTGCAGTGGTTTTGAGATGACATCAGTGTTGAGAGCCGTACGGCCACGGCGGCCGATTGTGAGCAAGAGAAGGTGGGAAAGAAGTCCCTGCGCTTGCAACAAACTGCCGCGGCGGCATGGGTGAAAGGGCAAGGGTGGGATTGCATTGCCGACTACTTGGAGGGGGAGAATCTTTTACAAGTCCCGGTGCAAGTGGGGGGGGTTACAATGACTGCTTCTTGGCGTTTGTGGGAAGAGAAATTTGCAGTGACTTGTGACCTTGTGTGGAAAGAGGGGAGGTTGGACCTTCGCGATATGAATGTGTTGAAAAGTGCTTTGTCCGAGATGGGGAGTGCCCACAAAGCTTGTGGGTTTGTGGTGACCATGTGGGCCCGCCTTTGGGTGGACCACATGTGGGGGATTGCGAGGGAATGGGGTACCCTGTCCGCATTCAGTGCTTTCAGGTGTGAGGGGAGGCATCAGTCGTTGAAGAGTGAGATTAGGAAGAGGAGCTTCAAGGGGGGAAGTAAGAAACGGGGGTCTCGCCTAAGGGGGGCACGCCGAGCACTCAGGAAGGGCTGGGCCGAAGTGCTTCGGAACGAGAACCTGGACTGGGGGTTGTATGCCAGGGGGTTCAACGTCTGGCAGCCTTCTTGGACCCGCCAAGAGGCATATGGGAATGCCAAGCAGCATTGGGAAAGGGTGATGTGTAAGGGGAAATTGTAGGGTTTCTCGCATGTTTGTCGTACAATGTTACAATTCTATTGTGCATACTCTGGAGGTTTGGTGGTGGAATACCACTTGGACTTTAACATGTGTGACTGAATGATTGGAACAATGCAACGAAAGATCCTAGCAATGGCCTCCATGTTTGCTTGCACGCATGGCATGCATTGGACCCCGGATGTGGGTCTGTGTTTGGGTGTAAGGGGTGGGGGGGGGGGGGGTCAAAAGCACGCATTTACCCTGATTTTACGTAGGTAAAAGGGGTGTTTTGTGTCCCGAGTGGGAAAAAACCTGGTAAGTAAAAAAGGGCAATTTACGCACGCAAAAGGGCCTTTTTACGCACGCAAAAACCAAGTAAAATCCGTGAAGCATACTACCGGGCCTCGAAAGTACAAGAGAGCACTGCGGGTAGGGGTAGGGGACCACTGTGGATGTTTCCAACACAGAACGTGGAACACAGGGGTATTCTAAGCATGCCGGATTTGAATTTCATACTCATTTTTGGCGAAAATGATGTTTTTGACCACTTCCTCATTTTTACCCCATTTTGCGTCTTATTTTTGCTATTTACTGAGAAACATGACTTTGTAGTTACACATGTCATCCACCGGCAACTGGGAACATGGTTGTGAGCTGCTGGGTGGTGCAGCAGAACGGGTAACACGATCCGTTGGACCCAATCAGAGTCCATTTGGGCTAGCAAATTTAAGGCTATGCCTGTTGCATAGCAATGTCTCGGGCTTGTCGCCGGTTCATGTTATATGGCACCTTCACACCCATGGCACCCAAGCAATCACAGATGCGAGCGCGTGTCCAGTCACGCGATGTGCCTGCCTTTGCGGCACATACCAGCTTGGCCTGTGCACGGGCCAAGGCACGCTTTGGGTCGGACTTCCGTGGTGCCACTGCTTCCTCTTCACTATAATTTGTAGCAGCCTTGGCTGCATCATCCACAACCTGCACCATTACCTCACCACCCGGTCTTGGATCTTTGACAAAGCATGTGTGGCAAACCAGACATGTCTTGCACCAAATGCGCGCAGACTGCCTGCACACTGCACAGTCCATGCCCCTTCGGAAAGTGAAGAAGTCATGGTTGCCACCATGCTGAGGAGGCGTACCATCTGGTTCGACCACAGTGTCCTCAGACGGGGCTTGTCGGTCAGCCCGTTTGCGTGTTGGGCCTTGGCAAGCTAGTGGCACCTCCGACCCACCAAAAGATGGCAAAATGTCACCATCGTCTGCCAGTGCAGCCTCCCTCTCTAGGCACTGCAGCATGGCCGCTTCCACTGATGTACGTGGATCAATGCGCTGCGAAACCCTATGCCGGGGACGCACATCGAAGCGTGCATTGGCTGCCAGCTTGCAGCCTACCTCGACACCCTGCCCCTTCACCCACTGCCGCAAAGGTGGCAGATTACAATGCAGAGCCATGCACATGCTAAGGACATCTGTGTCCTCCATATCATGCATACTGCTAGTGAACCTCCCACGCAACGAAATGGCACGCTCAACAGCAGCATCATCAGGGCAATATGTGTGCAGCAATGACAAAACACGCCAAACATTCACCCATTGGAGATGCTCCCGCTCCGGCGTCAAGGCCTGCCACATCCGGGAGATGGGGGTCTTGGCAAAGGTTTGAACGACATGCTCCTTGAAGGATTCCCACTCTTCCAATGCACGAGCAGCATTAACATGCGCAGCTGCCAGTTCAACCTAGGGTGTGCCCACGAACCGCTTCAGCGGATCCACTCCAAATGTGGCTCGATCAGCCGCTGGTAGAGCGAGCCAACGGCCATGGTCAAGCAACACAGCACACTCAAGAACACCCGGGGGGTCAATGGTCCCTTGTTCCTCCATGATGCCAGCGAGCAATGTGTCTGTGACTGCACGTGCCTCTGTGGCTGGAAAAGGGGGGCTGGTTGTGCACCTTAGACTCTGGCCATCGGTATCAAACCGGACCAATTCAACGCCATACCATGCACCCGTCACAGTTTGCTCTTTGAATTGAGTCCACCCAGGCCCCTCCTCCCTCGCTACCTTTTCCACCCGTGCCTGTAACATTTCGGTTGCTTTGGTCAAGTGGGCGCCTGTTGGTGCATGCAACTCTGCAACATTATTGAAGCTGCGTGTGCCGTGTAGTATGTCTCCATATACCACTGCCCATGACAGCAAACGTGCATCATGGCAATCCTCCCACACATCCTCCTCCTTGGTGGTGAGGTGCGTTTCCGAATCCAAATGCCTCGCCACCCATGGCACGTTGGCCAAGAACACCTTGTTGCGACGGGCATTTGCCTCAAACCACCGGATACGATGACTGGCAGGGATCAAACGCAACCCGGTACGTGTTTAAATTAGCTAGGCACACAGGAACACATGACCTCTCAAAAAGAGGTGCCCCAGCCCCCTAGGGGGTAGACCACTAGGACAACTAAGCATTCATGAGAAAACATAGAAAAATACAAAGGCTCTGAACTCAGAGCAGCGCCTCAGCCGATCAGCAAAATGGTGTTTATGTCAAAGCAGGTGGGGGATCAAGGGTCCACACAACATCCTTGGTTTAGTGCTTGGTTTTATAGGTCAAAATGCTTTGTCACCCCCTTTTCGTTAGGCCAATACTAAGATAAAAATAGAGTATGCCTCTAGGCATCACTAACACAACTAAAGCTTACCCCTAGGCATGGAAATACACTTTTTCTTATTGCGGGAGTGGCGGGAGGTCACCCGAAGGAGGATCCTCTCGCCGTTGCGAGGGGTGTGTGGGGTTAGGCGCTCCCCCTCTCCCGGCTGCCCGTCCTTGGAGCGGTTGGGGCAGGTAGCCGTTGCCCGTTGCCCGTGTCTCTTGGGCGCGGGGGGTGCGGTTATGAGGGCCCGGCACCGATCCCACAGCGCACGCTCTTGCGAGCTGGCGTTGCACGCGGTGGAGGTGGCAGCAGGGCATCCCCGGGGGGGGGGGGCGCCTCGTGCCTTTGTGAGGGGCGTCTGGGGTTAGGCGCTCACCCTCCCCCGGCTGCCTGTCCTTGGGCCAGGCAGTCGGGGCCCGCTGCCCACATGCTCTGGGTGCGGGTGCGCAGGCGTTGGGACCCAGCACTGGCCCTTTCGCTGGCATGCCCTGCTGGGCGTTGCGTGCCGCGGGGTTGGCGGGAGGTTGCCCGGGGGGGGGGGGGGGGGGGGGGGGCTCCTCTCGCCGTTGTGAGGGGCGTGTGGGGTTAGGCGCTCCCCCTCTCCCGGCTGCCCATCCTTGGGGCAGGTAGCCGGGGCCCGTTGCCCGTGTCTCCTGGGAGCGGGGGGTGCGGGTATGGGGGCCCGGGACCGATCCCACAGCGCCCACCCTTGCAAGCTGGCGTTGCACGCTGTGGGGGTGGGGGGAGGGCATCCCCGGGGGGGGCGCCTCGTGCCTTCGTGAGGGGAGTTGGGTTTAGGCGCTCACCTTCCCCCGGCTGCCCGTCCTTGGAGCAGGCAGTTGGGGTCCGTTGCACACATGCTCTGGGTCCGCGGGTGCGCATGCGTGGGGACCCAGCACTGGCCCTTTGGCTTGCATGCCCTGCTGAGCGTTGCGTGCCGCGGGGTTGGCGGGAGGTCGCCCGGCGGGGGCTCCTCTTGCCCTTTTGAGGGGCGTCTGGAGTTAGGCGCTCTCCCTCTCCTGACTGCCCGTCCTTGGGGCAGGTAGCCGGGGCCCGTTGACCATGTGTTCTGGGTGCGGAGGGGGCGGGTATGTACCCTTCGTGAACGGGGATTAAGTGGCCGTTTGAATAATTGCGTGAATTTCACGTGAATTTACCCAAATTTTGAGGTTTTTGGGGGGGAATGCCATATTTTTGGATCCTTCTGAGGGATTTGAGGGGCCAAAATTCTTCCCTCAGCTTCATTACGCATCATCCAATGAAAGTCCCGCCCCAAAAGCATCCACCATGCCCAAACGGCGCCCAAGACGAGAGGGGCCAAAACCCGGCAAGCCTGTAGCCGATTGATAGGCGTAAATTCATGTGAAATCGTACGAAATTCGTACGAATTTCGTACGAATTTGGTACAAATTTCACGTCAATTCACGTGAATTCATACAAATTTCACCCTTGTGCACCCCCTCATTTGTCCTAACACCCGGGGTACCCCCCCCCCAATGCACCCCTGCAGGCACCTTGGCTACATGCAACATGTGCACATGTGTGTGGGTGTGCCTTTGTGTGGGGTGTGTGGATTTGTGTGGGTTTGTGTATGGGTGTATGGTTGGGTTTGCATGTGGGCGGATGCATGACTTCCTGTTTGTTTCTACGTGCGGGCATGTGTCTGTGTGTTGGTGTGTGTGAGGATGTGGGGGCCACCCGACCACATACGCACACAAACCCGTCCCAAACCTCACACCAACACCCACACACCCACACACACAACCACGGACACATGGATACACACCCACACACAAACACGCACCCACGCGCACAAACCAATCCACACACACACACACACACACACACACACACACACATAGACACATCCACAATGATCCCGCCCGACATACCTAACCACGACACATCCACTATGCAGTTGTGTGTGTGTATGTGTGGCTGGGCAGTGTGTGGGTGTGGGTGTGGGTGGGGTGGCAGGGCGGCTTCATTCCACTAATGGCATGTGGGTGTGTGTGTGAGGGGCGGGGGTACATGTACGCTGTCTGTTTGTTTGCCGACCCACCCACCCACCCACACACACACACACATCCGCAGAAACCCATCCACACACACAAGCAGACACACAAACACACACAGAACCCCCCCCCCCCCCTAAACGACTAACCGTGACACATCCACTGTCCACGTACGTATGAGGGTGTGTGGGCGGGCAGTGTGTGGGTGTGGGTTCAGTTGGGGGCTGTTTGCGTTCATCGAGGGTATGTGTGTGTTTGTGCATGGGTGTGTGTGTGTGTGTGTGTGTGTGTGTGTGTTTGTGGGTGTGTGTGTGCCGGGGGGGGCAGGTACAGGGAAATGTGTGTTGGTGTAGGGACTTTGTTGCATGCATTGGTGGTGCTGGTGTGGCTCTTCTGCCAGTGTCCTGCAAAAATGGTACGAAATTCGTACGAAGTTCGCACGAAATTCGTACAAAATTGGTACGAAATTCGTGCGAATTGCGTACGAATTTCGTACGAATTTCGTCCCCAAAGTACCGTGAATACGTAACGTTAATGTGGTTGTTACGAATTTTGTACGGAATTCGTACGAATTTCGTGCGAATTTCGAATGATTTGCATGAATTTGTATCGTTTTTGTGCAGAACAAACACACTCAGCCCATAGCACACAGCACAGCAACACAACAACAACACAGAAGAACGACACAGTCAGCCCATAGCACACAGCACAACAACACAACAACAACACTCAAGAACAACACAGTCAGGTCATCAGCAACAGTCACCAATGACGAGCAACAAAAAAAACGAAAAACAACAAGCAGCAAGCAAAACAACGATACCAACATAGCCGAAAAGCAGGCATTACACACACATCATGACAATCAGCAGCAACAAACAAAAATGACAAACAGTCACAAACTACAAACAGCACAAAAGTATTGTCCCACATGACTCAACAACAGGCAGCCACCCATCCAACCATCCACACCCACCCATAGCACACAGCACAGCAACACAACAACAACACAGAAGAACAACACAGTCCGCCCATAGCACACGGCACGGCAACACAACAACAACACAGAAGAACAACATAGTCAGCCCATAGCACACAGCACAGCAACAAAACAACCACACAGAAGAACAACACAGTGAGGTCATCCGCAACAGTCACCAATGAGGAGCAGCAGACACACGAAGCACAACAAGCATCAAGCAAAACAACGATACCAACACAGTCGAAAAGCAGGCATTACACACACATCATGACAGTCAGCAGCAACAAACACAAACGACATACAGTCACCAACTACAAACAGCACAAAAGTATTGTCACACATGATTCAACAACAGGCAGCCACCCATCCAACCATCCACAGCCACCCATAGCACACAGCACATCAACACAACAACAACACAGAAGAACAACACTGTTCGGGTCATCAGCAACAGTTACCAGTGAGGAGCAGCAGACACACGAAGCACAACAAGCAGCAAGCAAAACAGCGATACCAACACAGTCGAAAAGCAGGCATTACACGCACATTATAACAATCAGCAGCAACAAACACAAACGACGGACGGTCACAAACTACAAAGGGCACAAAAGTATTGTCCCACATGATTCAACAAAACCACCCAAGAACCCAAGAACCACCAATGCATGCACATATCACCCAGGCACGCACACACCATGCACCCACGCCCACACAAACAACAACCCCTCCAACCAGGCACACCCACACACACACAACAATGACACAAATTCATGCAAATTGTTTGAACTTTGTGCGAAATTCGTACGAAGTTCGTACGAACTTCGTACGAAATTCGTAACAACCACATTCACAGTACCTATTTGTGAGGCACTTTGGGGACGAATTTCGTACGAATTTCGCACGAATTTCGTACGAACTTCGTACGAATTTCGTACCATTTTTGCAGGACATTGGCAGAAGAGCCACACCAACACCACCTATGCATGTACCGAAGTCCCCACACCCTCACACATTTCCCTATACCTGCCCCCCCGGCACACACACACATGGGATGCAGCGTTCTAGGGCGTGGTGCGGAACCCCTAGTTAGAACGCAATTTCTGGAACACCCACCTAGCCTCAATTTTGGGGCAAACCACCTAAAAAAATGGGTTTAACACCCTCAAAAACCCCCCATCCCCTTTCTTTCCCCACATAACCCTCATTGTAGGGGTGTTTTTTTTGGGGGGGGGGTCAAAGCGTTAGAGCACAGTTAGAACAGAGTTAGAACACAGTTAGAGCACCTTGCTCTAACTAGTTATCGCGCGATAACTCAGTTATCGCGTAGTTATCGCGTGTAGTTATCGCGCACCCCTCCTCCATCCCTCCCTAGGACAAACAACACAAAACACTTGGCACAAAGCATGTATGGTCTTTTTTCATACAAAGTCATCAATGTCTGAGGCCTTGGCTGCCTCCAGTCCCAAAAGCCCTTGCTCCAGGGCGTTCGTGGACATGCAATGGTGCATGTGGCGGAGGGACATACTTGGCCTCACCAAGGACCAACCCTTAAAACAATTTTTGAGCCTCCTCTTGTAAGGCCCATGCCGACACTCCGTTGGGATGGAGGAAAACTGAAAAATGTTCCTCCATTTCTCGGCAAAAAAGGTGGAATGTGCCAAGCACCAATGGATCCACGTGGTGGGGGACCAACCTGAGTCTCCCCAAGCTTTTGAAATTTTTGTGGTCAACGCACGGTGGCGTTCCACTTGGGTTAGAGTGTACATCTCCCTCACCCTCCAAAGCTCATACAAACCCTCAATGCATCTCACCATGACATGCACAACAACCCATAACGGAGGTCCACCAGGGGTCCTCACTGTGGGAACATGCTCTTTGAGGCAATCCACAAATTGCCTATGGAAGGGGGGGGAGGTTAGGAAAAATTTGGTGCTTGTAAGATCGAAATCTTTTTCTGTGGCCCTTGAGGCCGAGCGGAGACGTTCCCTCAGAGGGATGCCTGAGGTCTCATCCTTGAGGGCTTGTTTGAAGGCCTGCAAAGCTGCAAGAGCTTGGGCATGACCAGGGGTACCAGGGGGGAGGGCCTGAAGGGTGGTCTCAATGCGCTTTGCAATGCCGTTTAGGATGCGGCATGCTGCATGTTGGTACTCCCCCGGCCGCCTATCAGGGTCACACTTCTCAAGAATGCCCCCCATCTTGAGGTGGACTCCACCCCCCTTTGCTCAACAATACCATTGGAGTCTTTGCACAACCAACACTTAGACCCAGCCCCCCCCATTGCTTGCATCCCCTTCCCATCCCCTGTCAAAATGACAGTGCAAGTCAAAAATTGATTTTGAAAGAGGACAACGTCCTCCTCCACATCCCTCACCTCTTGGTTGAGGTTGGCGGGGATGTCCAGGCTTCTCAAAAAAGCCTGTTCATCCCCGCCATCCATGCAAAACCATGAGGCCCATAGCTTCACCTTCGAAGCATACTTTGCCCCCCCCCATACATTAACCCATACATCCGCACGGGTGGAGGATGCCTTCCACAAGGAAGTCGCATCAACTGAAATACCAACAATGGCAACGCCACTAGGGGGGGGTTTCCAAATAACTGGGGCCATAGATATTGCATTTTGCACAATTGATTGCAAAGGCACATGGGCAGCTGCCCTATTGCGGCCTGTGGTAGACTTTACAATGGTTGTTTGGGGAACGTAGGGCATGATCCGTTGCCGAACGGTCCTTAGGTCCCGTTGTGTGCAACGGCGGGGCATTAGCAAAAGGGCCCGTTGGGAGAGATGCATGCTGCATGCCATGCGTAGCATGCTCAGGGCCTCATGCTCCTGAGCTGTGAAAGCAAGATGGCCACGAAGTGGGCCAGACAGGGCAGTGCACGCCCCACCACTTAAACAAACTTCTCCTTTGGTGTTGGTGCCACACACAACGTTCAGGTCACCCAATAGAACTCGCACCAGCCGCTGAAGCGCCTTCAAACGCCGCCGCCGGGCCTTGGGGCACTGCAGATCGGTGTACCGCCGGAGGTTAGCTGCGTTGAGAGCCCTCAAGGCCTCATTGACAGCATTATCCATGAAGAATAAGAGGGCCTGGGCAGGAAATGAGGGTGGGTTTTGAAGCAAGGGCCCAAAAAACACACGCGATAACCCACGCGATAACCCCCGCGATAACTAGTTATCGCGCGATAACCCCCGCGATAACCCCCCGCGATAACTAGTTAGAACGCGATAACCCCCCGCGATAACTAGTTAGAGCAACCAGTTACAGCGCGAAAACTACCGCGATAACTTGTCGGCCATGAAGGGGGACTTATGGACAAGGAGTCAAAAGTCCACACCATGTTCAAAGCGAGTCGCCACAGGGCGCCTCACGTTTGCGTCACCCATCGTAAACTCCTCAGAACCGCCAAGGCGACGGACCCCCAGGAGCTTTTGATGGTGCTCGCACTAAGCGGGGGCAGCAGCAAGGGCCATTATCAAAGAATACGAAGGCTTTGAGAGCTACAGCGAAAAGGGGAAACATAAAATGAAGCGCGATAACCCACGCGATAACCCTGGCGATAACTAGTTATCGCGCGATAACCCCCGCGATAACCCCCGCGATAACTAGGTTATCGCGCGACAACCCCCGCGATAACTAGTGCTCTAACCACGTTCTAACCCCGTTCTAACTAGTTAGAGCACAAAAAGATCAAATCGCAAAAAGTGCAAAACGGGCAATATCGAGCAAACGAAACATGGAAGGCACATTGTTGCATCATAGTGCACCCATGTAACATGTGAAATTCCGGGTTCCAACCATATTAATAACACCCAAAATTGGGGGGGTTCCGCACCACGCCCTAGAACGCTGCATCCCCCACACACACAAACACACACACCGCGCGCACACACACACACAAACACACACACACACACACACACGCATACACACACACACAATGCAGCAATGTAGAGCAGAAAGATCGGTTCTCAACAAGACATGAAACCTTCAGAAAGTGACGGTGTATCACCAAGTCTAATGTGATCTCATGGAGCTTAGTTTGCACATGAAAGCAATGGAGCATCTTTCGACTACTGACGCATCATGACAGTCGGGAAGAATGATATTACATTCACAGGTCAAAGATGTATTTCATGGAAATTGACAGTTGGTTACCGCACATCTGAAGCAGGTTTTCTCGAACTTATCTATAGCTCAACATCTGGTGTTGCTCGAAGTGCAATGACACCTAGTCATCCTGCAAGGAAACGGTCATTCATGTTGTCAGTGAAATGAAGAGTAACAGATCAATAGAGTGCATCACAAAATTTGTAGTGTAACCAAGAGGCAGAGGTAGAGAGAAATACATAGAGGGTACACAGAAGAAGACAAACAATAGACCATCGTAGTGCAGGAAAGGGAGGTAGCAATGAGGCATCAATTTTTCCAAACACACACACACACACACACACACACACACAAATCCCCTGCATCACTTACGTGTGCAGCGGCGTTTTGGTAGCGGATGCTCAGCCATTTCCTGAAGTCGGAGCAGACTTTCCTAGCGCTTTCGGTGTGACGAGGTTTGGGTATCGATGAAACCACATCGTTTTGCAGCTCGATGTCGTCCTCTTCATCCCAATGGAGGGATTCCTTGTGGTGTTTTATGACTGTCAACATGGGGTGAGGCTGCAAAAAAAGCAATCTGCTGTAGGAGAGGGTGGAGGGCAGCCGGAAACGCCGATCTCTTAGTGGTTCTTTGCAATCTGGAGTAGCAGGGAAGAAGGTGTGGAGGGTAGTCATGGAGGTTGATAGGTGTAGATGCGAGGCAAGAGCATAGAGCATGGTGGAGAGAGTGTGGGACAATGAAATTGGCATAGCAAACCAGAATCGTTCTACAGTGCTACGCGCAGTAGCAAAGAAGCAGAGCAAATCCCTGGACGGTAGAAAAGGGAATATATATGAGAACCAAAGATATGCGGGAACAAAGGAAGCGATGGCTGTTTTTTCAATCATTGTTTCAACCACTGAGATGGGAGTGAGTGGGGGCAGGCAGGACTGCACAAGCTGAAAGGAGGGCGTTGTTGTGAGGGACATCTGAACTGCAAGATCGGCCGCGTCAAACATGCGGTATTTCGTAGGGCAGGGTAGTGTCCAAGGCAGTGTTTTCAGAAAGACATCCCACGGTTGCAGAGTTGCAGGGAACTGGGTGCAGGAGCGCTTTACAACATTTAGCCACCAGGAGGTTGGGTATCCTTTTTGCAAAAATTCCCAAACGATGTGGGAGCAATTGGAAATAAAAAGGAGGGGTTGTGTTTGTAGTTGATTAGCCAAAAGAGTGAGATTCTTCGACATGCCGTGGACAGTGCGTTGGGCATTCAGGTCCGCTGTGTGTCTACCCTTCGTGAACCGGCCGTTTGAATCTGAGATTCACAGTACCGTGAATTTCACCTATTTTTGCTATGTTTTGCTTGTAACTTGGTGCCATCCTGTGCTTTTGTCGTCCTATCTTCGCCCAAAGTGAGATCCAACAAATGTGTGCAAATCAGAGGTTCGAAGTAGCCACATGGTTCAACACATTTGGGGATATTCGCGTGGATGTGAAATTCACGCACCCAAATTCACGCATAATATCACGGGTTTTGGCACCTCTCGTTTTGGGCGCGGTTTGGGCATGGTGGATGCTTTTGGGGCGGGAACTTCATTGGATGATGCGTAATGAAGCTAGGGGAAGAATTTTACCCCCTCAAATCCCTCAGAAGGATCCAATAATATGGCATTTCCCCCCGAAAACCTCAAAATTTGGGTAAATTCACGTGAAATTCACGCATTTATTCAAACGGCCACTTATCCCCTGTTCACGAAGGGTACATGGGGATACCGTGTAACTGGTATCCTGGGTGTAAGATATGACAGAAGGACCTTATTTTTTAGAGCCCAATGGATGTGTGGACCATTACAGAGGATGTAAACTTGCAGAATCGTCAGGTTGGTGCCCAACTGTTCGAGTGTCAACGGCACAGCATAAATGCGGTGTAGCAGGCGCTTAACAAAAAGGGCAATATTCCTTTGTCTACGACGTAGATGACGAAATGGGCGCTTCTAGGGGTCGGGAAAAACACCCTTGCTTTTACGACGCTTCCAGGGGTTTTTGAGGTGGCCCGACGCACTCGCGCATGAGTTTTCATGCGGTTCATCCATTTTCAAGGAGAGAAGCACTTTGCATGTTGCCTCTGCCTCTGCTTCCATTGTTCTGAGCGTTGTACAGGTGCCGCGCGTTGGCCGCGTTTTCCGTGTTCCGCTTCGGTGCTTCCGCCCGTGCTTCTGGAGGTACGCTTGCTGCGTTCGCCGCGTTCTCTTCGTGTTCCCCGTTGCCCCAGAGGCCCTCTTCTCACAAAATGACCACCCCGCTGTACCCCAACAACTGTAAGCAGTGGCTGAAGGCTGATGGAGCGTTGGAGAAGTGGAAGCCGAAGGAGGCAGGCCAGATGAGCTTCGTTGTCTTCCAGCTGAACGCACAAACATGTATGTGCCCGCAACATGCAACCTTCGTTGTCCTCGTTCGTTTTGTCCGTCACATGCTTACTCGACATTGCCCCTTGATTTGGTTCCCCATGCTTCTGCTCTCTTGATTGCATTCTTTTCTGCACAGCGGGGTACTGGTGCGGGTGGGTCGAGCAGAGGGCCAAGAAGCAGAAGAAGCTGCCGGATGGTTGGGAAGACGGCAAGGCCTTCTACTTGACCACGGTGCAGCTGTATCACGTCAAGGTGCCGAAGGCCGCAAAGAAGGGGGCCCTGCCCCAGGTCTGCGACTGTCGCAGCGAGCAAGATCAGTGGTTCAAGTACAAGAGGGTATGTCAATGCGTTGCACGTGTGCCTCTAGTTGCAAGGGGGCCTAGGCTGTGTTTTCTGCGTTCATGACGTGCTGCATCATTGCCTCCGAACGCGCTTCTGGGAGCGTTCCGCGCGTTATCCGCGTTCTGCGCGTTCCGGTTTCTTGCCTCCACCCCTGCTTCTGGATGCACGTCTTGCGTTATCCGTGTTCTGTACGTTCTTTTCAGCTGCAGAAGGACCGGTTTTGGGCCTGGGCGGAGGACACGCCGCAAGAAGAGGAGGAGGAGGAGGAGGAGGAAGACGACTCCTCCAGCAGCAGCAGCAGCAGCACCAGCAGTGCCAGCGCCAGCGCCGCCAGTGGAAGTCAGCGGGCGCTCACTCCGGAGAAGAAGGCCGCAAGGAGTACCGTTTTGGAGAAAGAGAAGGAGAAGCACAAGGAGATGGAGAAGGACAAGGAGAAGGAGCCAGAGGCAGAAGGAGAGGCGATTGGGCAGCAGAAGCAGGAGCTGGCAGCGGCGGCGCAGGACGTTGTGGTGGTGGAGGGTGCAAAGGGGAAGGAAGGGAAGGCCAAGGAGGGGAAGCCGAAGGGCAAAGAGAAGGGCAAAGAGAAGGGCAAAGAGAAGGGGAAAGAGAAGGCGGGCGGAGTGGGCAGCGTGGGCTTCAAGATTGAAGGAGCGGTGGGGCCCCAGAAGTCCATCCGAGCGAGGACGACGCGCTTCGAGCACTACAAAGACAGCGCGCAATACGCAAACGAGCTGCAGGTGTTCTTCACGTCCCATGCGTTGTGTTTTGCGTGCCTCCGACCATGCTTCTAGAGGCGTCCGCCGCGTTATGGCTGGAGAAGCACTACCGAGTGTGCTTGAGGGCGGACGCCAGTGGTCGGAAGGATGCTGCTGTTGCCACCCTGCTGCACAGCCAGGTGCGCCCGACCGCGGTGCAGGGTCTGCTGGCGTGCGGCGTCAAGAACGCGCAATCCGCCTCCGCCGCCCGTGAACACTTGGACCGCGTCTACCGGACGTCGGGGCACCGGCAGGCCACGGATGGGATCCTGAAAGGGATCTCCGTGTGTACTGGCTGCGTGGAGGCCCTGGAGAGGCCGCCCAGCGCGCTCGTGGGGACCGAGGCACCGGGCCCGGAGCTGCACGGGGTCCCCTTGGCAGCGCTGAAGGGGCAGCACCCCCTTGGGGAGCGGAGGCGACCGCCGCCGTCCCTTGCGAGCCTGGCTGCAGAAGATCTCGTGGACATGAGCACGGACGACCTCAAAGAGAGATACAAGAGAACGGTCACAATGGCCTGGATGATGGCGTATACCCTCACCGAAGACCGCGAGGAGGAGCTGCCGGCGACGGGCGGGTGGACGATGATCAAGAAGAGGGAGTTGGCGTCGCTGCGGGTATGCTGCGTTATGTACGTTATGTACGTTCTGGTTTTTTGCCTCCCAACGCGACTTTGGAGATGCTTCCGGTTGTTCTGCGCGTTCGCCGCGTGATCCACGTTGCCGAAGTCATGCTTCCGGACGTGCCTCCAGGGGTAATAATCATCGTTCCGTGTGTTTTCGTTGCAGATGGCAGCAGATTACGGGGACGCTCGGAGCACAACCCAGTTGCGTCCGCCACCCCCGTTTGGGTACCCCCATCTCCCGCGCCCGGTCCAGCCCCACCACCATCACCATCACCCCTACGGACACCACCATCAGCTGCAACCCCAACCCCAACCGCGGATGTTCGAGCCGGAGCCGGAGCCGTACGTCAAGATGGAGTAGGAGTGGGAGCAAGAGTGGGAGCGGCGGGGCAAGCAAGAGTACGTGGATCCGGGAGAAGCGGAAGGGGAATGGTGGGAGCAGTATGAGCGGCCACCGACGCAAGAGGAAGTACAGGAAGAAGAACCGATGCAAGCCGAAGGTAGGGCCATTGTGTGTTCCATGTTCTGCATGTCCCCCTAATGTGATTTCGGTCATGTTTCCAGAGGCGTCGGCCGCGTTTTCCACGTCATCCGCGTCCCGGACCGGTGCTTCCGGTCACGCCTCTGGGGGCAGTTGCACTGTCCTGCACGCTTTTGGCGTCCCTTGTGCAGAACCCCGCGCCGACAGGGACCGCAGCATCACGCCGGTGGAGCAGAGGAGGTCGCCGATCAACGTGAAGGTCGAACAGAAGGTCGAACAGACTGAGGAGGAATCCGCCGACGAGAATGTTATGCTGGAGGTAGGTGTGAGTTCGTCGTTTGTCGCCGTTCACGTTCCGCGCGTTGCGTCCTTGTGCCTCCGACCATGCTTCTAGGGGCGTTCGCCGCGTTATGCGCGTGATCCGTGTCATTGTTGGTTTGCTTCCGCCGTGCTTCTGGAGTCAGTCGCTGCGTGATCGACGGTATCCGCGTTCTTTTTGCCATTCAGTAACGCCCCAGAAGAAGATGCCGGCCGTCGGAAGCGACTTCGAGAGCCCGGTGACTTGGCCAACGCCGGGTTCAACGCAGTCCACGGCCTCCTGGCCGGATGCCGACGAGGCCGTCGGCCGTAAGGCCTCCCAGCCCCACCCGGTGGCGCCCGCATGGGCCATCCCAACGCCAGCACCCCTTACCCAACAGCCCGCCCACTGGTGGCAACGCGGTGGTGGCGGTTCGTGGCCTGCCCCTTGGACCGGCCACAAACGACCCCACAGCGCTGTGAGTTGATTATTACACATTACATGGCGGGAAGGGGGAGAGAAAACATTAACGGATACACGGTTTGATTGGAAAAAGAATACGACCCACCGTTTTCTGCGTTGCTTGCGTTCTCCGTGCTCTGTTTTGTGCGCCTCCGGCATGCTTCTGAAAGCATCCCCCTGTGTCTTCCGCGTTCACCGCGTTCTGCGCGTTCCGGTTAGCGTGCCTCCGAACGTGCCTCTAGAAGCTGTGCACACTGTGTTTCGCGTATTTGGTGTGTACTGTGTGTCCCATCATTGCTACCAACATTATTTTAGAGCACTTTGAAATGCCTCTTAATCTCTCGGCTGGTCGCCTCCGCAAGGAGCACTGTGCCACTTCAATTGAGTACGGGTTACGACCCGGGGAGTCCAAACTCGGTGAGCTAGACACGGATGGAATATGGGACTACATGATGAAACCCATTGTGGATGCCCAAGAGGCCATCCTCCGAGCCCGGGAAAGGGAGGACCTCATCCCCTTAGTACCACGGTACAACACCTTCGTGCTGTTGCTGGGCATGGTGCGGCCCATGCAGGTGGATGGAGTCTGGGACCGTGACGGGTTGGTGTACAATGCCTATCTAGCACGGTTGCTAACCCGGGGGCAATACTACGATCTACACAAACATTGTCGCCCGGATGTGGTGGACCTTATTGAGGCGGTTAGTGCCCATTGGGCTGCAGCATGGACCATGGGAGGCGCGGCCACGGGGGATGAAACCCTAGTGCCGCATACGGGCCTTAGGGCAGGCCCCCTCAAGATGTACATTGTGCGGAAACCGCACAACACCGGCATCAAGCTCTATTGCTTGGCCGATGCCGGCACGGGGTACATTGTGGACGTCTACCTCTACACTGGCCGCCGTGGTGTCCTACGCCGACACGGTTGTGGTGCGGGCAACCTCAACGCCCGACAGCTGATGGCCATGTGGTCCAAACAGCTGCCGGTCTACACGGTCCTTGTAGGGGACTCGTTCTTCGGGTCACACGCCACCGCACAACGGCTTGCGCGTGAGGGCCGCCCCTTCATCACCATGGTGCGAAAGGACACGGCCGGTGTCCAGCAAGGCGGTAACGCCATCCAGGCCGGGCAGACGGCTGTGGCCACGGTTGACGGCCACAAGTACGCCCTGCAGGTGTACAAGCAGCCGAAAACCGGAGGCAAACCTCCCAAATTGGTGCCGATCTTGTCCAACGTGTGGTACGCTGCGCGGGGCCCCTTGCACCACACGGGCCGGGAAATCCACCCCCTCGTTGCTGCGTACCGCCAACTGGCACGGGGGGTGGACTCTGCCAACCAGATGGCGTTGCAGATGCGCCTCTTGGGAAGGCAAATGTCGTGGTCGCAAGCCGTGCGAAGCTTCTTGCTGCGATACGCCGCGGCCAACGCGTTTGCAACCTGCCGCGCCCTAGAAAGGTGCCGTGGCACGGATAGCATGTGGGAGTGGCAGTGGGCCCTCCTTCGCCGCCGGTACTGTACCGATGCGCAGCCGCGACGCAACATCCACGTCCCCGTTGCCGGCGCCCAACGGCGCACTTGTGCACATTGCGGCAAAGGCCGCACACAATACGTGTGTAGCAGATGCCCGGACACCCCGTTGCATGTGCAATGCTTTGCACCCGCGCACGGGATCACTACCACGGGCACGGAGGACGCCGAGGGTGGCGAGCCGCCCCTTAGCCAGGAGACTCAAGAGGGGGACGCCGGGGAGGACGACCCGGAAGCGGACGGCGAGGACGAGGAGGAGGCGGATAGCGATGAGGAGGAAGAAGAGGAGGAAGCGGAGGACGCTAGAGGGAGCGTAGAGGACGATACGTTGGAGAACTTCTCCTTCAGCGTGCAGTAGACGGGGTGGCGGAGGCGGCCGTGGTGGGATCGAGAAGGTCATGGCCGCCAAGCCTCTGCCATCCCCACCCATGGGGACCAGTGCGAAACCTAGGGGGGACGAACCGCGTAGGCTGGATACCCAACTGTGAGGACGCGGCCCCCCCAACATAGGTGTGCTGTGTTTTACGCGTTATCCGCGTTCTGCGCGTTCCGGTGCAGTGCTTCCGCACATGCTTCTGGAAGCGTTTTCCGCGTTCTCCGCGTTATCCGCGTTCCGGAGCGTTCTGGAGCGTTATCCGCGTTCTGCGCGTTCTCCTAGCTTACGGGGATAACGTACTAGTAGGTATGGTGAGTGGAAGCCCAAAAATGGCGCTTTCTGTAGACAAAGGAATATGCAGAAGGTGGGCTTTGGGGCATAGGCAAACCACATTATCCACGTATCTGCACAACTTGGTATGGGGGGGCAGTTTTGAGTCCCAATTTATGGTACTCTCATCGCACATTAGGATGGTGTTGGCGTTTTGTGCAGCAGCGGTGCCACCAATTGAGACTCCGGTGAACTGTTCGTGGATACCTGTACCTACCTGAAAAGGTATCCTTCCAGTGTCAGGCAATCGACAAGTTGCGTGCCGTCAAAGACACGGTAATATTTGTCAGCTTTTTTACCTACTGTGTCCAATGTTTTTTCAGACCCTTTCGCAATGGATATGTACAGGTTCTTGTCGGTTTGGTTATGACAGTACATCTTTTGGATTCTGTCAATCAAGGTAGAGTATGCAGGCTGTAATTTCTGGCGTTTCAGACTGGGGAACATACGTTCCAAATCAAGCTCAAATCCGGCGACATCAATATTTACATAGGCAAAATAGTCACGTGCATGAATGAGAAACTGGGTGACAAATTGTTTTTGGTTGAGACCTTGCAGTGTGAAAAATGAGGATTGGAATATTTGGCAGGCCGTCGACGCAGCTCTGGCAACTGTCCTGCAGTATGGTTTCCAGGGGTGGGCACCATTGGTAGAAATCTCTCGAGTTGCCACTTTTTTCAGTGGGGTGGGTGGGGAGTATGGGAGGCTTTTCCCTTTGACAGAGATCACAACTGAGGGTGGGTATACAGAGCGTATGCGACGTTGTGGATAGGGTTTAGAAGGTGGTATATTCCTTTGGCTACCATATGCGAATATTTTCACAACCGGTCCACCGGTGTTTGTTAACGCACCGTTTCGGCTAGGCAAAATCACCAACTGTCCAGTTGAGACCGTTTCATACCACTTTAGCTTTCTGTAACCAACCGGTTAGTTCGGGGAGACCGGTCGGACCGGTCCGACCGGTCTTTGCAAACTAATCGGACCGGACCACTTTAGCACACTTTGGAGCACTTTGTGATGTGTGTGTAGTGTGTGTGGCCGCATGTGTGTGCTGTGTGTGTGCGTGTGTTGTGTTGTGCGTGTTCACACCCTTGCACAGACATTGCAATGCACATGAGTCAATCCTCACAAGACATCTATTCATGGTTCATTCATGATGGTCCGCAAAGCATTCGACGTGTAGATAGCACCCACATACTTTGCACTTGTATCGAGTGGTGCCCATCCCACAATGTACACAAGAGCCCCGCTTCGCCACCACTATTGGTACATGCTTGTCCACCACCTCAATTTGCCTTGCCGGAAAAATGTATCTCATCAACCTCCATTGCCAGTCAAACATTGTTTCACCCCCCGGACTAAGGCGCAACGCTTGGCATGACGTAAATGCATTTGTTGCCGCTATGCTTAACACCATCCCCCCAAGTGCCTTCCAACATGATTGAAACCGGTGCTCTTCCCGGTGTTGTAAGCACATTTGGTTAAACGTATCCACCCCCGGAGCAAACCTACGGTAGTTGGCAATTATCCCCGGTAGGTGGTATCGTCCACTTCGGTGTGGGAGCGAACGTCCGGTCAAGCAATTGGTTAGTAGTGGTACCACCTTTGTTGGCTTGCGCCGCACTTTGGGGTTTTTGTATACCGAGAGTGCATACCCATGTTCCTTGTGTACTACCGTGTTCACATCCCCCGGGTCTAATCCAACGTTCCCATCGTGCACCAAAGCACTTGTGGAAGGGAGCATCAAGAACGGACGCTCTTGTGCACTTAGCATCGCCGCCGCATCATGAGACCCAAAGAATGAGTCCGCCACAAGCACCTTTCCGGGTGGAGTCACATCATTCCAAAGTTGCACGATTTCAAAGGCATTGTAGTGGCCTGCAAAACGGCTCCGGGACTCCGGACCCACACGAGGGGCTGCACCACGGTACAAATACACGTGCCAAATGTAATGGCTTTGTGCGTCGCACAACGCGTACAGTTTCACACCGGTGCTGTGAGGCTTGCGCGGTATGAACTGGCGGATTACAAACAACCCCTTGTGGGGGACCACGGTATCATCCCCGCACACCACGTCACCTAGTTCCCATCCGCCTTGCCAGTGCATCGTGCACAGCTCAATCAACGCATCCGCATCCGGGTCCGCAAGTTGCTGCAGCAAATAAAACTGTCGCCTGCTAGGAAACAGATCCGCCATGTATGCATTGTAGTGCATACTCTCTTTGTCCCACACATCATCTATTCTGCGCGGCTGCAGCATGCCCAAGCCAATTCGAAACGGCACGTACCGGGGAAGAATGTCCACTACGTCTACCCGGTTGGCCTCTTCCAAACACAGCGTCATGGCCTCCAAAATTGGCTGGAACATGAAGTTCCAGACAGCAACGGGGGTCCTGCCATCCTCGGTGCCCTCGAGGAGGCTGCGCCCTTTGCGGAGTTCGTCTCCAAAATCCCATCGGGCCTCTAGGGGGGCCAGGGGTCTTGGTTCCCATGGTGGAGCAGCAGGCATGCCTAAAAAAAAACAAGATACAAGGTTTTGCAGACCAGTCTCGGCAAACTACCCTAAACCGTTCAGACAGCTTCACTTTATATCACTTTATCCACAGACCGGTGGGACCGGTCTTTGCAAACTATTCTAAACCGTTCGGACCGCTTCACTTTAGATCACTTTATCCACAGACCGGTCGGACCGGTCTTTGCAAACTACTCTAAACCGTTCGGACCGCTCCACTTTAGCACACTTTAGACTTTCTTTGAGTTAGCTACTACTTTTTGCTCCCAAACTGAGGTAGGTGCACCCGCCAAACCAAACACGCAGCAGAAAATCATGGAATCATGCAATCCTGGAATCATGGAAATGTTGCTGGTGTCCCATCAAGCAAATACGGCCTACCGGCCACACCGACAGGACCGACCAAAACAGTTCGTCGATAAAATCAAAAAGGAAAAAGCAAAAACCAGGAAAACGAGTTACTCATTCTCGTTATCGTTGTTCTCTTCCCTGTTCTTCTTGTTGTTGCGGGCCTCCATCTGCAGCGCGAGTCGCGCCTGTTGTGCGGCGAAGGCCGGGGTGATTCTCATCCCCGGAATCCCGGCAGCAGCAACAACGGATGCCGCCTGCAGCTGCAGTGCGTGGGTGGAGGGCTCCTGCAGAAACAGTAAGTAAAGTGGTTTCAACCGAACGGACCGGTACACTTCGTGACACTTCGTTCAGGAACCGGTCGGACCGGTCTTTGCAAACTGTCGTACACCGTTCGGACCGGTCCACTTTAGCACACTTCACATGAGGACCGGTCGGATCGGTCCACAATTTAGCACACTTTAAAATACATTGAAGCACACGCATGCCTGAGTTCCGGGTTCGCTGGGGGGCATCGTGTTGCTCGGCGATCGGCTCCTCTGCGCCTGCCTCCTCCGCTTGCACTTCCTACGGGTCCGGTTCCGGTTCCTGCGCGGTTCTTGCGCTTCCGGAGTCGGCTCCTTCTTGCTCTTCCGTGCCTCGTCCAACTCCTTTTGCAAATCCTTCAACTTCGCCTCCAAGGCCGAGGTCTCCGCATCCTTCTTTTTGCGTGCACGCGCGGCCTCCTCACGGCGTCGGGCCTCCTGCAGACCACAGACCACAGTGCTGACTCCATGCATGCACAAATGTAGGCGAGCGGACCCCTGGACACACACCTCCATTGCACGTTCGGCTTGGATTCTTTCCTCCTCTTGTCGTTCAAACTCTTCGCGCGCCTCTTCTTCCTCGGCCAACCTCACCTTCTCCGTTTGTTCACGGAACCAACCGACTGTCCGGATCTCTTCAATCTGCTCCCCCAACGTCTTGGTTTCGGCGTGTGGTTCATGCCAAGCACTTGTAGGAAGGGTACCCCCACGGACCTGAAAGTGGCACGGCAAAGGGGGGAGCGAGTTGCGCACACAACCACGAACGGCCATTGGGTGCTCCATACCGTTACGAGCTCGAATTCGGTGCGTTGCAATTCCCGTTTGAGGGCCATGAATTTCTCCCGCAGCTGTGGAGTTGTGAGCTGGTCCATGGTCTACACGTGCATCGGCATTTCCGGGGGAACGGTCTTTTGGTGGCGGGCGGGGCGATGGCGAGTTGGCGCGCGGCGGGCCCGGCGGGCATGTCCATGTCGGGCTCATCCTTGATCCCCAAGCACCTGGGACACGTTGCGGCCCCTTGCAAGACCTTCTCTGTGGAGAAATGGAATAAAGTGTGCTAAAGTGAAGCGGTCCGAACGGGTTACGACAGTTTGCAAAGACCGATCCGACCGGTCTTCGTGTGAAGTGTGCTAAAGTGGACCGGTCCGAACGGTTTACGAAAGTTTGTAGAGACCAGTCCGACCGGTCTTCGTGTGAAGTGTGCTAAAGTGAGCCGGTCCGAACGGTTCGACGCAGTTTGCACAAACCGGCCTGAGTGGTCCCTGTATCAACTAAACTAAACCACACACCTGCGTATTCCTCGTATTGGGGACCACCGGCTTGACGAAGGGGCTCCATGCACTTGCGCCGCGCCACGATGTAATCCGAGCGAATACACAGAGGACCACGAAGAATGGTGTTCCGGCACTCGAACATCAACTGCAGCGCTGCCGCCAAAAGTGTCTT